>FPAK01000009.1:5926244-7126244 GCA_900116095.1 Euclidium syriacum | reverse complement strand
CATATTGATATAACCTTTTCAACCAGTCTTTTATAGGCATATACCACATTCGCTTGTATGGAACTTTAGTTCGGCCTCTTGTGGGATTAAATCTAGGCTTATGACAAAACCGACACTCCTGAAGCTCCGCATCAGCACCCCTCCAAAAAATCATGCAATTATCAATGCATACATCGATTATCTCGAAAGGTAGGCCAAGTCCTTGTACCATCTTCTTCACTTCATAATACGTTTCTGGTGCTAGGTTATCGTTTCGAAAATACTCTTTCATTAGTTGCATGCATGCATCAACATTACCATCTGCCATATTATAATCCGTTTTAATACCCATCATTCTGGCAGACAATGACAATGGTGAGTGCCCAACTCTATATCCATCATATCTTGGTTGGTTGGCAGCGCCTAACATCTCATAAAACCTCCTTGTTTCTAAGTTTGGTGCTTCAGCCGGATTTCCAACACCAATCGACTCGCTATGCATCTATCACCATTTCTGCATATCTATTGTTTTCATCCGTAAATACCGGATTGTAACCCCCAATATTATAACTAGGTTCATCAAGATGACCTCCTAGATTATGCTGACTACTACTAAAGGACATTGATGGATCAATAAAATTTTCCCCGTGTGATAACCAAACATAGTAATTAGGTGCAAAACCTTTATGAAATATATGTTTGGAGACAATTTCGGCCACCCACGTTTGACCATTATTGCATATAAGACAAGGGCAACGTAACATACCAGCTTCAATGTATGTTGGTTGGAGTTTTGCAAAGTCCATAAAATTTTTCACTCTTGAAATGAATTCTTTCGTTAAGCCACCCGTTTCTGGATCGATTGGCGACTATATCCATTGTTCGGATTGGTAGATAGTTGACCTAGAAGAAGACATTTTTGGTTTTTTTTTCTTATTATGTGTTTCCGTACTCCACAGGTTTCATTACATGTTTTTTTATATAGACAAAATTCTAAAAATTAACGACATATAATGATGTCGTTACATTTTGGTAAAGTTGAGTGCGCAAGTTTGGTGGAGCTCAGTGGACAAGTAGGTGTAAACATAAGGCTCAATGGACAAGTAGGTGTAAACATAAGGCTCAGTGGCCAAGTAGGTGTAAACGTGTTTTTTGTGCATATACCACCGAATTTAACAACATATATGGTGTCGTTACATTTTTCCACGTAGTTAAAATGTTGCTAAATTACGAAAACAGATGTGTCACGTTTTAGCGACGTCTATTTATATGATGTAGCTAATGGGTTGTTAATATGTCGTTACTTTTCGACATAAGATTTTGTCGTTATTTTTTCACATAGTAACGACAAGCACAATTTTAGGTCGTTAATGTGTCTTTACGGTGTACTTAATTAATGACGTTTTTCTGATGTTGTTGAGTGGTGTCTTTATCAACCTGTTTTCTTGTAGTGTTAGTACCGATTGTTCCAATCCGGTTGCATCTATAGTTGATGAAGTTTAGGGTAACAAATTAATAAATTTCAAAGACCAAAAACTTAAAAAAAAAAAAAAAAAGCTACATTATACCCTACTAATGACAATGTCACAATAGTTAACGATTATATGTTTTCTTTGCTTCCAGGTGTTATAACTCTTCGTTTTTTTCTTTCATTTTTTTCCCAAATAATAGCTATTAACTAACTCAATAAATATCAGTCATGTTAGGTGATAACAAGTAGTATCTCAGTTTTGATAGTATTTTGGTTTGAAAAATTACAACTTTAAGGATGACGAGTTATATCCACCCGATTTCCTTAATTCAATAAAACTTTCGAGATTTCCAAACTATAGCATTACGTTGAAAGTTGGAGCGCATGTGATGTTACTTAGAAACATTAGCCCTAAAGACAGGTTTTTGTAATAGTACTAGGCTGTAGATAACAAGGTTAAAAAATCATGTTACTGAGGATAAAACTATCACAAGTAATAAACGAGAAAAAAATGTCTTCATCTCTAGATTAGTTTCTACGCCGACAGGTGGCATATATCCGTTTAAGATGAGAATGAGGCAATTTCCACTAATCATCGCTTATGCAGTGACAATCAACAAGAGTCAAGGCCATACTCTTTCTAATGTCGAATTTTTCTTGTTGAGGTCGGTGTTCTCACACGGTCAACTTTATGTAGCTCTATCTCGGATAAAGTCTCAGTCCAGTACCAATGTACTTATATTAGACAAAGACGGCAATTCAATAAAACAGACGATTGATATTGTTTTCAAAGAAGTTTTTGAAAACTTAAGATATTAAATATTTACTTTTTTATTTATATGTGCTATATTATTTAAATATAATTCTCTTAAAAGTTCTAAATTTTTTTCTAATACATGTCAAAAGAAATTATCTTTCAATTATAGATATTTTATAATTTTAAACTTTGACGTAATGTACAAAGTTTTACATTTTAACCAGAGTATTTTTTATATAACAAACTTGATTTTGACCTGCACGACATGTGCGGGATTATTTGTTTAACGATTTTTTTATTTTTGTAAGAATGTTTTATTTGGTGTGTGAGCTCCTTATGTTTTTTTATCGTTCAAAGAAAACATGTTTTGTGGAACAGATCGCACGGGTTGGAATGGAAAATTCATTACCAAGCAATGACTTATTTTGGTTCGATTGAAAAGAGAAGACAACTTCAAAGTATAGTAGGAACATCAGTTTGAATGATCGAAATAAATAAAAAAAATAAAGTTTGGTAAATTTAAACAAATTACTCATGCTTGAATTAAAGAAACCTGAAAAAAGCAGAAAGAAAATATGTTAATAATTTTTTGCTATGTAATACGTGATAATTGATTGAAAAATAGTATCGAACACCACATAAAACGTTTACGAAGACATGAAACATTGGCTTATATTCGTCAAAAAAAGAACATTTTATCTTAAAGATCTCTTGCGTCAACATTATCACATACAAGAAAATTATTACTCATAATTAATAATATTTTTGTCAAGACGATTAAACATGTAGAACAAAGCAAAAAAAAGGAAAAATAAATATAAGGGAAAAAACATAGCTTGTATGTTTTAACGGAGTTTATGAAAAATCTCTCTGAAGACAACGTTTTTTGTAGTCTTCTGAGACTTACCATTCTCGAGACTTTTTCCAATATTCAAATTATATGTTCTCGTCCTGTTCCTCTTATTTCCCATCATGTTTTCCTGAATATTATTATTCAAAAATAACCGAGGTGCTCTGAAATTTTCCAACATTTTCCTAAAATTGCCAAAATTTCTCAAAATTTATGGTTCTCGTTCATGTCTCATTTTTGTTATGTCTTTTCTCGTACCGAGTTTCTCATCATGTTCTTTTATCGGGAATACTTCGAGATTTTTTTCCAATACTCGAATTATCCTTACCAGCCCGTTCTCCTTATTTTCCGTCATTTTTCCCGGAAAATAAGTATTTAAAAATTATTAAGATGTTCCGAAAATTCCGAAATTTTTCTAAAGCCAAAATTTCCGGTTCTCGTCCCCTACCTGTTATGTCGTTTCACGTACTCTAGTTTCTCATCCCATCACTTTATAGGGAATACTCGAGACTTTTTCAATATTCGAATTATACGTTCCGGTTCCGTTCCCCTTATTTTCCTTCATATTTACAAAAAAAAATATTATTTAAAATTTACATAGGTGCTCTGAAATTTTCCAACATTTTCCCGAAAACTGACGAAATTTCTCAAAATTTCTGGTAACCGTTCATGTCCTCTTTTTTATGTACTTTATGGGGAATACTTCAGAACTTTTTTCCAATACTCGAATTTTTCATGCCCGTCCTGTTCTCCTTATTTTCTGTCATGTTTCCCAAAATATTATTATTCAAAAACTATCAAGATGTTCCGAAAATTCCAAAATTTTCCTAAAACTGTCGAAATTTTGGTTCTCGTCCCATATCCCTTATGTTGTTTCACGTACCATAATTTCTCATCCCGTCACTTTATAACCCATACTCGGGACTTTTTCAATATTCGAATGATACGTTTCGTTCCCGTCCCGTTCCCTTTATTTCTCTTCATGTTTTCAAAAATATTATCGTTCAAAAATTTTAACATTTTGACATTCGAATTATGCGTTCCGGTCCCGTTCCGCCAATTCTTACAACATTTTGACATTTACTAACCTTCGAGCTTTGATATCATATACTCGTTGATCTGATTCACATTGACGTTTGTAGGAGCAAGAATTGCTCTCTTTTGGAAAAACGTGGCATCTTTCGCCTTATCCAAGCAATCTCGTATATAGCTCTAGCTATACAGCCAATTGGATCCAAAGCATCTGTAATCAAAAACTCTTCTGGAATATTAATCTCGACTTCTTCATCATTATCTTCTCCAACATTGCCATCCCAACATCTAAGATCCAGTCAGAAAAATCTTTAATGTTGTCAGCCTCGGTAGGAGTTAAGTCAGCAAGCAACCTCATGTTCTTTGTGAACGTCATTACTTTGCATGACTTCCATAGATAAGGTGAGCAAAGCAATGCAAGAACAACGTCATTCCTAGAACTACCAGGAATTACCGGGAAAACCTGTCTGAAATCACCTCCAAAAACGACAACTTTTCTACCAAAAGGCTCGTCGTTTCCAATAATGTCTATCATGCTTCTATCAAGAGTTTCAAACAATACTTTGACATCATAGGTGATTCATCTCATATAATCATAGAGGCTTCCTTAACTAACTCTGCAGAATCTGATATAGGCTTCATCGAACATGTAGTACACTCAGTAGGTTTGATAGGAATTCCAAACCGAGAATGGGCTGTCCTACCACCAACTAACAACAACGAAGAAATACCGCTGGAAGCTACATTGAGGCAAATAAGCTCTTTAATTCATACCGCAGCAGATAGTAACTTTCATAAAAAAAGTTTTCTCTGTTCCTCCAAATCCGTAAACACAAAAAACACCCCCTCTTTTATGTTCCACCACCCCAATAATCTCATCATAAATTTTCCTCTGCTCAGGGGGTTTGCTTCAAAAACCATGTATCATGTTGTTCTCTCAATCCTGCACAGTTAAACGATTTTTCATCATCAATCAAATGATTAGAGGTAACATTACCGTCTGATTCTAGCTGAGGCATATTTTCAAACTTGGAGAGATAACTTCCAATCCAGCGGCCAAGTCTGCTCCCACACTTTATCCGGAGAGTCAAGATTTTGACCCGCTCATGACGTGCGGAATAATATTTATAGTAGGTTTATTTTAGTAGGTACGATTTAGTTGGTTTGTAAATTTATTGGTTTTGACGAAGGAAACTATAGGTATGGCGTGACGCAGCCCGACCGATTAATACTTTATTTAATAACCGATTTATACCAAAAAAGCGTACAACAACGAATTTGGTTTGGTTACATTCGTTAACAAAATAACTAATGTTTAACCGAAAATAACCGAGTCAGAAAAAAGTGAATAAATCGTAACCAATTAAGTTGAACCAATCAATTTGTTACGAATCTATCAATTTTTGGTTCGATTAAACCGATAAATTAATAAGTTTATGGTTCGAATAAGCGTGGGATAAATATTATAGACTATATTTTGTTTTAAATTAGTTATGTTATTTTTCTATTTTTTATATTGATGTTGGTATATGTAATGTAGAAAATATTAATTGGGTTATATTGGTGTAGGTGTTGTTAGTCAATAGAAAATGCTTAATTTTTTTCAAATTTGAATTATAGAAAAGTTTAAACGTTTTATTTAAATCATGTCCATTTATGGAAGGGAACCGTTCCGTTTCGTACATGTCCAAATTTCTCATTCCATTCTCGTTTCCGTATAAGTAAATTCCCCTTCGCGATCATTCATATTATTCAAAGGGAAAAGGAAAGGGAAAGGGTGTGGAAATGAAATTATCGAAATACCTGAATTACCCGTTTAATATATAATTTTTAAAAAAATAATGAAAAATTATCTAAAATATATTCCACAATTCCAAAATTTCCCACAATTTTCCAATTTTTTCAAAATTTCTTAAACTTTCTCATTCCCGTTAGTAACTATCTTGTACCCAAATTTTCCGTCTCGTTTATTTGTTGGGAAATACCTTCGGAATTTTTTCCAAATACCCGAATTACATGTTTCTCTTTTTTTCCATCCCGTTTTCCGATATGAACATGCCTAATGTAATTTCATGTCTCATTCATGTTCTAGTATAAGTAATTTCTTATTTGTGGCCAATATTTTATTTAGACGGGTAAGGGTAGGGAAAGGGTATAAGAAGGAATTCCTGAAATACTCGAATTACCGGTCAAATGAGAAAGAGGAACCGGTAATTCGGGTTACTTATACGGGAACATGAATGAGGGTAGGGAAAGGGTATAGGAAGGGATTCAACATAACTATTTTACGTACAATATATACCAAAATTATTTTTAAAATTAAACTAATTTAGATCGGATGATGTTTAAATATTTATTGTAACCAAGAGAGAATCATATAATCCTCTTTATTAAATGGTAATATATTTTCATGAATTATATATAAATTAAGTTTCCTCTTTTTTTTTTTTAATTTATAGGGGATAAGAGAAAAATCCGGGTTTAGATTTTATCAAATATAGAAGAAGTTAAATAAAAAAAAAATCAAAATGTAAATAATACCTTAATTAGACATTTTATTATTTATTATGTAAATAATACCTCAGAATTAGGTGATACCAACTAATTACACGTTTCCAAAACAATCCATTAAATCTCGGAATATGTAAGAGTATATTAATTATTTTTGTAATAAAAAATTAGGAGAATGTAAAATTAAATGCTAAATCGAAAAATTGAGAATTTTGTTTTGGAAATAAACAATATTTATAGAATAATATTTTTGGAATCATTATAGACAAGATAACAGATAAATTTCGAATTTAAGATATCATTTGTGGTATATTTCAAATTAATTCTAAAAGAATGATTCCTATATAATAGTGGTAATTAAGTTTTTTTTTAGGGTTTTAAAATTGGGTTAGGATAATATTAAAGTTGATAAATATATGTATCCAAGATTTAAGGAAACATTTGCAACTAAAACGTGATTATAACAGATTTGGTGATTCAATTTAGGATTCAGTGAATTTGAAAATAATTCAAATTCTGTTAATAAATAAAAAAGTTAATAAATATTTCACATTTTGTAAATAAATAAAAAAATCGCTTAATATTTTTTGACAAATATATTATAAAAATAAGATTTTAAATGTGATTATAAGAAAATTTATGCATTAAATTTAGATTAAATTAGATATTTTAAGATCATGTTAAAGAAGATCTGAAACTTATTATCAACTTATTATATTCATTTAATGGCAATTCATTTTAAATATAATAATTTCATAAATATTGAATACGAAAATCAATTGATTTTTGTTACCTATATTAACTGTAATATAAAATATACAAATTAATACAAAGGAATGAAAAAAATAATAAAATTTTTAAGAAATTCTATATCATACAAAAAAGATTTGTTTTATAAATAAGAGATTTGGAAAAATATAAATTTAATTAGGAAAGAATTTAAAAATCTTAATTTTAAACGTTAACTTTTCGAAAAATAAATAAGTATGATTCATGGATTAAATTTAAAACTTAGATATCTTTTAGATATTTTACGGAATTTAATGAAACATATACTTTTAAAAAAAATGTACAAAAACTTTAAGTTAAATTTTAAAGATCTAAAAACTGCCATCAATTGAAAAATTCAAAAAAAAAGATTTAAAGTAACTAAAAAAGTTAAAACATAATTCAACACATGACCATTAATTAATATGAGTAATAGTAACAATTCATATTTAATTTATTAATTATTTAGAAAAAATAATGAAAAGTAATCGATGTAGATAAAAAAAATAGACAGAAAAAAATAAAAAGAATAAAAAAAAATGGAAAAATATATTTATTTGTGTGAAAGAAAAAAAAGTACCCACAACAAAAAAAAACAAAAAAAAAAGGATTGGGTGTAAACTAAAAAAATTGTGCACCCTGGATGAAAAAATAAGAGTCATTAATTTGATCACCATGATAAATGATACATCACCAGTTAATTAAAGCCGTAAAATTCAACGCAACCACAAAAAGAATAAGTCGTCGGTATTTGAGTAGTGATAAACAATGAAACACATATAAAAACATATGAGAAAACAAAAGATAAGAAAAAAATGTTGGAGTCCACGAAACATTTTTCACTCGAATGAAAAATAATTTTTTTAAAAAGCAATATAAAACAAATGAAAGAGATCTAAAAGAATCCGATGGATGAAAACATAAAAAAAAAACCATCAAAAACATATAAACACAAAAGACAAGAAAAAAAATGAAGAAGCCCTCGAGATGTTTTACATTTGGATAAGAAAAATATAAAAAAATTGAGAAAAATGAAATAAATTTGAAAGTGAAGAGGAATAAACGATATTGATTTGTGGACGTTAACAATGAGGTTTATGTGTGTATATATAGGAGCTGAAGTAGAGTAGGGTTTTCATTTTCAAAATAATCAGTAATTTTGTAAGAAAAGATCTAAGAAGATATTACGAAAATTGATAGATTGAAATTAAATGAAATTTAAAACTGCTATATTGTTAAACTATAATTAGGAAACAAAATTTTTTGGAGATTTTAAATTTGGAAATTAATAATCTTAAGGAATTTCGACTTAATATGAGTGTTAAACATTTACATAACAAAAATTATTGAATTAAAAAAATGAAAATAAAAATTAAAAATACATGGGTTTGAAATGTAGACAAAAATGATATTCTTCTAACGATATAGGGGATTCGAAAAGATTGGAAACTAATTAGAAACCAAATATTTAGGAGAGGATGTTATTTGTTGCCGAAAATATAGTCAAAACTTTACAAAAAAATTTGAAAATTTTAATTGAGGATGAAAGATTGAAGGGATATTTTAGCTGAATTTTTACTTTCCAAATATTTAAAAAATTATAATTATTTTTTTTTGACGAAATTCCATCGAATTGCTTTTTTCCAAAAATATAGGGGATTTATAATTAATTAAAAATTAGAATATTAAGTGAGAAAGGAAAGAGTTGAACGTGTGAACAAACCCTAAAATTTTGTTTGTCAATAAACGGTTGAGATTAAAACATAGCATACTAATTATTTTAACGACTAAGGTTAAAACAAATACTATGCTACTAATATCCCTCGAACCAAAATCCTCCTTTAACTAATCAATGGATGAGATTATATCATAGACAACTAAAAGTTTGGACGGCTAAGATTTACACGACATTTAGGATTAACATGTTCCCATAATACCCTTATGAATATAATTGCTTATAATTAATTCTCAATAGCATTACAGGTAATATAACACATCTTTATAAGGTTGTCTCTATATTTGTACTTCTCAATTAAGAGTATTAAAATTAACACAACTTATATAAAATATATTAAAAAGTACTGTATTCTCTTGCGCTGCAGCGCGGGTTAGTTACAAAAATAAAAAACCGTTAACGATTTAAGTCTATTAAAAAAATAGCCGTTAAATTAACTCCTTAAAAGAAATTGACATAGAGGATAACAATGTACATCATTGAACAACAACTTCAGGGTTTAGCCTGTAAAAGAAAGTAATAATATCAGCAAAATATTGAGTTATAATGGAGTTGAACCTTTTGTCCTTAAACCAACTTGCTCCATGATCATCAGTAGTAAAAATAATTCGATTGTATGCTTTTTTTGCTTCGTCTTCGCCCTCCAAAAATATTCTTCTAATTTGTATTCATGAGATAAGTTGGATTTTAAATCACTTATTAAAATAAAGTCTAAGGACTGATTGTACTTTATCTTTAAGTTGTTGAATCTTTTTATGCGAATTA
This sequence comes from Euclidium syriacum, assembly GCA_900116095.1. Lineage (NCBI taxonomy): Eukaryota > Viridiplantae > Streptophyta > Magnoliopsida > Brassicales > Brassicaceae > Euclidium > Euclidium syriacum. The sequence continues at coordinate 7,116,376 of FPAK01000009.1, read as the reverse complement.
GTCGCACTCTGTGACTTCCAGTGAGACAAACCTAGTGCTTCACTGAACCTGAATATTTGAACATTTTGAATCACAAGTTTTCTTAATTGCTTCCTTGACTTCCAGATCGTCACACTACCAACTATCATACCTAAATAGTTTATAACATTTTCATTTACCTTCTTCGGTGTGGAGCAGAATAGGTATGATCGGACTTTTGCCATGGAGATTCTTGAACATAAGCAGCTGGACAATTGTAGTATACAGCAATATCAAATGTTGTTACTGTTTTTTCAAAAAGTTAAAATAAAGTTTTACTATTCGTCGGTAACAATTTGCCAAGGCACTCCAACTGATAGTGACAAACAGCCTTGCCGTTTGGGCTGTCTGGGCCGTTTGGGCTTTAATGGGCTAATACTTAAAACATGGACCTTTTTGGGATAAGGCACGTCATCGTCGGCATGTAGAAGGGAAAGGGTGATATGGTAAATCGGTTCGACCAAACGTTAAATTCGAAAGAAAAAGAGGAGCGCCCCTTCAAATAATTCAAATCTTACATCCATCCCGCTCCTTACTCAGATTCCGTCGCCGGTGAGAGCAGGAGAGAGAATTTCGAATAATTCAAATCTTACATCCATCCCGCTCCTTACTAAGATTCCGTTGCCGGTGAGAGCAGGAAAGAGATAGAGAATTTCAAACAATAAAAGTTTTGGATCTTGCCAAGCAGTCGAAGGTATTAGATTTGAAATTAGTCTCTCTGGATTCGCCGTCCCTCCCCCGTTTCAAGATGTCTGGCCGCCACGACAAAGAGAAAGGCGTCAACGTTCAAGTCCTCCTTCGGTGCAGGTACCTTTGAACCATTCTCAAATTGAATTTAGGTTTTGGTTCGCTTTTGGGTCTAATCCCACTTTTGATTTTTTCAATATTTATGATTTAGGTTCTAGTTCGCTGCTTCGTCAATTCACCACTTTTTCGGTCATTTTCTCAATTTCTGGGTGTTTTTATTTTTCCAGGCCTTTTAGCGATGATGAACTGAGGAACAATGCTCCTCAGGTTCTCACTTGCAATGATTTGCAAAGAGAAGTTGCGGTCTCCCAAAATATCGCCGGGAAGCACATTGATAGGGTTTTCACTTTTGATAAGGTAAAAAGAGTGGCGTCTGGGCCTTTCTCCTTCCGGAGGATTCCTAAGAACATTCAATGTTCTGCGAATTTCCTTTGCCTAGCTTGTTTCTTTCGGTTTTGGATGGAAATTGATCATGGAAAATGACGAAATAGCCTGTTTCTGGGCTTAGATTAGGATATTTTTAATGGTCAGAGAGATGTCTCAAATTGAAACTCAGGTAATTGGTGGAAGATTTGCTTAGTTTCGAGTCAAACAAGTGTTAAGTCTACTGTCTGATGTTTGTTTTAAGGTATTTCAATTTTTTCCTCACAAAAGCATGGTAACTTACTGACTGGTACTTATACTCAATAACCAATCAATCAGTCAAATTGTACGCTTGGATTCCATAACTGTGTGTTTCAGTAGACTTAAGTGTACTTGGGTATTTGTTGCACTGGAACTTTGCAGTATAGAGAAAGCTATAATGTTCATTTGTTATGCAACATAAAACTACATTAATTATGTGATTGGCAATGGAGTTCGGTGAGTATCTAGAAGCTGAATGTGTGTTTATATGTTGAACGCAGGTGTTTGGACCATCTGCCCAACAGAAGGATTTGTATGACCAGGCTGTAATTCCAATCGTGAATGAAGTACTTGAAGGTTTTAACTGTACAATATTTGCGTATGGCCAGACTGGTACAGGGAAAACATATACAATGGAAGGAGAATGTAGACGGTCAAAGGTCTGTGTTTTGTTGTTTTGTATTTGCTTTCTAAGGTTTGGTGGTGCTTTTTCCTAATCTTAGCTACTGACCTCCATTTCATTGGGACAGGGCGGGCCTAGTGGAGGTCTTCCAGCAGAAGCAGGTGTTATACCTAGAGCAGTAAAACAAATCTTTGATACACTTGAGGGTCAGCAAGCTGAGTACAGTGTCAAAGTCACGTTTCTGGAACTCTACAACGAAGAGATTACCGATTTGCTTGCTCCAGAGGATATTTCCAGAGTTGCCTCTGAAGATAAACAAAAGAAGCCGTTACCTCTAATGGAGGATGGAAAAGGTGGTGTTCTTGTTAGAGGATTGGAAGAGGAAATTGTGACAAGTGCCTATGAAATCTTCACTTTGCTCGAGAGAGGTTCCTCTAAAAGGCGGACTGCAGAAACATTCTTGAATAAACAATCAAGGTAATCTCTTTGATGTTTGTGTTATTTGGACGGTAATGTTGAGTTCTCTCCTTGATAATGCAATTCCTCTCTTGCAGTCGTTCACATTCTCTCTTCTCAATAACAATACATATCAAAGAATCTACTCCAGAAGGCGAGGAACTAATTAAGTGTGGTAAACTGAACTTGGTGGACTTGGCAGGATCAGAAAATATATCACGTTCTGGTGCTAGGGATGTAAGTAGTCTCTTACTCTTCAATCGAGTCTGGAGTGCCTTTCCTCTCAATTCCATGTCATGTCACTTGTCAGATTTACTCGATAACCTTTCTCTACCTAGGGCCGCGCTCGAGAAGCTGGTGAAATAAACAAAAGTCTTCTTACATTAGGGCGAGTTATCAGTGCTTTGGTTGAACACCTTGGACACGTTCCTTACAGGTTCAAGCTCTCCTTTGGCTTTTGTTCTTTACGTTAGTGATCATATAGCAATTTTTCAAGCTATGCTGAATCCAATAATTATTTTGCACCGACATTTAGGGATAGCAAGCTCACCCGCCTACTACGTGATTCACTCGGTGGGAGAACGAAAACATGTATCATAGCAACAGTTTCGCCTGCTGTACATTGTCTCGAGGAAACCTTAAGTACTCTAGATTATGCACACAGGGCAAAGCATATTAGGAACAAACCAGAGGTATTGCCTTTTTCATTTTTCTTCTTTCCATTCAGGCTAATTATTGAAAAACTAGATCTCATTATCGTACTCATACATTTCTTTTGCAGGTCAACCAGAAAATGATGAAATCTACGTTGATAAAAGACCTTTATGGTGAAATAGATCGACTGAAGGCGGGTAAGAGACAGGACTGATGGAGTACTTTGAGTTAGCTTATTAAATTACTCTACAAAGTCTTTGTCTATTACTCATATGTTTTCTCTGTTTGTCTATTTAGAGGTCTATGCTTCCCGCGAGAAAAATGGTGTTTATATGCCAAAAGAGAGATACTATCAAGAAGAGAGTGAAAAAAAGGTATTGAATTTCTGTGCACGATAGTTCTTCGGATGTTTGATACGTCGAAGAAAAAAATGTTCATTTGACTTTAGAGGACATGGTAACCTCTTTGTCTCCGGACTCTTGTACTAATATAATCTTTTTTTCTTTTGCTGAATTTTTAGGCAATGGCTGAGCAGATTGAACAGATGGGTAGTCAGATAGAGAATTATAAAAAAGTTAGTTTCTTTTTGCTCTATAGATCACAACACAATTATTGCTAAGATAGTGTCGGAATTGACATGTGAACTCGGTTATTTACATGTTTTTGTGACCAGCAACTTGAGGAGTTGCAAGACAAGTATGTTGGTCAAGTGCGGGAGTGTTCTGACCTGACTAGCAAACTTGACATCACCGAGGTTTTGGTTACTCTCGTTTGAGACTTTTGTGCTTTATAACTATATATCAATATGCTCTGAGACTTCAACTGTGTTATCTAGAAAAACTTGAGCCAAACATGCAAGATGCTTGCTTCCACAAACGAGGAATTGAAGAAATCTCAATACGCCATGAAGGAGAAAGATTTCATTATTTCAGAGCAGAAAAAATCTGGTAATTTCTAAAAACACTACTTTAATCAAATGCTTGAAAAGTTGTTTCTACAATGTTTCCGAATTTTTCCAGAAAATGTACTGGTTCAGCAAGCTTGCATTTTGCAATCAAACTTAGAGAAAGCTACTAAAGACAATGCTTCGTTACACCAAAAAATTGGTATGTGTATTACTACTTGGCTGTCCTCACAGTTCCAATAGCATAAGAATTGTTAATATCTGATTCTGATATGCTGCTGTGCAGTACGAGAGGACAAGCTCAGTGCGGAGAACAGAAAAGTTATTGACAATTATCAAGGAGAACTTTCTGAACAAATGTCCAATCTGTTCAATATGGTTTCTTCATGTCTGTCCCAGCAAAATACTCACCTTCAGGGTGTTAACAAACTGTCCCAATCTCGTTTAGAGGCACACAACAAGGTATCAAAGCTGTTTTGCTCTTTTGGTTTTCTGACAATCAATGAGTAGTTTCTTGTCTGAAAGGGTAGGGGAGAATTGTTAGTGTTGTAACTGTTGTCTAACTTTGAAACACTAATTGCAAATTTGTTTGTCCAGGCTATTCTAGAAATGAAAAAGAAGGTTCGGGCTTCAAAGGATATATATAGTTCTCACTTGGAGGCAGTGCAGAATGTAGTCCGCTTGCACAAGGCAAACTCGAATGCTTGTCTTGAGGAAGTTTCAGCATTGGTGACTTCAAGTGCATCTTCCATTGTTGAGGTACAGCTTGTTAACTTCTTTCCTTTTTTTCTAGTGACTTTTGGCGTGTGTGTTTAAAAGTAGTTGTCTTGTGGATTTTAGTTTCTTGCTTCAGGAGATGGGACAACATCGTCATTATTTGATGAACTTCAGAGTGCGCTTTCGTCTCACCAGGGAGAAATGGCTCTCTTTGCAAGGGAACTGAGACAGGTTGGTGCACTGAGTGATGTAACATATATTGGCATTGGAGATTTGTAAGAGCCGTTGACTGTTTATTCTTTCTTTTTGTTCCTACCATGCAGAGGTTCCACACAACGATGGAGCAAACGCAGGAGATGTCTGAATACACAAGGGCGTTCTTTGAGAAGCTTATGGAAGAGTCTAAAAATGCTGAGAATCGTGCTGCAGAGGAAAATGATAGTCAAATAAACAGCATTACTGATTTTCAGAAGACTTACGAGGTGACGATAGTACATCTCTTCCAGTTTCCTGCTAAACATCTTTGCATAGCTCATCTATAACCGGCATGTGAATGTTGTGCAGGCTCAGTCAAAATCGGATACAGAGAAACTTATAGCGGATTTGACTAATCTAGTCTCAAGTCACGTTCGTCGGCAACACGAATTGGTTGGTTGCTTCTTCCTTTATTTGGTTCTTTCTCTCTTCCACTTGATGATTTATAAAACTGTACTGGTTTTGTCTGACAGGTGGATTCAAGACTCCATAACTTTAAAGATGCTGTCTCTACCAACAAAACTTTCATGGAAAAACACGTCTCTGCAGTAAATAACCTGGCTAGTGACGCAAAAAGAAAGTGGGAGACATTTTCCATGCAAGCTGAGAATGACGCGAGAGAAGGTGCTGATTACTCGGCTGCAAAACATTGTCGAATGGAGTTACTGCTTCAACAATCGTAAGATGATTGCTAGGGTTATTTGCAGTACCTTTAGAATTACAATTGTCAGTAATGCATTTTAAACGTCTCTGTATCTTCTATGCGTTAGTGTGGGTCATGCGGAATCAGCTTTCAAACACTGCAAGTTAACCCATGAATCTCTAAAGGAAATGAACAGTAAGCAAGTCGCAGAAGTCTCTTCACTTGTCAGGTGAGTGGTTTAGGTTTTGCCGATATACTTATTATGATCTCTTGATACATCACCAAGATTTATGGTTTCTCAATGCTTATGGTTGTAGGACTGCTTGTGAGAATAATGAGCTGCATGATGCGGAAGTAGATTCTGCAAGGACTGCCGCTGAGAAAGATGTAAACAAGAGCAGGAATGAAATAATCGAGCAAATTGATGGTGAGTTCTTGTTTTTCTTATTAGGGTCTAAAAGAGTTTATTGGGATTTGTGAAAGTCGTAGATTGATCTCCATGTAAATCTATCTTTCAGGGATGTCAGAGGAGGAAAAAGTCTCTGTATCAAAAATCATGGAAAATGTCAGGTCACATGAAAAATCTTTAGAAAGTTTCAAAGAGGATCATTGTTGCCAAGCCAGAGGCATTGAGGATAAAGCTCAAGCAACTTTTCAGCAAAGATACATGGTAAGTTAGTTCTTCGCAGCATAATAATAACATAAACTCTCTTTTTAGAAAAGTCTTATATCCAAAGCTCTTCTTTTCGTAGGAGTATGAGCCCACAGGAGCAACTCCAACGAGGAGTGAACCAGATGTACCAACCAAAGCCACAATTGAATCACTACGAGCCATGCCAATGGAGACATTGCTTCAAGAGTTTCGTGAAAACAACTCTTATGAATCCTTTGCAACCAAGGAATCGAAACCTCAACAGCTAACACGGTCTCCTCTCTCACAGGTCAACTAGGAAGGAACCACCTCTGTTCCATTGTTCTCTATTTTATTTTCAAAAAAACCTCCAGTCACTGTCTCTGTCTGTATCTCTATTATTATTATGTGTACGTAAGTGTGAGATCAAATGAAGAATCGGATGCTTCTAACTTCTTTTTGAGCTCATTTCTCCTTAGAAATATGTGAAATCTAAAGATTCTCTAATGCATCACCAAAATGCGAATCTTGGACCCTTTTTGCTCATGTTGTTTGTACCACTTGGGTCACTTAGTGATTCTATAAATGGCTCAACCATGAAGATGCTTTGAAATTCCAAGGATGAACATTTTAAGTGGGAAATCAAGTAGCAAGATTCATCTTTCTCACTTCCCCATGAGAATTTCTGGAAATCAGGAGCATGAGATGAGAGATTCCCCATCTTTTACCATTTTAGAGTGTAATTATGAGCATCTTTTTGTTCGTGCATGTTTTCCAAAGCTTTACAACTCAGCAACTAGGAGGCATCTTATTTGTGTATTTCCAAAGCTTATGTTAACATGTCATGATACATCAGTAAAGTCTTTTCTTTCTTGTTTCCTCAATCTAATGTAATGTATGGTTACAAATTAGTTAAAGGTTGCGTTAGGCTTTAGGCTCGACCCGACCCGGGGAATTGGTGGTAACCCTCTGCAGGTTCATATATACAAAAGGAGTAAGCAAAGTCTTGTAAGTGATGATGTTTCACAATTATAGCCAAAAAAAAGTTGTGAGAGTAGGTACATTGCTAAGAATGTAAACTTCAACTTTGCGAAGAATCCGTTGCTTCACTTCTTGGCTTTATGATTTAATGGTCTTTTCTGGAGAAGGCAAATTGCTTAAATATGACCCGGACATAATGTTCGTTATGTCTTGAGTATTGTCTCTCAGTGGTCTCGTTTTCCTTTATTAGTTCCATCTATTGGATACATACAATACAAGTGAATCCCCCTCTATTCAAAATCGCTTAGGTGCCGAATTCACGTTCATTCTCACGACAGAATTGACAAATATTATAACACTAGTTTTAATATTTATTAACTTAATAAAATATCATTTTAATATTAAATTTTGTTTTTTTTTAAATACCAAATATGTTTTTAATAAGAATGTCATTATCCTTCCGTTTTTGGACTTTTTGATTTAATTTAATATGCTACTAAGTTCTATTTTATGCTTGCAGCAAGGAATAGACTTGCAACGGGTGAACGGTTGGAAAAATGGAATGTAAATGTCATTATACGGGCTGCTCCTTTTGTGCCGAACCAAGGGAAACACGAAAACAAATTTCTATGCGTTTTGGATTGTTGTGTGATGCAACGGTGCAAGTTTCTTTTATCTTTGATCATTGATCAGTTTATAAGTACTTGGGATACTACTGGTTATACTCTTACGGGTGATGGTCACAAGAATGATGAACTTCTTAGATTATTTTCCGCAGATGAACTAGGCGAACTTAATTATGATGAATTAGAGAAGACTATTGTTGACTACGAAACTATTCATAAGACAGAGTTTTGCATCGTAGAAGAAGATGAAGCAGGCAAACTTGATTATGATGAATTATAGAAGGCTATTGTTGAAGAATATCCCAAAGATGAGGAAGAAAGCACCCACAAAAATCTAATTGTATCTTTTAGAATGTTGATTATTTTATGAGATAAAATAGTTTTGACACAAATTTTTTTTTTTTTTTCATAAATGACACAAACTATTATTTGTGAACAGAAATAATACAAGTTTTTCAAGACGTCTATACTTATAATATGACATTTTGATTCCTAAAAAATAAGAATTAAGTTTTTCAAGATAGTTATATATAATATGATATTTTATTCCTAAAAAACAAAAAATAGGTTTTTAAGGACAATTGTATTTAATATGACATTTTGCTTCTTAAAATATCAAAAACTTGCATGTTGAATAAGCAAATTTTTTTAAAAAAGCAAGAATTACATTTTTTTTTTTTTAGGATGGTTAACTTCAAATGACATTTTGTTTTCCAAATATCAACTCTTTTCATCATAAATCAACTTTAAAGCTAAAATTTTAGAAGTCAAATTTAAGGCGGACGTATTTAGTATCAACTTCCATCCTAAATCAACAAATTCCTTCCTAAACACTAGAATCATGTTTTAAAAGTCAAATTTAGGGCAACCTTACTTAAAATGACATTTTGTTTCCCAAATATCAACTATTTTCATCCTAAATTACAAAATTTCTTGTTAAAAACTAAGATTTTAAAAGTTAAATTTAGGACGGTCGTACTGAATATAATATTTTGCTTTTCAAATATCAAAAACTTTCATCCTAAATCACTGAAAGCAAAAATCGTCCAACGAAAATGACATTTTTGGAACATATCATTTTTATCTATAACCAAATTTTTCATGGCATTATAGAAAATTGCCTTTATTTTATAATATTTTTCTATTAATTGTATATGTCATTAGTTAAACTATGCTATCTCTGATTCTTTAGATTCTACAGAAGACTTTACTCTGACGTCTGAAGAATATGCAGGAACAACGATAGAGATAACCAAAATTGGTTGATGAGACACGTTTTTAATTTACTTTCATTATTGGTAGTTTATTAGTTATATATAGCTACTGTTAAATAAAAAACTTTTTTCTTTCCTCTTTTATTTTTGTAAACTTTTTTCTTTCCTCTTTTCTTTTTGTAAAGTTATAGCCTTATGAGATTATGGGTATTTCTTTTTCTTATAATAGTTAATGCATAGATTTTCTTAGTGTATGATTTTTGCTTAGGTTGCTGATTTGTTGTAAATTTTTTAAACTCATATTTCGTTAATGATTTAGCTAATTGTTAAAAAATTGTAAATGGTGTATTGTTATTAAATTGATCTTCTTGTGAATAGATTTTATAATAATTAAAATATTATAATGGATTACTATATTAAAAATCTTATTAATTTATGACATAAGATCGATATACAGTTGACCTAGAAACAGTTTGATTCGTCATTTGGATCGAACTTAAAAAAAATTGATTATAAAATTGTTTCTTAAATTTTTGTTGGTTATCACCATAAATTTCTTTATTTGTTAGTTAATATTTTTCCTTATTAAAAACTGCAAGGATTTTTCTCTGTTTAAAACTATAGAATTAAAAATTATAATTTATGTCCGACACAATAACAGATTATTGATTTAAATAAGTATTTAAAAAATTTTAAAATTATTAAATTGTTTATTAAAATATTAACAAATGATTATCTGTGTTTTTTAATATATTTTTTAATGATATGAATGAAATTGCATGTCATGATTAATTTAATTATATGATGGAAAACAATGTTAATGATAATTGAGATAACAATAATATGATTTATGTATATTGAGATTAAAAATCATTTGACACTCAATACATGATAATGTAAGGTTATCCTAGTAATTAGAAAAAAAAGGTCAAATACCCGAGAGTTGAGAGTTGAGGTTGAAAAACTTATATATAGAAAAAAGTTGGCCTATGGAAAAAGATTTGACAGTTGAGATAATGACGAAATATTTTACATAGGAAATGTTTCTCAATTTGTATCGATTTTATGAAATCCTTTGGCAAAGTTGCTAATTATCCATTCCGATCACTTCATCCATAGCTTGTAAGCCATTTTCACATTTTCGGATTCGATTCATCTTACAACACCTAAATTTTGGTGTGCTCTTGAAAAGATGGATTGAAATCCGGAGACTCTCAAGTTCCTTTCATGAAGTTGAGTGATCGTTTATATATGTTGAAACTAAAGATCATTTTAAGGTCTAATACATGATTCTGTAAGATATTCCGAGTAATTTATTTTGAAAAATCATGCTAATACATGATTTTACACAGAAAAAACAAATATTGATCCATGAAAAAACACTGAGAGTTAAGAGAATAACTAAAGTTTTTACTAAGGAAATGCTTCTTGATATGTATCGATTTGATAAATTAATTCTCCAAATATGCTAATTACCCATTTTGATCACTTGACCTAGAGCTTGTAAGCAATTTCTACCTATAGTTTTCTTGGAATCCATCCACCTTTTAAAACCTATATTCTAGCGTGTTCTTGATAAGATGGATTGGAATCAATGAACAGTCACGTCACGCCGCTTCTATTAACTTGAATTTTTTTTTTGTCGTCGGCGGCAGCTCCTTACTCGAGATACTTGTATCTCACTAATCATAGATTCTAAAAAACAGATCAAGACTCTCATTGTTTCACTTATGGGTTCTCATTCCTCTCGTATCCAAAATTAGTCGAGAGAACACTCAGTTGTTATATGTAAACACAATTTTCCAAAATCTTGACTTGCTTATCTCCAACATTCAGAAAATATTTTGCGTACGTCAGTGGTGTTAGGAGTCCTAATTCGATTTTCATAAAACCTTAGGTATCAATATAAAACTAACGATATATATCTTGATTGAAATATTTGTCTCTATAGTTTTGTTGCTTTGTTGACAAAATATTTCTTAGAAGATATTTTTTTATTTAACATGTTGCGAGCTATGGTGAATCAGCAATGGTTCCTAGTTCTTTTTTCCCGTATGAAAGCTATGCCGCATATTTTATGTGGTACTTGTAATAAATAGTTAATCCCACCTACTATTTCTGAAAAACCAAGAGCCATCTTGAATCATCTATCTATATAGAGTTCTTTATCTCTTTCTATTTTCCTTTATGACCATCTTGAGTATCGATGATTCTTTTTAGCTTCGTAGGTGTAATGGTAGTCTTGTTACTACATATTTTTGTTCATGTACATCGAATGCAAAAAATTTCCATATAGCTTCACATATAAAGAAGTGACTACATTCTAAATAGTTATTTTTTTCTTTACTCATTGATCTCTTCTTTTGGTTTATTATCTTTTTTATTTTGATTCACTTGTCATGATTTCTCGGTGAACATTGTAACTATATCTAGTCTTCTTGTGATATATTTGAATAGATATTTTATGGTCAATAACCTATTGTACAATTATACATTTGCATGAACTTTGAATAATTTATTGTTTCATTGCTAAAACGTTAAATTCATTTTTTCAAACTATATAATTTTTTACATGATTTAAATTCATTATTTGGACAAATTTAATTAGCTTTAAAAATGTGTTATCCTTTTACTTTTAGGATTAGTAATATATTGTATTATTGTTAAAGTGTTAAATTTTTGTTTCAAAATAAATAAATTTTTTAATTGATTAAACCTTATTTTTGGGGATATCCTTTTAGCCTTTAAAAGTTATTAAGTTTGGTGGGTTTATTTTCTTTTTAATTAATACTAGATGATTATCCGGGTTACGTGCGAGTTTTGTTTCTAAAATATTCTATATTACAAATGATGAAGAAATATACCTTAAAAACCAAACACAATTATAAAAATGTTATATATGATTTTATCTTTAAAAATGAAAATATAAATGAAATTTTTTTAGTCTAAACATGCAATTGGTAGAGATGCAAAAAATGATAAAACATTATGATGTTCTTTTATTAGAAAACCAAACCTCATGAGACGACTTGGAAACCCTAAAGGCATCGTGAGGAAGTTATCCATTTTTAGTCTACAAGTTCCTCATATACTCGTCTTCTATATACCAAACGTCTTAATTCCTTGAAAAAGCTGCTCTTTGATCTCAATCACTCAACCTTTTGCTGACCAAGATGTTAAATCCAAGAAATGCATATTGCTCATCCATTTCATCCTCGAAAACCCTTTCTCTACACACTCTAAAATCCTTATATGTTCTCGTTTTAGCATGAACTAAAAATTCACTTGTCTGCGAAGTTGTTTATAAAGAGAGAATAAATGCATGGTGTTATAGGAAGAGACAACATCTAGGTTGTAATTAAACCTAAACATTCAAGTAGAGAAAAAACGGTCAAAGAAAACCAAAGAGCATAATAATAGTTTGGGTGACATAAATTAGGAAATCTATGAAAGCAAAGTCTCACAAATATCATATCTTAGAAATCTAATATATATATATATAGAGATGAATTAACTTCTTTTATTAATTACAAAAGAGAAATTGAAAGGTCAAGTAGTAATAATTTCACTTTGTTTCATGTATTTGTAGATTAAAGGTGATTAAGATTTTTCTTATTATTAAGAAAGAGATTGTATAAGTTACAAGGAAGAAGAAGAGGTATAGAAGAGGAAGAGTTTAAAAACTTGACACGTGTCGCTCTCTCGTGTGCTGAGGTATTGCAATTCTGGAGAGAGTTGGTCAAGTTTAATATATACTAGGTAAGTACCCACGCTACGCTGCGGGTTTTAGTTTCCACATTTTTTCATTTCTTAAACGATGGTTCCTTCTCACTTTGAACACATTTTGATGTTAGATTCAACAACAGTCTTTTCTTTAACATCAGTACTACTATGTGTCTGAGTCTTTGCCTTCTCTTTATTTTTCAAATTATTTTTACATTAGAACTTTGCCATCATGGGTATTTAAAACCCTTTCCATTACAAAATTTGACTCATCATTTCTTGAGGAAGTAACCTTTTTTACAACAACTTATCCAATTAGAGTATTCTTAGATTCTTTGTTATTCAGAGTTTTGTCATAATGGGACCGTACCTTTAGTTTACATTCTCGGGTACCTAGCACCAATTAAATGATGTTTCATGTTTACACCGTGTGGTTTGGACACTTCCTTAACCTCTCTCGCATACCCTCTTCTTCACCCTTGAATACTAAAATTAAAAGGATATTATTATAAGACTGTAATGCTACTCTATAGAAACATACATTTATTTACATCATGGAAGATATGATCATACATACAAAGAGAGTCAAACATGAACAAATTTTTCAAAATAAAGTCAAAACAAACAATTTTTTTTTTACTTCAAATTTAAGGACGAGGAATAGAATCAATCGATTTGATTTACTTGAAAGTAGCAATAATTACAAGACTAAAAGAAAAGGAAAGACGAAGAGGCCGATTCATGTATTGAAAGAAATCGTAGATGATTGGCCGATATGGTCATGGATACATGATAAGTATTTGGTTGATGATGTGTTATGGAAAGAACCCTTCAACTTTTATATAGTAGATTATGATTCACCCATTTGTCATTATTATCAACTTTATCATCGAATCACCTCTCAATTTCACTTTTTTTTAATCCTCTTCATTATTTTTATAAAAATATAAATCAAATAAACACAAAAAAAACCACATCTAATAATGTTGAATTTATCAAATATCATAAAGATATGAAATTTTGTGAGCTAAATTAATATCATTTAGTGAGTAACTTAAAGAATATTAACAATAAATTGAACACAAGAATTTGAAAAGTTTAGAAAGATTTAAGTTTTTTTATAAAAAAAAAAATAGTATGACACATGTCTCTCTTCAAGATGCTTAGGTGTCAACTCCATGGAGAGACTTGGTCACTCGTTATATATATGATGACTAGGTGTCTCGCCCGCGCGGTATCACACGGGGGATGAATTACTCGTTCCTCATCGTTATTATTGTAACTGATTACATTATATTATATTCACGTATATCGAAATTACAATCGACATAATTCCTCGTTTCTTCGTAACTATCAGCATATATCATCTGATCGGGTCACAATTAAATCACTATTTATGTATATCGCTATCTTATCGACGCGGATATTACTCGTCCGATGATTTGGATATTATCGATACATTAATCCATTCACCATTTCAGAGATTCGGCGAGTATCATAAGGGAGTTGAATCTACTGTTTTATTTTATTGCATATATCCCCTCGAACCTCCTCTTGAGTAATAGGTGGATCTTCAAATTCCTTTTGAACTTCCTTTTTAATTTCCTCTGGAGTCTCCTCTTCAGTAACATATGCCTTTTGAGAACCATCTTCGACATCTCCTCGAGTTTTCCCTCGAACCTCTCTTGAGTAGTAGGTGGATCTTCATATCCCTTTCAAGCTTCCTCTTTAACTTCCTCTTGAGTTTCCTCTTCTATAACATATTCCTTCCAAAAACTGTCTTCAACATGACTTGAGCTTCCCCTCAAACCTCCTCTTGAGTAGTAGGCTTGAATAGTATGTGGATCTTCAGATCTCCTTCGAGCTTCCCTTTGAACCTCCACTTGAGTAGTTGGTAGATCTTCTGTTCCCTTTCGAGTTGGCCCTTTCACTCTCCCTTTCGACATGTCCCTGTAACTTCCTCTTGAGTTTCCACTTCGGTAACATGTGCATTTCGAGAACCATCTTCAACATCTCATTGAACTTCACCTCGAACCTTGTTCCCCTAGAAACAAAAGAAAGGAAAACGTTCATATTGATACACTGTTCATTTTATCATGAAAAAAACAACGTTTGATATCTTTTGTTTAGAATTTTCTCTTCTGTAACCGGTGCTTTTCGTGAATCGTCTTTAACATCCCCTTGAGGTTCCTAAAAAACCTACTCTTGAGTGGTATGTGGATCTTCAGACCCCTTTCGATTATTTTCTTTAAATTTCTCTAGAGTTTCCTATTCAGTAACATGTGTCTTTCGAAAACCGCTATCTACAACCCCTCGGGATTCACCTCGAACCTCACTTTGAGTAGGAGGTGAATCTTCAGATCTCTTTCGAGTTTCCCGTTGAACCTTCTCTTGAGTAGGTGGATCATCATATCCTTTTCGAGCTTCCCCTTTGACTATCTTTCGATCTTCTCTTTAACTTCTTCTAGATGGTTCTCTTTTCGAGTTTCCTCTTCAATTATAGGTGTCTTTCGAGAACCATCTTCAATATCCCCCCGAGCTTCCCCGCGAACTTCCTCTTGAGTAGTAGGTGGATGTTCATATGCCTTTTGAGCTTCCCCTTTAACTTCCTCTGCAGTTTCCTCTTCGGTAACATGTGCCTTTTGAGATCCGTCTTCGACATCTCATTGAACTTCACCAGATTCTGTAGAGACATCTAATATTTTTGTAGAAAGACATCTAATAGACATCTGATATCTCTACGGATCCCTACAAACTGGTTGTTTTGGGCCAAAAATATTTTGCTATAGTTATTGAACGAAGACCATAACTATATTATCTTCGAGCTCTTAACTTCAACATAGTGTCTCTTTGTTTCTTTCTAGCAGAATCAAAATGGAAACATTAAAATAGAAAACATAAAAAAAAAATAAAAATTAAAAACGCGATTTCTTTTTTTATTCTAAACCCTAAAATCAAAAACCTAAAGAACTAAACAAAAAATATGACAAATCAAATTAAATAAAACACGTGATTTCTAATATCCTTCATTGTTAACTATTTTTTTATTCTTCTTCTGGAGGGGAGAGAGTTTTATGAAGCTCTTGTGCTTAGAAAGTTTTCTTTCTTTTGTTTCTTGATAGAATGTGTGGAGTACTCTTGTGTCCTTTTCTTGGTTGTATTAAAATTATTTTGAGAATCCGAGCTCGTAACTGGTGTCCTCCTCATATTCTCTTCTTTAGCTTGCTTCTTATATTTTTTTTTCTCTATTTTCCGATGGTATTGTGAGAGAGCTTTAGCCACGAGTTCCTTCTGTGATTATAATTTTAGCATTGAGCCTTTTGGAACTGAAGAAACTCATAGTTCGTTGACTTTTTATTTTTATTGTTTGATCACGAAGAGTTTTGTCTCTTCTATTACCTTTGTTTCTTCTGCATTCATCACGAGTATAGAACCAAAAACAATAACCATAAATCGATTTAGCTATTTAGGTTTTGATTGTTTCATATGCAAAAACTTTGTCATCGATTAATTTTATTTTACATATAAACGTAACATCTAATTTGTAAACATGAATGTAAACACAACAGAACCAAACAATAAAGATAGTAATAAAAAATTAACATGAATGTAAAATTATTTTTCTTCTCATGTCCTCTATATCCATTATGATGTGAGCATGGCCAGCAAGGAACCACAACCTAAGGAGCAGCTAGAACCAGAGGAAGAAGAAGCCAATGAAGAAGCTAAGGAGCAGCTAGAACCTGCGGATAATGAAGAAGAAACTCTACAAATCTTCAATGGCCCTATTACCCGATCCAAGCAAGCTAAACTTAAGACAACTCTACAGCACCTTCTCAACACCATTCAGACCAGTTTAGTGTGTGCTAATCCAACCACATTGGTTGTGATTCAAGCCACCTAAACCTCACCAAGAGAGGTGCCTTGGATTGTACTCTTTTTCCCTATTCTTAGTTTTGTCCCAATGGGTTTTCTAAGATAGGTTTTTAATGAGGCAAGCCCAAGGTACTTTACCACAGCCTCTTGGTGAATCAAGGCCCATTCTATCTCAGTCATGCACGAAATTGGAGTCAAAGAAACCTTTAATATTGTGTTTAAGTCTTAGTCTTCTTTATTTATGATTTTGTAATTCCCTAGTCTTTCATAATTGTCTTGGTGGAATCCTAGGAGTCATTTGTGATTCCTATACACCCCTAGACTACTATAAGTACTCTCTTGTATTCACCTTTCTAAATCATCAAACATTTTATTATCAAATTTTCTTCTTAAACTCGTTTGATCATCCTCTTGAACAAGGAATTTTGGAACACTTTCCCATTCCACTCAAGAGTCGAAAGTCTAAGGGAATCTTCGCACCCCTTGGAAGTTTCACTTCAATTCACCTCTTGCCCACCGTGTCTAGCCTTTGCTATTCACACAGAGCAAGTAGATAGTCCAAGGATCTTCCACCATCCTTGAGAAGTATCACTCATTCCACCCCTTGTCTCGGATCCATCCACTTCAAGCTTCACAAAACCGCAACTTTCACCACCATAACTTCACTTATGCAATCTTGATCATTACACCATCACTTTCAC
Organism: Euclidium syriacum; assembly: GCA_900116095.1. Lineage (NCBI taxonomy): Eukaryota > Viridiplantae > Streptophyta > Magnoliopsida > Brassicales > Brassicaceae > Euclidium > Euclidium syriacum. Next base: position 7,099,203 of record FPAK01000009.1, on the reverse strand, counting down.
AACCTCTTGGAGTCATTCAGGGACTAGATCCTACCTAGGATCACATCACATTACCATCTTCTTTTATCAAGATTCTTATTATTCTTCTAATTTTTAACGTAATAATCTTCTAAAAAAATCAAACCCAAAACGTCTTAAGTTACCGTGTCCTCTTATTCTTTTTCTTCATGTTCTCTTCTTCCTCTTCCTCTTCAAAACGCAATTCTAGCATAAAAATCATTATCTTAATAGACAAATTTTTTCTCGCTCTCTACTTCTATCATGATCATCTCTCTCATGCCTTGAGCCCTTTTCTCATCGCTATCGATCCTTATCTAAATCTCTGTCTTTGGATGTCCATGTCATGATCTCTCACCCTTTCTCTTTCTCTATTTGATGATTTTTGTGATGGACTTTGGCTTTGCTTCTGGCTATGGCTTTGGTATCTCTTTCTAGATGAGTCTCTAGAATCTTCACGCCTCTCCTTTTCTCTGGTAACACACTCTCTGCAATTTAAGGAGAAATAAAGAAATTTCGCTTAGTTTGCAAGTCATGCCTCTTTCGATGGATTGCAACTTTTTTTTTTTTTATCTTTCAGAGTTTTTCATCCCCTATTCCTCTAGAATTCTTGATACTCTATCAAAGAAACATCAATGCGTCTAAGCTTTTTTCCTGCATCGGCAAAGAAAAAACAGTACGACCACCTCCCCCGTTCGCGTTTTACTTTATGAATATGTAAAAGGCACAACTCCATAATCACTTGATGGATGTAAGGCACAGGTCCATGATCAGTTTCACACCTTGAATTGTGGGATTTTTTCTTGCACAACGTCAAATCTTTTGTTTCAACTGATTTTCTTGACATTATTCGAGTTAGTTCCAGGTTGACACAAACAGCGTGACCAAGACATAATTTTGACCTTGTACAACCATTTGTTAACCATCACGACATACCACATCTATTATCATCAACCTCAAACCAAAAAGCATTATATGTATTGATAGAGACTAAGTCTCATGAATCCAGAAAAAAAAGTTTGTAATGTCATGTGATGCAATACATAATAACTTATTAAAAGAATTTTATATTATTTCATCAATAATAATAATAAGACATTATTTTATATTAAGCTAAAATTAATGGAAATTATTTATAAAAAAAAAATTAAACTTTTAAAATTTTTCATTTTTTATTTTTGATTTTCGATTTTTAAGTTCTAATTTTTTAGTTTTCAATTTTAAAATTTTTTAGCTTTTTTTATTATTATATTTTATTATTTTATTTTATTTTTTTCTATTTTTTTATTTTATTTATTTTATTTTCGTTTTTTATTTTTTTATTTTTTTTGCGATTTTTATTTTTATTTTTTATTTTTCGTTTTTTCTTTTTTCAATGTTTTTAAATTATTAGTTTTGAAATTTTAGAATTTTGAATTGAAAATTTAATTCAAAAAATAAGATTAATTAATAATTTAATCATAATGACAATTTAGTTTTTTTATGCACCTTGAATACTAACTTAGTAAACTTTTAGTAAATGATACTAAACTAGTAATTTTACTAAAAATTAATACTAATTTGAGTAAATTTCACTTATATATAAAAGATTATCTATTGTAGTCACATTTTTACCTTTTTTTGCCATAATAGATATATACTAATTCCATTATTATCTTCTAATTTCGTTTTTTAATTCTTTTTTAAAAAATATCAAAACTAAACATGTTAAAGTTACAATTATCAAAGAATTCATTATGGATTTTTTTTTCATTTTTTTAGCAAAACAAAAGTTTAAGATCATTTATTGATGGATGATGATGTTGATAGATCCAAAGACCAAAATACTTCACAATTATATATAAGTGATGTCTTTGATCTCATCCAATTAGCTTTTTTTTTTTTTTTTTCCTTATTGATTACAATATTTGGATCAATCTTATTTGAGTTTAGTTTAGTTTTTAAAAATTATTTAATTGATAATAATTTTTTTTTTACAATTAAATGAAATTACATATATAAATCTGATTGGTCTGAATTTTTAAACCCGTGTCGAAATCTAATTAACCGACTGACATGTGTCACGATTACATTAGTTACAAATTTTTAACATCAAATTTTATATAATAAAATATCATAAACCTAAACAAATATATAATTTTAATATATATATATAAGTTATATGTAGATTTATTTTTTTAAAGATATATGCCTATCATTTTTTGTAAGATGTTAATAAATAATAAATAAGATGTTAAATATATTATTTATCAACATCTTACGCATTATGATAGGCATGTATCTAAAAGATTAAATCTACATATAATTATTTATAATATAAAAATTAAAAGAGACTATTCAATCTACATATTATACTGAAATATTTACCTCTACTCTCAAATCTGTATTCTATAATATATATAGTAATTTGAATTGCAGACCTATTATAAAAATATATTTACTTGGTCAACCAGAGCAGCCACGATATTTCACTTACTTAAATAACCAATTATCACGCTTCCACAACACAATAAATATATTATTATAATCTTTAATTAAGACATTCACTAAAGGATGGGAAATTACACCTGGAAAATGCCCTAATTGGGGTAAAACCACGGAAGATAAAAATTATTTTCAATTTGGATAAAACAGAGAAAGATTAAAAGTTCAATATTCAACCTAATGCATATCTTTCTAATTTTAGTTAGAGTAAAAAACTCCGGATCTGATTAACATTATCCTAAAAGTTATCTATTTTGTGTTATCTTCCTCCTCCTTCGCCTATATAAACATCACAACAAACCATACTTTTTTCCACACTTATCAAATTCTCAACTTCTTCAAGTCACAACCAAAAATACAATCACCGCTAAATCCTGAGTCTTTGGATCAATGGATGTTTCAAATACTGTTTATGTATTATTATTGCTTGTATTCATCAATTTAAGCAATTATAATACGAAAGGGATTGACGCTTTTCATCAAATTTACGAAAAATTGCAATCTCAATCAGTCGAGTCAGTGAATCAAGTTCACAGAACTGGTTTTCACTTTCAACCTCCAAAGCATTGGATTAACGGTACATTCATTTCTTCCTCTCTTTCAAACAAAATTTAGTTAGTTAGATATATCTGTTTCTTAATGTTTTAATAACTTTTGTTTTGCTTCTTTAATCGATCTAGACAAAAAAAAAAAAAAAAGAAGAAAAAAAAGGGGAAAACTTCTTCTCCGATGCAGTTATTATATTCCTAATAATCCGTATTCAATAATACTTCATAAAAAATATATCTGCATGGGGAGTTTACATTTTAACCAAGTTATGTATGCGTATACATAAAGTTATAAACATACATATTTGTCTGCGTAATAATATATAGATAGAAAAAAACAATTTGTCTATACGTTGATAGATAAAGCAAAATATTTTTCTTAAGAATCTTTACTTGGAGCTCTATAAATAATTTGTTAAACCTTATATGAAAAATCCCGTACGTATTCATCGCTTGACCTTATATGAAAAATCCCGTACGTAATTTGTTACTTCCCCATATCTTTTGAAAAAATCTTGAAGAAAAATAAAATAAACTAAATATTCGGGAAGTAAGTACAGCAATTATAGTATAGCTTGACCTTGACTTTGGTAATTTCATTTTGTTACGTGGTAACGAGCTAGAGGAAAGATTCAATCGTGATCGAGTAATAAATAACAGCAGGATAATTTGGTATAAAAACTTTACTTTGTTACACTTTATTCACGTTTTCTTAATTTCGTCTTCAAGTTGTTCTAATACCACAAAGACTTTCTCGTGATGTTGTTATGTATCTCGTATCCTCTTATCTTATCTTATTTTCCTCAATACCGAAATCTAACTCGGATGAAACTAACCTGGTTTTCCTTTCCATGTGGCAACCCCAACAGATCCAAATGGTGAGTCCTTTAATTTGTAACTTCTAGATATGTGTTTATTATTACACGATCTAATATTTTTTTTTTTTGGTTTTTTGGAAATCAGGTCCAGTGTATTACAAAGGTTTGTACCATCTCTTCTACCAATACAACACGAAAGGTGCGGTTTGGGGTAATATTGTGTGGGCCCATTCGGTGTCGAGAGACTTGGTCAATTGGGAGGCTCTTGAACACGCCATCTATCCATCCAAATGGTTCGACATCAAAGGTACATGGTCTGGTTCAATAACATTGGTACCGGGAAAAGGACCGGTTATCATCTACACGAGCATAAACCAGAACGAAACACAGTTGCAAAGTTACGCAATCCCCGAGGACCCATCAGACCCGTACCTAAGGAAATGGATAAAACCGGACGATAACCCGTTGGTGATGCCAGACTATACGATGAACGGTTCAGCATTCCGTGACCCGACCACGGCTTGGTTCGCTAAGGACGGGCATTGGAGAATAGTGGTGGGGTCAAGGAGAAAGAACAGAGGAGTGGCTTATATCTACAGAAGTCGTGATTTCAAACATTGGGTCAAAGCGAAGCACCCGTTCCACTCCAAAGAGTCGACCGGTATGTGGGAATGTCCTGATTTCTTCCCGGTTTCCGTAACCGACTTCAAAAACGGTTTGGACTTGGATTACGCCGGTTCAAACACCAAGCACGTGTTGAAGGTTAGCTTGGACATAACCCGGTACGAGTATTACACCCTTGGCAAATACGATCATAAGAAGGACCGGTACATACCGGACGGAACTTCTCCCGATGGATGGGACGGTTTAAGATTCGACTACGGTAACTTCTACGCGTCCAAGACATTTTTCGACTACAAAAAGAACAGAAGAATCTTGTGGGGTTGGGCCAATGAATCCGACACCGTTAAAGATGATATTTCCAAGGGCTGGGCCGGTGTTCAAGTAATTCCAAGAACGGTGCTTCTTGACTCAAACAAGAAGCAACTAGTGTTTTGGCCTGTTGAAGAGATCGAGTCATTGAGAGGTGAGTACATCCGAATGCACAGCCATGATATCAAGCTGGGTCAACGCCTTGAAGTCAAAGGAATCACACCTGCTAAGGCCGATCTTGAAGTCACGTTCAAGGTTGCAAATCTAGACAAGGCTGAGAGATTCGACCCCAGCTTCATCTTCAAACCCTTGGACTTGTGTAAAGTGAAAGGCTCCAACGTCACTGGCGGTGTGGGACCCTTCGGTCTCATCACATTAGCCACTCCTGATTTGGAAGAGTACACTCCTGTCTTCTTCAGAGTCTTCAAAGACACTTCCACTAATAAGCCTAAGGTTCTCATGTGCTCCGATGCTAGACAGTACGTTCTCTCTCCATGCTTCAACTATATAATATGCTTTTTATATTCTAACACTAAAGAAACATTAATTTTCTTAATTATTAGTTCATCTTTAAAGCAAGATCAAGGTCCTCTCAAAGCGGATAAGATGTACAAACCATCGTTCGCTAGTTTTGTGGATGTTGATCTATCTGATGGAAGGATTTCTCTAAGGACTTTGGTACGTAGTATCTTTATGAATAATATTAACAATCATTGATATTTTATGTTTTTGTTACATAAAAGATAACTAATGGAACATAATTTACAGATTGATCACTCGATAGTAGAGAGCTTCGGAGCATTAGGGAAGACGGTGATAACATCAAGAGTGTATCCAGTGAAGGCAGTGAATGAGAAAGCACATCTGTATGTGTTTAACAATGGAACACAGACTGTGACCGTCGAGAGTCTCGATGCTTGGAGTATGCAGAGTCCTTTGCGCATGAATAATGCAGCTGTTTAACTTTAAAGTAGCCTCCTCTTTCTCTTTCTTTAATCTTCACTAGTTATTGAGAGATAGATATTTTCTTTTTCTTTTTCTTTTTTTATCGATTTGATCAGTCCGCACGTCCATACTCTATATATGGACTACTTGTACCGTTCTCTCATTAATCACTCAATAAAGAATAACTTTAGAAACCTTATGACATCGCAATGTCTTGTGAAGGTTTGTGTATCTCGTTATACGAATTTGCATTTTTTGTGAGTTCCTACGCAGTTGCATGAGATTTATTTCCTTATCTTCATTCCCCTGCACCAAACACAAATGAATATTTGCCTCTTGTGATGCTCCCTGCTCCCCCTTCACTCTAGTGAGTCATCATCAGTGCTTTATGTTCCTTCTAAACGTAGAACACATAGGCAAAGGAAACTGCCTTCCCACTTGCAGGATTTTCATTGTTATACCAATACTTCTATTAAAACTAATCCTTATCCTCTCGCCAACTATATCTCTTATTCCTATCTATTTGAGCCTTTCAGTGCTTTCATTTATATCATCATCACAAAATACACCCATACCACAAAAATATTTTGAAGCTAGGAAAGACAAGGTATGGAATGATACTTGTAGGAAGAATATTGGTGGCTTTTGTGAGAACACGTATTCGGAGTATATTTATATTTGATCTACCTGAAGGGAAGATAGCATTTGGTTGTAAATGGGTTTTCACTATCAAATATCATGCGGATGGAAGTATAAAGCAAGATTGGTGTACACACAACAAGTAGGGTTTGATTTTATTGACATTTTCTTTTTGGTTGCATAGATGGCTACTGTGAAGATCATCCTTTCACTTGCACATCTCCAATGTGTTCTTAAATGGAGATCTTGGAGAGATCTATAGGAGGCTTCCACATGCGTGGATTCTCTTATTCAGATTGGGGTGCATGTCATGATCTCGAAAGTCAGTCACTGGTTAATGGTTATGCAATGTTTATTGGATTCATTAGTAACTTGAAGATCTAAGAAGCAGCAAAGTGTTTTCTTAACTTCTGCTGAAGCAGAATATAGAGCCATGTGTATGGCAACCGATGAACGGTTCTGGTTAAGTCAGTCTCTTAAAGATCTTCATGTTCCTTTTTCTCCTCCGGCTTATATCTATTGTGACAATCCTGCAACAATGCATCTTGCTAGCAATTATGTGTTCCATGAACAAACCATAAGGTAGATGAGCGGTTGATAATGGTGTTATCAAAACCATGTATGTTCGGACAGGGAATCAGCTAGCTGATGTGTTGACAAAGGTACTTTATCCAGCTCCATTCCAGAAAAATATTGGCAAGATGGGTGTCCATAACAACTATACTTGGTAAACTACATATAACAGTATAAGAACCACAAGATGTGTTAACTGAGATTTTGGAACTTAATACAGAAAAAAAGAAGATAGCCAAAGATCAGATTTACTAATAATCTTCAACAACCAAAATTCACTGAAACAAGTTTGTGTCAAAAGACTAGAGATGCGTCTCTCAAGGGAAACAAGACAAAAAAAGAAAAGAAATATAGCATAAGAAAGTTTTTGGTGTGTGAAAGATCACTTGATCTTCTTCTTCGGCCTCAACTGTAAAAAATAAAGAAACAGAAATCAGACGCAAACTCTGACAATTGTAAAGCAAAGAATACAAGAGACTGAAACTAAACCTGGTTGCTGTGGCCACACTTCTTCTTCCTGCAGTTAACAGCCCTTGGGTGCAGACGAGCATAACACCTAAATCAACAAAACGGATTTACCCAAATCCACTCATCAGAAATGAAACTACAACTACAACTTAGTGTTACAATGAGTAGGAATTTGTGTTCATGCTGAGCAACAATTGATATGCGGACTAGAATTCTAACCCAGATCAAATCTATTTTAGCAAACTACAAACTAGGAAGCTAAGTCAATTCCCAATTACTAAACTACAAAGCTATATTCATTAAACATATGTTAGTACATTAAGAAGACAAAGAAATAAGCTTACTTGCGGCATATCATCTTGTCCTGATTGTACTTGCGAGCCAAAGCCATCAAAGAGGGCTCAATGATACCTCCCCTTAGCCTTAGAACAAGATGCAGAGTCGACTCTGTTTCCAACCACAACAGATTCAATGAACAATCCAATCACAGCTATAACATGAATTCAACCTCCTATATCGAATCCAATGTTAGATCACAAGGAGAAAAATGGATTTTACCTTTCTGGATGTTATAGTCAGCCAAGGTGCGACCATCTTCAAGCTGTTTTCCGGCGAATATCAGCCTCTGCTGGTCCGGAGGAATTCCTTTCAAACAGATAGATAATTTATAAGTAAAATTGGAATAGCTAAAGCCAGATTCACTCGCACGGTTACTGGGCATACCTTCTTTGTCCTGGATCTTGGCCTTGACATTGTCGATGGTGTCGCTGCTCTCCACCTCGAGAGTGATGGTCTTGCCAGTTAGTGTTTTCACGAATATCTGCATCTTTGCGTTCGTCTTCTCGCCGCAAGTCTCGAAACCCGAAAGCAGTGAAATGTGCAAAATTTATAGTCCGCCATTTCTAGGGTTTTGTCGGATGCTGAGATGGGCCTACAACTCCAAAGCCCACAAGTGTTTTTTTAGGGATTGCCGTTCGGGTATCCAATCGAATTCGGTTTGTGTAATTCATGTTTTTTGTTTTTGGGTTTAGGCTTATAGGTCTCATTCAGTTATTACGAAACTTTGTATCGGATGCGGTTCATAACATGCCGGATTCGGATCGGTTCGGAGTGTAAACTAAAAACCTATAGTTCATACGGATCACGGTCCGGATTTAGTTATTTTACAAGAAATTTATACACTAGATTCCTATTACATATTCCACTTTTTAGTTATGACGTAAATTAATTTAACAACTAAAAAGATTAATATTTAGTTTCCATCCTAAATTATTTTAAATCATAATTAAGAACTAAATATTTTAGTTTTTGTTTTAACTTATTGATACTCTAATCAAGTTAATACAACTGCAAAAACACATCAATTCACAGTAGTATAATGCATATTCAAATCGAAATAGAAAAGAAGAATAACTTATAACCTACTAACAACAAATTTAGCAAATATATAAAAACAATTATAAAGAGAAATAAATTTTATTCAAATTGCCAAAACATGAATTCTTAAAAGAAAAAACAAGAAGTAAGCTCATTCAAAAATCAAATTTAAAATACTAATTAGATTCAAAACCAAAGTAAAAATGAAAACTTAAATTATCTCTCTCTTAATTCCTTACAAAACATGAACACCTCTCTCTTAGGAAAGTTTTTCCTTGGAGACATAAACTAAATAAGTATCATACCTTCCTCCTCCTTATCTCTTTAAGTTCGGTTAACCCGTTTGAGATTCGGTTCGGTTCGGGTTAGCCCGAAACCCACTAGATCCTCAACATAAGTACCATTCAGTTATTTCAACATAACCCCTACTCGTACCGAACCGGTTTGTTCGGGTTGGGACCGAGTTCGGTACGAGTAGGGGTTATGTTGAAATATGCCCAGTCCTACTGTTTTCTTTAACTAGATTACTAGGAGGAAACTAGGTCTGAAGGGAATTCTGTTTCTGTCCTGAATTTCCTGTCCCGCTTTCATTTCTGTTTAACTGATTTTTCGTTCCGAATCATTTATATTATTCTAACGGGTAAGAGAAAGGAAATGGAATTCCCGAATTTCTCTCATTTAATATATAAATTTTAAAAAATATTCATGAATATTATGTAAATATTACTCAAAAACTCCCAATTTTTTTTCAAACTATTCCTAAATATTCTAAAATTACCATAAAATTCTCGTTCTCGTTCCAATCTTGTTCCCGTTATTTCCATTTTGTACCCAAATTGACTCATTTAAACCTTAGCTTTCATTTCATTTTAGGAGAATTTAATCAATATAGTGACATATTTGCATGCATTTAGGCCTAGTCTAGCTTAGGATTCACATGACTACATTGCATTCGCATTGGTGCATGGTATTTGGTATAACATATCAAATATAGGATCATCGGAGTTTGGTGGAACAATTGGACCAATCAAAGCATCATAAGGGCCAAACAAGAAAAGATTTAGATGGAAGAAAGTGAAGATTTTGAAGGAGAGCCAGTTCATGCCGCCGGCAAAAGGAGGAGCATGGACGGCACAAAAGAATCAGAAGTGACTTAGCAACAAGAGTTGCTCCATGCCGTCCAAGATGCAAACCGCGTCGGTTAGAAGAATCAGAAGTGACTCGGCTAGAAATGTTGTTTTACCATTATATCTCTTGGAACTTGTATAGAAACCCTTAGCCATTTGTGGCTAAAACCCTAACCTCCTTTAACTTTAAAGCTATGCTCTTGTTTTCCATTTTTAGTGTTAAGTTTTGGATGATAAGAATCATTTAGAGTTTTTAATCAAGCTTTGCATTTTTTACTAGCTTTTCATTATGTATTTACATTTAATTACTTTTTGTTACTTATCTCTCATCATGTGTGAGTAGATTCACTGTACATTGAGGATGAGTTGGAGATGAGATGATTAGGTTTTGAGTTCTTAAGTTCTAGGCTATTGTAGATGATGCCTATCATTTGAATGGATTTAATCTATGGATTATGAATTAATTATCCATAATTTCAACTATAGAAATTTCATGTTAGGTGTATGATGAAATGTCTCGACCACTTTTGAATGAGTAAGATGTTGTCTAGCTTGCGAGAGCCTCACCACGCCTCTTATTATCAATTAGAGATGGATTGAAATGACTGGGGTGGATTGCTATCTACCTTGCGAGAGCCTCGTTAGTTCTATTCGTCTTAGATGTATCTTCATCATTAATATTGGTTGATTGAGTATAAATGATCTCTAATCTCTAGGTTGTTTAGTAATTGAGTCTCTAATTGAACTTAGGAAACCAAAGACTCGTTGTTTCCTAATCCTTAATACTCATCCCTTTGATCTATACCTCCTTTAATTGTTTCACTTGCATTGTATAATTTAGCTTTTCTTTATCTATTGTCTTTCTTATTGATATTTACGTAGCTTTAATTTATTTAGTTGCATCTAAAAACAAAAAATCCTAAACATCTTAGTTTAAACCAATTAATCAGTACTAGGAATTAGCAATACACTCGTCTCCTTGTGATACAATACTCATATTTCCGCTATAACTACCTAATTTAGGATTAAATTTGGATGAAATTGAGATTATAAATATTGTTGATTGAATACGGTTTACGAATTAACGACATGCAAAAACCACGTTCGTCAAATGGCGTCGTTGCCTGGGAGGCAAAACTATTTCTAAGAAAATTAGTAACTTTAGACTAAGTTTATTTTTGTCATTACGTTTTCCCATTGACTAATTGTTGTCTTTTCACTATTTTGTGACTCGAAGGTACCTAAGAGCATTGTACAAAGATTGTGTTTATAGAAGCTCTCCGCCATTTAAGAAAAATGAGTCTACGCATGGAATAAATGCTAAAGAAGCTTATCGGGAACCAATCCGAAATGATGGAATGAATGGAAGGCGCAGTAGGCGCGATGAACTCTAAAGTTGATGCGCTACATTCAAATCTTGAGGAAGTAAAGGGGAAAGTCGCTAATCTATCATAACTCAAGCAAAGAAGCTATCCAAGAACCTCTCCATGAAGCTCTACATCAAGAGCAAGGAGTGGAAATAGAGGAAGCCATAAAAATCTATAATTGCCAAGATTCATTATCATTTAGTGAAGAATCGAACCTCATTGATCCTCTACAAAAACATATTTGGTGTCTACCAATTAAGTTCTACAAGAATGAAGAACTAGATGATGAGGATGAATTGAGTTCTCAAAGCTCTTGAACTCTCTACTAATTGAAGCCACAATCGAGCATCCCCCTCAATATCACGCAAGTTACGAGGATAGTGATTTGAAAAATCACCATGAAAAACTTGGATATGATCAAGGAGAGTATGAAATCTCAATATAACTTGTGAAAGAAGTAGAGCTCTCGGGAGACAACGATCGATATAACGAGATCATGAAAACAAGCACCGACCTCTACTACTTAGGAGAATTCTCAAAAGAACTCTGAAAGGAAAGGTCTAACGTCGCTCACCAATCGGTTAAGGGGAAGTACCACGCTTAAATAATGACGGAGTACATTGATGAAGCTAGGCAAGAAATTGAATTATTGGAAGATCTCGAAGAGGATCTTGACGCCGCATACATTTTACCTTTGGAGTATGAAGGATATATACATGATATTGCAATGCAGGTATGTGAGAGAGATTTGGGAGAATGCACCATTTAGAGACAAGCCTGCAGTGGAGCAATGGAGGTCAGAGAGAGAGGTACTGCAATGTGCCAAGAAACTAAGATTACAGCCAGGAGAAGAACTCGCAGGAGACAGCTTTTGGTTGGATCTTGTGGAAAATTTGGATGACACGAAATAATAAGGTATTTGAAAAAAAAAATATTGTGATGACACTGAGATCCTCAACAAAGCGAAGTCGGAAGCGAGAGAGTAGGAAAAGGCACAAAGCAATGGAACACAAGAGAGAGCAACGAGAAGGAAATGAAAAAGCACCACAACGGGACCACACATAGCTATATCTTACAACTCTGATTCATCATGGGACACAGAAAAGAACGAACCAGGGCTGGGATGGAGAATAGCGTGGAACGGGGCGAGAGATATGGGAAAAGGAAGCAAATCGATCATGAATGTTAGATCACCAGTAACAGCAGAGGCTATGGCATTGTTAGAGGGACTGACCAAGGTTTGGGAGATGGGAATAAACAAGTGATGTACTGTTATTTTTACCGGTTTTCATGATGCCCTGTTTTGGAGTCTTTTCTGCATTTTATACAAGTTAAATGGAAGATTCCACATGCTGAAGTGTTTTGCAAGAATTTAGAAGATTTGGAGCTAAAATGAAGAATTTTAATCTGAAGCCCGAGTCGACCGACTGGAAGGAAGAGTCGACCGACTCAGAGGCCGCTTTAGTAAAAAGAAAATTCTTCTTGGGCCTCTTTTTTAAAACCCTAACTTCTAGAACTTCTTTGCCGACTCATGCATGACCTAGAGGAGCTATATAATCAACTTTAAGCAAAGGAGAAGAAGAGAGACGACTTCCATCAAGCTTTTGAAGCATTTAAGCATCTCTTTACCAAAAATCACCAAAAAGTTACTTAGATCTTGTTTTCAGGGAGCACCCTTGTGTGAAGGTTTTCTTGTGCCCCTGTTCTCTTGGTTTTATAAAGAGAGAGCCACGTTTTGCTCTGATCTCTTATGATATTACTTTCATATTGCAAACTCTTGATATTAATGATTATGATTGGTTTGTTTGCTATGTGTGAGTAGTTCTCTAGTTAGATCTAGGTTGTCAAAGGTTTTATGGGTCATTAGTTGTACGAATTGTTGCTGAATTCGTGACTACTCTCTGCTTTAATATTAATTCATACAATATTTTGACTTGATCACTTAGAATATTGAATTTTAGGGTTTGTTGCATCATACACTCATTTTACATCAAGTCCGGAGCATTGTTTTTAGCAGGTGATCTCGTCCTTGTGCAAACGAGAGTTTGGCTTGGAAGGTCATGAACAATCAAATCCGTTCTCAATGCATGTGTTAGCTATATAGGTTGGAAAACATCCTTTCTGATATGTTGGTTGATTTATAGTGCAATACGCAAAGAGATTTGGTATTGTATACATTGTCTTTTGTGTTCAAGAGTAGAGCAACATCTAATTTCGTGCATGACCCATATTACCCGCGATTTATCTAAGTATAGCGTTTTTAATCCATAAGTTACACAACTAGTTACCAGATAGATTGCATTCTAATAGAATCGAAACTCAACATAATCTATGTGGGATCAATAACCTAATTTATACTACAATTGTACACTGTGCACTTGCAGTGAGTTTTGGGTGAATAACTTTTCACGCATCAACAAGCTAAAGATGCGATCTGATTTGTCATCATCGATTCAATCAATTCAGGGAAACGACTCAACGAAGCTTACGGGATAATGTGTGACATTGAAAGAATGGAAAAGGATTTCAGAGTAATACAATTTATCCATGTATCCCGAAAGGATAAAAACTTAGCTGATAGGTTCGTAAAAGAGGCTCTGTTAGTTAACAACCTCCCCTTATGTAACAAAGAATAATTTGAAATTAATGATAAGTTTTCGTTTTGACCAAAAAAAGATATATCTGTCCACCAAAAACAAAAGGTTAGCATCAATCCAACAAAGAAGCCTAAACTAAATATCAAATTACGCATAGTATTTATAGTTTCACAAATAAAAAAGGTTAATATTTTATGTATAGTTTCACAAACAAACAATATCAGACTTATCTTTGACTAAAAGACTTGCAATGCCTGCAACAAATCTACTACTCTCCAAAATAGTTCCACGCGCATTGCCTCGATCTTCTTCAATCTCTCCTCCATAGCTATCTTCTTTGTTTCTTCCCTAAGCTTATACCACTTTGCAATAATAATGGATTCATCCAAACAAAAAGATGGAAAATTCTCTTCCTTGAAAAAATATCTTATCTCCTTACCATAAGATAGATCACAAGTATATGCGTTGTCCGTCTCAGCTGGTTTTTCCGCTTCTTCGCCTTCCTTCTTGGACGAAGGAGATAAGTTGATATCCTCCGATACTTGCTCCGCAAGCTTTTCAGCTTCAAAATCTTTCTTGGACATCAAGAATTGAGTTAACTTGATATCTTTGGGCTATGTTACCAGCTTCTTCCACTACAAAAAGCACTATCATTTCCAACCGATATATCTGTCGGCAATTCTTTGGGAATACGTTGATGAGAATCGACGATTTCAAAGGATTTCCAGCGGAAAATTAATTGTTGAAATGTGTTTGATGGAAACAAGGTTTGTTGAAAATTCGTTGGAAAACGAAATGAGCCGGTTGCAAAATCATTAAGAATGATTTTTATTGAAATATTCATTGAAAATTCCCAATAAAATATCAATAAATGATTCTTGGAAATTCTCATCGGATTGTCAGCTGAAATTCCGTTGTCAACGAAGCTTTCACTGAAAACTATCAACCAATTTCCAACGGACATTTCTTTGTAATTTTCAAACGAATTTTTGACGAAACTTTTCGTGGCAATTAACCAACATAAAATCAACATTTCTTTTGTTAAAGTTTCCCGACGGATTTGAAACATATATCGGATTTTGTATTTTTTAAATTACTAATTTATAAAATTTATATTTTGGGTATAATAATTATTAGTTAAATAAAAAAGTTTGAAACATACAAAATAAAATAATTGTCTTAAAATCCGAAACCAGAAATAGAAAAAACGTAAATACAAGACAAGATATATATTGAAATGCTCAAAGGCGGGTTTGATGGCTTGGATAGCAGGTAGACGACTGGTTCGATGGCGGGTTTGATGGCTGTGAAATCGGGATTGATGTCTAATTTTTCTTTGAGGACCGCTATGATATTAGTCAAGTCCGCCGATAGATGACAGTAGTTCTCCTGAGTCATCCAGAGCTTTTCTCGGGTAGTCAACAACCTATTTTCGGGGACGTATCCGAGATGTGAGATTTGCGATTGAGACGAAGTGGCTTTCTCACATCCGAGTGAGCCATAATTGGAACGAAAACTCTTTTTCGTGGAGATCGTATACAATGATAAATATTAAATTAATAATTTGAAGTAGTAAATATAAGTTTAAGAAATAATTATCGATATAAATATTTTTATATTTATCTCATTGTAAAGCTTATGGATCTTCTTGTGTGTCAGATCATTGGAGCATATCTCGGATGTCTCGCCTTGCTCTCGGAAGCATTGAGTGACGATTTCATGTGCTTTCTGCTTCACATTGCCAATGATCTTCTCAGAGTCGATTATCTCCATGTTTTTTTTTCAAGCGTCGGGAAATTTCGAAGAGAGTGACAATGTAAAAATATATGTTAACTTAAGAATTGAATACTGTAACTAAAATTAGCAATTCATTTAATT
The DNA here is from genome assembly GCA_900116095.1 of Euclidium syriacum. Lineage (NCBI taxonomy): Eukaryota > Viridiplantae > Streptophyta > Magnoliopsida > Brassicales > Brassicaceae > Euclidium > Euclidium syriacum. The sequence continues at coordinate 7,083,452 of FPAK01000009.1, read as the reverse complement.
TACTAGCTCCCGCGAAAACCGCTTTATCGGCTTGGATCCGAGAGTGTTATTTCCTTGACTGAGACCCTTCTGGTCTCTCTTCGTGGCTTTCGAACAATAAAACTCTACATTATGGATTTATCGGTTCTCGAAAAATTCATGAATCCATCACCGACCGTTTGCTTTATCCACGCAGTAGGTTTCTCATTGGCCAACCATTTATTTTTTGAGGCCGTCATGTACCCACGGTATTTATTGGTGCATAAGGTGTCGATCTTATCCCAGACCCACGTGTCGTAAACTCTATCCCAATAATATTGTTGCGGAGGAAAAAAAACATTAGTAATGGAAATTGGACATATAAGTAATGTTGTAATTATCTCATTGTGGATTCGATACTCCTACTTATTAGTATATATGTTAAGTAAGGATTGTGCATGATTATGTTTTAATTAAGAGTTTGGTAGGGTATTAATGATACACCAACGACATCAACTAGTAAATACCCTCATCAGGAGAATAGAGAACTATGCTATGATTAAATGAAAGACCCTTTCTCATTATGATAAGGTAATATTTGTAAAGGAAACCTGATCCGAGTTGGTATACCAAGTGGTTGAATAGCATGGAGAAGAAGTCTTTCTAGGCATGTCTTCACTTTAGCTTGTGACCAGCCTTCACAACAGACTCTGTTTTGCCATATTATACCTAAAATTACGAAGTAACTGAACCAAGCATACTAAAATTACTCAATTTTTTAACCCAAGTTTAACAAAAAAAAAAACGAAAATGTCGATGTAATTGGAAAATTAATAATTGAATTACCCGAACGAAACCGAAATGGTAAAACATTCGGTTAAGTTGTGGAAAAATTACTCAGGAAGTGAATGCAAAGACGATAGGATATGGAGTTACGGTACGGACAAGAAGTTTATTGCATCACTTTAATTAAGAAAATGCACCTCCCTCCGCATCAGTCTTGGTCAAATGGTCGTTCCTTAAAGTAAATAGTTAAAATGCAAGGCCGATGGATCATGGTCATGGATGAGTGTATTGACTGGGTTATCAGGGGAAAGGTAGAAGCTCATGTCATTTCAAATCTACACAAACCGTTTTGGAAGCCGAAGCTTAAGTAGTGAGATTGAGTATTCTGCGTGCAAAATATAGGATACACTGCTATCTCACTTGTAGTTGATCCAAGGGTCAAGCAAGGCCAGCACGGCAACTATGAACGAAGACATCACAAAGCTACAATGGATTTTGATGCAAACAAGGTAATATTCTCCTTTAGAGAATGTTATGCTGTGGCCGATTGTGTTAACGTAACCAAATGCTATTTGGCTAGAGACGTTGATAAGCAAGAAATGTAGGCTACGAATGAAAATTGAAATGAAAGGAGCCTAGTAAGAAACGTAAATTTTCAGCGTACCGGAATATATTAAGAAGGCAAAATAACCAATGTAATAAACTCCCAACACTCTTTCACATCAATCTAAGAAACTGAAAGATTATTGTTGCGACAAAATGAAAAACCCATAGGAGCTAATAAAAGACTTGCCATAAGGCCAAAAAAACTCAGAGCCTCCTTCCCCTTCTACCACTCTTTCTGCGGGTGCTGTCAGTTGGGATAGGAGTCACATCCTCTGCAACACAATACAAATTATTAGACATAGTCAACACAAATTATTAGCTGAGAGAAGAAGATTATGGTCTGAAGCATTTACCAATACGGCCAATTTTCATGCCAGAACGAGCAAGGGCTCTAAGAGCAGACTGAGCACCAGGACCAGGTGTCTTTGTCTTGTTTCCACCTGTGGCACGGAGCTTCACGTGCATTGCAGTGATACCAAGCTCCTTGCATCGCGTAGCAACATCTTGTGCAGCAAGCATAGCTGCGTAAGGTGATGACTCATCTCTGTCAGCTTTCACTTTCATTCCACCTATAGAAAAAATCAAAACCCCACACAGATCGATATCAATGGATTTTGAAAACTCAAGACATTTCATCGAACGATAACAACAGTGTTCAGAAAAGGATCAATGGATTCATACCTGTGATGCGGACAAGTGTTTCACGTCCAGACAGATCAGTAACGTGCTACAAGCATTTCAGATAATAATAATAATCATGTCAGCTTCATGAGTTTCTCTTCCAATAAAATCTAATTTTGCTAGAGATTTTAAAAAAGAGAACTCACAATGAAAGTGTCGTTGAATGAAGCAAAGATGTGGACGACACCGAAAACTTGCTCTCCATCACGAACAGCAGGTCCAAGAGTCACATTATCTTCCTTTGGTTCTCTTGTCTTTCTCCTCGACTATACACATCACACTAATTCCATCACGCTTCTACCATTATAACTAAGCATCTCCAATTTCTAATTTACGCATCATTCGAAAACCCATGTTTCCGCAAATCGAAAACGATGAAAAATGTAAAATCGCTGATATAATCAATCTCACTAGGATAACAGAGTCGGGATGGGATCCAAATAACAGGAACGAAATTAAGATCGCAAGTCTTATTTCAAAACAAAAAAATTAAGATCGCAAGTCTAATTTCAAAACAAAAAACTAAGATCGCAGGTCTTCATATGCATACTCTAAACAATCAGAGGAAAAGGCTTGCTTACCATGGCTTAGGGCGATGAAAAGTGTAAAGATTAGAACGGGTCTCTTCCTCCGGAGGTTCCGACTACACAAAGTTTGGCAATAGAGAGATGATGCAGACTCCGGAATCGATTTTATATTAGGTTTATAACATTTGAGTGAGAGCGATTAGGGTTTCGAAACACGTGTTGGGCTGAGTCTTAATTGTTGGGTTTCAGCCCATTACACTAAACGTATGTGAGAAGAGTCGGTCGATTTGAACGTCGTCGTTCGATAAAGTGGGCATATATGTGAAACAGATTAAAATTAAAAAGATTTGACAGCTGTGGGATTTGAACCCACGCCCTTTCGGACCAGAGCCTAAATCTGGCGCCTTAGACCACTCGGCCAAACTATCAATTATTGATATTGTTTCATCATAATTAAATATATCCTGAGGAAATTCGGTCGATTTGGGTGTTCTTAATTGTAATCGTTTAATTGGAAAATAGAAAATATTCTGACAGCTGTGGGATTTGAACCCACGCCCTTTCGGACCAGAGCCTAAATCTGGCGCCTTAGACCACTCGGCCAAACTGTCATCTGTGGCTTTTATTTCAACATACTGCAATATATAGCCATCACTCCGTTTTCACTTTTGCGTTTGGATCGATAACTATAATCATAAACCCAGTACCAGTTTGAATCCTAGTGGTTCAAAGACATAAATAAAAGGAGACACGATCCATTCCAGACACTGGATTAAAGAGTCAAATTTTAAGTGATTCGAGCAATTTCGACAGCTCTCTTGAGGGCTTCCAAGAGACTTCTCATGATTCTTTCTTCCCCAGGAGGTGCCTTATCTTTCTTGCGTCCATTACGTGTAGCTCGAAATACTGGACCTGAGCCACCCTCACTACTCTGCTCAACCAAACAGTCTATGTAAACTGGAACATCAGTTTTTCCTTCATCCTCCATCACGATGAATCCTAACCTTGCTCCTCCACTTATTCTATCCACCTGCATTAGTTTCTCGAATTAATATAAATTTTTAAAAACTTTTCATAAACTTATATAACCTGTAGCCATAGCATGCACCTTTTCTTCTGATTAATCGCAAATAGAGAACAATTTACCTTGAGAGGAACAGGAAGAGGCAGATTGGCTCCTTGGCAAAGACTGTTAGCCCACTGATCAAATTGCATAAGAATTCAATTCAATAAAAAAAAAAATTAACTAAAAGTCCAATTAAAAAAATGGCAAGGATCGCTAGAAGGAGGGGTTGAACCTCCGACCTTGTGGTTAACAGCCACACGCTCTAACCAACTGAGCTATTCCAGCTTTGCATGCTGGGAATGAATATAAATGTTACCTGAAAGAGAAGGGTTTCGAATCTCGCTATATCGATATTCACAGGAAGCTTCATGGTACCCAGAGAAACGCTGTCTTCCTCCCCCGCCCTGACGCCTCCGCTTTTGGACGAAGCATTCGCTGCAAATAGACTCTTAAATTGCCGGCGTCCGCCGTCCTTAGTCGGAGAAACGAGAAGCAGGCAAAGATTGGAGGGACGGCCAAGGAGTCTAGCCGGAGATCGGACGCCTACTGAAGGCGGAAAGAAGAAAGCCGCTGCTGCAAATGCCATTTTCGTATGGCGTGGCGTCCGTCACAAAGAGAAAGATAACTTTTTAGAGGATATGTGTTGAAAACTTGATGACGTGCTCTTTTTCGAGCCCTTGATTTTGATTTTTAAGGCCACGTTGTAAATTCAGTTCTCCGTTTGTTTGATGTTTAAAGACTACCTAGAGAAATTAGATGCTTTGACCGGAACGACATAAACTACAGATAGAAAATGTATTTAGTAACTTGATTGATTTAAAATCTCAACCTTACAAAGTAGAACCAAATCCCAGTCAATAATAATAGTAAGCACAAAGTTATAGTTGTTCATGTCCTAAACATTTTACTAATGTTTCTCCTCATCAAAGCCTTCCTCTGCCCTAATCGATCACTTTGGTCCTCAGAATCCTTACTTCATGGATTGGCCTGGAAAAGAGATTATTCTTGGTCAATACTCAATTCTCCTTGATTCAGAAAGAAAATCTATTACCTGTCAGTGTTATCAGTTTGGACGCTACCGAGCCTCTTGATCACCTCCATACCCCGGCACACTCTGCCAAATATTGTGTGCTTTCCTGAAAAGATGCATAGAGATGTCAAAAGGTGACAAACATGGAAAAGGATCTCGAAACATCTAAAGGACATTAAACCCAAGTGTCTTTACCATCCAAGGACGGCGCTGGTGCTAAAGTAATGAAGAACTGACTCCCATTTGTATTGGCACCAGCGTTTGCCATTGATAAAATTCCAGCTCCTGTGTGCTTCAACTCTGGCTTTAGCTCGTCTTCAAACTTTGAGCTAAAAAACCACCCACATGAAAACACTCCATTAACTTCAACCCTTTGGTGTGCCAACACAAGAATGAAACGGACAATGCACAGAGCAACTTGAGACTTCCACAACCTTATCACAGTGGACTTCTATACATATCATGCTCAGAAGTTTTGAATAATGTTTTTCCTAGTTTCAAACTTTCAGTCACTCTTGAGTCTTGAATGAAAATCAAACCAAAAGGACACTCATAACCCTAATGGATCTACCTTATGGAATCAACCAGCAAAGCTAGCATTGGTTTGATTAGATATAAAATTGAGATGTACCCGTAAATGGATTGCCCGCCTCTTCCAGTTCCTGTAGGATCCCCACCTTGCACAATGAAATCCTGAAACCAATCAATAACATAGGAGCAAAATTCTTGTGAGCCTCATCACAATGATCTCAGTACAATGAAAAGTAGATTAGAAACAGGAAACAGACCTTGATGATTCTGTGAAATAGAACATTGTCATAGTACCCTCTCCGGGACAGCTCCACGAAGTTCCGGCAAGTTCTCGGGGCGTGTTTGTCATACATCTGACGAATTTTAAAATCAAAACATTGTAACCCTCAAAACCCCGTCTAAAACCCTAAGTTTTCCAAAAGAGGAATTGGATTCGAGAGGAATACATCGGAACGAAGCAAACAGATATGAAATCTAGATCTCAGGTTCGTGCGAGCTATAAAGTAATGTAATTAAACGAAACGTTTATTCGACAGCCAAAAATTTTTAAAAAATAGCAAGAGGAGAAACCTCGACGGTGAAGGGACCCATGGAGGTCTCCAGAGTGACTTCCGGTGGACTTCCTTCAGGTCTTACCGACATTTTTCAGAGACGGCGAGAGACAGGTTGTGTGAGAGAGAGGGAGGCGTACGGTCGGGAATCGAAGCGGACAAAGGGTAAAAAGCTACCCTACTATCCTAACCCTTACCGGGTCGGATCTAATTTTTCGTCACTTGACCCGATTTTTTTTAAAAACGGTCTGGTCCTAGTGTAATCCGTCGTGCTGGACTTGCTTGTAAATATTGTGAGTAAAATAGTTGGATTATTCATCAACATTTGTCTTTCATATCTTATATATCTTATATTAGTAAAAAAATAAAATTTTAAGATTTTATCACTTGGCGTCACAGAGTTCTCTAAAGATTTAATTTGCCTAAAACATCATTAATAAATTGGCTTATTTACAAAGGTATGCCACTAGCAGTATGTTCGGTTATTTAAATTGATGCGGTTCGATTGGTTAGGTATATACTCAAACCACAGATCATTTGCAAACCCTCGTTATCATTCACATAAATATGTAGCCATTTTTACTGTCCTTTAATACTTTTAGATCAAACAAAAAAAATTGTTACGTCTCTTAGTCGTCTAGATTTTCATAGAGATCACCTAGGTTTAAGTCATGAATATCATACGTTCAAGTGTCTTTCATTGGTTTTAGGAGTTTCTCCGATGTTTATTCTTGTGCTTTGTCCTAATTATTGAAATGTTTTATCTTTTGGTTTTTGTAGATGAGACATCCCCCGAGGAGTCTGACGATGTGTTTTATGATTCTCCATAACGAACAAAGCACCAAGTAATGCTAATCGAAACTCGAGTTTTCGGTTTTGTTTATAGTCTATATATAATGATTCTCAAATTTTTATTTTTTTGCTTTTTGATTCCTCTTACATATATATTGGGAGTTTTCTGATAGGTTCTATGGACGTTCGGTTTGTGTTCATCTCTTAAATTTTCATATTTTTGGCTGTTCATAGCTTATATATATAGGTATATGAAGTTGTTGACTGATATACGAGTTTTGTTTCTTTCTATAGGTACTCGGGGTCCAAGAATCGTTCCCTCTTAATCGAGGTCCTATTCTCACTCTCTTCTTAATCAGTAATTCTGAAACTAGGTTCATGGTTCTATTCGATATAAGGGTTTTAAATGATTTGGTCGGTGTTTGTTTTATGTAGAGCATAGGGTTACAATGAAATTTCTGAATTTTTGTCCTAGGTATATATAGAGAATTTTATCATCTAAGACGTCATCTATGCTCAATTAGAAGCATGACTTACGCAAATTTTGAATGAATTTGTTTTATGTGATGTGGCCTTAAATACATTAGTGAATTCATCATGTGGTTCAATACATTTGTATTCAGTTTAGAAGAAGAATGCCTTTTTTTTTGTTTTGATGATTGCATTTGTATTTTTCTGTTCATTTTGAATCCTCATGTCATGTCATTTCTTTGTGTGATTGTTAACTGATAACTTACGGGTCTTTGTTTTGATGTCAGGTTTTGATGTTCCTTTTTTCTTTGATGATATGTTCTTATGCGCTGAGTTTAAGTAATTTATTGAGTCAGTCGACAACATTAAGAAACTTGTATTTGGTAAGAATCAAGAATATCTGGTATAGTGAAATGTTAAGTAGAACTTATTCTGTTTCATACTAATTAAGTTAATTATATATATATATATATATATATATGATTTACTGTTTGTTTTTTATCCTTGAGGCTGTGTATGCTCTCGTTTTATCAATAGTAAGGTGCATGTTGGTTACCGCTTGACAGGGCCATGGGAAAATTAAGGTATTTCCTTTTTTTTGTACATAAACTAAGTAAATTCATATCTAACTGTCTTATTTGCTGAAATGTTCCTTCTATCATGCTGTAGGAGAGTATAGAGATGCGGTAAATACTAATTAATTTGTTAACTTTATGGCTTCATTTTACTATACGGAGACTCTCTCTTATTACGTTGCCTTGAATATGCTCTCAGAAGTGGAATACTATAATGCTACATACAAGGTGTGGAATTAGATGCAGTCTAGAAATTTGTTTTTCAATACTTAGAATTTTTCTGGTGTGAAAATATATTTTTTCTGTAACTAATAAAGTTGGATGCTTCATTTGTATCTTTTCTGTCACAAAAACTTTTTAAAGTTATATTTTTTCCATCTGCAAAAGGAAATTGCATTGTACAAAGCTTTCGACGTTACTAGTGAGTTTTTCTGCTTTGATATTGATGATGAAACAATGTTCAAGGTAAGAATATTTTCTCTATATTTCTAAGTCGAGTCTGACTTTGCTTTGATTGGTGGTGAGAGTGAATTTTCTTATGGTCTCTTAGATTGGGTTCAAGACTATGTGGTGGCTTTGTTCTACGGCTCTTCTCTCGTAAGGAGACAACTAGAGATCATGTTGGTTTACTTTGTGATAATTCAAGTGAAACTGTATAGGAAGCTCTTAGGTTTTCGGATATGTCACCTCATACTTATTTCACATTTCACTCTGATAAAAACAGGGCACACCAATCATTAATCATCAGCTCACCTCTTCCTCCATTCCGACCTTGCAACATGAGAACAACGGTGACACGATATGCATGTCTTTTGAGTTCTCCTAAGAAGGTTAGTTTGTTTGGTAAAATTTCACTAGCTTTGACCATTGAAATTTTCTGTCATTCGTTGCTCATCCATCCGATCCTAAACACATTGCATCCCCCATTGGAAAAGGTTTGTCTCCGAATGGTTTTTGGACTTTTATTATCCATCTTTAAAAAAATGTTCTCTGATATATATTGTATCCTTTCAACAATGGGATGGATATTCAAAGTGAGTAGTAGAGATTCAAAGAAGTTTGCTAGATTTGAGACCGAGTTTCATTTCAGCCAAACTACCACTGTCTATTTTCTTTGATGTAGTTGCTCCAATGTTGCAGCCTAGATTATAAATCATCATCTTCCAAGTGAGTAGTAAGAAATTTTTTCTTCAAGTTTCTATTGTGAAACTTCATCTTAGTGTTTTAAAAATTGTACCGTTTAACTTCATCCACTTTCTTACCCCTACTCTCACATGCATATTCATTCGATTCTTGATTCCACGCATCGGTCAAGTCCCTAACTTGATTCATTCCGCGATTCTTAATTCATTTTCAAATCATAACTACGCCCACACCTGCGGAAAAATCTCTAGTAATTAGTGATTATAACATAGTCATCAAAAACCCACTTGCCTTTAGGATCTTAAGAGGTGATTTTCTAATAAGCATATTAGGTGTGATCAATTTGGTAAAGAGGTATGTTGATGGTGGGGTTACCACCCCTTATCAATAGTTTGGCGATAATTGAGGTTCGGTCGCTACCGACCTTTCCCTGATGATTTATCAGGTTATAAGTCCCTTCAATAGGATTGGAACCCTCGGCCCAGATGACCGATGGACACCTCGCTGAAGAATGATCGGATTTAGTGTCCGAAGTGGGGGTGTAAACAACTTCGTCCCAAGCCAAAGTCTAAGCTCGGACATAATAAGATCAAATTTGATCACAGATTCCCTGATCTTAGAAAAATGGAAGTTAGCCCATGGGCTTAGATAACCGACTACTAGGATATATAAATACACACCCCCCTTCACTAATTTAGTTCATTCAGAATCGGGGAGAAGAATTACTAGATAACCTAGGTTTAATACTTCTCTTTGATAAAGTTAACTTGGCATTTCGAGTTAAAATCCTTGTAACCGATATTATTAATAAAAGTTCTCTTTTCCGAGGTCTCTTTTTTTTTCTTTTACTTAATTTACTCCAAAAACGAACCCCTCTAATTATAAATAATTAGAAGTTGAACCGAGTCTCAACAAGGTAGTTTTTGTCTTTTTCTTTAAGATTCCTATATATATGTTGTTGTTATAAAAATATGAATCAAAAGTAAGTTCCACTCTCACTTTTATCTTCTTTTACCTCCATTAGAAGAAATGCGTTCATTGGTTCATAAGGCAACGAGCACCGCTCTGGAGGTCGATCAGCTACTAGCAGAAACAGAAAGGAGTCCGTTCACCTACAACATCACGCGAGCACGGGTACCACTCAATGATAAATTAAGACTCCTGACCTATGATGGAACCGGAGATCCAACAGTTTACATGAGAGCGTTTCTAGTCAAGGTCGGGAGAGCCGAGTTCCAAAGAGGAGAGGAGGATGAAGGAAGATGTCAGCTCTTCCTGGAGAGCTTAAGAGGAGATGCCCCAGCTTAGTTTACTAGTCTACCTCCTGACTCAATTAGTTTTTTTGCCGAACTTCGAGAAGCTTTCTTTAAACAATACATGTTGCATTTAGAAAAACAAGCTATCGCATCAGACCTCTACGTGGTAAAACAAGGACCGAGGGAGCCGCTCCAAGATTTTATTAAAAGATTCAAGGCGATTTACTCACGCTTAAGGATAGACGACGATTTAGCGATCGGAGCGCTTAGTGCAGCAACGTGGTATCAATCGAGGTTTTGGGATGAGTTATCTGCTCATCGTCCCCAATCCATGAATGATGCATTTCATCGGGAAAATACTCATATAAGGATTGAAGAGAATCGTGCCGAACTTGCAAAAGCACATGGTTCTAAAAAAGTGAACAAGGATATGAAACCAGAGGAGAAAGGGGAAGGACGACGAGTAGAAATAGACCAACCTCGAAAAAATAAATCAAAATCGGATATAACTTTTTCTAGTGACTGACCCACAAAAGGATACACCTCGGAATGATAAATTGAAGTATACTTATACTCGAGAACCTGATGCTCCGGACCTCCCGTGGTGTGAATATCATAAAAGACCGGGTCATAAAACCGAGGACTGTCGAAACCTGAAGAATCATTTAATGGCTATCCGATTTGAACAAGACCGAGAAAAGGAGAAGCCTAAAACACGGGAAAACGAAGAAAATCAACTTCCTCGGGAAGACACGGAAGAAGGAGAAATCATGCCTTCACCACCTCCAACTCAAAGGAACATAATTAACATGATAATGGGAGAACTCGCGAACTGTGAAGACTCTGTTCGATCAATTCAACGAAATATCTTCAGATTATCCGCAGATCAGATTCTACGAAGCGCTACTCTACAAAAGGAGTTGACATTTACTACCAAAGATTTGAAAGGGATCAACGCCCCTCATAATGATCCACTCGTAATCGAACGTCAGATTGGTGACTGTGACGTCCAAAGGATCCTAGTCGACAAAGGAAGCTCGGTGGATGTCATATCTCTGGACACACTTAGAAAATGGAGATCAAGGATCAGAAGATTAAAGCTCGGGTAAAACATTTAATTGCTTTCGGAGTAGATACAATTTCAACTATCGGAACGATCAAACTCCTGGTATCAGCTGGAGGAATAACAAAAATCGTGAAGTTCGACGTAGTAGAGAGAGCCACTATTTACAATGCGATCGTCGGAACTCCGTGGTTATACTCTATGGAAGCCGTTCCATCTACTTACCACCAGTACCTGAAATTCCAACCCCGAAAGGATATTTTATAGTTCGAGGTGATCAAAAGATGGCTCGGAGATGCTTCGTAATAGAAAAAAAACTTCGACAAGAAACACATAATGAAGAAAAAACCTCGGATCAATCTCTCATGTTAGCCTCTAATAACAAGAAGAAACCGACGTCCGCTGAAATTTTTGCAGAATTTTTTGAAAGAGAAGAGTACTTAGGAAGGACCACCAAGAAGGGTCGAAAGGGAAGAACTAAGTTTTTTTCCCCGGAGGCAAAAAAAAAAAAAAAAAACGTTGATATCTCGGATTCTCCGAGATAGTTGACAAATACCAAAACTTCGGAACTACGTGTGGCTTGATCCCCTTTGAGGGTACGTAGGCAGCTTTTCATAAATTTTTCAGCTACAACATTATTATAAATCTCGATTTTATAGTCAAGAAGTTCATGCAACTCTACTATACCGAGATTTACACAAATCAAACGTCGGAACCTTAATCACGTTCTCGACCAAAATTAGGATAGTTTTTCCTAATAGAACATAAAGGGGTGGTATTGGATCTGGCATTTGAGAGGATTTCAAGTTTTTTCCAAATCTCTGGTTATTGGACTTGGCATTTGTAAAACCTCTTCCAAATCCTAGGTTATTGTAATGAGATTTATACAAATCCCTTCAAATCCTAGGTTATTGGAGAACTGAGATTTCATTAATTAATTATATCAAAAAGGATTTGAGATTATTTGAAAGAGAATTGATAGTTAAAAATAAGGGATTTCAAATACCACCTCATTTGATGGTATTTGACAAAATCTCTTAAAATCTCTGCGATTTAAAATAATTTCAAATCCTTGTTCCAATAACCCCACCTAAACTTGCCTAAAAGAATCTCGAAACCCGATAAAGTAAGGCCGAGAGATTAAAAGGTATGAAATTACAAAAAATTTTACTTACACATTCTTTACCTTATGCAAAAGTTCTACAATTAGTCTGATAAAATATGACTTGTTGTAAAACTTTAAGCAAACAAATAGGGAAAACGCGCGTTATTTTGTTTTTCTGTTTCCGGATTTTAAAATATCAAGTTTTGAAGTTTTGAGTAAACAATCCAGATATACGAGAAACCAAATTTTATTAAACATTCGAAAAATTCATTACAATACAATTACAAAAAAGACTGGGATCAATTCGGAGGTCTTAATACAAGATTACTAATCTAAATATTAATATCTTCGTCTTGAAACTCCAGAATCGAAACAGCATCTGCAAGGACGGACAGTCGATCATGTTCTTTCTCGGCTTCAACAACGTCCTCCTCTAAGATAGAGAGCCCCTTGCCAAGAAGAGAACGCAGATTTAGAGCAATAGCCGCAGCTTGCCGATATTTGTTAGCTTTTTCAAAAGCTTCGGAATATTTGCCAAGGGATCTGCGGATATTATTTAACTTCTTCTACCAGGTGTCAAAGATTGCACGTTGTCCATCAAATTTTCCTTTCTGAAAGTACTCGGTATATTTGGAGTCCAAATTAGCTTTATTGACGTCCCGTTCCTCCGAGATAGCAAGAATTTGACGTTTAGCCTCCGTCAGTTCGGTGATTAGCCGAGAATTTTCCTCAAAAAGATTGGAAGTTCTCGACTCTTCCTCCACGAAGTTCGCCTTCAGATTACTCAAGCTCCTTTTGTGGTTTTCAACTTCGCCTCGCGCTTCAGCTAGAGCTTTCTCAGCATCAAGAGACCTTTGCTCCAAATCTCCATTCTCGGACAGAAGAGAGCCCGGCAAGCCTCTTCTCATATCGAAGGAATGATTGACCGATGAAACCCACAGACTGAAACATGGAAAAATAAGGAATTTCAATATAAAGGATGTTTTTTTAAAAAATATACCTAGGTCGGTTGCTTACCCTAAAAAGTGAACAAGAAAGGGCTTCCAGAGTATCTGATTCGCAGCAGACCTCGGGGAGACGACTGTCATAACCACTCGCCTTCCGTAGAAGTTCTGTACATTTTTTCTTATCTTTAAAAAGCATGTCTGCACTGTCAAATTCGAATTGGAACGCATGTTGTTCCCTTACGGGCATTTCAAGCTTCATGTTCTCGGCGTTCTTCTTCTTAGCAGCTTCAGCATTCTGGTTTTTGGCTGCCTCGGTATTATGTATCTTTCTCGGAAGAAGATCTCGATTGCTGCCAGAAGTTTCTTCGGGGTTAGATCTCTTCATTTTAGGAACGGGATCGATTTTTTCCCAGTCTTCCCTTCCTAGAAGATTGTTTGCAAAAGTTAGTAGTAGTTCGGGATGCGATTTGAGAAGTCCGGAGAAAACATACTTGTCCAAGAAATGGCTCTGCGGATATGGATAGGGGGAATGTCATCCCACTGAAGTTCCCTTCTTTCTTGAGTTTTTCGAATTCTTTGGATAAGTTTAGCGGGAGAGCTCGGAAGCAGCTTGGTTTAACTGAAAATAACAAAATGTGTGGTTAGAGTTCAAATAGAGAAAGAAATAGAAGACCTAGTTTTCTACCAATTGTGGTCTTCTAGTTTCGGAAAATTGTGGCATCAGGGTTATAAACCGAAGCTTGATTGATTCGAACGTAAACATAGCTTCGAAACCACGATTTCGTGTTTGAGCGAAGTCTGGTAAGTATCTTCCTTTTAGGTTTGAGATCAATTTTGAAAGCTCCCCTTGGGTTTTCGGAGGCTGTGAAGTTCGTTAATTCATCCAGTTTCCAAGAATTTAGCGGAACGTCACACCGAGCAGCAAGCACTAGAAGTTCGGTGATAGTTTTGATTGAGTTGGGCGTTAATTGAGACATTGTCATTCCCCGACGAGCGTAGTAACTCACCATTAGCTGCGGGATTGGAAATCAGAGATGAGCTTCAGAGAAGAAACTCTCATAAAGACAGACGTAACCCGGTGGCAAGGTCCAATGTCTCTGGTCAGATCTCGGAACTAAGATCTCAATCTCATCGGGATTCTGAGCACTCCTTTTGATTTTTCCAATCTCGGATTTAGAAAAAACATAGTATCCGACATCTGGGATATCCGGCCACGAGATTGTGTTTCCGGAAACCGAAGTCTTGAGATTGTATCTTTCAGTCATTGTTAAAGAAAAGATGTTAGCGGTTCAAAGAAGGAGATCGAAGATTACCTCGGAGAGTGGAGAAGTGATTATGAGAAAATTAGCCGTGACTTGGGGATTATATAGGAATTATTGAATGATGATTGACGCTTCATTTTCTGCGTTGGAAGGATTTGATTAGCTATCGTTTCAGGCGAAAGGAGGCGTCGTTCCTTTTCATTTATTTTCATCTCTTTTCAAAATGACATGTCACATGGGAGTTGAAAGGTTTTGTGAATATCGAGAAATTTGCGCGTGTAACAAAGGAGACTTTTCATTTTATGCATTCTTTCCTGCCATATTGAAGGACGAGATCAAAGGAAAGGAAGACGATTCAAGATTGTTGAAGACGAAGATCGACGACAACCGAACTTCATTTATCGACAAGCTATTTAAATTTAGAAATTCGTCAACTCTGTCCGAAGACATACTCGGACGAACGGGGGGGGGGGACTTATTGTTGATTGATGTACTGTTATTTTTACCGATTTCCATGATGATATTTTACGCTGTTTTGGAGCTTTTTCTGCATTTTATATAGGCTAAATGGAAGATTCCACATGCTGAGGTGTTTTGCAAGAATCTAGAAGATTTGGAGCTAAAAATGAAGAATTTTGATCCGAAGCTTGAGTCGACCGACTGGAAGGAAGAGTCGAGCGACTCAGAGGTCGCCTTAGTAAAAAGGAAATTCTTTTTGGGCCTTCTTTTCGAAACCCTAACTTATAGAACTTCTTTGCAGACTCATGCATGACCTAGATGAGCTATATAATCGACTTTAAGCAGAGAAGAAAGGGAGAGACGACTTCCATCAAGCTTTTGAAGCGTTCAAGCATCTCTTTACCAAAAATCACCAAAAATTTATTTAGATCTTGTTTTCAGGGAGCAACCTTGTGTGAAGGTTTCCTTGTGGCCCTGTTCTCTTAGTTTTACAGAGAAAGAGCCACGTTTTGCTCTGATCTCTTTTGATATTACTTTCACATTGCAAACTCTTGATATTAATGATTATGATTGGTTTGTTTGCTATGTGTGAATAGTTCCCTAGTTAGATCTAGATTGTCAAAGATTTTATGGGTCATTAGGTGCACGAATTGTTGCTGAATTCGTGACTACTCTATGCTTTAATATTAATTCATACAATATTTTGACTTGATCACTTAAAATATTGAATTTTAGGATTTGTTGCATCATACACCCATTTTACATCAAGTCCAGAGCATTTTTTTTAGCAGGTGATGTCGTCCTTGTACAAACGAGAGTTTGGCTTGGAAGATCATGAACAATCAAATCCATTCCTAATGCATGCATTAGATATATAGGTTGAAAAGCATCCTTTCGGATCTGTTGGTTGATTCATAGTGCAATACGCAAAGAGATTTGGTATTTTATACATTTGTCTTTTGTGTTTAAGAGTAGAGCAATATCTAATTTCGTGCATAGCCCATATTACCCGCGATTTACCTAAGTCTAGCGTTTTTAATCCATAAGTTACACAACTAGTTACCAGATAGATTGTATTCTAATAGAATCGAAACTCGACATAATCTCTGTTGGATCGATAACCTAATTTATACTACAATTGTACAATGTGCACATGCAGTTAGTTTTGGGTGAATAACTTCGCACCATCACTGATGGTGGGGTTACCACCCCTTATAAATAGTTTGGCGATAATTGAGGTTCGGTCCCTACCGACCTTTCCTGATGATTTATTAGGTTATAAGTCCCTTCAATAGGATTGGAACCCTCGGCCCAGATGACCGAGGGACACCTCGGTGAAGAATGATCGGATTTAGTGTCTGAAGCTGGGGTGTCAACAACTTCGTCCCAAACCGAAGTCTAAGTTCGGACAGAATAAGATCAAATCTTATCACAGATTCCCTGATCTTAGAAAAATTGAAATATCCGAGGTTAACCCATGGGCGTAGATAACTGACTACTAGGATATATAAATACACACCCCCCTTCACTAATTTAGTTCATTCAGAATCGGGGAGAAGAATTACTAGATAACCTAGGTTTAATACTTTTCTTTGATAAAGTTAACTCGGCATTCCGAGTTAACATCCTTGTAACCGATATTATTAATAAAAGTTCTCTTTTCCGAGGTTTCTCTTTTTGTCTTTTACTTAATTTACTCCAAAAATGAACTCCTCTAATTATAAATAATTAGAAGTTGAACTGAGTCTCAATAAGATAGTTTTTGTCCTTTTCTGTTGTTATAAAAATATGAATCAAAAGTAAGTTTCACTCTCACTTTTATCTTCTTTTTAATCTTTCAACAAAAGCTCTCTTGTAAAAATTTACTTTTCACAACTAAACACTATAATTTCCTAAATCATTCACACACTCGTGTATACTATATATATAAATAAATAAGTAAATTTCATAACACATTATCAACACGATCGTCTCGCCATTACTCTGTGCATTTAGTTCACTGTCGTTACTCTGTGCGTTCAGTTTCTTGCCGTTACTATGTCTGTTTCCTAACCATTATTCCGTCCGCTCAGTTCCTTGCTGTTCAACCATCTCTCGGACCGATTTGTTAGATAAGAGGTAACTTTCTTTATCTTAATATAAATATCATGTTAAATTTACCAAAAATCGGTATAAATACCCTTGATATATCTAGAAAGAATTATATGACATGGACATCATAAGTAAAAATGCATCTAAGATCGAGTGGACTTCTCGATGCCATCGATCCATCGGTAATGACGTCAGATGAGAATAAAGCTAAGTCTGGTGAAAATAAAGCTAATGTTATGGTGTTTTTACGCTACTATCTGCACGATAGCTTGAAAAAATAATACATCACGAAAGAAGATCCTACAGATCTTTAGCGATCCCTCAAGGATAGGTTTGATCACCCGAAGCACGTGATCTTACCAAGGGCCATATACGATTGGTTGCACCTCCGATTCATGGACTACAAAAGCGTAGAAGAATACAATTCCGTGTTGTTTGGAATTACAGCCATGAAGAAGTTATGCGGAGAAAAAGTGAGTGATTATGACATGACTGAAAAAACTCTCTCCACATTCCATTCTGGTAATGTTGTCCTGCAAGAACAGTATCGGGCCAAAGGATACACCCGATAATCGGATTTGATGCAAGTGCTCCTTGTTGTGGAGCAAAAAAATCAACTCGTGATAATGAATCATCAAAATCGTCCGCCTGGATCGGCTCCATTCCCAGAAGCGAATGTTGTAGCATCCAGAGATAATGAAACTTCACAAGAACTAGGATGCAGACGCGAAAAAGGTCGTGGTCGCGGTCGTGGACGTGGACAAGGAATGGGTTCCCAGACAAATAATGCTGAGTCCAACAACAAAAATTTCCAAGTAAACGAAGTTGGTCGTGCTATCAAAAAGCAGACTCAGAGTTCTTGTTTTAGATGTGGCAGAAAAAGACATTGGGAACGTACATGCCGTACGCCAAAATATTCCGTCAATCTGTATCAAGAACCCTAAAAAGCAAAAGGAAATAATGTTGAAACAAACTTCATCGCTGATGAAGTCGGACCTTCTTTCAATGGCCTTGAGCATCGGTTAAAAGAATTTCCTGCTTTTCCCATTAGTCCCTCAGACTTAGTAGTCCCGCCTTTAGTTCGACAAGACCTCGGGCGTTATCGTCGGTCAGATGATGTGAAGATGAAGTTGTCTCCAGGAGTGCATAATTCATATGGATATTTTCTTACTTTGTAATTTTTGTTTTTCGTGTTTGCCTTGTATGAACTTATTTGAAAGTTTTTAATTTAATGACTTCGGCTCAAATGCTACTTTATCACATTAAGCTTTTATCATTTTCGTAAAAATTGATTTAACGAGAAATGCTCGACCATTATCTGTTATACCGGATTCTACTTTATCGAATTCCAGTACTTGAAGTGGTTTTAAATATACGGGAATGACCCGACTTTGCCTTACGATTTCTCGGCTCTACTTTATCAAGTTCCTAAATCTCCAGCTGCATTCGGTAAAGAATGTGTAAAGGGACGAACCCTGTTATCGAGTACGTGATCAAGATATCGATTTTATTTTTTGGTTATAGCTGAACTCCGAAGAGTTGCGTACATACCCCCGAAAGGGATCAAGCCATCCGTAGTTCGAACCTCACTAGGTTTTGTTGGTTTTTTTTTTTTTTTTTTTTGAAGATTCTACGGTTCATCCATGCAATGATACCTTTTTAGATGGAATGAACTCCATGCCCGAGGTATATCCTCACCTTCCATAGTCTTCAAATGATAAACTCCGGGTTTAACTTTCTTTTCTATTAAGTAGGGACCTTCCCACTTAGCCCCGAGTTTTCCAGCTCCGGGTTCTTTCGTGTTTTCGAACACCATTCGTAAAACTAAGTCTCCTTCATCCAGAGGACGATCTCGGACCTTTTTGATGTAATATCGAGAAGCAATTTGCTGATAATTCTGAATATGGAGTAAAGCATGGTCCCGAAGTTCCTGAATTTCATCATTTTGTTCCTTTAACTTCGCATCATTAATCTCGGTATCATGTAGCATTAGGGTTCTCCGTAAACTCGGAACCCTAACTTCGGCTGGAGACATCGCTTCCTTCCCATGAGAAGGTGAGAAAGGGGTTTGTCCAGATGCACTTCTAGGGGTTGTTCCGTATGACCATAGTACTCCATCCAATTCGTCCGACCATATTCCTTTTTTTCCGAGAAGTCTTTTCTTTATTCCGGTGACAATCATTTTGTTTATAGCTTCGGTTTGTCCGTTTCCTTGTGGATACCTCAGAGTTGATTTGTTTAAACGGATTTCCCATTTTTCGCAAAAAGCTTCAAAATTGTTTGAAATGAACTGTGAGCCATTGTCCGTTACTATCTCGTAAGGAATTTCGTGTCGACAGACTATGTTCTTCCAGACGAAGCTTTCAACTTCACTACTTTGAATCTTCGGATAAGCTGCTGCTTCGACCCACTTAGTAAAATAATCAGTCAGGATTAATAGAAACCGCTTCCCACTAGTTGACTTCGGAAAGGGCATTACAACGTCCATCGCCCAACGCATGAACGGGTAAGGAGGTACCGCGGCCATAAGTAACTCTGTTGGTGCATGAATCTCCGGAGCATGTCTTTGGCATTTCTTACAATGCGCCGTGAACTTATCACAATCTGCCATCATAGTAGACCAATAATAACCCAGTCTCCGAAGTTTTACGGCTAGCATCCTTCGTCCCGAATGATTTCCTCCTTCTCCAGAGTGGGTAGAATTCATTAACTCATTTGCTTCTTCTTTACAGATGCAATGAAGCATTAATCCTCCGGCCGACCTTTTAAACAGAACGTCGTCCATTATCAAATATTGAGCAGCCAAAGTTTTAAGCCGGCTTGCTACCCATTTATCAGATGGAACCTCGCCATTTTTGATATAACGGAAAATTGGTGTTCTCCAGTATTCTTTGTCTTCTCCAAGAAGTTCCGGCTGAGCCTCCTCTTTATCCGCGCTTTTGATTGCAAGAGAATGCTGTTCGCGATTGCCAATACTCGGATAATTGATTGTCTCGACTGGAATCGTTCTCTGTAAATGGGGATACGACGCCGTTGCAAGGGCGGCCAAAGAATCTGTCATCGTGTTCTCCCTCCGTGGAATTCTTTTTAGATCGAACTCTTTGAAATGCTCGGCCATGTGTCATACTAATTTCACGTAAGCTCCCATTCGGTCATTTTTTGCTTCGAACTCTCCACTAAACTGATTTGCTACCAATAGAGAGTCGCAACAGGCTCGGAGATACTGAGCTCCCAATTGCTTTGCAAGACGCAGTCCCACGATTAGAGCTTCATATTCGGCTTCGTTATTATATGCTTCGAAAGCTAAACAGAAACTTTGCTCCAAAACTTCTCCAGTTGGAGACTTTAACCAAATTCCGATTCCGGAACCAAATTTAGACGAAGAACTGTCTATGAAGAGGGTCCATCGTTCGTTTTGCGGGGCTATTGTCAAGACTTCTAGGGGTAGTTTGGACAAGAAATCAGTTAGCACCTGGGACTTTATTGTTGTTTTAGTTCGGTATTCGATATGGTACTCACTAAGCTCAATTGCCCATTTTTCCAATCGTCCTGACTGACCAGAGCTGTGCAGTATTGTTCGGAGTGGGTTGCTCGTCATTAGGGCTATCAGGTGTGATTGAAAGTAAGGTCGGAGCTTCCGAGCTGCTATCACCACAGCTAATGCTAACTTTTCCAGCGCTGGATATCTTGTCTTTGCATCGAGTAAGGACTTGCTTATGTAAAAGACTGACTTTTGTTCTCCTCGGTCCTCTCGGACTAATACGCCACTTATGGCCGATTCGGATACTGAAACATAAATAAAAAGAGTCTCTCCGTCCTCTGGCTTGTTTAAAACCGGAGGAGTTGATAAGTATATTTTTAATTCTTGAAAGGCTTCTTCGCATTCGCTATTTCATTCGAATTGTTTGTTTCCTTTTAGAAAATTGTAAAAAGGTAAACATTTATCAGTTGATCGTGAGATGAATCAGTTTAAAGCCGCGATTCGTCCGGTGAGTCTTTATACTTCCTTTGAGTTTTTCAGAGAGGGGAGGTTCTTTATTGCGTTAATCTGTCTCGGATTGGCCTCTATTCCTCGTTTTGTTACTAAATATCCGAGAAACTCCCCAGAAGTTACTGCAAACGTACATTTATCTGGATTCAACTTCATACCAAAGTGGTTAGAGATATCGAAACTATCTTGTAAGTGAACAACATGTTCGGAAGCCACTTGGGATTTCACTTACATATCGTCGATATAAACCTCCATTGTATTTTCGAGCTTCTCTGCGAACATCCGATTGACCAATATCTGGTAGGTCGCTCCAGCATTCTTCAAACCGAAGGGTATTATGCAGTAACAATAGGTTCCTTTTTATGTTATAATGGCGGTTTTTTCGCTATCGTCCGGGTGCTTCATAATCTGATTGTATCCAGAGAATGCATCCATAAAGGCAAGGAGTTCGTTTCTAGCCGTCGCTTCTACCAATCTTTCTATACTCGGAAGAGGGAAACAATCCTTCGGACATGCTTTATTCAGATCTATGAAATCTACGCAAATTCTCCATTTTCTTTTTTAGTACTATGGGATTGGCTAACCACTTCGGATATTGAACCTCGGTTATTGATTCTTTTGCTAATAGCCGATCAATTTCTTCGTTAGCGGCCGCTGCTCTCTCGGGTCCTAATTTCCTTTTCATCTGTTTGATTGGTTTGTGGGTCAGATCCACGTTCAGTAGATTCGTTATCACTGTAGGATCGATTCCTACCATATCTCTGGATGACCAGGCAAATGTTCCTTTGTTCCTTTCTAGCAGGGCGACCAAATTCGATCTCATTTCTCTCTCTAAACCTCCCCCTATGGTTATACATCATTCGGGACGTTCCTTGTCGACACAGAATTTTTCATACGAATCCTTTTCAAATATATTTGGATCCAACTCTCCAACTACTGATAAACTCGGATCTTCATTTCCTGGAACTTTTGGTTCCGAGATCATCGAGATGATGCGTGATTTGGTTTTTGCGGGTATGGAACAAATTCTGGCTACTCGTTGATTCCCTTTTACTGAGCAAAAATCATGCGGGGTTGAAAACTTGAGGCATTGGTGATAGGTCGACGGGATTCCCTCCATCATTGTTAGCGAGGATACTCCCATGATCGCATCGAATACTAGGGGTCCCGATACTACATGAAAAACAGTATCCATGGTGAATACTCCGACCGATACCGGGTAAACTGCGGTTCCTACTGCTATTTCGCTTTTGCCGTGAAGCAAAGTTATTGATTCCGTTCTTACTTCCATATCTTTGGAAAGTATTTTCATTCGATTCATCGCTTCTAAACTCAGCAGATTTACCGTGCTTCCCGTGTCTATTAGTACCCTTTCCATGGGGTTTCCTGCCAGGTAAACGCGAATTATTAGAGGATCGTTGTGAGGAATCGTGACTCCGTCGAGGTCTGCGTCTGTGAAGGCGGCTGAAGGATGATACGTCGGGGCTGGACTTATCGATCGAGTTCTTGGTACCTTTCAGATATGCCTCTTTATAGTTCCTTTTGAGTCCGAGCTATTGAGGATTGTTCCGATATACTTTTCCATTCTCAAAGCTTCTTTCTTACTTTTTCTAAAGCAGAGACCCCCCTTCTTGGCGCGCCAAATGTTGATACTGGGTTCAACTTGTAATTATTTGTAATTAGAGAGGTAAGTTTTTGGGAATGAATTTAGACAGAAGAAAAAAAGAAAAAAATCGGAAAACAGAACTTTATTAATTATATCGGTTACAAGGGTGTTAACTCGGAATGCCGAGTTAACTTTATCAAAGAGAAGTATTGAAACTAGGTTATCTAGTAATTATTCTCCCCAATTCTGAATGAATTAAATTAGTGAAATTGGGTGTGTATTTATATATCCTTGATAGTCGGTCATTTAAGCCCATGGGCTAACCTCGGAAAAATGGAAATATTCCATTTTCCCAGATCAGGGAATCTGTGATAAGATTTGATCTTATTCTGTCCGAGCTTTAGACTTCGGCTTTGGGACGAAGTTGTTTACACCCCCGCTTAGGACATTAAATCTGATCATTCTTCACTGAGGTATCCCTCGGTCATCTGGGTCGAAGGTTCTAATCCTGTTGAAGGGACTTATAACCTGATAAATTATCAGGGAAAGGTCGGCAAGGACCGAACCTTAATTATCGCCAAACTATTGATAAGGGGTAGTAACCCCACCATCAACAATGGTCATCTAGATATCGCTGATTTCGTTGTTGAAACTAGAAATATTAATGGAAAGCAAAGCGGTTAGGATCGATGAAGTCTGATAACTTGTCAAGAAAATTAAGAAAATTATAGATTAATGTTTTGGTTTGTATAATTTGTTTCTCTGATATAATTTTGCGGCAACTATCTTTTAGTAATATGTATAAAATGTTTTTTGTGAAGAAGATTGTAATATATTATGTTTAGGTTGTAATATAAAGTAACGGCTTAAGATACATTATGTTATTAATGCATCTCTATGAATATTTTGTGACACAGAATATGTCACAAGTCGGAATTCAGGATTAAGATGTCTGTCTAGCAGATAGTGCTACAATGCACATTATCCTTAAAGATAGACGATATTTCTCCTGTCTCGAACTAAAGGACTCCGCTAGTTGTGTAAGTACCATATCTGGTAATGCAAAGATAATACTAAGCTCTCGAAAACTAGTTTTTCAATGCCAAGGGGAACTAGATTTGAGATAAATGATGCATTATATTCCCCCAAATCTCATAGAAACTTGTTAAGTTTCCGAGATATTCGTAGAAATGGATATCACATAGAAACTATGGATAAGAATGACATTGAATATATTTGCATTACGTCCGAGAGGAAACATGTGTTAGAAGAGTTACCAATGTTAGCCTCCGGATTATATTGCACAAGAATAAACATGACTGAATCATATGCTACAGTAAACCAAAAGATTACCTGCACATTTAAAGTCTGGCATGAAATACTATGACATCCAGGATCAATCATGATGAGAAGAATTTTGCAACATTGCAGTGGCCACCCATTGAAAAACGAGAGGATTTTTCAATCGGGGGAGTTTCCATGTAAATCATGTTCTCAAGGAAACTCATTGCTCGACCATCACTACACGGTGATATATGTAGACCTATCCATCGATCGTGCGGGCCATTTCGATACTTTATGGTACTAATTGACGCATCTAGTAGATGGTCACATGTGTGTCTGTTGATCACAAGAAATATGGCTTTCGCAAGGTTCATTGTCCAAATATTCAGGTTGAGAGCACAATTCCTTGATTATGTCATAAAGAAAGTTAGGCTTAATAGCACTGGTGAATTCACTTCAAAAGCCTTTGATGACTATTGAATGTCAATGGAGATTGATGTTCAGCATCCAGTGCCCCACGTGCATACACAAAATGGCATGGCTGAGAGTTTAATAAAACGATTGCAGTTGATTGCAAGGCCACTGATGTTGAGAACAAAACTCTCAACTTATTTATGGGGACATGTTATGTTGCACGCGACTGCATTGGTCCAGCTTAGACCAAGTGCATATAATCAATATTCCTCATTACAATTGGCATTTGACCAAGAACCTAATATATCCCATCTCCGTGTGTTTAGGTGTGCAGTTTATGTTCCCATAACACCACCACAAAGAAAAAAAATGGAACCACAAAGGAGATTGGGGATATATGGCGGTATACACCATCAAGTATAATTCGTTATCTTGAACCGTACATTGGTGACATGTCCAAGACACATTTTTTGATTGCCACTTTGATGAAAGTGAATTCCCCGCTTTATCATGTAAATACCAAAAGATATCACCTGGTGTACACATTCTTTGGTTTATCTTGATCCTCCTACTAATCAACGGGAAGTGGAAGTTCAGAAAATTATACACATGCAAAATTTGGAAAATCAGTTACCAAACGCGTTCACAGATACAAAGAGGGTGACTAAGTCCTACATACCCGCTGCAAATATTCCATCAAGGATAGAAATCCCAAAATAAAATATTGATGAAGCGAACCAAAGGTTCAGGTTAAAAGGGTAGGCATGTGGGATCGAAAGAAAAAAATTCCCGGAAGAAAAAGAATGTGGGAGAAAGAAATGAAAAGCTTCCAGTAGAGCCACAACATGAGCAATGTCAAGAAGGCATATATGAAAAGGCTTCTGAAGAACCAACTAAAGAGATTCGTCTAGAAGACGAACATGAAACAAAAAATGTGAGATCTCCATTAATTACGCTCATGATAGAAATGTGCGAGTAAGAGATGAAACAAGAGACGATGATGGAATTTTCTCCTTTTCTGTATCCAAAGAAATTAATGATGAAGATGATCCAGACCCGAGGTTCGTATCGGAGTGCCAGAAAAAGTCCGATTGGGATAAATGGAAAATGGCGATAAGAGATGAACTACTCTACCTGAATAAAAGAAATGTGTTTGGACATGTTGTTATTACACCTGATATAAAGCCCGACTTGTGGCACAAGGTTTTTCTCAAAGACAGGAAATCGATTATGATGAAGCATATTTCTCGGTCATGGATGCAATCACATTCAGGTACTTAATGAGTCTAACGGCATCTAAGAATTTAGAAATGTACATCATGGAAGTTGTGACTGCATACCTATATGGGTCACTTGATAATGACATCTACATGAAAAAATTCCAGAGGGATTCAAGATCCTTGAAAGATAAAAAATCCCAGAACGATCCAAAAGCGTTTGTTCGGCCAAGTTACAACGATCAATTTACGGACAAAAATTCTAGAGGCATGTGTTATAATCTCTTAAGTGAATATATGTTAAAAAAAAAGGATATGTCAACAACGTGTTATCCCCTTGCGTATTTATCAAGAAATCCTCATCAGAATTTGTGATCACTGCTGTATATGTTGATGACTTGAACATCATTGGGACTCACAAGGAAATTGGTGATGCAATAACTCATATGAAAGAAGAGTTCAAGATGAAATATCTTGGGCAGACAAAGTTTTATCTTGGGCTCCAGATAAAACACCTCCAAGACGGGATATTTGTGCATCAATCAAATTACACCACGAGGGTGTTAAAACGCTTTAATATGGATATAATTACAAACATTATTCTTTGAATATATTAGGAGAACGACAATCATTATGTTTTGAATCTTCATCTACACTCTAATCACTTTGTTTTTATGTCTTTAATTTATCGTTTTGCTTTGAGACTCATGTTGACTCAAAGGGTCATGTGTGAGGAGTTAGATTTGATTGAGTTAGGACTTTGGGTAGGATAATCTTAGGCTGTGGAATGATTAGATAAGCTAGGGAAAACTACCTTGTATATGAGTTTCATTGATTAATTTACGATTGATTAACCTATGTTTAAGCCTCTAAGCATTTTATTGCCCGAGAGGTGTTCGATGAAATGCTTGTTTCATTTTCAAGCATTAAAACCTATTGTCACAAGATATTGTAGATGATAGGAGTAAATATAGATGTTAAGAGAGGATTTGCAAAGCTTCTTAGGGGAAATCTAAGAGTTTTTGGCTAATACCCACTAATTGTCTTTTATGAAACCTAATGAAGGGAATGGTGATCAAGAGATTGACCAAATCTAATTATCAACCTTGGTGCACTAGTTTGAACTTAATTGATTATCTATAATCCCCCAATTTGGGTTTATCCTAACCATATAAGTCCCAAAACTCCATCTCTTTATTATTATTGTTATTTCAATCATTAGTCTTGTTATTGCACTCATTTTCTTGCTAACTACTTATATCTAATTGCATCTTTATCTCTTAGCTTAGTAGTTTAAACAAAAAACACCATATTAATCTAGCTATCCACCACTTAATAGTGTTAAAATACCAAACCTCACCTCCTTGTGGTACGATACTCGTATTTCCATTATACCTACCTAATTGAGGATCAAATTTTGATAAACCGAGATAATATAAATGTGTTAACTGAAGTGGAACTAGCTTACAACGACTAGACTAGAAAACTCTACTCTGACAGGTATCATTCAAGCTTGATTTGTACTCGATGATGGATGTCGCCCTCATACATTTGCCGCAATTAGAAGATTATGTAAGCTTGTGTGACGTTTATTGTCTTTGTGTAAAGTAAGTTTGATGTAAACTTCCTAATTCTTACAAGTTTCTAAATATGACTTACGACTATATAAGCAAAGTGGAACATCTGATTAAAAATCTTGTTTAGCTTGAGTTTCTTTCTCTTTGACCAAAAACTTTAAAATATTTATATTAGTTATGTTACTAAAGATATGGGATGATGAATTTGAATAGAACTTGAATTATTTGGCTTGACTGTTTGTTGATGGTGGGATTAGCTTGGGAATAATCAAGGTTCGGTACCTACCGATGTTTCTCTAATTACGAATTAGATCATAAGTTTATTTAATAGGATTAGAACTCCCGACCCAGATGACCGAGAGATACCTCGGTAAAGAATGGTTGGATTTTAGTGTCCGAAGTGGAGGTATAAACTACTTCGTCCAAAGCCGAAGTCTAAGTTCGGACATAATAAGATCAAAACTTATCACAGATTCCCTGATTTCGGAAAAATGAAATATTTCCATATTTCTAATAGCCCATGGGTCTAGATAATCGACTACAGAGGCATATAAATACATACCACCCTTCACTAAAATCGACATTCAGAATCAGAGAGAAGAATTACTAGCAAACCTAAGTTTAATACTTCTCTTTGATAAAGTTAATTCGGCATTCCGAGTTAACACCCTTGTAACCGATATCGATAATAATACTTCTTTTACGAGGAATCTTTTGTCTTTCTTATTTACTTAACTTACTCCAAAAAACGAACCCTTCTAAGTATAAATAGTTAGAAGTTGAACCCAATATCAACATTTGGCGCACCAGGTAGGGGTGCTACTTTTAAGTAAAAAATAAAAAAAACTTCGAAAAACCAGAGGTAAAAGGATGAAGAAATACGTTGGAACAATTCTAAACAGCTCTGATTCTACAGGGGCCGTAAAGAGACGTATCCGGAAGGTTCTGATGACTCGATAAGTAACCTTGACACCGACCTATCACCCTTCAACGGCTTTCACGGACGCATACCTCGATAGAGTTACTTGTCCTCACAACGACCCTTTGGTCATTCAAATTTACTTAGCAGGAAATGCTATTATAAAGTGCTGATAGATACTGGAAGCACAATTAACTTGCTAAGCTTAGAAGCAATGAATCGTATGAATGTGGTTTTGAAGGACATGGAAGTTAGGACGGAATCACTAACCTCGCTTCCGGGAAAAAAAGACATAACGGTGGGAACCGCAGTCTACCAGGTGTCTGTCGGAGTAGTGACGATGGATACTATTTTCATGTGATCTCAGAACCTTCCGTCTTTGATGCTATTATGGGCGAGGGGGGGGTTCCTTGATTGACAATGATGGAAGCGGTCCCGTCAACCTATCACTAGTGTCTCAAATTTCTGACCCCACACGGTTTTTGCTCGGTAAAAGAAAATCAACGAATAGCCAGAATTTGTTCCATGATGATGGAGATAAAACCGCATATCATCTCATTAATATCGGAACCATAAGTTCCAAATGATGGAAATCCGAAGTTGTCAGTAGTTTGGGAGCTAGATCGAAATATCTTCGAGATAGACCAATATGAAAAAGTTTTTATCGATGAGGAACGTCCAAAGCGATGCGTAATCATCGGTGGAGGCTTGAAGAAAGAAATATGTGATAAGCTTGATGATTTGTCGAACGAAATGGTTGGTATTGATCCTGGAGTAATATCACACCATTTGAATGTAAATCCGACTCACAAAACGATCAAATAAAAGAAGAGGAAATTAGGACCTGAAAGAGCAACAGCCGCTAATGAAGAGATCAACCGACTATTGGGAAAAGGTTCAATTGCCGAGGTTCAATATCTAGAGTGGCTGGAAAATCCCGTGGTGGCCAAGAAGAAAAATGAAAATGGAGAATTTGTGTAGATTTCACAGATCATAATAAAGCATGCTCAAATGACTGTTTCCTTCTTCCGAGCATTGAGAAACTCGTGGAAGCGACTGCTGGAAATGAATTTCTTTCGTTTATGGATGAATTTTCGGGATACAACCAAATTATGATGAATCTAGACGACAGGGAAAAGACAGCTTTTATAACATATAGGGGAACCTATTGCTACCGCGTAATGCCATTCGATTTGAAGAAAGCCGGTGTGACGTATCAAAGGTTGGTCAATCGGATGTTCGCACAGAAGCTCAGAAGCACAATGGAAGTCTATATAGATAATATGTTAGTTAAATTCAAGTAGCATCCGACCATGTCACTCATTTACAGGATTGTTTCGACATCCTAAATCGCTTTTGGTATGAAATCAAATCCAGATAAAGGTACCTTTGCGGTTACGTTTGAGGAGTTTCTCGGATATATGGTAACAAAACGAGGAATATAAGCTAATCCGAGACAAATTAATGCGATAAAGAATCTTCCGTCCCCGAAGAACTCAAAAGAAGTGCAACGACTCACTAGGCGAATCGCGACTCTGAACTGATTTATTTCGCGGTCGACAGATAGATGACTTGTTGATATTGGGTTCAACTTCCAATTATTTATAATTAGAGGGGTTCGTTTTTGGAAAAGTATAAAGTAAGAAAACAAGAGGAAACCTCGAAAAAAGGATGTATTATTAATGCTTTTGATTACAATGTTTGTTAACTCGGAATGCCGAGGTAACTTTATCAAAGAGAAGTAAAACCTAGGCGATCTAGTTCTTCTTCTCACCGATTCTGAATGAATATTATTAGTGAGGGGGATCAAGCCACATGTAGTTCTGAATTGTGGATTTCTGTTGACTATCCCGGAAGATCCGAGAAGTCAACGTTTTTTTTTTTTTTTTTTTTTTTTTTTTTTGCCTTCTAGGAAAAACTAAGCTCTTCCCTTCTGACCTTTCTTGGTTGTTCTTCGTAGGTACTGTTCCCTTTCGAAAAGTTCTGCCAAGATTTCAGCAGATGTTGGTTTCTTCTTGTTGACCGTGGTTAGTGTGAGAGATACATTCGGGGTTTCTTCTTAACTTAGTCGGAATTTGTTTTCTGTTACGAAGCATCTCTGAGCCATTTTTGGTCACCTCGGACCGTGAAATATCCTTTTGGAGTTGGGAATTTTAGGCACTGATGATAAGTAGATGGAACGGCTTCCATAAAGTATAACCACGGGATTCCGACGATCGCGTTATAAATGGTGGCTCTTTCTACTACTTCGAACTTCACGATTTTTGTTACCCCTCCGGCCGATACTGGAATTTTGATGGTTCCCACAGTTGAGACTGTATCTCCTCCGAAAGCGGTTAGGTGTTTAACCTGGGCTTTAATCTTCTGATCCTTAACTTCCATCTTTTGCAGTGTGTCTAAAGATATGACATCCACCGAGCTTCCAGTGTAGACGAGTATCCTTTGGACGTCGCAGTCGCCTATCTGGAGTTCGATTACGAGTGGATCGTTATTGGGAGCGTCGATTCCTTTCAGGTCTTCGGTGGTAAATGTCAGCTCTTTTTGCAGAGTGGAGATTCGTGGAACCTGATCCGTGGACAGTCTAAAGATACTTCACTGAATTGATCGAACATAATCTTCACAGTTTGCGAGTCCTTCCATTATCATGTTAATCCTTTTTCTATGTCAAGGCAGAACTTCTCCTTCTTCCGTATCTTCGCGGGAGGGCGGGTTTTCTTCATCTTCGCGTGTTTTACGCTTCTCCTTTTCTCGGTCTTGTTCAAATCGGATGGCCATTAGATGATTCTTTACGTTTCGGCAATCTTCGGTTTTGTGGCCTGGTCTCTTGTGATACTCACACCAAGGGGTGGTCGGATCATTAGGATCTCGATTGTATGTATACTTTGAATTATCCTTCCGAGATATATCCTTCGGCGAGTTTGTTACCGAAAAGGTTATTTCCGACTTTGATTTATCCTTCCGAGGTTGATCCCTTTCTACTCGTCGCCCTTCCACTTTCTCCTTTGGTTTCGTCTCCTTGTTTATTTTTGTGGATCCGTATACTTTGGCGAGTTCGGCACGGTTCTCTTCGATCTTTATGTGAGTATTTGCTTGATGAAAAGCATCGTTCCTAGACTAGGGCCTATGAGCAAACAATTCATCCCAAAACCTCAATTGGAACCAAGTCGCAGCGCTAAGTGTTCCAATTGCTAGGTCGTCGTCAATCCTCTGTCGTGAGTAAATCTCTATAAATCTTTTGGATGAAGTCTCGGAGTGGCTCTTTTGGTCCTTGTTTTACTGCGTAGAGGTCCGATGCCATGGCCTGTTGTTCTAGATGAAGCATGTACTGCTTGAAGAAAGCTTCGCGGAGTTCTGCAAAACAACTGATTGAATGGGGGGGCAAACTAGTAAACCTGGCTTGGGCATCTCCTCTTAAGCTTTCTAGGAAAAATGGACATCTTCCCTCATCCTCTTTACCTCTTTGGAACTCGGCTCGACGGACTTTAACTAAAAAGACCCTCATGTAGACTGCTGGGTCTCCGGTTCCATCGTAGGTTGGGAGTCTCAGCTTGTCATTGAGTGGGACTCGTGTTCGTGTGATGTTTTGAGTGAACGGACTTTTTCCGTTTCTGCCAGCAATTGATCAACTTCTGGGGCGATGCTTTGTGGATTAGCGATCGCATCTCCTCTAATTCCCTTTTTAGGATTGCAATCGATTGGTCGGTACTCGGAGTCTGAATTATATCATTCCCACTTCTCCAACTCCGGCAAGTAGTGGGCATCCGAGGTTATCTTGGGCCGGTCTGATCATCCTCGAACGTTACCCGCGTGTGGAGTGGTTCGTGAAGGTCTAGCTGAAGTTGTTCTGAGAGTTTGGTTATGACCCTGGGCTCTCAAAGCTTGGAGTTCTTCTGATATGGTCGCGAGTTGGTCGATTAGACTTCGGTTAACCTATTGCTGATGGTTAATTTGCTCTGCCAGCCAACTCTCACGCTGCTGCTGTGTTCTTATCATTGCTCCCTCGGGGGTCGTCACCTCTTCTACATTGGGAACTTGTTCTTCTCCGTTATTCAACGGTTGTATTCCCATGGTTTGCTCGGCTATTCGAGGATTTATTGATGCGCTTGGTAATTCATGCGAGTTCCGAGTTTCGGCTGTTGAAGCTCCAATTATTGGATTGGTGGGAGTTATGAATCCTTGTTTGCCGTGTTGACTGGGTGTAGCATGAGGGTAACTTAGTTCACGGATTATGGGATCATGACACTCGAATAGGGTCCTGGCTAATTCCCTAGCTGGATGGTTGGTATTTTGGACCGTATCTTCTTCATCGCTTACTTCTGCGACTTCACCGTCTCGACGTTCGTCTGTGGCTGGCGTTTCTGTGTTCATCCTCCTGTTTTCCAAGGTCTCTTTATTCTTTTGCTAAAAGATATATCGCGAGCCCCCCTATCTGGCGCTGCAAATATTGATACTGAGTTCAACTTCTAATTATTTATAATTAGAGGGCTTCGTTTTTGGAAAATAATAAAGTAAGATAACAAGAAGAAACCTCGGAAAAAGGATGTATTATTAATAATTTGTATTACAAGGGTGTTAACTCGGGATGCCGCCCGAGTTAACTTTATCAAAGAGAAGTAAAACCTACGCGATCTAGTTCTTCCTCGTCCCAATTCTGAATGAATGTTATTAGTGAAGGGGGGTATGTATTTATATATCCTTAATAGTCGGTCTAGTAAGCCCATGGGCTAACCTCGGAAAAATGGAATATTTCTATTTTTCCAAGACTAAGGAATCTATGATAAGATTTGATCTTACACTGTCCGAGCTTTAGACTTCGGCGTAGGACGATGTTGTTTATACCCCCGCTTCGGACACCAAATTCGATTATTCTTTAGCGTGGTATCCCTCGATCATCTGGGCCGAGGGTTAACATTCGTGTTGTCGGGACTTATAACCTAATAAGTTATCAGGGATGAGCTTGGTAGGGACCACACTCCAATTATTTCCAAACTATCGACAAGGGGTAGAACCCCACCATCAACAAGGATTGATGCTTCATTGTATCAGAAGAGAAGAAGCAAATGATGTAATGACTTCTGCCCATTTTGGTGAAGGGGGAAATTATTCAGGAGGAAGAATGTTGGCAGTAAAACTTTGGAGGTTGTGTTATTATTGGTAGATTGTGACAAGTTTAAGGCACGTTGCGAAAAATGCCAAAGACATGCTCCAGAAATTCATGCACCAATAGAATTACTTATGACCGTGGTGCCGCCTTACCCATTCATGCGTTGGGCGATGGATGTCATGGGACCTTTTCCGAAGTCACAGAGTGGAAAACGGTTTTTATTGGTCTTAACTGATTATTTTACCAAGTGGGTCGAGGCGGCAGCTTATCCGAAGATGCAAAGTAGTGAAGTTGAAAGTTTCGTCTCGTAAAAAATTGTTTGTCAGCATGGAATTCCTTACGAGATAGTAACAAATAACGGATCAAAATTCATTCTGAACAAATTTGAAGCCTTTTGTGAAAAATGGAGAATTCGTCTAAGCAAGTCAACTCCGAGGTATCCCCAAGGAAACGGATAGGCCGAAGCTACGAATAAAACAATTGGAGCAGGAATAAAGAAAAGGCTTCTCGGCAAAAAGGGGAGATGGTCGGATGAATTAGATGGGAGTATTGTGGTCACACTGAACAACTCCTCGAAGTACGTCTGGACAAACCCCTTTCTCACTCTTTCATGGTATGGAGGCAATGTCTCCCGCATAAGTAAGGATTCCGAGTTCGCGAAGGACTCTAATGGTACATGTTACTGAAGTTAACGATCCGAAATTGAGGAACGAAATGATGAAACACAAGAACTTCGGGATCACGCTTTACTTCGTATTCAAAATTATTAAAAAATTGCTTCTCGATATTACAACAAGAAAGTCCGAGATCGTCCTTTAGATTTATTTTTATGAAAGGTGTTTGAGAATACAAAGGAACCTAGAGCTGGAAAGCTCAGGGCCCGGTGGGAAGGCCCCTACTTAGTAGTAAAGAAGCTTAATCCGGAGTTTATCGTTTGAAGACTATGGAAGGCGAGGATATACCTCGGGTTTGGAATTCATACCATCTAAAAAGGTATCACTGCACGGCGGGACCATAGCATCCTCGCCAAAAAAAAAAAGACCTAGTAAGGTTCGAACTACGGATGATTTGATCCCTTTCCGGTACGTAGGCAACTCTTCGGAGTCCAGCTATAACAAAAAAAAAAAAAAACGGTACCTTGATCACGTACTCGATAACATGGTTCGTCTGTTTACACATTCTTTACCAAATGCAGCTGGAGTTTTCAGAGCTTAATAAAGTAGAACCGAGAAATTACAAGGCAAAGTCGGGTCATTTCCGCATATTTAAAACCACTTCAAATACCGGAATTCGATAAAGTAGAATCCGGTATAACAGATAAAGGTCGAGTATTTCTCGTTAAATAAATTTTTCAAAGTAAATGAAAAAAGCTTTAATGTGATAAAATAACCTTTGTGCTAAAAAGTCATCGAAATTCAACAAAAATAATAAGAAACTTCGGAATAAAAAAAAAGGAAATAAAAAGAAAGAAAATTACAAAGTAAGGAAAGATCCATAAAGATTACACACTCCGGGAGGCAACTTCATCTCCGCGTTATCCGAACGAGGATTGCGCTCGTGGTCTCCTCGGAATAAAGGAGGGACGGGCATATCTGAAGGACTAAGGGAAAATATAGGAAATTCTTTCAGTCGATGCGGAAGATTCTTTAGTTGGGAATAAAATTCCTCTTTTATTATAGGAGGAATAGGAATTTTCTACTTGAAGCACTTCAATCAGATCGCACTTTCCTTTCACCTGATGAAATTAATCAGTCAGAGAATTACGAAGCCGGCTTGCGTCGATGTATTTCCAAATCTTTTTGAACTTACCCTTACATTCTCCAAGAGCATCGAGTGGACCAAATGTCTTTTTTTCAATGTCATTTCTTTTTTGCTTTAAGCCTGCTCGGATAATTGAGACTGACGAACTGCCTCTAATTCGCGTTCAAGACGTCTGGCTTCCCCAGCAAGCTTGGCAGCCTTTTGGGATTCCTGTTCAGCCATCTTCAGGGCAATTTCAGAATTATGAGTAGTTTTCTTCAACATGGATCTTAAATCCCTAATTTCCTTCCCCATTGCTGATTATTTTACCTTGGCGTTTGATAGAAGACGATTGAAAATAGTTGCCGTCTGTAAATAGAAATGAAGACTAGATAAATAAAGGCTTAATAGAATAGAAGGAAATACAAATTTCTACGAAACCTTGAAATAAGAAGAAGTTGCGCTTTCAATTAACGAATTCTTCTCAACTTCGGAAAGAGGGGGAAAAGAATCGGATCAGCCTCCGAGTTTGCATAAACGTTGGGCGCATTCTTTCCAATCCTCAAACAAAGGGACATTTTTCCCAAAGTAGTATCGAAAGGAGTGCCACGAGGTCGAGATAAGCGGTCCTTGTTGTGAAACCTTAGCCGACCTCTTCTTGTTAGAAGTTTCGGGTATCGGTTTCAAGGAACCTGCTGAAGGAGTAGGTTTGTTCGCTTGAGGGACTGGAGCGGCGGAAGTTAGGACTATTTGGTTTTTTGGAGGAGGCATAATTGTGGAGCTTTTACTCCCATCATGGGGTTCGGAGGTGGAATTGTTTGCGTTTCCTCCAGGAATTTTGGGAATATGTGGCGAGAATTATTGAGTTTTGCTCCGAAGGTATCGGGGCAGAGATTTTCTCATCACCTGAAGGAATGATAGTGGTTGTGTCTGGGAAAGTAGTAGAAGGCGGAGGAGGCACAAGATTGGACACCAAAGTGTCTATTATGTCTGTTTGGATTGGGGTTCATCGGGGCGAAGTTCCGGTCATTTTGGTTTTTCTTTTCTTCTTCCGTTGCTTTTCTCCGGGGGCTTCCAAAAGAGCTCGTTTAATGGGTAGCGTCTTCGGAGCGTTTGGTTCCAAAGAAGTTATTTGTATGGTTGACGTCTTCTTCTCTTCAACTTTCGGCCCCTTTGGATGGAGGGCGATTAGCCGAGGCTTGTAGATTTAGAGGTTCTTTAAGAAAGGGTTCGACATCTTTTTAGAGAGATTAAGAAAAAAATTTGTAAGAAAGAATTATGAAATAATGAGGAGAGAATTCTGGTATAGGAAGTGAATATTTATAAGACAGGATGTGCCTATTCCACTTCCTCATTCATTGCGCCTCTTCTGAGAACGATACATCACGAGAAGATGAAAAGGTTTTTGATAGTACCAAGATTTCAACACACGTGCAACAAAAGAGACCTTGTCGTTTTCCATATTTTTTCCACCAAAATTTATCGACGAAATGAAGAGAAGGAAGAAGATTCAAGATTTCGGAAGACAAAGATCGACATCAACCGAGTTTAATTTATCGACAAGCTACATTATCTCGAAATTCGCCAACTCAGCCCTAGGTTATCCTCGGACGAGCTGGGGGGGGGGAACTTACTGTTCATGGTGGGATTAGCACCCCTTATCCGTAGCTTGGCAATAATTGAGATTCGGTCCCTACCGATCTTTCCCTAATTACATGTTAGGTCATAAGTCCCTTCAATAGGATTAGAACCCTCGGCTGAGATGACCGAGGGATACCTCGGTACAGAATGATCGGATTTTAGTGTCCGAAGTGGGGGTATAAACTACTTCGTCCCAAGCCAAAATCTAAGTTCCGACAGAATAAGATCAAATCTTATCACAGATTCCCTGATTTTGGAAAAAATGAAATATTTCCATTTTTACGAGGTTAGCCCATGGGCTTAGATAACCGACTACTAAGATATATAAATACATGCCTCCTTTCACTAAAATGGATATTTAGAATCGGGGAGAAGAATTACTAGCAAACTTAGGCTTAATACTTCTTTTTGATAAAATCTAGCTCAACATTCCGAGTTAACATTCTTGTAATCAATATTATCAATAAAAACTTATTTTTTCAAGGATTTCTTTTCGTCTTTTTGCTTAACATACTCTAAAAACTTACCCCTCTAGTTATAAATAATTAGAAGTTGAACCCATTCTCAACAGAGCTGAAAAGATATCTTTTGACTCCTCCGATCTTGAATAAGCCAGAAGATGGAAAAACCCTTTTCCTTTATGTTTCAGTATCTGAATCAGCTATAAGTGGGGTACTGGTCCGAGAGGACAGAGGAGAACAAAAGCCCATGTTTACGTAAGCAAGTCTTTACTCGATGCAGAAACCAGATATCAAGCACTAGAGAAGTTAGCTTTTGCTGTAGTAATTGCGGCACGAAAACTCTGACCTTATTTCCAATCACACCCGATAGCCGTAATGACGAATCAGGCCCTCCGAACTATACTACACAGTCTAGGTCAATTAGGACGATTGGCGAAATGGGCTATTGAACTCAGTGAATACGACATTGAATACCGAATCAAGTCTATGATTAAGGCTTAGATATTAGTTTTTGTCTGAACTACCCCTAGAAGTGGTAACAATTGCGCCTCATAATGAGCGTTGGATTCTCTTTGTGGATGGTTCTTTATCAAGACTCGGCACCGGAATTGTTATTTGGTTCTTTATCAAGACTCGGTAGAGTTTCCGATTGGCGTTCGAAGGTTTCAATAACGAAGCAGAATATGAAGCTTTAATTGCAGGCCTACGTCTCGCGAAGCAATTAGGAGCTCAATATCTCCGAGCTTGTTGTGATTCAAAATTGGTTACAAATCAGTTCAGTGATGAATTTGAAGAAAAAAATGATAGGATGGGATCCCGGTTGCTCTGGCTACAGCATTGGATCCTCATTTACAAAGGACAATCCCGATTGAGATGATCAATCATTCGAGTATCGGTGACCATGAAAGACATTCCTTTGTGGTAGAAGATGCAGATGAAGAAGAAGCTTTACCAGAGTCTCTGGGAGAGGATTGAGAAGATTGGAAAACTCCCATTGTTCTTCAATATATTAAAAACGGCGAATTTCCATTGGACAAATGAGCAGCGCGCCGACTTAAGACCTTAGCATCTCATTATATGATGATGGACGATGCTTTATTCAAACTTTCACCGGAGGACTAATGCTTCATTGCATCGGAAAGGAAGCAAATAAAGTAATGAATTCTACCCATTCTGGTGAAGGAAGGAATCATTCAGAAGAAACAGTGATGGCGGTAAAACTTCGGAGGTTAGGATACTACTGGGCTACTATGATGGCAGATTGTGATAAATTCACGGCACGTTGCGAGAAATGCCAAAGACATGCTGAGAAATGCTTATGGACGCGGTACCTCCGTATCCATTCATGCGCTGGGCGATGAATGTCGTGGGACCTTTTTCAAAGTCAACAAGTGGAAAGTGTTGAAATTTGATCAGGATTTTAATCGTATTAATAATCTCTAGAACAAGTTCTATAGCCCGGATCTTGTGTCAATTGAATCATTAAATCGGATCTCGAGTATACCTGGAGTTTTGAGCAGCAGAATGAATCAGGATATCAAGATCAAGGAGTGCCTCAAGTGCTGCGCCTCTATTGGTATCCACACGCACACAAACTGGAAAAACCGCATCTACTGGTATCCACAGGCACACAAACTGGAAAAACCGGGATGCTAGTGCCGGAGAAATATCAAATCTCTCTAGGAAGCTCTCGGGATTTCTATGTTTCTAAAGGCGGCTACTAACTAGGTTCTCATGAAAAATTTGTGCCTAATCTCTATATATAGAGACTAGCAAAGACCTAATTAACAATTGGGCCAAGCCCGCGTTTAATTAAGTTATAAACCAAAACATGTCTTTTGGCCCGACCTTAGTGTCGACCGACACACTCTTGTCTTGTGTCGACCGACACAACATTTGTGTCGATCGACACACCCATCAGAAACACATGAATTATCTATATATGAAATATACACTGATTCGATCATTACACTAATGATCAATCCCATTCTTATTTATCCAGTTTGCTTAGGTGTGTGACCCTGTAGGATCATATAATACTAACTCATAGATTACAAGAGGCTTCTAGCGAAGCATTATAATCACCTAGTATCATATGATTGTCTAATCTCGACACTACAACTATATTAGAGTAAGTACAAATGATTGCAGGACATTCCCAACAATCTCCCACTTGTACTCGGATCATCTATTCCTATAATCTCTTTGTCACTATATCTCGATCTAGCATAAGGCAAGAACTCGTGTCACCCTTATCAATCTAGATCATGTTTATCGAACTCTGATTTGTACTGAAAAGACAAATGACTGACAATCATCTCGTTTGAGTGCGGCCACACATTTCTCAGTATCCAATATTCGATAGGCCCAGAGATATTTATCTCCCGTTATATTGGATGGAAAAATTACATCTTGTTCCATCCCTGTTCCTTACACGCTTCGTGATATGCCCAATCAATGTCTTTATAGTCACCTATTACGGCTGACGTTTGACAAAGTCAAAACGGACCAATTCATATGCAAGAAAGCATGATGAACTCAGGTCTAAGGACTATATTCTATAGTTGCAATGAGAACCTCTTATGACACTCATATAACTATCTTGTAGAGTTCTCATAACGAGTCATGTCCGATACTGTGTTCACTAACACATATCTATGTGATTGACTTTAATACTCCTATTAATGACTCCATGAAACTTGGTCATCAGTCACCTTACATACTAGTCTCTCGCGATTATCAATGTCCCACTTTAATAACCTTGACTAGGGACTCAAATAATTTATGTCATCTATCACTTATAAGGTTTCATGATCAAGTCACGTACTTGATGACTTATAAGAATGTCATAAATTACTTTGGGACTATTATTTAATTATCCAATAATCAAATAATATATTAAACAAATTTCATTAAAACATAACCAAATGTATGTTTAGATGAACATCACAACATAAACAGCTCCCACGAAAATTAAGATCACATCTTAAGAAATCTAATGCCTACAACAGTAGCATAACTCTTATGCTTAGGCCGTGGGATCTGCTATGGTGTCCTGCTTGGAACTCTTCCAACTAACTGCACCATTGTTTAGGCAAAGACATAACTAGACTACAACCAGAAATCGTCTTTTTCCGTGTAACCACTCACCACAAGCTCATCACTTCCTCCGTACACTAAGAGCTTTACCTTAGTATTTCTCAAATACTCGAAGGTGTTCTTGACAACTGTCCAGTGACTTTCACCAGGATCAGATTGGTATCGACTCGTTTGTCGATCGACACAATCCTTTGTGTCAATCGACATAGCTTTTCGAACCTGTGTAATACCTTATCAATATAAGGTATCTAGACACAGTCTAATTAGCTTATTTAATCTATCTCTATAGATTCTCAAGTATATTGTCTATATACAGTATGAGAAATGCAACTGCGCTCCCACTAGTCTTCTTGTAAACGCACAGTTCCTCTTCGTTTCTCACGAAACCAAACTCTTTGATCGCCTCATCAAAACGAAGATTCCAACTCCGAGATGCTTGCTTCAATCCATAAATGGATCGATGAAGCTTACATACTTTCCCAGCATTCTTAGGATCAATGAAAACCCTCAGGCTGTGTCATGTACACATCCTCTTCCAGAATCCCATTCAGGATGGCGGTTTTTCACATCCATTTGACAGATCTCATAGTCATAATGACTGGCAGTTGCTAGGAGAATCCGAACAGACTTAAGCATAGGAAATGGGGATAGGTTTCATCATTGTCAACACCATGAATTGCTTGAAACCTTTAGCCACCAATCTAGCCTTTTATATCAGTATATGACCATCCATGTCAATTATCCTTTTGAAAGCCCATTTACACTTAATGGTTTTAACACCATCTGGTAAATCCACCAAAGTCCATACTTTGTTTTCTGACAAGGATTCCATTTCGGATCTAACAGCCTTTAACCATTTTCGGAGTCAGGGCCCATAATTGCTTCTTCAAAATTCGCAGACTTGTCATTGTCAACGATTAATAGATCATGACAATTAGTCACGAGAAATCCATATCTCTCAGACTCATGACAAATGCTTTCGGATCTGCGAACTTCAGACATCACAGGTGTAGATACTACGACTCTTCGTAGATCCAACCGCTGCTCTTCCTGAACAGGTTAAGCAGTTTCCTGTGATACTCGAACCTTTTCGAGTTGTACTTTACTCCCACTGTTTTTCTTAGAAAGAAACTCTCTCTCGAAAAAGACACAGTTCCGTGCAGCAAACACTTTGTTCTCGGTTTGGTTGTAGAAGTAGTAAGCCTTGGTTTCCATAGGATAACCGACGAAGTAGCACTCATAAGATTTTGGGCCGAGCTTGTCAGGCGTTAAACGCTTGACATAAGCTTCACAATCCCAAATCTTCAGGAAAGACAAACTTGGAACATTTCCAGTCCACATCTCATGTGGTATTTTTGCAACTGATTTTGATGGAACCCTATTTAACTTAAACGCAGACGTTTCTAGAGCGTACCCTCAGAAAGATAATGGAAGATCTGTGTGACTCATCATTGATCGAAACATATCCAATAGGGTCCGATTCCTCCTCTCAGACACACCATTCCATTGAGGTGTTCCAGGAGGAGTGAGTTGTGAAACAATTCCACAATCTCTCAAATGATCACTGAATTCTTGGTTTAAGTATTCACCTCCACGATCCGATCGAAGAGATTTTATACTTTTGCCAAGTTGATTTTGTACTTCATCTTGGAATTCTTTGAAATTTTCAAAGGATTCCGACTTGAATCTCAATGGATAGACATAGCCATCTCTACTGAAGTCATCAGTAAATTTAATGAAGTGTAGAAAGTTTCCTCTAGCACTAATGCTCATTGGCCTTATACATACTGATGTATAAGGCCCAACAAGTCACTGGCCCTT
This sequence comes from Euclidium syriacum, assembly GCA_900116095.1. Classification (NCBI taxonomy): domain Eukaryota; kingdom Viridiplantae; phylum Streptophyta; class Magnoliopsida; order Brassicales; family Brassicaceae; genus Euclidium; species Euclidium syriacum. The sequence goes on along the minus strand of FPAK01000009.1, from coordinate 7,041,678 downwards.
TCATTTTGATTGTTGAAAAGCGCCTTAGTCATTCTGCCCAACAAGCAGGATTCACATTTCTCACATGATTCATAATCAAGTGAGACCAAAAGCACATCATTATAGAGCTTCTGAATCCCTGTCTCATTGATGTGGCCCAAATGACAGTGCCAGAAAAATGGGATTCAAGTCATTGGACTTGAACCGTTTGGTGTTTATGTTATAGACAGGCAGAGATTGGTTTAAAACATAAAGCCCATTCTCTAATGGGGCACTACCATAGAAAATATCATTACAATCAAAAGAACAACACTTTTCTTTAATCGAAAAATGAAAATCATCCAAATCCAAACAAGAAATGGAATTGACGTTTCTGCTTATAGCAGGTACATAGTAGCAATTCTTAAGTTCTAAAACCAAGCCTGATGGCAGAGACAAATGAAAAGTTCATACGTTTAATGCAGCAACTCTTGCTCCATTCTCAACGCGCAGGTCCACTTGCCCTTTCTCCAGAGTTCTTATGTTGCTTTCGTCCTGCATATTCATACAAATATGAGCATCACAACCAGTATCCAATACTCATGAGGTAGAACTTTGAGTAGTACCATTTACTTCTATAACATAAATACCTGAAAAAGAAGTCTCGTACATCTTCTTTATCTCTTCAGAATCTTCCAGGTATTTCATGCAATTTCTCTTCCAATGCCCATACTCCTTACAATAATGGCACTTATAAACATCAGAAGGGCCAGACTTGGGCTTGGACTCAGGTATGTCCTGATTCACAATCTGGACCACCTTGCCTTTTTTGCCTTGTCCTTATTTGGTTTCTCAAACCTCTTACCCTTCTTGATGTTATGTTTAGCTGTCTTGAGCATACCATGCAGCTCAGTCAACGTCTTCGTCGAGTTGTTCAAGTTATAGTTCATAACAAACTGGTCAAAAATCGACGGCAGTGACTGCAGAATAATGTCAGTAGCCAACTCTTGGCTGATAGGACTTTCCAGTTTCGCTAGGTTATCAATATAACCCATCATCTTAGTGACATGTGCACTAACTGGACCATCATTTGGTAGCTTGCACTCAATGAGAGACTTAACCGTCTGGTATCTCTCAGTTTGTGCCTGCTCCTGAAACATCGCTTTCAGGCTAGTAATTATCTTAATAGGCGACTCCACGTTCTCATATTGTTTCTGCAAATCCAAGTTCATGGTAGCCAACATGAGACAATTCACATCGACCACATCATCATAATGCTTATGCCAAGCATTTCTTACTGCATGTGAGGCATTGGATCTCAGTTTATCAGGGAGAATCTTTACAAGGACATAGTCCTTTTTCTCCTACTTGAGAACAATTCTCAAGTTCCGATACCAATTGAGAAAATTGGATCCATTTAACTTGTCCTTCTCAAGGACGGATCACAGGAAGAAAGTATTGTGAGAATGAGTGGTCATAGCTGAATCAAAAGAAAGGAAAATGATGTTCAAAAAATGAGAAATCTTAACCATTAAGAAAACTCACATTATATTCAAAACAATGTTTCGTCAATTTGAATATAACAATCCAAGATCCATACTTCACTAAAACTTGAGTGAGCTTTGACTCATCGCCCAAATCTTAGCTATCTAGGTAAGCAACAATTTTTGCTAATTACATCCAATGTAACTCTTTGTCGTGGATCATACATTTCATGTTTAATTCACTCCTATGTCTCTAAGCCCAAAACCGTTTTGATGGCTTAGTCAAGTAAACCAATCTCTCAAGTCACACGGCAACGATTACCATCTACCTTACTCATGTAATTGTGGACACCTTGCTTTGGCAAGCCCATTGCACAATGAAATGAGTCTTGACAGTTTGACAAGATTGGAAAGACATCAAGGATACTTGATATTAGTTTGAGGAACAGAAATAATACATATCAAATATGTATTCTAAAAGGTTTTAATTAAAACAATCAATTCAATTCAGTTTTAATTATTCTATAAAGTGGGGTTAGGAGTAGAGATTGTCTGAACAAAGCTTGTGTCGATCGACACTACATTAGTGTCGGTCGACACAACTCATTTGTGTCGGTCGACACTGGTCATGTGTGTCGATCGACACTACTAATGTGTCGGTCGACACAGAAACCCAAACAGAGCCAATCGCGAAAACCGATCCAATCAAATTGAACCAATCACGATAAAAATCTTGTGTCGGTCGACAGAACCAACCTGTGACGGTCGACACAACCTTTGTGTCGATCGACACAAGTTGTTTAGAGAAGCTCGATCATTGGATTGAGACCTAAAATTTTTAAGCGGTTCTGGAAGTGTGTCGATCAACACAAGATCTGTGCCGGTCGACACCGACAACCCAGAAACCCTAAAACACGAAATTCAACCAAATTCTAGCATGCTTTCTTATATACAACTTTTATATATCAACTTGAATTCACATAATTCATTAAGCACACAGTCAGATTCAATAAAAAACACTAGGTTCTGATACCACTGTTGGAATTTGATCAGGATTTTAATCATATTAATAATCTCTAGAACAAGTTCTATAGCCCGGATCTTGTGTCAATTGAATCATTAGATCGGATCTCGAGTATACATGGAGTTTTGAGCAGCAGAATGAATCACGATATCAAGATCAAGGAGCGCCTGAAGGCTGCGCCTCTACTAGTATCCACACGCACCCAAACTTGAAAAACCGGGATGCTAGTGCCGGAGAAAGATCAAATCTCTCTAGCAAGCTCTCGGGATTTCTATGTTTCTGAAGGCGGCTACCAACTAGGTTCTCATGAAAAAGTTGTGCATAATCTCTATATATAGAGACTAGCAATGACCTAATTAAAAATTGGGACAAGCCCGCGTTTAATTAAGTCATAAACCAAAACATGTCTTTTGGCCCGACCTTAGTGTCGACCAACACACTCTTGTCTTCTGTCGACCGACACAACATTTGTGTCGATCGACACACCCATCAGAAACACATGAATTATGTATATCAAATATACACTGATTCGATCATTACACTAATGATCAATCCCATTCTTATTTATCCAGTTTGCTTAGGTGTGTGAGCTTGTATGATCATATAATACTAGCAATGAGTTCCAAACTCATTGATTACAAGAGGCTTCTAGCAAAGCATTATAATCACCTAGTATCATATGACTGTCTAATCTCGACACTACAACTATATTAGAGTAAGTACAAATGATTGCAGGAAATTCCCAACAGAAAGCGACTCCTACTCGTCTTAACCGATTATTTTATCAAGTGGGTCGAAGCAGTAGCTTATCCGAAGATTTAAAGCGAGTGTTGATGGTGGGGCCTTACCCCTTATCGATAGTTTGGAAATAATTAGAGTCCGGTCCCTGCGAGCTCTTCCCTGATAACTTATTAAGTTATAAGTCCCGACAACAGGAATATTAACCCTCGGCCCAGATGACCGAGGGATACCTCGAAGAAGAATGATCGAATTTAGTGTCCGAAGCGGGGGTATAAACAACATCGTCCTAGGCCGAAGTCTAAAGCTCGGACAGTATAAGATCAAATCTTGTCACAAATTTCCTAGTCCCAGTAACGGTTGGAGTAACAATCAGGATCGTTAACTTTGACGTAATAGAAAAACCAATTCTCTACAACATAATTCTCGGAACCCCCTGGTTATTTCTAATGAAAGGAATGGTTTCAATCTATCACCAATGCCTTAAATTCCCAAATCCACTCGGATTTTTTTCAGTAAGGGGAATTCAAGCCGAAGCAAGACGTTGCCTCCGAGAAGGCCTAAAGGAGAAAAAAGCCGAACTTCCCTTCAGAAAGGAAATTCTCAATTTCAAAAGGCTCCGAATATAGAGAAAAAAAAATTCGTTGATATCTCGGATTCTCCGAGATAATTAACAAAACCTCGGAACTACGTCTTCCTTGATCCCATCCAAGGGTACGTAGGCAGCCTTTCACAAGGTTCAGCTACAAACATTTAATATTGGTTTTATAGTAATGAAGTCTCAATGACTCGACTATACTTAACTAGGATTCACGAAAAACAATAAAACATACGAAATAGATGCTTGATCACGTACTCGATAACAGGGTTTATCTCTCCTAACACATTCTCCCAGATAATTAACAAAACCTCGGAACTACGTGTGCCTTGATCCCATCCAAGGGTACGTAGGCAGCCTTTCACAAGGTTCAACTACAAACATTTAATCTTGGTTTTATAGTAATGAAGTCTCAACGACTCGACTATACTTAACTACAATTCACTAAAAACAATAAAACATACGAAATTGATGCCTTGATCACGTACTCGATAACAAGGTTTATCCCTCCTAACACATTCTATACCGAATGCAGCTGAAGGTTTCAGAGCCTGATAAAGTAAGGCCGAAGAATTCGAAGGCAAAGTCAGGACATTCCCTCTTATGTTGGAAAATAAAAAAAACTCATACCCAAATAATCCAAAGATTTGATAAAGTAGGATCTAAGTATTAAAGGTCAAACGAGTCGAGGTTTAACTCACTAAACATTTTTCGCCTCTGTCCATTAACATCCGGTATTCTTTTGGAGGAATTCTTGAAAAATATCAACATAAAGAATACTCGAAGAATCTTTTCTTGAAAAGATAGATATTTTTGATGCAAAAATTTGATTTCGGAAACTACCATTCAACGGTTCATGAAAGAAAGAGAAAATAGAAACAACACTACACATCGAAGCTAAAGGTATTGTGCTCAAATACAGGGAAAATATAATCCTTGGCTTCCTGTTCAGCTACTTTGACATCCTCCTCCACTTGCTTTAGAAGATCAGCGGGGATATTTACACCTTGAGAAGATAGAGCATTAAGTACTCCGAAGACTGCCTTGGCCTGACCGAGATTTATAGTCTTTTCAAATCCATCCTCTCGAGCTCGGATGATTTTCTCGATAGAATCCAGCCTGTGCTGGATCTTCTCAGTCATCGCCCTCTTGGTGGATTGTACCTTATGAGTTAAAGAAGTACCTTATCAGCACGAGCTTCCTTCTTCATACCCTCGACTTGGTGAATAAGAGAAGTCCGATCAACCTCCAAAGCCACATTCTTCTTTTCAAGATTGTCGATGTAATCATTCTTCTCCCTCAGCAAGCCTTCGTACTCACCCACGATGAGACAAGTGTTCTGCGCTTCCTGAAAAACAAATTTTTTGAGACCTCGGAATATTTTGAAAGATAACCAAAGATAGAGACAGATCATTAAACCCGAATAGAATTCCTTGCAAGAACGGATACGTGCTCCTTCACGAGGAAATCACCTTCCGGCTTTAAAGAATTACAACCTGCCATCTTCCAGAAAATTTCGACTCTCTTCTCTTCATCGTTTGAGAGAAGCTGTGGTGAATTGAATTCAAACTTAAAGGGAGCATCCTCGGCTTCAAATTAAGATTTCTGTCTTTTGGTTAGAGGAGTCCCAATAACCCAAGAAGCATACCTTTTCTTTGAAAACTTGGTTTTCGGAGAAGTGGTGGTTGCTTTTCCATGTTTCCTCTCCGAAGAAGTTGAAGCTCTATGAATAGAGGAGTCGATTTCGCCTTTCTGAGACTTCTAGAATCTCGGCCTTTTTGGGGGAGCTCGGATAAGCAATTTATTGGCGTAATCCGAAGACGATCTTTCCAATGGACAGTTGGTTTAAGAAACTACATAGCCAATAAGAAAAACCAAACAATAAGAAGCAGCAAACCAAAACTTTGATGGAGGAGGAAATTCGAGGTACCTGAACGCAAGCGAGCAAGATTGATTAGATCCGCGGGAATTTTCGGAAATACCAGTGGAGGAAGGTTATAAATCTGGTCTATCTCCTTTTTAAAGATCGGAAGGAGTTCTTTAAAAAGGATCGGTTTTACGATTGTCGAGGTATCAACTGACCACGTCCTAATCACCTCGGCACTAGGATGAAAGATAGAAGCCTTATTGATCCGAACGTAGAAGAAGTTAGTACGCCAGTTTTTGGCATTAGAAGTGAATCATTTTCCTAGTTTACTGGCGTTTTTAACCATAGTATACCAGGTTATGCCGTCTCTATTATCAACGAGTTTGGAAAGTTCGGAGAATTTCCAGCACGGAATGATAATATCGGCCTTGCTGGCTTGGATCAGAAAAGCTACCATATGTCTGATATCACCAGGTCCTAGTTGAGTAAAAGTAATCTTCAATTGTTTGCAGAATTCAACCAGAAGGAAAGGAATTGGGAACCAAAGTAGAGCTTCGGTAAAGAAGTGAACGTAGAGACACATGAATCCCTCAAGAGGAGTAAAAGGTTTTTCTCCAGACTTCGGAACCTGAATATCGAGACCTTCTGGTTCAGAGGCGAATAAACAGAGAGTTTTGATATCACATTCTTTGAAGATAGAGTCTACGAATTCTTCAAAAAGGTCTTCTTCTGTAATTGCCTGGTCAAAGATGGTTTCAGAGCTGTTGCTTTTGGATGGGGAGTTTGCTGGGATAGGCGAAGTAGGATTTTCAGTTTTCTTCTTGACGGAAGAAACACCTTTGATATCAATCAGGGAATCGATTGATTGATTTTCGGGGTTTTTCTGCAGAGATTCGCTGGATCCGGAAGAAGAATAAGTCGAGGTGGAATCAGTTTCGGAACTGGAGCCAAGAGAATTTTGTTTAGTAAGCGACATTTTGGGATAATTTTGGAGAAGAAGAAGATTTAGAAGGATTGCGAGAGTAATATGATATAAAGGATAGGGATTTAGTCTCTTTAAATAGTTGTTTAGAGAGAGGCAGTTTAACATTCGCGGAAGATCAACCGACGTCTTCAAGAAGTGTTGAAATTGTATTGGGAGAAATAAGGGTTCAATGAATGAACCACGAGCACCTTTTTCCCGCCAAAAGTCGCTTCGGATGATTCGAGAGTGTACGATCGACACGTCATCGGAAAATGGAAGGATCCTGTAATACTCGAGAATATCGCGCCAGAATAGAATGGACCTTTCGTTGTCTGGTCTTTTTCCCGCCAAATTGAAGAGCGAAGAATATTGGAGAATTAAAACTAAGATTATTGAAGACGAAGATCGACCGATACCGAACTTCATTTATTGACAAGCTATTTAGAATAGAAATTCGCCAACGTTGCCTGATGGTGGGATTCTACCCCTTATCAATAGTTTGGAAATAATTAGAGTTCGGTTCCTGTCGACCTCTTCCCTGATAATTTATTAAGTTATAAGTCTCGACAACATGAATATTAACCCTCGACCCAGATGACCGAGAGATACCTTGGTGAAGAATGATTGAATTTAGTGTCCGAAGCGGGGGTATAAACAACATCGTCCTAGGCCGAAGTCTAAAGCTCGGACAGTATAAGATCAAATCTTATCACAGATTCCCTAGTCTTGAAAAAATGGAAATATTCCATTTTTCCAAGGTTAGCCCATGGGCTTAAAAGACCGACTATTAAGGATATATAAATACATACCCCCCTTCACTAATAATAATTATTCAGAATCGGGGAGAAGAAGAACTAGATCGCCTAGGTTTTACTTCTCTTTGATAAAGTTAACTCGGCATTCCGAGCTAACAAGCATTGTAATCAAAATCATTAATAATACATCATTTTTTCGAGGTTTTCGCTTTATTTCTTACTTTATACTTTTCCAAAAACGAACCCCTCTAATTATAAATAATTAAAAGTTGAATCGAGTATTAACAGCGAGGAAGTTGAAGGTTTCGTTTGGAAGAACATTGTTTTTCGGCATGGAATTCCTTATGAGATAGTGACATATAACTGGTTCGCAGTTCATTTCGAACAACTTCGAAGCTTTTTGTGAAAAGTGGGGAATTCGCCTGACAAGTCGACTCTGAGATATCCCCAGGGGAATGGAGAGGCCGAAGCTACGAACAAGAAAATTGTAGGTGGAATAAAGAAAAGGCTCCTCGAAGCGCGTCTGGACAAACCCCTTTCTCACTTTCTCATGGTATGGAAGCAATGTCTCCCGCATAAGTTAGTGTACCGAGTTTGCGAAGAACTCTAATGATACATGATACTGAGATAAACGATACAAAGTTAAACTATCGGAATGACGAAACTCAAGAACTTCGAGATCATGCTTTACTTCTTATTCAAAATTATCAATAAGTCGCTTCCCGATATTACAACAAAAAATTTCAGTGATCGCCCTCTAGACGGAGGAGATTTAGTCTTACGGAAGGTGTTTGAAAATACGAAGGAGCCTAGAGCTGGTAAGCCCGGAGCTAGGTGGGAAGGTCCTTACTTAGTGATAAAGAAAGTTAAACCCGGAGTTTATCGTTTGCAAACCATGGATGGCGAGGATGTACCCTCGGCTTGGAATTCTTACCATTTAAAACAGTATGATTGTGCGGAGGGGCCGTAAGGATCTATGTCTTATGATTCAAAAAAAAAACCTAATGAGGTTTGAACTACGGATGGCTTGATCCCTTTCAAAGTACGTTGGCAACTCTTCGGAGTCCAACTATAACCAAAAATAAAAAATCGGTACCTTGATCACGTACTCGATAACATGGTTCGTTCCTTTACATTTATGCAAGCTTTGATTATATTATTGTGTGAGTAGTTTAATTGTTAAATCTAGGGTTTTCAAGGATTTATAGATCGCTACATGATATGATCAATAATGACTCTCTACTTTAATGGTAATTCATACAATATCTTGACTTGATTACTTAGGATATTGATCTCTAGATTTTGCTATTGTAATACACCATTCTATAGCATAACCATAAAATGATTTTTAGTAGGTAATCTTGTCCTTATTCAAATACACCATTTGGCTTGGAAGGTTATGAACAATCAGATCTAATTTTATTGCATGAGCTAGTTACTTTAGGTTGAAAAGCATTTTTTTATGATCTAGTAGTTAGTCCATATGTATAGCAGCTACGGGAGACGGGTTGTTATATAATTACATCTTCTGTGTTAAGAGTCTAATGATTGTTGATTTTGTTGGTCTATATCTCTTGCGATACAAAAAATACCAGCTAGGTTACTTAGAATCACTCATACTTTATGGTTAGAATTGAAACTCGACATAATCTCGGTGTAATCGATAACCTTAATACTACAATTGTACATTGTGCACTTGCAGTCTTTTTTAGGTAAATTACTTCACATATCAGTGGGCTCACCCCCTTTTTAAGGACCCGACCTGAATCAATTCTCCCACCAAATCATTAAGCACGCCAATTCCTAGCAGAGTATCGACAGTTTCGGCCCAACTCCCGAGGAGCCATGTCACTACGTACTCACAACCAAAGAACGCGTGACACAAAAACCTACGAACTAGTTCGAAGACATCCACCACTTAAGAAGAGCCACACCACCTATCACCGACCAATTACCACTACTAGTGCGACACCTCAATTGCGGAGTAACTCTCGTCTGTGTAACAACTCCCTGCCATGCGTGATGATTATCTATTTACCAACCCGAAGATCTACCTATTTCGGTGGACGAAGGAGGAAATGATGACCCTCGAGAGACACGCCCACCTGCTACGAACTTGGCCCTCAGATTCATTCCCTCTAAATAGAAGAGAGCATTCAATGGAAGGACACACAGAAAATATGCACAAAAGCACAAACAAGAATCTAGACTAAAATAATTTATATCGTTTTTAACATTTTCTTTGACTACTCAGTCATTAAGTGTTGGATACCAATCTTAGATTCATATTAATCTTGTAGTCCAAACTCCTTGTAATCAAACGATCAATACAATCTACGTGCTCGACAACAGAACCCGAACACGTTAATTCATAACTATTTATTTTTTGTCGAACACACACCGATCATCTATCTTGCATTTTACGGCTCTGGTTCAACAACAATCGTGTGGGAGATAAACTAATTTATGGGATATAATTTATAATTTAAAAACTGCAGGTTAATCCACAACCAGTACACATCAAATCTGCAAAAACCGGAACACTACCATAGAATAGTTCGCGTTTGCTATTTTTGGACTTTCAAAACATGGACCTAATCCGCTGTGTAAAAAATTTTGTTGTAACTAAGCACGTTTTTAACAGTAAATGACACTATTCTTATAGAAAAAGTATATTTTTATTTTATTTTATTAATAACTAGATTATAATTCGAGCCCGACTCGAGTATTATGTATTCATAAAATTATTTTATAATATATTTAAATTAAATTAGATTGTATAAAATTAATAGTTAATTTATGGTATAACATTTTAAAAATATTTATATGATTTATTAACACATGTTATTGCATAGTTGTAATTTTTTGTTTCTTTGAAAATTAACAAAAAAAAATAGATACAATATAAATATAGATATATATCAATTAGAGTCTCATTATGTCAAAATAAATTTAATAACTATGTGATATGATATATTTTATAAATTTTTAGAAGGAAATCTTGAGTACGAAAGTTCGAAACTTGTTATAAAAGTATATCCTGTTTGGTGAAGATATTTGAGTGATAAGCGGAAATTATTTTTGGTCTGCAAAAGGATATGAGAGAAGATGGGTCATTAATTTTGAATAGGCTGCAGTATTACATATTTGATCTATTAATGGGTTATTAACTTTTAGTGAGTTTAATAGTTTTTAGTGACATAGTTGAATAAAATGATTTCATTGATTAAATTTTCTTAAATTGCTCTCAGTGATACACGAAACGTAGTGTCTTCTCAATTAATATATAGGGGATTAGATAATTAGTGGGCAAAGAATAATTTTTTTTGCTTCGAGTCATTAACATCATTGGATCGATGTTGGTGGGCCCATTATCTTAAGTTAAATCGACCGACTTATGTGGCAAACGAAAACCACACAAAAGGAGAATCGTAATTTCGCTTATATAAACCTAATAAGAGGAGAAGAAAGAAACACTAAAAACGAAGTAGGTTACTTTCACTGTTCCGGTATTCACATCAAAACTGTTGTTCATGTTGGACCTGAATTTCTGAACAAAACATCATGTAGGACCTGAATTTCTAAAAATAGCAACTAATAATTTGTAAGAGAAGCTTAAGATCAAATAGATCTGAAATAGAGTAAGGAATCGCAGAGCCGAGATAATGAATCTCTTTCCTTAAATCTTTAGACGCCATATAGTGCGATAGTTTTGCAGCGGTAAAATTTTCAGGATAAAACTGTGTTATTCTGTTTCCCAACATTGAAGATCAGAACCTATCGAACCTAGTATTTGTGTGTACATTCAAGAGATAGTGAAGGAATGTTATATTCTTATTTCTTTTTCCTATAGAATGAGATCACAAGAGATGTTTTTATATCCCAACATCTCTAACGTATAACACTAAATGGAGATTAAAAATTCATTATCATAAAGATAATATTAATTAAGATTTTGTTGTTACAAAATCATAACTTAATTTATCTCATAAAAGCTATCAATTAAAAGAGGTTTTTTTTTGACTAAATCAATACTCTCAAATTGATTTGGGCCAACAACATAAGTTTTAGATTTATGATTCACTACATACGCCTACAAAGCTTTAACCCCTAACCACATCTTCTCTAATATCTAAAATATAACACTTGACCATAAGACAACTTTTAAAACTTTCCAACCTCTCCACTTTGAACCTCCATTTCTTATTCAACTTAACTTCTTTTTTTGACATTTTAATACACCACGTAGTGCTCATGACAACGGTTACAACATACCTAAAAACCGGTCATTCTGATGGATGCCGTTACCGAAAACCTCACCGCAAAGTGGTCGAAAGGCATTTGCATCAAAACGAGTTCCAACAGTTCATCAGATTCATTCTTTCAATAAAAGGAAGATTAGTTCTAAAGACGTTGATCCGATTTGCTCCCATGACAAAGATCTCGATCCTTTTTTTTTTTTTATCATGCATATAATTAAAGCGTGGCTTGGAGATCAGCATTTTCCATTTATATATCTTCACACGGAAAAAGTAGCTTTCAACAATGGTACAATTTAAAGGCTTCACTATAGCCACTTTTTAGGGCTTATTATACAAAGGAACAGTCTATTTATTAGCACGATATATCTTACGAGTTATATATGACGGTTCCAACTTAATGGCCCTTGCTTGCTGTCCATACATATATGAATATACGATTTTAAGGTAGATACCCACCAGCGCCTTCTCCTCCACCGTGTCCGTATCCGGAAGCAGCAGCGTAACCTCCACCACCTCCCCCTCCGCCTCCGGAACCACCACCACCACCTCCTCCACCACCATGCCCACCCGCTCCACCACCACCACCGTATCCCTCTCCAGCTCCACCTCCGCTTCCGTAACCACTACCGTGAGCTCCTTCGGCGGCAGAACCTCCTCCGCCGCCGCCGCCATTTCCACCACCTCCACCACCTCCATGTCCACCGGCACCCCCACCTCCATATCCTCCTCCAGCACCACCACCTTGTCCACCACCGTATCCTCCACCATGTGCACCGCCAGCTCCTCCACCACCGCCTCCCCCGCTTCCTCCACCTCCACCATGCCCACCAGCTCCTCCCCCTCCGTATCCTGCTCCTCCACCTTCACCACTTCCACCTCCGTAACCAGATCCTCCTCCAGGACCACCACCGCCACCTCCGCCAGCCCCACCACCATGTCCACCGCCTCCACCTCCACCAATACCACCAGCTCCTCCGTAACCTGCACCTCCACCTTCTCCAGCACCAGCACCACCACCAACATCAACACCAACACCAACACCAACATTCAAACCACTTTTCACACCATAGCCAGCGACTTCAGCATCGGATTCAGATGAGGAGAAAAGTGCTCGTCTTGCAGAACATAACCCTAAACCTATTAAGAAACATAGAAGGAACAAATTGTTGTGATTAGCCATATTCCAATGTTTTTTTACTAAGAATTCCTGTGTGATGTGTTTCATTGAGAATATGTCTGTATTTATAAGCATTTCATGAGACCCAACCGCGTTTGTTGCACATATGAAGGATATCCTTAAGTTCACTTGCTGGACCCATACCTAATATATTATTTTCATTTTTCTATATTTAATTATTTTATGTCTATGTGTGGTAATTATTGACATGAGTTTTTGCCAGAATCAAACTATTACAAATCTGTCAGAACAGAGTTGGACACAAGTATACCATAGTCGAACTTGATACAAGTTAGTTAGAGAAGAGTGTTACAAGCTTGCTAGAACAGAAGACAACAAGTCTGCGAAAGATGAAGTAACAATTATGCTATGTCAACATGTTAGTGACCGTTAGAATATTTCTAACGTTCATATTTTGAAATGTTGCGGTAGATATTTTATATTATTTAATTATTATTATGTCTTTATAAAAGAGTTGTAACATATACATAAAAATATATATTTTGGAGATTAAATATATCCTTATTTATCTCTAATTTCTCTTATTCTCTTCATCATTTATGCATAATCTCTCAAAATTTAACATGGTATTTTTGATTCTTCTATTCTCTAATCTCTCTTGTTTTTTTTTCTCAAATCTCCAAAATTCTCTTTTTTTCTTACTATCTCAAAATATGCCCACCAAGTGTTTGAAAAAATTCCTAAACGTATTTTTGTTGTCTTTAAGCTGGAATAATGAGTTCAATGGTTCTTACCACTGAGAACTCAAAACTCATTGTTGTACCAGTTATTCTCAAGGGAAACAACTATCTTTTGTGGTCAAGAACCACCAAAACCGTTTTATGTGGTAAATCTCTTTGGGAACATGTCTTGGAAGACAAGACTCCAAGTGAAGACATCAAAAGTAAAGAGAAAAATGAAGGAACCAAGGAGAAAGAGGCAAAATGGTTCCAAGAGGATCAGCAAGTCCTTGGTCTTATCAAAAAATCTCTTGAGCCGGCTATTCTTGAAACATACTCTTATTATGAAATGGCTAAGCAATATTGGGATGCACTAAAGAATGTGTATGGAGATACATCCACGCAATCTATGACCTTAAACAAGAAGACATGGAGTTCAAGAAACATTTTGGGAAGTTTCAAACAATGTGGAGTGAGCTTGACATGTTGAGGCCAAGCACAACTGATCCCAAGATCTTGAATGATAGAAAAGACCAAGATAAGGTCTTTGGTCTCCTTCTCACTCTAAAGAGAACATTCAATGATCTCATCAAGCATATCTTGAAACTAGACAAGCTTCCTAGCCTTGAAAATAAGTTTTCAAGAATCCAAAAGGAGAAAGGCAACATAAGTCTCTTCAAAAGAGATGAACTGATCTCAGCCAACAAGGGAGTCTATAAGCAAAATGAGACGAAGGGTGGAGTGTGTGAACATTATAAGACGGCCATACTAAGGAGAAGTGTTGGAAGATAAACACAAGTATTAGACCATCTTGGTACAATACAAGAAATGGTAAGGCCCATGTGTCCAACAAAGATGTGCAAGAGTCAAAACAAGGAAGCACATCTAACCAAGGTGAAGTGGCCATGAATGCAACCGTGAACTATGTCAAGATGAGTGACTTGGAAGCTATATTCAAAGCCTATGCCTCTAAAGAATCCGGTATCACTCTCTTTGTCTCTATACATAGTAGTAAACTTGTTATTAATTCTGGAGCTTCTCATCACATGATTAGCAATCCTAGACTTTTAATTAACATAGAACCTACTATAGGAAAAGTGGCTTCAGCTAATGGTGATGTAATTAAAATAGAAGACATTTGTAAATTGAATTTTTTTAACAAGGATAATGATGCATTGTATGTGCCTAAGTTTACCTCAAACTTTATATCGGTTAGGAGGGTCACTGAAGACCTTAACTGTTATGACATATTTGGTCCTAACGATGTTCATTTTCAGGAAGGTTACTTGGGAAGGGTGGAACCAATGATGAGTTTTATATTCTTGAGAAAACTTCACCAAGATCGAATGCTATAGTTTCCAGTTCTTGTTTCTCATTTAATGTAGATGCTGTGTGGCATGCTAGATTAGGACATCCGCCACTTGTGCTCTACAGTTGATGTTGGCAAATGTTTCTTTTGATCATGCAAATTGTGAGGCTTATATCCTTGGCAAACATTGTAGAATTGTTTTCCCTAAATCTTTTATATTTTATGAGCATTGCTTTGATTTGGTTCATAATGATGTTTGGACTTAACCATGCATGTCTAGGGATGGTAGCAAGTATTTTGTGACGTTTGTAGATGAAAAATCAAAATACACTTTGGTTACTTTACTCCCTTAAAGGATCATGTGTTTGAAGCATTCACTAACTTTTAAAACTATGTGACTAACCAATTTAATGCTAATATTAAAGTTTTTAGATCAAATAATTGGGGTGAATATACAAGCCAAAATTTCAAGGAACACCTAGCAAAATATGTCATACTCCATCAAACAAGTTGTCCTTACACACCACAACAAAATGGAGTAGCAGAGAGAAAGAATAGACACTTAATGGAGGTGGCTAGGTCCATCATGTTCCATGCTATGTACCAAAAAGGTTTTGGGGTGATGCAGTTTTGGCTGCTTGTTACCTCATCAACCGAATCCCAACCAAATTCTTGGAGGACTTGTCAACATTTGAGGTACTCGAAAAATCTAAACCCACTATTGATCACTTTCATGTGTTTTGGTGTTCTTTTTGTGTGTTTGTACCAGGAGATCAAATGAACAAGCTAGATGCTACGAGTAATAGATGCATGTTCGTCGGATATTCAACAACTCAAAAGAGTTACAAGTGATATGATCCAATCAACCACCGCACCTATGTGTCTAGGAAGTCAAGTATATCGAGGGTCAAGGTTAATATGACAAGAAAGATTTGGAAAGTTTGAAGGATCTATCTAGACCACCATCCAAGCTTGCCACTAGTTTAAGGTTTATACTTGATCATCTTGGCAATGATGCTTGTTGATGGTAGGATTCTACCCCTTATCGATAGTTTGGCAATAATTGGAGTTAGGTCCCTACCGAGCTCTTCCCTGATAACTTATCAGGTTAAAAGTCCTGACAACAGGAATATTAACCCTCGACTAAGATGACTGAGGGATACCTCGGTGAAGAATGATTGAATTTAGTGTCCGAAGCGGGGGTATAAACAACATCGTCCTAGGCCGAAGTCTAAAGCTCGGACAGTATAAGATAAAATCTTATCATAGATTCCCTAGTCTTGAAAAAAATGGAAATATTCCATTTTTCGGAGGTTAGCCCATGGGCTTAGAAGACCGACTATTAAGGATATATAAATACATACCCCCCTCACTAATAATATTCATTCAGAATCGGAGAGAAGAATTACTAGATCGCCTAGGTTTAATACTTGCCTTTGATAAAGTTAACTCGGCATCCCGAGTTAACACCCTTGTAACACAAATCATTAATAAAAGCCTTTCTTTCTAAGGTTTCTCTTTGTTTTCTTACTTTATACTTTTCCAAAACTGAACCCCTCTAATTATAAATAATTAGAAGTTGAACCCAATATCAACAATACTCCTCGTAAACAAGGGAGTGAGAATGTGGATGGAAACACATCTAGAGATGTGGATGGAACCACACCTAGTATCCCTATTCATGTGGAAGAACCAATAGAGGCCGATTCACAAGACCACGTTCTAGATCATGAGGAAGAAACTTCTCAAGACCAAAGACAAGAAGATGTGGTTATGGAAGATGAAGAACCGATCCTTCATGAGGAACAAGAAGTGGCTCTAGAAGAGGTGGTTCAACCATTTAAGAAATTTAAGAAAAGATAGATAATTTTGATGCAAAAATTTGATTTCGGAAACTACCATTTAACGGTTCTTGAAACAAAGAAAAAATAGAAACAACACTACACATCGAAGCTAAAGGCATTATGCTCAAATACAGAGAAAGTATAATCCTTGGCTTCTTGTTCAGCTACTTTGGCATCCTTGTCCACTTGCTTCAGAATATCAGCGGGGATATTTACACCTTGAGAAGATAGAGCATTAAGTACTCCGAAGACTGCCTGGGCTTGACCGAGATTTATAGTCTTTTCAAATCCATCCTCCCGAACTCGGACAATTTTCTCGATAGAATCCAGCCTGTACTGGATCTTCTCAGCCATCGCCTACTTGGTGGATTGTACCTTATGAGTTAAAGAAGTAGCAGCAGCACGAGATTCCTTCTTCATAGCTTCGACTTGGTGAATAAGAGAAGTCCGATTAACCTCCAAAGCCTCATTATTCTTTTCAAGACTGTCGATGTAATCATTCTTCTCCCTCAACAAGCCTTCGTACTCACCCACGATGAGACAAGTATTTCGAGCTTCCTGAATAATAAAATTTGTTGAGACCTCGAAATATTTTGAAAGATAATCAAAGATAGAGACTGATCATCAAACCCGAATAGAATTCCTTGCAAGAACGGATATGTGCTCATTCACGAGGAAATCACCTTTCGGCCTTAAATAATTACAACCTGCCATCTTCTAGAAAAGTTTGACTCTCTTCTCTTCATCGTTTGAGAGAAGCTGTGACGAATTGAATTCAAACTTAAAGGGAGCATCCTCGGCTTCAAATTGAGATTTTTGTCTTTTGGTTAAAGGAGTCCCAATAACCGAAGGAGCAGACCTTTTCTTTGAAAACCTTATTTTCGGAGAAGTGGTGGTTGCTTTTCCGTGTTTCTTCTCCGAGGAAGTTGAAGCTCTGTGAATTGAGGAGTCGATTTCGCCTTTCTGAGACTTCTGAAACCTCGGCCTTTTTTGGAGAGCTCGGATAAGCACTTTATTGGCGTAATCCGAGGGCGATCTTTCGAATGGAATGTGGGTTTCAGAAACTAGATAGCCTATAAGAAAAACCGAAAAATGAGAAGGAGCAATACAAAACTTTGAAGGAGGAGGAAATTCGAGGTACTTGAACGTAAGCGAGCAAGATTGATAAAATTCGTGGGAATCTTCGGAAATACCAGCGGAGGTAGGTTATAAATCTGATCCATCTCTTTTTTAAAGATCGGAGGGAGTTCTTTAAAGAGAATCGATGTTACGATTGTCGAGGTATCAACTGACCACGTCCTAATCACCTCGGCACTAAGATCAAAGATGGAAGCCTTATTGATCCGAACGTAGAAGAAGTTAGTACGCCAGTTTTTGGCGTTAGAAGTGAATCCTATTCCTAGTTTACCGGCGTTTTTAACCATAGTATACTAGGTTCTGCCATCTCGATTATTAATGAGTTTGGAAAGTTCGGAGAATTCCAGCACGGAACAATGATATTGGCCCTGCTGGCTTGGATCAGGAAAGCTACCATATGTCTGATAGCGCCGGGTCCTAGTTGAGTAAAAGCAATCTTCAATTGTTTACAGAATTCAACCAGAAGGAAAGGAATTGGGAACCAAAGTCGAGCTTGGGTAAAGAAATGAAAGTAGAGACACATGAATCCCTTAGGAGGAGTCCAAGGTCTTTCTCCAGATTTTGGAACCAGAATATCGAGATCTTCTGGCTCAGAGGCGAATAAACGGAGTGTTTCGATGTCACTCTCTCTGAAGATAGAATCTCCGAAGTCTTCAGAAAGTTCCTCTACTGCAATCGCTTGGTCAGAGATGGTCTCAGAACTGTTGCTTTTGGATGGGGAGTTTGCCAGGATAGACGAAGCAGGATTTTCAGTTTCCTTCTCGCCGGAAGAAACACCTTCGATATCGATCAGTGAATCAATTGATTGATTTTCGAGGTTTTTCTGATGAGATTCACTGGATCCGGAAGAAGAAGAAGCCGAGGTGGAACCAGTCTCGGAACTAGAGCTAAGAGAATTTTGTTTAGTGAGCGACATTTTGGGATAATTTTGGAGAAAAAGAAGATTTAGAAGGATTGCGTGAATGATATGATATAAAGGATAGGGATTTATTCTCTTTAAATAGTTTTTTAGGGAGAGGTGGTTTGACATTCGCGGAAGTTCAACCGACGTCTTCAAGAAGTGTTGAAATTGTATTGGGAGAAATAAGGGTTCAATGAATGAACCACGAGCACCTTTTTCTCGCCAAAAGTCGCTTCGGATGATTCGAGAGTGTACGATCGACACATCATCGGGAAATGGAAGGGTCCTGTATACCCGAGAATTTCGCGCCACAAAGCATAAGACCTTACATTGTCCGGTCTTTTCCCGCCCAATTGAAGAACGAAGAGTATTGGAGAATTAAAACGAAGACTATTGAAAACGAAGATCAACTTATACTGAACTTCATTTATTGACAAGCTATTTAGAATGGAAATTCGCCAACGCTGCCCGAACACATCCTCGGACGAACTGGGGGGGACTTACTGTTGATGGTGGGGTTCTACCCCTTATCGATTGTTTGGCAATAATTGGAGTTCGGTCCATGTCGAGCTCTTCCCTGATAACTTCTTAGGTTATAAGTCCCGACAACAGGAATATTAACCCTCGGCACAGATGATGGAGGGATACCTTGGTGAATAATGATCGAATTTATTGTCTGAAGCGGGGGTATAAAAAACATTGTCCTAGGCCAAAGTCTAAAGCTCAGACAGTATAAGATCTAATCTTATCACAGATTCCCTAGTTTTGGAAAAATGGAAATATTCCATTTTTTCGAGGTTAGTCCATGGGCTTACAAGACCGACTATTAAGGATATATAAATACATACCCCCCCCTCACTTATAATATTCATTCAGAATCGGGGAGAAGAATTATTAGATCGCCTAGGTTTAATACTTTTCTTTGATAAAGTTAACTTGGCATCCCGAGTTAACACCCTTGTAACACAAATCATTAATAAAAGTCTTTCTTTACGAGGTTTCTCTTTATTTTCTTACTTTATACTTTTCCAAAAACGAACCCCTCTAATTATAAATAATTAGAAGTTGAACCCAATATCAACAATGCTCGTAAACAAGGGAGTGAGAATGTGAATGGAAACACATCTAGAGATGTGGATGGAACCACACCTAGTATCCCTATTCATGTGGAAGAAACAATAGAGGACGATTCACAAGACCATGTTCTAGATCATGAGGAAGAAACTTCTCAAGACCAAAGCCAAGAAGATGTGGTTATGGAAGATGAAGAACCGATCCTTCATGAGGAACAAGAAGTGGCTGTAGAAGAGGTGGTTCAACCATTAAGAAGTACTTAGACTAAGAAAGGCCATATATGATTTGAAACAATTACCAAGAGCATGGTACCACAAGTTGAGCACCACACTTACTGATAATGGATTCAAGAAATCTCATTCGGATCATACATTGTTTACACTCCATGGTTCGATAGGTACTGCGGTGGTCTTATGTATGTGGATGATATCATCACTGGAGATGACAAGGAGGGTATTCAATTCACAAAAGCCTTTCTAAACTCTACATTTTAAATTTAATATCTTGGAGAGTTGAAGTACTTCCTTAGACTTGAAGTTTGTAGACCTCTGGAGGGATTCTTTCTTTCTCAAAGGAAGTATACATTGGATCTCTTGAGAGACACGGGTAAGCTTGGATCCAAACCGATGAAAACACCTCTTTAGGATGGCTACAAGGTCATTAGAAATGGGGATAAATTGGATGAGAAGTTCAAAGATGTTTCTCAATATAAAAGACTTGTTGGTAAATTGACCTAACTCACACTTACAAGGCCAGATATATGCTTTGAGGTGAACTAAGTTAGTCAACACATGCAAGAACCAAGCGTTTATCATTGGAGCATGGTTGAAAGATTCTTGAGATATCTTAAGGGAAGTCCGGGCTAAGGAATATGGATGGGAAATAATGGTAACACCGAAATAGTTGGCTATTGCGATGCAGATTGGGCTGGTGATAGGGTTGATAGAAAGTCAACAACTTTTTATTGTACATTCATTGGAGGTAACTGTTGATGGTGGGATTAGCACCCCTTATCAATAGCTTGGCGATAATTGAGATTCGATCCCTACCGATCTTTCTCTAGTTACGGATTAGGTTATAAGTCCCTTCAATAGGATTAGAACCCTCGGCCTAGATGACCGAGGGATACCTCGGTGAAGAATGATCGGATTTTAGTGTCCGAAGCGGGGATATAAATTATTTCGTCCAAAGCCGAAGTCTAAACTCGTACATAATAAGATCAAATCTTATCACAGATTCCCTAATTCCAGAAAAACGGAATATTTTCATTTTTCCGAGGTTAGCCCACGGGCTTAGATAACCAATGACATAGATATATAAATACATAACCCCCCCCTTTCACTAAAAGAGATATACATAATCTGGGAGAAGAATTACTAGCAAACTTGGGCTTAATACTTCTCTTTGATAAAATTAATTCGGCATTCCGAGTTAACACCCTTGTAATCAATATCAATAATAAAACTTCTTTTTATGAGGAATCTTTCGTCTTTCTAATTTACTTATTTTACTTCCAAAAACGAAACCCTCAAATTATAAATAATTAGAAGTTGAACCCTGTATCAACATTTGGCGCGCTAGGTAGGGGGTACTTTTGAGTAAAAGGTAAAAGAAACCTCGGACGAATCAGAAAGATGGAGAAATACGTTGGCACAATTCTAGACAGTTCGGATTCCAAAGGAACCATAAAGTGGCGTATTCGGAAGATACCGATGACTCGACAAATAACCCCGACTTCGACTTATCACCCTTCAGCGGCTTTCACGGACGCAGACCTCGACGGAATTACCTGTCCTCATAACGATCCCCTGGTCATTCAAATTTATCTAGTAGGAAACCCTATGGATAAAGTACTAATAGATACAGGAAGCACGATAAATTTTCTAAGCTTAGAAGCAATGAATCGTATGAATGTGGTTTCAAAGACTATGGAAGTAAGAACGAAATTAATAATTTCGCTTCTGGGAAAAAGATTTAACGATAGGAACCGCAGTCTACCCGGTGTCTGTCGGAGTAGTAACTATGGATACTGCTTTTCACGTGATCTCGGGATTTTTTGTCTTCGATGCAATTATGGGGGTACCCTGGTTAATAATGATGGAAGCAGTCTCATCAACCTATCACCAGTGTCTCAAGTTTCCGGCCCCACACGGTTTCTGTTCGGTAAAATTAAATCAACAGATAACCATAATTTGTTTTATGCCTACGGAAACAAAACCACGCATCATCTCATTAATCTCGGAACCAGAAATTCCGGACAACGAAAATCCGAAGCTATCAGTAGTTGGCGAGGTAGATCCAAATATGTTCGAGAAAAATCAATATGAAAAAGTTTGTATCGATGAACAATGTCCAGAAAGATGCGTAACCATAGGTGGAGGTTTGAAGAAAGAAATATGTGACAAGTTAATCGATTTATTGAAGACAAATATAAGAGCTTTCGCAGGGTCATTAAACGACATGGTAGGGATTAATCATGCGGTAATATCATACCGCTTGAACGTAGATCCAACTCACAAACCAATCAAACAAAAGAAGAGAAACTTAGGACTTGAAAGAGCAACTGCCGTCAATGAAGAGATCGCTCGGCTATTAGCGAAAGGTTCGATCGCCGAAGTTCAATATCCGGAGTGTCTAGCAAATCCCGTAGTAGTAAAGAAGAAAAATGGAAACAGAGGATTTGTGTAGATTTCACAGATTTGAATAAAGCATGTCTAAAAGATTGTTTTCCTCTTCCGAGCATAGAGAGACTAGTAGAAGCAACTGCCGGGAATCAACTTCTCTCTTTTATGGATGCATTTTCGGGATACAACCAAATTATGATGCATCCAGACGATAGAGAAAAAAACAGCTTTTATAACGGATAGGGGAACTAATTCCTACCGTGTAATGCCTTTTGGTTTAAAGAATGCCGGTGCAACGTATCAGAGGTTAGTTAACTGAATGTTCGTGGAGAAGCTTGGAAACACAATGAAAGTATATATAGATAACATGTTAGTAAAATCACAAGTAGCCTCCGACCATGTCACTCATCTGCATGATTCTTTCGATATCTTAAATCGCTTTAGTATGAAATTAAATCCAGATAAGTTTACCTTTGAAGTTACTTCTAGATTGTTTCTCGGATATATAGTAACAAAAATAGGAATAGAAGCCGACCCAAGACAAATCAATGCAATAAAGAATCTTTCATCCCCGAAGAATTCTAAAGATGTGCAAAGATTCACTAGACTAATCGCAGCTCTAAACGGATTTATTTCAAAATCAACAGATAGATGCCTGCCCTTTTACAATATGCTGAAAGGAAATAAGCAATTCGAATGGAGTAACGAATGCGAGGAAGCATTTCAGGAGTTGAAAAAATACCTTTCGACTCCTCCGATCTTGAATAAGCCGGAAGATGAAGAGACTCTTTTCCTTTACGTTTCAGTATCCGAATCAGCAGTGAGTGGGGTATTAGTCAGAGGAGACAAAGGAGAGCAAAAGCCCGTATTTTGTGTAAGCAAGTCGTTACTTGATGCAGAAACCAGATATCCAACATTGGAAAAGTTAGCATTCGCCATAGTAATTCCGGTTCGGAAACTCCGCCCTTTTTTTCAATCGCATCTGATAGCTGTAATGACAAGTCAACCCCTCCGAACAATATTACACAGCCCAGGTCAATCAGGACGAATGGAGAAATGGGCGATTGAACTCAGCGAATACAATATTGAATATCGAAGCAAGTCAACGATATAATCCAAGGTGTTAGCTGACTTTTTGTCCAAACTACCTCCAGAGGTGGTAACAATGGCACCACAAAATGAGCATTGGGTCCTTTTTGTGGATAAAGTCCCCAACTGGAGAAGTTTTAGAGCAGAGTTTCCGATTGGCGTTCGAAGCCTCTAATAATGAAGCGAAGTACGAAGATTTAATTTCAAGCCTACGTCTCGCAAGAAAATTAGGAGCTCAATATATCCGAGCTTGCTATGATTCGCAGTTGATTGCAAATCAGTTCGGTGGTGAATTTGAAGCAAAAAACGATCGGATGGGTCCTTATGTAGAATTGGTAAGACACTTGGCAGAAAAGTTTAAAGAATTCAATTTAGTACGAATTCCGCGAAGGGAAAATACAATGGCAGATTCTTTAGCTGCTTGGCTACTGCATCGGATCCTCATTTGCAAAGGAAAATCTCGGTTGAAATGCTCAATCATCTGAGTATTGGCAATCATGAACAACATTCTTTCGTAGTTTAAGACACAGATGAAGAAGAGGCTCTACTAGAGCCTCTCAGATAAGATTTAGAGGAGTGGAGAACTCCCATTGTCCGGTATATTAAAAACGGTGAGGTTCCAGCACACAAGTGAGCGGCACGCCGACTCAAGACTCTGGCTACTCAGTATTTAATGATGGACGACGTTCTATTCAAATGTTCGGCTGGACGACTCATGCTTCATTGTATCGGAAAAGAAGAAGCAAATGAAGTAATGACTTCTACCCATTCTGGTGAAGGAGGGAATCATTCAAGAGGAAGAGTGTTAGCGGTGAAACTTCAGAGGTTAAGATACTACTGGTCTAGCATGATGGCAGATTGTGATAAGTTTACAGCACGTTGCGAGAAATGCCAAAGACATGCTCCGGAAATTCATGCGCCGACAGAGCTGCTTATGGCCGCAGTACCACCTTATCAATTCATGCGTTGGGCGATGGATGTTGTAGGACCATTTCCGAAGTCTACAAATGGAAAAAGATTCCTACTGGTCTTGACCGATTATTTTACCAAGTGGGTCGAAGCAGCGGCTTATCCGAAGATCCAAAGTAATAAAGTTGAAAGTTTCGTTTAGAAAAATATCGTTTGTCGACAGGGAATTCCTTATGAGATAGTGTCAGATAATGGTTCGCAGTTTATTTCAAACAATTTTGACGCCTTTTATGAGAAATGGGGAATTAGTGTAAACAAGTCGACTCCGAGGTATCCCCAAGGAAACAGACAGGCTGAAACTACAAACAAAAAAATTGTAGCTCGAATAAAGAAGAGGCTTCTCGAAAAAAAGGGACGATGGTCGGATGAGTTAGATGGTGTGTTGTGGTCCCACAGAAGAACTCTTCGAAGCGCATCTGGACAAACCCCTTTTTCACTTTCTCATGGAATGGAAGCGATGTCTCCTGCAAAAGTAAGGGTACCGAGTTTGCGAAGAACTCTAATGATACATGATACTGAGATAAACGATGCAAAGTTGAAAAATCACAATGATGAAACTCAACAACTTCGGGATCATAGCCTACTTCGTATTGAAAATTATCAACAAGTTGCTTCTTGATATTACAAGTTGCTTCGTCCCTTTACACATTCTCTACAGAATACAGATGGAAATTTCATAGCTTGATAAAGTAGAGCCGAGAAATTGCAAGGCAGAGTCGGGTCATTCCCGTATATTTAAAACCCCTTCAAGTACCAGAATTCGATAAAGTAGAATCCGGTATAACAGATAAAGGTCGAGCATTTCTCGTTAAATCAATATTTCAAAATAAATGAGAAAAGCTTAAAATATGATAAAGTAACATTTGAGTTAAAAGCCATCAAATTCGATAAAGTTTCAACAAAAATAATACAATTCCGAAAACATCGGGATAGGTTTGTACTAAAAAGAAAAGGCAAATCATTACAAATCAAGAAAAGATCCAAAAGGGTTACAAACTCCGGGAGCTAAATTCATCTTCACATCATCCGAGCGGAGGTTACGTCCATAGTCCCCTCGGAACAAAGATGGAACAGTCATATCCGAAGCACTAAGAGGAAAGTCAGGGAAGTCTTTCAATCGACGTTCGAGGTTGATCAGTTGTGAAGAAAGTTCCTCCTTCTCAAGTATTTCAACCATATCGTACTTTCCTTTCACCTGGTGAAACAAATCAGTCAGAGAATTACGAAACCGGCTTGCGTCAACGTATTTCCGAATCTTTTCAAACTTACCCCTGCATTCTCCAAGAGCGTCGAGTCGACCAATTGTCTTTAGGTCCATTTCACTCTCTTTTGCTTTAGTCCCACTCGGTACAAGAGCAAGCTCGGACAGTTTAGACTGTCGAACTGTCTCTAATTCGCGCTCGAGACGCCTGGCTTGACCCACGAATTTAGCGGCCTTTTGGGATTCTTGTTCGGCCATCTTTAGAGCAATTTCGGAATCATGAGAAGCATTCTTCAACTTCCATTTCAGCTCCTTGATTTCCTTCTTCATTGCTGGTTGCTTGGTCTCAGCATCCGACACAAGACGATTGAAAATAGCTGCTTTCTGCGAATATAGATAAAGACGAGGTAAACAAAAGACTTGATAGAATAGAAGGAAATGTAAAAAGCATACTTTTTACAAACCTTGTAGTGAGCAGCGGTTGCACTTTCAATCAACACATTCTTCTCGACTTCGGAAAGAGGAGGAAGGAAACTGGATTGGCCTCCGAGCATGCCAAAAAATTTAGCACATTCTTTCCAATCATCAAAAAAAGGGATGTCCTTCCCAAAGGTGTATTGAAAAGAATACAAAGAGGCCGAGTAACGCGATCCTTGTTTTGGAACCTTATCTGAGCATTTCTTGTTGGAAGCTTGAGGTACCGGTTTTAGGGAATCGGTAGAAGAAGCAAGCTTACTCACTTCGGGGTTTGAAGCCGAAGAAGTTAGTGCTCCGGAGGATGCAAGGACTGTTTTGGTTTTAGGAGGGGGGATGATCATGGAATTCTCTTTCTCACCTCGGGGCTCGAAGGTGGTAACATTCGCGCCTCCTCTAGGATTTTGAGAATCCGCAACAAGAATTATCGCAGTTTGCTCCGAAGTTGGAGGCATCAGAGTAGAAATTTTTTCGTCGCTTGATGAAATAGTAATTTCTACATTGGTATGAGTTGTTGAAGGCGGAAGAAAAGCAGGGGTTGATACCGAGGTATCAATCGTGTCGTCTTAATTTGGACTGGAGTTCTTCGGGGAGAAGTTTCGGTTGTTTCAGTTTTCCATTTCTTTCTCCATTGTTTTTCTCCGGGAGTTCCCGAAGGTGCTCGTTTGGATAGGAGTAACTTCCGAGTGTTTTGTTCTGAAAAAATCGTTTGTATGTCTGTCGCCTTTTCCTGTTCGGCGTTTGGCTCTTGTGGTTGGAGTACGACTAGCTGGGGTCTGTAGGCTTTGAGGTTTTTCAAGAAAGGATTCGACATTGTCTTTGAAAGATTGGAGAGCTTTGAAAGGGATTATGAAGTGATAAGAAAGGTATTCTGGTCTTGGAAGTCAGTATCTATAGGGGAAGATGCGTCTTTTCTTCTTCCTCATTCATTTCACCCCTTTAAAAGACTAACACGTCATAAAGATATTGAAAAGGTTTAAGGATACCGAGATTTCAACACACGCGTCATAGAAGATCTTTCGTTTTCCATATTTTACCCGCCAATATTAACCGACAAAACAAGAGAAAGATGGAATGTTCGAGATTTCTGAAGATAAAGATCGACTGCAACTGACCCTCGTTTGTCAACAAGCTACATTATTTTGAAATTCACCGACTCTTCCCTGAGTTTATCCTAGAACGAACTGGGGGGGGGGACTTACTGTTGATGCTGGGATTAGTACGCCTTATCAATAGCTTGGCGATAATTGAGATTCGGTCCCTACCGATCTTTCCCTTGTTACGGATTAGGTTATAAGTCCATTCAATAGGATTATAACCCTCGGACCAGATGACCGAGGGATACCTCGGTGAAAAAGGATCGGATTTTAGTGTCCGAAGCGGGGGTATAAACTACTTCGTGCAAAGCCGAAGTCTAAGTTCGGACATAATAAAATCAAATCTAATCACAAATTCTCTAATTACGAAAAAATGGAATATTTCCATATTTCCGAGGTTAGCACATGGGATTAAATAACCGACTACAGAGAAATATAAATACATATCCCCCTCCCCCTTTCACTGAAAGAGATATTCAGAATCTAGGAGAAGAATTAATAGAAAACTTAGGCTTAATACTTCTCTTTGATAAAATTAAGTCGATATTTCGAGTTAACACCCTTGTAATCAATATCAATAATAAAACTTCTTTTTCCGAGGAATCTTTTATCTTTCTAATTTACTTATTTTACTTCCAAAAAGAATCCTTCTAATTATAAATAATTAGAAGTTAAACCCATTATCAACAGTAACTTGGTAACTTGGAAGACCAAGAAGCAAAAGGTTATGTCTTGCTCTAGTGCGAAAGCGGAATATAGAGCAATGAGGAAGCTTAATAGGGAATTGACATGGCTCAAAGCTCTTCTCAAAGAATTTGGCATTGAGCAAGAAGGACCAATCATTATGCATTGTGATAATGAAGCCGCAATACACATTGCTACAAATTGTGTGTTTCATGAAAGAACTAAGCATATTGAGATTGACTGCCACAAGAATAGAGAAAAGATCCAAGATGGTACGATTCTACCATGTTACACAAGTAGTGAGGAACAACTAGCTGATATCTTCACAAAAGAAGCAAGTCTCAAGGTTTGCAAACAAATCTTTGACAAATTTGGGCTTGTTGATTTATCACATCCATGATTAAATGTCTCCTAATCCATGTGTAACACACTCTTTTTCTCTTATTAAGGTTTTTTCTCATGTGATTTTCCTTAATAAGGTTTTCAATGATGTATTACCATGGATTGTCCAAACTTTAAGTCTTTAGGATGATTACAATGTCTTTAGCTTGAGGGGGAATATTGACATGAGTTTACAAGTTTGTCGGAATAAAAATATTACAAGTCTGTCAGAGTAGAGTTGGATACAAGTCTGCCAGAACCGAGCTTGATACAAGTCTGCTAGAGCTGTGTGTTACAAGTCTGTCAGAACAAAAGACAACAAGTCTGTCAAAGATGAAGTAACAATTCTGACATGTCAGCATGCTAGTGATCGTTAGAGTATTTCTAATGTTTATATTTTGAATTGTTGTAGTAGATATTTTACATTATTTAATTATCATTATGTTCATATAAAAGAGTTGTAACATATACATAAAAATATATATTTTGAAGACTAAATCTCTCCTTATTTATCTCTAATCTCTTTTATTGTCTTTATCATTATCCACTAATCTCTCAAAATCTAACAGTAACTAAGATAGACCCTTGGTACAAATGAAAAACTAACATGGTGATTACACGGATAGAAAAAATGGCGATTTTCATAAAAGAGACTTTAAAGTTTATAAAGAAGAAACAAAAACCATAAAAAAATAAAAGAGAACAAACCTATAATTCTCTCTATTGTGAAACAAAACCCTTTTCCTTCCCCCTTTTTTTATTCTCGCTGTTTAAACTTCATTAACAAAGCTTTTGTGGTGGAGTAGAGATACGTTTTTGGGGTTTGACGGCGGTGTTAATGATGGTAGTGATGGTGGTTCTGCTCGAGATGGCAGGCATCGGCTTGAAGGAAGACAATAGTGACTGTTGGAACTCGTTTTGACGGACCACTTTCCGTTGAGGTTTCCGATCAAGATGTTCATTGGAATGACAGGTTCTTGGACATGTTGTAAACATTATTATAAGAACTACGTGGTGGTTTAGTAAAATGTCAAAAATGGAGTTCGGTTGAATGAGAAATAATGTCCAAAATTGTTTGCTTGGAAAGCTTAAAAAATTGTATAAAGATCAAGTATTATACTTTAGATATTAGAGGAGATGAGATTTGAGCTTATAGTTTTATTGGTGTATGTAGTGGATCATAAGTCATTGACTCAACTTAATTTTGAATATAGTGTTAATTTAATCAACAAGAAATCTTTTCTAATTGATGGTGTTGATGTGAACCAATGGTCATTTAAGTTTTGATTTTGTAAAAACAAAGTCTTAATTCATATTAACATTTTTCTTTATGATAACTAATTCTCAATCTCCATTATTGTCATAAGTTTGAGATTTTTGGTTATAAAAATCAATCCATCTTTCCTCATTCTAGTGGGAGAGAACATAATCTTCCTTTTATTCTCTATATTATTTAGCTTTAGGTTGGAGAGATATACAAGAATTTTTATTCTCTATATTATTTAGCTTTAGGTTGGAGAGATATACAAGAAGAAGAGTTCTATTGATCCTCCAATTGAAAGTAAGTCTCGAGAGTATAAGTAGATTACGAGTTTGTTGGAACTGTAAATCGGGTGTTGCGATTTTAATTATTCCACGGTTGTATCATAGGACTCGGAATCACAGTTTACGTCGTATTATTTTGTGTTTCAATGAGTTAATTTTTTCTCGTCTTAGTTGCCGGTTTTACTTAATTTTTCAAATCGTTGTTTCTCGCTCAAATTGTTTTCCGAAAAATTTATTACATCGTTGTTAATCACCATTATTGTAGTGTTTGATATGTTGGTCTTACAGTGACGAGGATAGTCGTTAGGTCTCACAAGTTTTCCCGATTTTTGTCAAATAGCAATGGTAGTGTCTCAAACTGATTCATGTCATTGGCCAGACCTTGTGTGAAGGACGAGCGCACAAACTCGTCTGCCCTCTCGACTGTTGTTTTTCTCTCTCCCTATGGCTGATTCTGGTGACGGTCACCGCTTCTCTTTAACCGATGTGTAGGGTAAAGAGAGAATCCTTCTGCTCCACTCAAGCTTTGCTCCGGAGTTTCCTTTCCTTCGATTTTAAATTATGGCACCACAACACGGACCGAGGCGATCTCCGGTGTTGCTACTATGATTTTTTGGCGGCTAACCAGTGAAGCCTAGGGAGAGTTTTGTTATACATACGATTCTCCGAGGTTTCTCTCAAGGCAGCATAATGAATAAGTCACAATTTCAAAGAATCTCTCTCTACCCTTTGTTGTATTGGTGGATAAGAAGACAAACGATAGACGGTGGCATATATCGATTCCTTGGTCGAGACTCTAAACATGTAACTTATGTTGCCTCAATCATAGATTTCTCTGTGTTCCTATTTTTGTGGTTGTAATGATTACATTTTGGTGAAGATTGGTATCTAAACCCTCGTTTGTGCATCTCAGACCCAATCAAAGTGTTTATGCTCCTAAATGGCTGGTATGGCTTGCGTTTAGTGTTATGGATGGTTTACACAAATTTTTGATTCAAGCTGCTTCTTCACCTTGTAGCCCTCATTAGTTGAACGATCATTCATCTTGTGAAAATCACACCACTTGTTCGGGTCATACACCTTGAATATGTTATGAGGTGGGCGTCTTACTAATGAGGGAGGAATGTTGTCCTTGGTCTTGCCTGTGATCCTGGATCTTGAGATTGTTTGTCCGAGGATGCATGTGCTTGTTGATTCGAATGAGTTGCCTCTGCTTTCTCGAGGATGATCTAAAGGGCTACGTGATGGAGTGCATCATCTAATGACACATGGTCTCACACCTTGAGCTCCTCTAAAGTATGCGAATATTTTAAGAGTCCGTCTTGAAGAGCCTTCAATGAGATTGGGTTATGTAAGTTGGAAATCTTAGCCTTAATAACCTGAAGCTGTCAATATATTTTCGCAAAGCATCACCTGACGTTTGAGTTATCACAAAGAAATCTGCTTCTAAAGTTTCAATCTGAATGCAGATTGAACATTGCTTACAGAATACAGAGTAAAGCTGGGTCAAACTATCAAGTAAGTTGGGACATTAACCATTTGAGTGTTGTGATGCATGAATTTTTTCCACCTAACTTACTGTAAACGCACATATATGTATTATAATAATTATGTTATCTATCTTACAGAGAAATAAGAAAAAAATCACAAATTTATAAGAATCTTATAAGTAACAAATCGATTAAACTAATGATTGGAAGTAAATGTAAACTAAAATTGTAATAAGTTGTTAAAAGATGGAAACAATATAGTAGAAACTCTGTAATTTTTTTATTTTTTATTTTTTTTAACACCTTCAAAAAAAGTCTAACTTATACAAATGGTTTGGAAATCCAAACTCGAGGAATACAACTTACATAAATACATTTCCTATTTTGAGCAGTAGCACTACACGCCAAATAATCTGTCTTACCATTAAATCGTCGAGAAATAAGATTGAGATTAAAAGCTTGAAACTATATTATGAAGATGATAAAGTCTGCAAGTAGGGTCGCAAAAGCATGACAATCTTCCAACGTCGAAATCATCATCACTATAAGAACCTCACGAGATGGGATATACTTTCAGAACAAGTTTCGAAATTTCTTATTCATGATTTCCTTCTTAACATTTATAAAATATTTCATGTCACATAGTTATTAAATTTATTTGACTTATGGACTGATATAAATCTATATTTATATTATATTTTTGTTCATCAATTTTCAAATTAAACTAATAATTAAAACTATACAATAATATGCTATATGTTAATAAATTATTTTATTTTATATATAAATATTTAAAAATGTTATATTATAAATTACTTATTAATTTTATATAAAATAATTTAAATAAAATATATACTATAATAATTTTATGAATATATAATACTCGAGTCGGATTCGAATTATAATATAATTGTGACAATAAGAAATTCAACAAACGTTATTTTATTTTTTCGCAGATATACTTATCGCTAATTAGTGCCACTTGAGTGTGTAAGTTTGGTTGTCTCCCATATTGCATCAATGACATATATAATCAAATAATAACGTTCCATATATAATGAATCATACCTAATTTCTTCATCTTATCATATTGCTCTTTATGGATATCTGACTCACTCCTATGTTTACACTAACTTTTAAACACTTTTTTTTTTGTCACGACTTTTAAACAATTTACATAAATTCCTTCAACTTGTATTTATTATGGCTCCTCAAATTTTTTCAAATTACATTAATAAATAAATATAAATAGAAACTCTATAAATTTATAATGTCGGGACCACGATATTTTATTAATTTATAATTTTATTAATAACTTATTAATTTAAATCGATAAATTCATTTTTCGCGTTACGAGAAGAAATTGTGGTTACAATCATTAATATTGATTAGATTGAAAATGATATTACAATACCTTTAGAAATAGTTACACGTAAAAAAACAATTATCGCGTTTAGAGGTCTTCGTTACTCTTTTATGTGATTCGAGAAGACGACACTAAAAGTTCTTGATGAATAATACTAAAATTATATTTAACTAAATTGATTTAGCTTAACTATATATTCATAAATTTTTATACATAATTATTAATTTATGATATTGTTGAGATCATATATTTACATGAGGTTTTCTAAAAAAATTATTTTCTTATTATCTTATTAAGTTTTATAAAATTTTACACTGATCTAACTCGGAACCGAAGAAATTTATTAATTTATTATGTTTATTAATTTATCGAGTATTAATTTCTATAGTTTCTACTTTATATGTGGACGCCAATCTTAATGGCCACTTATTGAAAAATGAAAATCCGCTATGCCACTCAACAATCACCTTGCCACTTTTTCTTTCGTGAGTTACTATTTCACCCTTAGAAACAAGAGTGTCCATTGGAAGGTTTGATTTTATAAGAAATTGAATTATCATTAGAAATATTAAAAAAAACGTGAAATAAAAGAAAAAGACATCCTCGTGTGTACTAGTTATCTTCTTCTTTGTCCGGTCCAACAGTCTTCGTCAGAATGATCCCTTCCAGCAGCGTATTCACCGTCCTATGAACTTTCAAGAGCAAAGCGCCCAAGTTCATTTAGTGTGAATTATGGGGACTTGGTTTTAAATGGTATAGTTGATGAGATCAAAATTGTTGATAATATTGGCATCCTTAGTAGCTTAATAGAGGGGAGGATAGAAGAACAACATAACGAGGCGATTACTGATGAGTTGATGGAGAATGTTGTAACCGAAAAATCTTGGTAATGATGATTGTGAGAATGTATCACTTGACTAAATGGCAACTGCGGATAGCCCGGTTAATAACGATTTTGATGGTAGTCTTCATGAACTCATCGACCTTCCAGTTCGTATAGAAGTATTGAGAATGTTGAAGAATGTGAAGATGGTACTGTTCTAAAAAAAAATCAAGAATTTTGTTCTAGACAGGCGGTGCAAGATTTGGTTCTCAGATCTGCAAATAAGAAGTGTTTTGTGTATAAAACAGTTAAAACGGATTAGATGCGACTTATGCTAGAATGCCAACAAGCATCAAAAGGTTGTAGATGGTATGTATGAGCTGCGAGACGTAAAGATTTAGAAATCTGGAGTATAAGAGTACACAGAAAGATGCATACATGCTCTCGGTCTGCTGAGATGACAAGCACTTTTAAACAGAGAGGCACACAACGATTAGTAGCACAATTATTACATGAAGAATTTTCCGGTCAAATGGACTCCCCGGCTTTTGCGTTTTGTAACTTTCGTGGAACTGGAAAACGTAGGTGGCTGCGAGTTTTGTGGCGGAAGAAGCAGGAATGGGGGAGTTAAAGCAATGGAATTAGTTGTATGGAGAAAGGAGGATTCAGAAAGAAAGAACAACTCACTTACTTCTTGTGATCATGATGATGATGGATTATACATGGGTCGTTTATTTCTTTTGTGCAAATTTTTTATAGATGATCCCTAGCCCTAATTTTCTCTCCACCGTCCAATCCACCGTTATCTGCTGCTGCTTCTCCGTCTCTTCTTTGGTTTTGTTTTTATGATTGCAGAGTTAGAAAAGAAGAAGGCAATCTACGAAAATTATGTTCTTTAGGTTAGCTAGAAAAGTTCAGACTTTTTTTACACTTGCTTTCTTAAGTTGATTCATGTACTTTGGCTTTTGAGATCTTCCAGAAGGAAAAAGAAGAGAAAGAATGGATCACATCTGGAGGAGGAGGAAGAGACCGAACGTTTTTTGTTTTTAGCTTTTGTGGCCGTGAGATGAAAGTTATTTAGGTATTGTTATTGTCTCAATCTAAAATTTCTAATTTTTTTTTTCCCTTCCTCTCACATTTAGGTGGACAAGGTGTTCTTGTTGCAAAAGCCTATAATGGCTCTCGGAAGGTTGATATCTTGTTACAAAACTCTAGGTTGAACATTGTATTTATGAATATATAATGGTTACAAAATCTCTATAACTATTGGATTGCTCATCAGTTTTTCTTGTGTCATTATTACTAGAGTATTTGCAAATCCTGCAGAAGGGTTAGAGTGGTTAGATGACAGAAGTCAATATTGATGAAAGGTAATTGTCTGTTTGTTTTTTCTTTTCATATTTTATGTCTTTTTTCTCTTTTAGATTAATCAATCAAGCAACTTTAATGTTTTGTGTCATTTTGCTCTCCATAAATCAACATTTAGGGTTAGAGATTTAGGGGAAGGTTTGCTTAACAAATGCTTTGATGAAGAAGGAAAAGAGGACGAAGAAGAAGATGAGCTGGGAAGAAGAGGTAGAGGAAACTTAAGAAAAAACGTTTAGAGAAGAAAAAAAAAGTTGGGATTTGTTTGTATTAGTAGATTAGTTTGGTGTTTTTTTTTTTTGCTTTATTTTGTTTATGGGTTTACTGTTTTTGCGGTCTTTTGTACCTTTGTGATCCTTTTTTATTTATTGTTGTCATGTTTTTTGGTTATTTATCTCTTGGATCTTTTAGATACATACTTGAATTACAATGACTTGGAGTTGTGAGAGTTAGTTATTTGTGCCATATTTCTCGATTGATCAGCCGCGTCAGTATGATCAATCTTTGTCGTTTTGTAGGGAATTGATATTTTTGGTTGTTTACTATGGGTTTATCGTTTGTTCAGTTTGCAATTAATTATATTTGAATTTAGGTATCGCGATGTGTGAAAGATGAATCATTGTAAACTCGAAATCTGATGGCCTCGAAAAAGATTAGTGTCCCGTGTATTTTTCGTTTGTCTGACTTGTAATTCATTTGGGTTTATCTTTAACCAATATTATGTTAATCAGATTTATTTTGGTTTGTTTGTGTGCTCGGTTTTATTTTTACGGCAGATAATAGAAGATTTACATACCAATTTTCAGTAAATATTGAATGAATTTAATTCGACTTTACGACTTACTGTCTCCGCACGGCTGCGCAGACAACTCCTAGTTTCATGAAAATATTTATTATCTTATATATAGAGAAAAATAATATTGTATTGAAGCTAATTTTTTATTTAACGAAAAAGTATTATTCCTAAATCAAATTACTAAATATATTATTACTTTTTTAAGAAAATATATATAATTTCTATAGCCTATTTAATTTATACATATTTTAATTTATTATTTTTGATAGTAGGATTAATATTTCTAATCAAGTTTTCTTATTTATTTTTTGTATTATCATTTTGTACCACTTATAGTAGAATAATGCTCTCTTTGTACCACTTTTTTTTTGTTGTCATCTGAGATTCATAAGAGAGAAGAATACTGATGCGTGAAGTTATTCACGCAAAATTAACTGCAAGTGCACAGTGTACAATTGTAGTATTTAGGTTATCGATCCCACAGAGAGTTATGGCTAGTTTGGATTCAGATGCAAAAGTAACCGAACTATGACAATTCTAATATGCTAATGACTTGTGATGTGTTGCAAACTTTAAAAAGAACATTAGATTTAAGGGAAATCAGTTGGGAAAACTCAGGATCACGGTTATTGGTGATTTCTTGAACTCTAAACACTTTAAAATACTAAATCCTATTGGTGTACTAGAAAATTACCTTTATTTAAATTCCTAAATCTCAAATCTCTTTGGATAGTCGCTGAAAGTAAATAAGCTTTAGTGCGAACAAGTTAGATCTGTTCACAAGATGTCTAAGCAAACTCTCGTTTGACTTAGAACGCACCTTGCTCACTACAGACTTTTCCGGCGTCTCTATCTCCGTCTCCGGCAAAAAGATCGACCTTGATAATCTAAAAGTGGTTAATTACGTCACCTCTAAATATGAAACACTGTTTGTAGTGAAGAATCACGTGGCTTATTCCACAAATCAAAACCGTTTAGAATGATCCCTTGTAAACCCTTTGAAAACCCTAGATCCAATGAATAAACTACTCAGACATGGTTTTGTTAAAACAAATCATCTTTTTATGAATGAAGTGCATATAAAACGAATTAGACAACATAAGATCAGAGATTCACGAAGCTCAAATGAGAAAGAACACTTCCCTAACCTTCTTCAGAGTCTAGAACAATGATAAGAACAGTATCTAAAAGCTAAAACAATGGAAACAAAAAGCAAAGATAAACTTGTATTGCTCTGAATTCTTGTGGGGTGCCTCGTGCCTCTTCTAGTGCTTAAGAGCTGCTTATATAGGTCGTGAATGAGTCTTAGGGTCTAGGGTTCCGCGAAAGGCCCGATAAGAAAATCTTCTAAATTAAGTCGGCGTCACAGTCGGTCGACTGCATCTCTTCAAGTCGGTCGACTCGGAGCTCGCAATAACATTTCTTCATTTTGGCTCCAAATCTTCTAAGTCTTCTCAATTCACGTGGAAACTTCCATAAAACCTTCTTTTTAGCTTTTTTTGCTCCAAAGTGTCTTTTGCTAGTAAATCCTGCATAAATACTCAAAACATGCTACAAAGACTCCATAAAACCTTCTATATCATGGTAGCAAACTGGTAAAATCCATGATATATCAAATACCCAAGTCATTTACAAAAAAAAGTGGCTCGCACCTCACTCCTTCCCCTATCTATACCAAAAAACCCCTAGTTCTAAGGGCAATGCTAGTACCCACTCCTTCTCTCTACAAAAAAATTAACCAACATAATTAAATAGAGGGGGAACTTTCCCCATAGAAAAGTTCCTTCAACCACTCCGGAAAAGAGTAAGCCACATAAGACTGCCGAAAACTAGGTTTTGTAGCACTAATCGCTATAAGCTTTGCCCCTCTATTTGCACTTGGACACTCCCAAAAAACTCTCCAATTTGGAACTCCTAAAACCGTTTGATAGAACTCATAACCCGGGTTCTTGAAAGACGGCCAAGCCTTAGGCTGTTGAATTGCCTTTACCAATTGGCTGTCTTGGAAAGCAAACACCACATTAGAGGTCTTTAAACTTTTCACACTTTTGGCTGCCCAACACAAAGCTCTAAGACCTGCTTCTCTTGAATCTGGAAGATTGAGGAACCGTCTTCTCGCATGACACAAAACTTTCCCTTCAGAATCTCTTAATACCCATGCAGCACCACCAATTTTTGATTGCTTAACCCATTCGAACCCCACATTGCATTTTCAATTACCCAAAAAAGGGGGCCTTCAAATCTTTGATTCACCATCCTAATCCTTTAATACTCTTTGTTCATCTGCATCCTCTTCATTCTGTACATCAATCCACGAAAGAGCGTCTCTCTGAGCTTCCTCATAGTCTCAACAGGCGACACCGGAATTGCTTCAAACAAAAAGGCATTTCTATCTTTCCAAATCCCCCATATGGTCCACGGTAAGAAACTCCTCATCTCTGGATCACACTTCTGGTCCTTGGCTACCTTGAACAGATGATCAAGATTGGAGTAAACAGAGCATCCTTCAAAACCCCCTAGAGGAACCGGAACATTTGCTAACGCCATAACCTGCTTAGAGAAACTACAAAGAAAGAGAACATGATTTATTGACTCTTTCCCAACCACACATAGAGAACACTCCTCATCCGCTCTCATTCCTCTTTCCCTGAAAGACTCCGCCATAGAGAGAGCCCCACATAAAGCCTTCCCCCACAAGATTCTCACTCTCGCAGCTGCATCCAATTTCCAGACCTTTTCATACAAAGCAGAAAGTGACGGCTGAGCCTGGGCTTGACACACGACCTCTGAATCCACCGAGCTGAGGGCAGAATCATAACCCGACTTTATTGAATAATCACCGCTCATAATTAAACCCCAACTCCAAAAATCTGGATGATGGATCATCGGCTTGATCGTCTTTATTTTCCGGATGTCATCAGAGAAAAAACACTTGATGCGTGAAGTTATTCACCCAAAATTAACTGCAAGTGCACAGTGTACAATTGTAGTATTTAGGTTATCGATCCCACAGAGATTATGTCGAGTTTCGATTCTATTAGAATGCAATCTATTTGATAAATAGTTGTGTAACTTATGGATTAAAAACGCTAGACTTAGGTAAATCGCGGGTAATATGGGCCATGCACGAAATTGAATGTTGCTCTACTCTTAAACATAAAAGGCAAATGTATACAATACCAAATCTCTTTGCGTATTGCACTATGAATCAACCAACAGATCAGAAATGATGCTTTTCAACCTAAATAGCTAATGCATGCATTGGGAATAGATTTGATTGTTCATGATCTTCCAAGCCAAACTCTCGTTTGTACAAAGACGAGATCACCTGCTAAAAACAAGGCTCCGGGTTTAGTGTAAAATGGGTGTATGATGCAACAAACCCTAAAATTCAATATTCTAAGTGATCAAGTCAAAATATTGTATGAATTAATATTAAAGTAGAGAGTAGTCACGAATTCAGCAACAATTCGTGCACTTAATGACCCATAAAACTTTTGACAACCTAGATCTAACTAGGGAACTACTCACACATAGCAAACAAACCAATCATAATCATTAATATCAAGAGTTTGCAATATGAAAGTGAAATCAAAAGATATCAGAGCAAAAAGTGGTTCTCTCTCTCTGTAAAACCAAGAGAATAGGGGCACAAGAAAACCTTCACACAAGGGTGCTCCCTGAAAACAAGATCTAAGTAACTTTTTGGTGATTTTTGGTAAAGAGATGCTTGAATGCTTCAAAAGCTTGATGGAAGTCGTCTCTCTCTTTTTCCTCTGCTTAAGGTCGAATAAATAGCCTCTCTAGGTCATGCATGAGTCGGCCAAGAAGTTCTAGAAATTAGGGTTTTGAAAAGAAAGCCCAAAAAGAATTTCCATATTACTAAACCGGCCTCTGAGTCGGTCGACTTCTTTCAGTCGGTCGACTCGGGCTTCGGATCTTTATTCTTCATTTTAGCTCCAAATCTTCTAGATTCTTGCAAAACACCTCAGCATGTGGAATCTTCCATTTAACCTGTATAAAATGCAGAAAAGACTCCAAAACAGCATAAAATATCATCGTGAAAACCGGTAAAAATAACAGTACATCAAATTCCCCCAGACTTAGCTTTTGCTCGCCCTCGAGCAAATAAAAAGCTAGTTAGTGGTCAAAAAAAAAATCTGGTTTACCATGATCAAGCTATCAACTTTCAGTAACCATTTCTTTCATTGTGACATCTCCAACAAGTGACCAATATGCTGACCAAGTTGTATTCTCCAATGATGAACTTATTAAGAACAAATTAGAGTTATCCCAACCACAATGAAAACCATATTTCAGATACCATCAAAGCAACTCATTCTACTGTCATCACATGGCCGAAAATGCTTATCAATCGTCACCTTATTTAGCACAAGATGGTCTTTTCGCTCTCCCCCAGACTTATCCTTTTTTAATCATTTAGTTTATAACTCAAAATTTCTCAAATTTTAGACGAATAATGGCATCGTAGGAAATTTTCCTAGCCTCGCTGTCAACTGAGTTCTCAAAGGTTCAAATGCATCATGGTATCGTCGGGAATTTCCCTAACCGCATAGATCCTGAGCTTATAGTGATGAATAATTGGTGTCTTAAGGAATTTTCCTCTACCTCATCATTAGGTTTTTACCAAATACAAGCTTTCATCAAATTGTCTTTAGGGAGAGCTGAAGATCAAAAATTATGCTTGTGAATGAACATTTAGCAAGACATAATGGCAGATGTGATAAACGAAATGATACAGACTTAATTGTATTGTGTTTTGACATTGCTGAAAAATTTAAGAAAATCACGTGGGTCTACTCTGTATTGTATCTATCAAGCTCTCTGGATTTCCATATGGTTGGTCCTTGTC
This sequence comes from Euclidium syriacum, assembly GCA_900116095.1. Lineage (NCBI taxonomy): Eukaryota > Viridiplantae > Streptophyta > Magnoliopsida > Brassicales > Brassicaceae > Euclidium > Euclidium syriacum. Next base: position 7,001,129 of record FPAK01000009.1, on the reverse strand, counting down.
AATACTGCTGAGTCACTCAATCATAGTTAAAGAAGGTGGAAAGTGATAATAGCATCATATCAAACAACAAAAAGTTCACCAAAGATCCATGAAACAAAAGAAAATGATAATAATCCCTCCTCAGACTTAAAGTTCAATGTCCCAGTCAAACCAAGTAAAAAAAAAAGTGCAAAGAGAAATCCAGAGAAAAATAAAAGTAAACACGGGAAATAAAATGATAGAACCGTGTCTAATCGCGACGACTGCGAGTGCGTCTCCTCTCAGCTGTAGGGTCAAAGTCGTGAGATGAACTGGTGCCTCCAAAGAAGTGTGGTGGCACGTGGCTCATCATCATCGGATCATCTGGGAAACTCGTCAAGTTGCTCGGCGCTGTGGAAAACTGCATCGTCTCTCCTCTCTGTGCCGCAGTCGACCGACCCAAAGTAAAGTCGTCCGACTCGGTCTCCGCATCATCATCATCTTGCCGGTCCTCAATATCTCTGGCTCTCTGCGGCTCTGGTACTCTCCTGGTTGGCTCGTGGACTCCTTGGTCAGACGAACAACCTGTGAAAAACGAATAAAACCAGCGAGCAATCTTGTTCTTCCTCCTGTGCCGCTCCATCTTGTAGTCGTACTTCACCTCTGGACTCGCCTCAAATGGTGGCTGCTCGGGTAAATCGAAGAAATCTAGCATTCCGCCAGTAGAGAATCTCGCTCCAGCAAATGGAAAGTCATCTGCTCGGTGTAAATCACGCGGCTAGGAAGTAGAAGTGCGCGGTGGTTGGGCGGCGCGTCTGCTATGGCGCGGTGGGGCATGCATGGCCTCTGGTAGCAAAGTCGGGACAGCGGCTATAACCGTCAACAAGTCAACAGGTGGGTGAAACCCAATATTCTCCAGTGAATCGAGTCTAACATGACTCTCATTCAGGAGGCAGAACAGACAAGTCGCGCCATCATCCCGAATAAACTCATACCATCCTCGCATACGAACAATCTCAAAATGATCAAGTGAGGCCTCATCTAGAGTGATCTTCGTCCCATCGGTGGCCTCCTTGGTGAATAGGTCAAGTGGTACCTCACACCACTTCATGATGGGAGTCAAAAGGCTCCCCACAGTCTCCTTCTTCAGGGAAGTAGCGTTTCCCAAGAAGATATGACTCCTCGTGTCAACCAAATGGCGTGCAAAGAGGGCACCCATGTTCCAATCAGTATCCTTAGGTGTGTCTAGAAGTAGAAATGAATCACCCAAGACGTAGTAAAGTAAAGTCAACTCTGGCTCGTAGAGTCGGCCGACCTCAGTCCGTCTCAAGAGTGTGTGGTTGATAACTCTAACCAAAATCCGAAGGGCGGGGTGGCTGATCAAAAACTGCTTCGTCTTCGTCGGCTCGTAAACTCTAGACCCAATAATAGACCACATCTGGTCACGCTTTCCAAAGCTCTTCAAGCTCCAATATTCGGTTCCCCATCCCTGGAAACCGAAAATACGACAGATATCCGCCACTGTGAGCGAGTAATGCTCAACACAAATCTTGAAATGGAGGCTCCACTGGTTCACGTCCTCACAGCGGCGTGGTATCTCCAAATACATCGAAGCTAAGAACTGCCTCGCCGCCTCCGGGTATGTATCATAGCAGGTGAAACCAATGACCCCCATACCGACATTCTTCATTAGCCGCTTCAATTGGTTCTTCAGCTTCAGACGAGACATGTAAGGAATGTCCAGGAAACGCATTGGCTGAATGAGAATGTCCGTGTAACGGTTGTAGAAAACCGTGTCATAATCATCCCAATCCTGGTTTTGTCTTGTCCGGCATGCGCGGTCCTTAACAACATCCGCGTGGTTTCTCCCGGGAAATGGGTCCTCGAGCTTCTCGTTCTCTGCTTTGTCCCAAATGTTGGCATCACTCCCGGAATCAGAGGAAGACATCTGCAAAAAGAACGAAAATTCGAAAGGATTTTAAACCGCTTTTAACCAAAATCAAAGTCCGCGGTCGACCGACTCCGCCATCGAGTCGACCGACTCGGACTGCGAGTTGTTCTTCATCAAAACCATCACCAAATGCGCTATAATTCATTGTTTTAACTCAAATTTCTTGCATAATCAAACACAGACAATGATTTCCGGCCATCCTACACTAAATTCAACCTAAATTCCACTCTAAATCATCAATATGCAAATTTTCAAGATTTTTCAACTTTTTTCTCCAAAAATCGTGAAAGAAAACGAGTTGAATCAGAAAATTACCTTGCAGATCATAAAAACCGTTAATACAGGATGATATAGCTTAAAATTTCGATCCCAAGGGACTTTGAATCACAAAATTTGGTTGAAAATTGAGAGAAAATCATGTTTGAAGATTTGAGTTTTAATGAAATTATGAAGAAAAACTCGGGTTTAATAGAACTCGACCGTCGAGTCAACCGACTGCTCCACGCAGGGTCGACCGACTGTTTTTTTTTTTTGTTTGTTTTATGACTCAATCTAATTTGGGACTAAAAGCACGAAATCCTAAAGAATTAAACTAAAAACAGACTCACAAGTGGGTTGCCTCCCACTAAGCGCTTCTTTACAGTCAATAGCTTGACTTTGTCTGACTTGAATCCTTCACTTGGTAGAGCTCATCTCAGCTCCTTGATCTTCTTCCTGTTCCTCCATAGGATCATCTTCACAATCCTCATCATCATCTTCACAATCATCATCTTCAGTAAAGTCCACAAATTTGTTTTCCTTCTCAGCTTTCTTTACTAGTTCCTCGATGTCAATTCTTGCAGCAAACAGTGATTGTATGGTGGATACATGCTTCTTGTTCCTTAGGATTGGAATGTAGGTTCTCTTGTAGAGGGCGCGTTCAAAACCTTAAGGGGTAGTTCCTGTCATCCTCATCTTCTCTTCTTCAATGGTTTCAGCAGATCTGAACTTAACTCTTCCCGTTCTGCAGTCTATCTCGGCGTGTGCAGTGTGTAAGAATAGTCTTCCAAGGATCAGTGGGTGTTGAGGCTCACTTTCAAACATTGCCACGTGGATATCTACTATGAAGAACCGGCCATTGGCTCTCACATGTACGTTCTCCACTATTCCCTCGGTTATCTTGTGAGTATCATCAGCTAACCTCAAAAACATGCGTTTGTTCACCATTTGGTCAAGCTTCATCATCTTGGCAACTGAGAGTGACATTAGGTTTACTCCAACACCAGTATCTCATGGGACGTTCTCAAACCATGTGTGCCCAATCATAACATTGATCTCAGCTCTTCCAAAGTCTCCAAGCTTCTTTGGTATTGATTTCTCGATTACTTCATCACACATCTTGGCAAGTCTATTGCAAAACTCCTTGGCTCCCATCTTATTCTTCAGTAAGTATGGTGTCAACTCTTGTAACTCTGTCTCCATTCCACATTGCTCCATAAGTGGCCAAATCTCCTTACATTCTTTGATAAACTCCTCCACATCATATTTGAATTGTGTCTCAAGTACCTTTAATGAGTTTGCAAAGAAAGTAATTATGTCCTCAATGTGCTCAGGTCGTATCCAACGAGCAGTGGATTGAACATCTTCATCAGCCGTAGAACAGGTTGTCATAGAAATTGATCTTCGTTTCGGTTCGAGAGAGTCGGGTCTGCCGATTGGTGGCAGGGTCGAACGACTCGAGCGTTGAAAACACTTCCTTATGGGTTATTCGATAACTCTCATCCTTGGTTTGGAACTTGTGATGACTGCCAAACTCTCCGTCTTCTTCTCTGGGTAGTAGCAGGCAAAATCTTCTTCTTCAACTTCTTTATCTTTGATTTTGAAACTAATGTTCGGGCTTCCCATACCTCTTAACGATATTGTGTCTTCCGAGCAATCGATTAAAGCTCCAGTGGTCTTAAGGAACGATCTTCCAAATATAATATGCTCTATCCCATCTCTCTCATCAGCATAGCAAGTCTCCAGGATGTAAAAATCCAAAGCAATGAATCTATCACCAATCATACATGGCAATCCAGTAAGCTTTCCCAAAGGTACAACAGTTGTATCATCAGCTAATCGCATCTCCTTCTTGATAGTCTTCAATTCGAGTGGTCCCAATCTTTCCATGGCAGACAAAGGCATGGTGTTACCGCTCGCTCCTAGATCACACATGCATCTCTTGAAGGTTTGATCTCCAATTTTCAATGTAAGCTCAAATTGTCCAGGATCTTTTTTCTTGTCTGGCATCCGGTACATGATTGCTCTGTCACAAATCACAGCGAACAGGCAATTCCCATCTTCTGGGGTTATCTTCCATCTCATCACCTTACTGAGGACATCTTCAAGTTCAGCATTCGGCTTGCAAGCTCTTGCAAATGGCATCCTCCTCATCAACACTTTAGAATAGGTCTCAACTTCTTTCTTAAGCTCCCAATCATCTTCTTTAGCATCTAGACCAATTCCTAGGTCATCAACTTCGTACTCATGAATTGGAATCCATGGATACACTGATTGATTAGTGCACCATGGTTTGTAGACACTCTTCCTGGGTGGAACCTTCATCAAAGGACATCCCACTTCTTCTTCAGAAGCTAAGAGTCGGTCGACCTTCTCCTCGGTCCACCGACCGTCGACACGTCGACCGACCATTGATGGCAGTCGACCGACTGTGTCAGACGATCCTTCTTCACTTGTTTCTTCCAGGGTTTTCTCCTCTTAAATTTCCTTGGTATGGATAGCTCGGATGGATAATGGATATTTGGTGACTCTCCTGACTCTCACAAATCTTTCAAGCTCTTCCATTCGCTCATGAAGTCTTCCGACATCAATCTGAAGGTGGCTTATACGCGAATCAAGGGTAAGTAAAAGTTGATCCATCTTCTTCAAAAGGGTAGCATAAGTTCTGTTCTGCATCCCAGGACTTCTTCAACCAGGCTCTCCGCTCCATTTGTTGGTGGCATTGGCTTGTAAAACGAGTGTGGGTTGAAGTATCCATTTGGTATTTGTTTGCTCTCACGAAATCCACATCCGGCTTCCCATCTTCTTTGTGCTTTCCTTGCATCATTTTCTGTCTACCAAACACAAAAGAAGAAAAGTATTCAGTAGCTGTTTTTATCATAACTTCCTAACTCTAATTCTAACAAAAATCGAAAACACCGTTAAATCCACGGCAATGGCGCCAGAAAAACTTGATGCGTGAAGTTATTCACACAAAATTAACTGCAAGTGCACAGTGTACAATTGTAGTATTTAGGTTATCGATCCCACAAAGATTATGTCGAGTTTCGATTCTATTAGAATGCAATCTATTTGATAAATAGTTGTGTAACTTATGGATTAAAAACGCTAGACTTAGGTAAATCGCGGGTAATATGGGCCATGCACGAAATTGAATGTTGCTCTACTCTTAAACATAAAAGGCAAATGTATACAATACCAAATCTCTTTGCGTATTGCACTATGAATCAACCAACAGATCAGAAATGATGCTTTTCAACCTAAATAGCTAATGCATGCATTGGGAATAGATTTGATTGTTCATGATCTTCCAAGCCAAACTCTCGTTTGTACAAAGACGAGATCACCTGCTAAAAACAAGGCTCCGGGTTTAGTGTAAAATGGGTGTATGATGCAACAAACCCTAAAATTCAATATTCTAAGTGATCAAGTCAAAATATTGTATGAATTAATATTAAAGTAGAGAGTAGTCACGAATTCAGCAACAATTCGTGCACTTAATGACCCATAAAACTTTTGACAACCTAGATCTAACTAGGGAACTACTCACACATAGCAAACAAACCAATCATAATCATTAATATCAAGAGTTTGCAATATGAAAGTGAAATCAAAAGATATCAGAGCAAAATGTGGTTCTCTCTCTCTGTAAAACCAAGAGAATAGGGGCACAAGAAAACCTTCACACAAGGGTGCTCCCTGAAAACAAGATCTAAGTAACTTTTTGGTGATTTTTGGTAAAGAGATGCTTGAATGCTTCAAAAGCTTGATGGAAGTCGTCTCTCTCTTTTTCCTCTGCTTAAGGTCGAATAAATAGCCTCTCTAGGTCATGCATGAGTCGGCCAAGAAGTTCTAGAAATTAGGGTTTTGAAAAGAAAGCCCAAAAAGAATTTCCATATTACTAAACCGGCCTCTGAGTCGGTCGACTTCTTCCAGTCGGTCGACTCGGGCTTCGGATCTTTATTCTTCATTTTAGCTCCAAATCTTCTAGATTCTTGCAAAACACCTCAGCATGTGGAATCTTCCATTTAACCTGTATAAAATGCAGAAAAGACTCCAAAACAGCATAAAATGTCATTGTGAAAACCGGTAAAAATAACAGTACATCAACACTCTTGAAGCATATCTTCCTTCCATCTTCCTGACATTTGATCTATCAAATCACATACTTTGAGTCTCAGGTTAAAAAGATTCTGCTTTCTCCCTAGCGCTCTACTTGTGTCATAGTGCAGCCAAGGATCAAGCCACACCCAGATGTCTCTGCCATTTCCTACCCTTCTTTTTTAACCTTTCAGGAGAAGCTCTCTGCCATGGAGTATGCTAGACCAAACGAAAGAAGGACTCTCTCCCACCTGAACTTCCAAGAAAGCAGAGGAAGGGAAATACCTGCTCTTTATCAAGGAAGCAAATAGGCAGTTTGGATCCTACAAAATCCTCCATGCTTGCTTTGCCAATAAAGCTTGGTTAAAACATGTCAAATCCTTGAACCCCATACCTCCAAGGCTTTTAGGTAAACATAGAAACTCCCAGCTTTTCCAACACATCTTCCTCTTATTCTCTTCCGAGCTCCACCAATACTGCGTCATAGCACTATTAAGATTTTCTATAGTGAGGTTTGGAAACTTGTACACCGACATCGCATGGACAGGCATTGCAGTAGCCACCAACTTTAACATTACTTCTTTCCCCGCTTGAGACAGCTACTTTGAATACCAGTGAGACATCCTTCCTTTCATTCTCTCTTTCAAGAAATCCAACATCTGAACTTTTGATCCCGACACACTCTGGAAGGCCTAGGTAAGACCCCGCTCCTCCTTTATTTTGGACCCCCAGAATTTGCCTCGTAGCCTCCTTTATCTCTTCTTCCACTGCCAGACCAAACGTTATGGAAGATTTTCCTGGATTAATCACCTGACATGTTGCCTTTCCATAATCCTCCAGGATTTGATGAAGCTTATGGCACTTGGATTGATCAGCTTTCACTACAAATAGACTGTCGTCTGCGAAGAGCAAATGATGGACCATCAGACCCTCTTCTTGGAAATACACTACTTTTATCTCACCATTTGCTTCAGCTTTGTTGAGATGATGCATAAGCCCTTCGGTGCATAGAACAAAGAGAAAAGGTCTTAAAGGGTCCCCTTGTCTAAGTCCTCTCTTTGAAGTAATTATACCATGCTCCTGACCATTAATCATCACTGTGAAGGTAACCGATGAGACACAGGCCATCACCCACTTGACCCACTTATTGCCGAATCCTAAGGCCATCAAAAGCTCCCTTAGATAACTCCACTCGACCCGATCATATGCCTTAGACATATCAGACTTTAGAGCCATAAACTCTTCTGAAATGAACCCATGATTTCTGAGGGCATGCACGATCTCATGAGCCACCGAGATATTATCCGAGATGAGTATATCAGCTACAAAGGCATATTGATTCGTGGAGACTATCTTATCCAGAAAGGGCTTCAGCCGAGCCACCATCACCTTCGAGACTATCTTATATAGGACCGAGCACAGGCTAATCGGACGCAAGTCGGACATACTCATAGACTTGACTTTCTTTGGGATCAGGCAAAACTGAGTATAGTTCCACTCCTTTGGCATTTCGCCTGAAGAGAAAAACTCCATCACCTCCTAAGTCACTTTCTCTCCCACAATCCTCTATTATTTTTGGAAAAACAGAGCTGTCATGCCATCGGCCCCTGGAGCCTTCCTTGGATTGATTGAGAAAACCGCGTCTCTTATCTCTTTCTTGGACACTGGAGTAACGAGGGAGCTGTTTACTTCATCTGGAACTCGCTTATGGAATCGCGCAAAAAACTCTTGAAAAGTATCTGGATTTGAGGATTGGAAAAGATTTGAGAAATAATTCACTGCCACATTTCCCATAGCTGTCTCCTCTTGTTGTGGTTCTCCTCGATCATTCAACAGCACCGTTATTATGGATCTGCTTCTCTGCTCACGGACCGACGCTTGAAAGAAAGCAGAATTAATGTCTCCCTTCCTTCTCCACTTCTTCGATGTTCTCTGTCTCCAATAGTCCTCTTTCTCTCTATACGCTCTGATAATAGCTCCTTTGAGTTCCCTCACCTTTTGAAACAATGGATAAGCTGCAGACTCGTCTTCTTCCATTTCTTTTTCCAGTCGAGCTATAAGATCCTGAGAATTTGTCTCATTCACTCTCTTCCATCTACTCAAAGCTCTCCAACACTCCTTAATACACACAGAGACTGGCCGACAAAAACTCGACCTTCTCTCCCACGCTTGCTTTATCTCTTCTTGGACAGCTGGTTTAAACAGAAGTCTCTTATCGAACTTGAACTGTCCTCTATGCTTCTCCTGGGATGATATTAGCTTTACCAAAACAGGTATGTGGTCCGAGCCTCTTTTTTCCAAAAAAGCTTGATTCGAGACCGGGAATTCCTTCATCCAGCTCTTGTTTGCAAAACATCTATCAAGGGCACATTGAATCCACTGGTTGCTTCTCATACCTCCCCATGTCATTCTATTTCCGGTGCTGGGTAACTCCTCCATTCCACACACATTTATCATATCAGCAAAAGGTGCCATACTTCTTTGGTCCCGTATTGGCCCTCCAGACTTATTATAGTTTGAAAGGATTGCATTGAAATCTCCTAGCATACACCAGCTTTTAGGTCTGTTAATGCCTATCCTCATCAATCTCTCCCACACTCTTTCTTTACCATTGGATTCCGGGACACCATAAATCCAAGTAACCCACATAACCTTGCCCCCAATCTGAAATTTGGTATCAACCACATTTTTATCTTAAAAGAGGACTTCCAGCTGAACTCCCTCCTTCCACATCAAAGCTAAACCCCCACTGCATCCTTCTGGTTCCACTGTAAATAGTCTGTGATACCTCAGTTCTTCTTGAAGACCCACCAAAACACTCCTTTTTCTCTTGGTTTCCATTCAAAACACCACCTACGTGAAATAATTTGTGTGTATCTCCCTTAACCTAGGAATTTTCAGGCCCCGATAACTCCCTACTCTCTGAAAATTCCAGCTCAGAAAGCTCATTATGGATTGGACAGTCCCTCCTTTGGGACCGCCTTTGACTCATCCTTTTGAGCCTGGGGTTTGGCTTTGTCTTCATCAAATTTTACTTCTTCGATAGGCCCCATACTTCTGGCCTTATCATTCTTTAGAATACCCTTTTTCTTTTTATCAGACCCTCTCTTCTTCCTTTTCCTTTCAATGGACTTAGCTTCTAGCTCCTCTCTATGTTCTTTCTTCCTTTCCTTTTCCTCCCTCTTTTTTTCTTCAGTTTTGTCGATCTTTTCTTGGGCTTTGTTCTCCTCTTACCCGATTTTGAAGACTCCACTCCTTCAAAGTCGACCCCTCCATAGTCCAGATACATGGGACCTTGCTCCTCGTTTAGAGAAGACTCATCTTTAAACCTCACTCGCCTGATTTCTCCTTGATAGCGTCACCCATTGACTTTGACGTCGGGAGTTTTAATGCTGACAGCATCAGCCTATCTTCGTCATCGTACTCATATAAAATACCTTTCCCTTTATCCACATCCGGAGATACAATTGGAGGGGGTTCCAGCCGCAGATGTCTCGAGACTTGGCCCGGATCGCTCAAGGCCTCCGCAACTGTTACTTTAACTCTAACCTCCCTTATTCTTTTTTCCTCTCCCTCTCCAACACCTATATACTCCCTCATATTATCCAAGACTTCTTTTGCAATTCTCGGTCTCCCATCCACCGGATTTATTCCCACTTGGTCCTCCCTAAGTATTCGAAATAGTGGATCTCCTTCTTTAAGGATCGTCTCTTAGAGCCCGTTGAAGGGAATGTCCTGGATATCATACTTGTTTTCACTCTAATGTATAGTTGTGAAGTCAAGATAAGACTATCATGAAATACTGGGTAGTTATAATGCTTTGCTAGAAGCCGCTTGTAACTTATGAGTTATGAACTCATTGCTAGTATTGCATGATCCTATAGGGTCACACACCTAAGCAAACTGGATAACTAATACTGGGAATGATCATAAAATTCATAGAGATGCATGTTAGATCTTTTGGATGAAAAGTTGTTTTGAAAATTAGGGTTTCTGCAGAAGGCGTGTCGACCGACACAAAGCGTGTGTCGATTGACACAGCCTGTTGATTCGCATAACAGCGTTTTTCGAAAATTTCAAAAACAAGGGTTTTCTGCTTGGTTGTGTCGACCGACACAAAGTGTTTGTCGATCGACACAAGCCATAAAGCAGAGTAAAACTGTAAGTGTTGATCCAATGATCGATGTTCCCATAAATCGCCTCTGTCGGTCGACACACTGTCCGTGTCGATCGACACGCGTCGATCTCCATCGGTTCAATTGGATTGAACCGAATTGGTATGATCAGTCTAATTCGGTTTGGTCGATTTCATCACGATTTCAAACCGGTTAGCGAGTGTCAACTGATACAACTATGTATTGGGAGACACAAACATAAACCGACACAGGTTCAATTGTATTGAACCAAAATTAATTGGTTTAATCGGGTTAAATGGTTTAACCGCGATTGAACTGGTTTAGATGTCTCGAAGTCTGAATTGGATTCAGCGCTCTAGATTTAAATCAACATCAATTAGATTAAAACTTTTTGAATTAAATCTAATATTTCTTAAATACATATGTGATATGTTTTAAGATCAATGTTCTATTCCTCAAACAAAATATCAAGCATCTTTGATGTCTTCCCATATCTTGTCAGCTGCTGGGTCTTGTTTTGTTGTGTGATGGGCTTGCCAAAGCAAGGCATTCACAATTACACGAGTAAGGCAGGTGGTAATCGTTACCACATGACTCGAAGATTGGTTTGCTTGAATGGGCTATCAAAATGATTTTGGGCCCATAGACATAAGATTGGATTTAATATAGGATATTAATCCGAGACCAAGAATCATATTGGATATGATCAGCAAAGTGTTTGCTCACCTAAATAACTGAAGTTTGGGCGATGAGCCAAAACTCACTCAAATCTCAGTGAAATATGGATCTTGGATCATTATATTCAACCTGAGGAAAATTAATTCTGAATATAATGTGAGCAGTCTTAAATGTTAAGATTTCTCATTTCTTGAACATCAAAACTAATTAAATTCTCTTTTTCTCTTGATTCAGCTATGTCTAACAACAACAATTCAAACTCATTCACGTTGAGATCCATCCTTGAGAAGGAAAAACTGAAAGGATCCAACTTCCTGGAGTGGTATCGGAATATAAGAATCGTTCTCAAGAATGAGAAGAAAGAGTATGTTCTCGAGAAACCTATTCCTGAGAAGCCCAGATCCAATGCTCCTATTGTTGATAAAGAAAAGTGAGAAAAGCATTCGGATGATGTGACAAATGTGATTTGTCTAATGCTGGCCACGATGAACTCGGAATTGCAGAAACAGTTTGAGAACGCGGGGTCACCGATCGAGATAATCACAACCCTGAAATCTATGTTTCAGGAGCAAGCTCGCACTGAGAGATACCAGACGGTTAAATCTCTCATTGAATGCAAGCTGTCAAAGGACAGTCCAGTGAGCCCCCACGTCATTAAGATGATGGGTTATATTGATAACCAGGCTAAACTAGACTCTCCCCTTAGCCAAGAGTGGCTACGGACATCATCCTGCAATCTCTGCCGCCGAGCATCGATCAGTTTGTTATGAACTATAACATGAATGACATGACGAAGTCTCTGACTGAGCTGCATGGCATGCTCAAGACGGCAGAGCCCAATGTCAAGAAGGCTGCTCCTGATGTACTTATGGTACAAAAGGGTAAAGGGTTTAAGAAACCTGCTAAGGGCAAAGGAAAGAGCAAGGCTGTCCAGGTTGAGAACCGGAACAAGCCTGAGTCGTCTTCCAAGCCCAAGCGTGGCCCAGTTGACAGTGATATTTGTCTTTACTGCAAGAAGCCTGGGCACTGGAGGAGGAATTGCAAGGAATACCTGGAAGATTTGAAGAACCTGAGGAAGTCGTACGAGACGACATCTAAAGGTATTTATGTTATATAAGTAAATGTTACTTCATCAGGTTCTAATTCTTGGGTATGATACCGGCTGTGGTGCTCATATTTGTACTAATATGCAGGGCCTGCGCAGTAGTAGAACGCTGAAGAAGGGACAAGTGAACCTGCGTGTTGGGAATGGAGCAAGAGTTGCTGCATTAGCCGTAGGAACTTATCATTTGTCTCTGCCTTCAGGCATGATTTTAGAGTTGGAGAATTGCTACTATGTACCTGCGATAAGCAGGAATATCATTTCTATTTCTATGTTGGACATGAATGGTTTTGATTTTTCGATTAAGAACAAATGTTGCTATTTTGTTCGAGATAATATTTTTTATGGTAGCACCCCATTAGAGAATGGGCTTTATATTCTCAATCAATCAATGCCTGTTTATAACATAAATAACAAACGGTTTAAATCAAATGACTCAAACCCGACTTTTCTCTGGCACTGTCGTTTGGGCCATATCAATGAGAAAAGGATTCAAAAGCTCCATAAAGATGGGTTTTTAAACTCATTTGATTATGAATCATTTGAGAAGTGTGAATCCTGCTTATTGGGCAAAATGACAAAGGCCCCTTTCAACAAGTTTAATGAAAGGGCCAATGACTTGTTGGGCCTTATACATACAGATATGTGTGGTCCAATGAACATTAGTGCAAGAGGAAACTTTAGGTACTTCATCACATTTACTGATGATTTCAGTAGATACGGTTATGTCTATCTTATTAGACATAAGTCGGAATCCTTTGAAAGGTTCAAGGAGTTCCAGAATGAAGTACAAAACCAACTTGGCAAAAGTATCAAAGCTCTTCGATCTGATCGTGGAGGTGAGTACTTGAGCCAAGAGTTCGATGATCATCTCAGAGATTGTGGAATCGTTTCACAACTCACTTCTCCTCGAACACCACAGTGGAACGGTGTGTCTGAGAGGAGGAATCGGACTTTATTGGATATGGTTCGATCGATGATAAGTCATGTTGATCTACCGTTATCCTTCTGGGGATATGCTCTTGAAACGTCTGCATTTACGCTGAACAGAGTTCCAACAAAATCAGTTGAAAAGACTCCATATGAGATGTGGACTGGAAAGGTTCCAAGTCTGTCTTTTCTTAAAATCTGGGGTTGTGAAGCTTATTGATGAGTGGATTTTTGAGAATCCAAGGGTCATCAATTACCCCTAATCATTGTAGTTTGAGGTGTCAATCCGAACTCGCTATTAATTTGTCACCTAGGATGCAAGGATCTACTCAATCTAAGTCTAATGAGAATGTTTGTTGGTTTTGATTAACTAAATTGATTGAATGTAAGTAATAAATTGACTAAGTTATGCAATGATTAAAACAAGGGTCTTTGGATGGGTTATTTGTGATTTGGGATCACTAAGCATGGTTTAGAATGTCTAACTTACACTAATTAGCTATTCCCTAGGTTAATGATCCATTTAATTGACTAATTCATTTCCATGCAATTAATCACTTCATTAATTATAGCATCATTAGCAAATTTCCATTTGTGATGATAATAATCAATGAGCTTAAATCCAAATTATTAGATCAACCTAATTACATCCTTAAGCACCAATCCCTTGGGCTAAGGATCATAATTCCATCTCTAAGCTCTCTTGGGCATTTCATCAAACACTTGGTGTTCATGAAATGTCTCATATCATCTTCCTCATTCCCATGCAAGAAGAAGCTTTAAGGACTCTTAGAGATGGATGAAATGTTTGATTTAAGACCTAAACTAGCCTAATCCATGCCTAGATCACCCTCATCTAACCCATCCTTAAACCCTAATGAAACTACTCAAGACCCATGCTGATTCTCCCAAAACCAAGTTTGATTGGAGAAGAAATCATGATGGGAAATAAGATAGATTGATGAAGGAATGTAAAAAGCAAAGATTACTTAAGGGAAATGCAAATTTTATTCAAAGATAGAACTAGAGTTTTGAAACAAATAAGAACAAGCTAGAGAAAACTTAAGAAATTCAAAGCATAAGCAAATAAGTGTGAAAATGAGGGTTTTAATGATTCTGGGTCAGATCGGGTCGACCTGGGACAAACCGGGTTTTGACCCGTAAAATTTCTTTCCGTCAGGGGTCGCAGCGGTCACCTTCTAACCGCTGCAGGACCGCTGCATGTTGTTCAAGGTCTTGCTCAGAAGTTCGCAGCGGACCATGCAGCGGTTTAAGTCAGACCGCTGTGGTAAAAATGCGATATCTACCAAAATATAGGTCCAAACGACTTGATTCCAGCTTGTGTAGAAAGATAAATCCATCCTCTACAACTTCTATGAAGAACTTGAAGGCTGAATCTGATCGCAAGGCCTTCGGGAAATGTCATTTTCTCTCGGCAAGACAGATACTCTCCAGCAAATCGGTCATATCTCTTGAACCACATGTCTGATCGACGTGAATCCAATTCCTATAGTTAGAGGACTCCTCTGGCTACAACTTTCATGAAGGACACTAAGGCTGAGTAGACATGGAAACCCTGCATCTAATCGGATATTTGGGAGGCTCCGGATGGATTCTATTTTCTCTTTTGCATCCATGCCTCATTCCTTTGCACCAATTCACCTAATAAACATCCAAATGCACTAAAAGACTCTACTAGGACCTAATGCAACACCTAGAACTTAAATGCAATGAAATCCATGACAAATGTAACAAGACTAGCCGAATATGCAATGTAATCATACTCTAATGCAAACCTAAATGATGCAAAATATGACAATATCAACTCCCCCAAACTTACTCATTTGCTTGTCCTCAAGCAAACAAACAATTCCAAGTCTTTCCAAAGCAAACAAGTAAGTTCAAGTGGGATAAATGGTTTAATCAACAAAGCATCACAAGAGGAGATCAATTTAACATCCAAGTTACTAAGCCTAAAATGCATCAAAATTTGTCTACTCAAAAGAAGTTAACCATGCACATCCCTATACATAATCAAACCAAACCTTGGTGTAGACAATCCATTCTATTCACTAGCCTCTTAACATTCATTAGCTCTTGAAATTTTGTGAATTGTGCTTACACCAATTTAGATCAAACCATTTGGCTAAGGGTTAAGGTTATGACATGAAGATGATCTCATCAATGCATTGGCTTGTTAGCTTAGGGATCTCTCAATGAATGAGCCAAACTTTAACAAAATGCTAAAGATAAAGAGAAACCTATGCATACAAGGGAAAACCTTTGTCTACCCCAAATGCATAATGTTTCTCTAACCTAAGCCATATTCTAGCCCATTTCTCATCAAAAATCCTAACTACCCTTTTGTTCACCTAAGGCATTTTGCCATTCTACCCAAGGGACTTTGCCCATTTCATTAATCTTCTCTTCATTGGGGATTCTTCTTACTTCTTTTGGCTTCTTTTCCTTTCCTTTGATTGCCTCTTTCTTTGCTCCTTTAACCATTTGGCTTCTTTCCTTTTTGCTTGCTTTGGAGCTTTTCTTTTCTTTCCTTGCTTGAGGTTTCCTTTTGTTTGTATTCCTTGGAGCTTTACCTTGAAGCTTTTCTTCTCATTTTTGTTCCCCTTTCATTACCTTTACCTTTCTTCATTCTTCCCAATTCAACCAAAACTTTTCCTTGTAATTTTCATTTCCCCCAAACTTGAATTTAAACCACATTCCCACCTAATCTAGCCTAGTCCTAATTAGCTTTTTGATGATAGAGCTAATTCTACACAAAAGTGTTCCCTTGTCGCTCTAAACCTAACACGTTTTGTCAAGTTAGCTCGGAAGAGACCTCACAAAGTCACACACAAATGATTAATTGGCTAGAAAGAAGGTTTAATGATGAAGCTTGGTGGGGGAACCATAAATGGCTACTTAAGCATACAAGAGTGGTAGAAAGGGGTAAGGATGCTTAAGTATGTATATGTAATCCATGGTTTTCACTTGTTAGCATAAGCACAATAATTGTTGATTCAAATTAAGGTTTTCACTTAGGTGAGGTTAGCTTCAAATAGAGAGAGTTTCAACCTAAGAAACGCTATCATATGCATGATCCATGAATGGTTCTTTCTTGATTTCTAACAAAACATGTGAGGCATTAGAGGATTAATAACTAGGGTGTTGAATTAATGTCAAAATGTGATACCTTGGTTAAACTAATTCCCCTAATGCAAGTGATTCTAGACTCAATCCTATATGAAAAGTACAAAAATTTGAAATTTTTTACTAAAAATGCATGAGACTCAAGTTCTAGAGAGACAATAAGATCACCAAAAAAAAAAAAAAAAAAAAAAACAAATCAAATGCAAGGCTCTCCCTCAAACTTAAATCACACCGTCTCGTCTCGATGTGAGAGAAATTCGAGGAAGAATCTAAAAAACAAAATCAAATGAAGACTCAAGAGAGATAAAATCTATGTACAAGGGTGCATTTGGTACCTCAATAGGAATGAGAAGGTGGGGAATCCATGGAGTAGGAGAGATTTCATGAAGGATTTTTCCACATTCCTTTAAACCCCTGAAAACACTCAACAAAAACATCAAAAAGTTCTAACAAAGAAAGAAATGCATTAAGCTAAACTATTTGCAAGGATAGGCAAGGACTGTCTCCCAAGAGCACTTTGTTTTAAGTCTCTAAGTTTGACTTTTTGCTACCATTCTTCAAGTGTGTGAGAGGGGAGTGTGAACACTCCATGGTGGATCCTTGGACTAAAACAAAATCACTTTGCCCATAACCTCTTGAATGCTTCTTTGGCCCTTCTCTTTAAGGGTGGAGAGGATGGCTTTCACCTTGGCAAAGGGTTTAGTTCTCCCCTTGCACTTCACCTTGTATTCAATAGCTCCATTCTCATATCTCCAAGGTGTGAGAGTCATTGTGCAAGAATATGGTTCAAGGTTGATGGGGTGATTACCATTGGATTTCTCTTTGTTGATCTTGGTGCAATCACCCTTAGTGGTTTCTACCTCTTTCTCAATGGTAGGTGAGAAGAGGGAATCCAAGAAATTTCCATCCAATTCCAATATGCTTTCAACATTACCATAACCCAAGGCTTTTTCTCCACAAGATCCTTTCTTCTTAATACTTGCCTTTGGGGGTGAAACCATGTGCATTGTTGAATAGCCACCCATATACTCAACCCTTGGAGTTTCTTCCTGAACTTTTTCCTCAACTTCCACCTTGCTACCTCCCATAAATCCCTTATGTTGAGAGCCATATAGGATTCTTTCAATCTCCAATAGAGATTTCTCATTATCATCACCATTTGCCATTTGCTTCAATCTCTTCTATGGAAAAGCATTGGCTATCAATGGTTGGCTTCTTCATTGTCTTGTTGATGTCAAACTCAAGAATCTCATCCATACCCAAGTGAAGGTCTATCTTTCCTCTCTTGACATCAATTATAGCTCCAGCAGTTGCTAAGAATGGCCGACCAAAGATGATAGGATCCGATGGTTCTTCATCCATTTCGAGAACAATGAAATCCGTTGGAACCGTGTAGCCTTGAACCGAAACCGGAAAATCTTCTATTATACCAATTGGAGTCCGCACACTCCTATCCGCTAAGATTAACCTCATGTTGGTCTCCTTGTATCTCTTTATACCCAAAGCCTTAGCCACCGAGAAAGGCATTAGACTACCACTTGCACCAAGATCACACAAGCAATTTTGAAAGGCTAGTGGTCCAATAGCACAAGGTATAGTGAATGAACCGGGGTCCTTGAGCTTATTGGGTATCACTTGCTTTTGGATGATGGCACTAACTTCATGGGTCAAGACCATCATTGACTCTACCTCCTTGGATCTCTCCATTACCATTTCCTTGATAAACTTGGCATGTTGAGGAACAAGGACTAGAGCATCCACTAATGGCAATGTAAGTTCAACCTTCTTGAGAGATTTATTAAATATGGCCTTGCACTTCTTGGCTATTTTCTTCTTGAATCTTCCCGGATAAGGAAGTGGAGGCACATATGGTGGTGGAATGTACTTTTGCTTCTTAGGGGCCTCTTCATCAACAACCTTGGTCTTGTCCTTCTTAGCCTTAGCTAGGGCTGTGGATCTATCCATAGAAGCCTCAAGCTCTTTCTCCTTGCGCACTTTTTCTTTGCGCAATGCATCCTCCTTGGCATATTCTCTAGCCAATGAACTTGAGTAAGGGTCCCCTTCAAATTCCTCTTCATCAACAATGTCTACCTCCCCCTTCTTGTTTCTCAATGTCCTCAGTGATGTAAGGGTTCTTCCTTGTAGGCAAAGTAGTTCCACTTCTTAACTCAATAAAATTGATGTATTCTTTCGGATTTGCCTCGGGTTTTTCCGGAAGTTGGCCTTGACGAGAAGTGGAAGCAATTTGATTCTTAAGGTGTTTGATCTCATCCTCCATGGTCATGATCCTATTGGTCAATGCGGATTGTCCACTAAGCATTTGCTGCATCATGGTGACCAAATCCACTTGTGGAGGTGCTTGGATTGGAGGTTGGGTTTGTTGACCGTGAGGAAACCCTTGTTTTCCTTGAGTAGAGTAACCTTTTTGAGGTTGGTAACCATATCCTTGTTGTTGTTGATTGCCATAACCTTGTTGGTTTTGAGTGAAACTTTTTTGTTGAGGCCTTTGAAAACCGGGAGGTTGTTGATTTGATCTCGGTTGAGCAGCGCCTTGCTGGCCTTGGTAGTTTCCTTGAGGGCGGGCTTGTTGAGCTTGATTGGTTGAGAAAAATTGGTTTCCTTGATTGGCTTTTGGAGGATAAGTTTGCTCTTGAGGATTAGCCACATTGTTGCTTCTATAAGAGAGATTGGGATGGGTTTGTTGAAAGTTGTAGTTTTGATTACCCACATAGTTGATCCCTTATTCGTTGACCATTTCCGGTGCATAGGTGATTTCTTCTTCATAAGTAGCATCATCTACATAGTTGACCACGTGGTGTGTATCCTTCTTTGTTGAAGATAGAAGTTTATCGAATAATGTGGCTTGCTTCTCCATCATAGCTACTTGTTTGTCCAACTTGTCACTCAAAGCCTTCATCTCTTTATCTCTCTTTGGTTCATCTTGATCCGGTGTAGCTCTTGTAGTCCGATCATAATCTTCACCATAAGTACCATCACTAGTAGCCAAGTTCTCTACTAGTTGCATAGCTTCATCCACATTCTTAGCTAAGAAACTCCCATTTGAAGCGGTATCCAAGAGTTGGCGGAATTTGGGAAGAGCTCCTCGATAGATGGTACTCAAGAGAGTGGCATTTGTGAAGCCATGATGTGGGCATTGGTGAGTTAATCCGCGAAAACGCTCCCAAGCATCATAAAAGGACTCATTGGAGAATTGCTTGAAACTTGATATGTCATTCCGTAGCTTCGCGGTTCGAACCGGGGAGAAGAACTTAGTTGAGGAATTCTCTCTTGCAATCCGTCCAAGTAGTGATTGGCCCTTGAGGGAGATTTGTTTCCCATATGT
The DNA here is from genome assembly GCA_900116095.1 of Euclidium syriacum. Classification (NCBI taxonomy): domain Eukaryota; kingdom Viridiplantae; phylum Streptophyta; class Magnoliopsida; order Brassicales; family Brassicaceae; genus Euclidium; species Euclidium syriacum. The sequence continues at coordinate 6,981,525 of FPAK01000009.1, read as the reverse complement.
GAGCTTTGTCATCAAGAGAGAAGGGGATTCTGGAAGAGAATGTGTACATGACACAACCTGAGGGTTTTGTAGATCCTAATAACCCTAAGAAAGTATGCAAGCTTCATCGATCCATTTATGGATTGAAGCAAGCATCTCGGAGTTGGAATCTTTGTTTTGATGAAGCTATTAAAGAATTTGGTTTCATCAGGAACGTAGAGGAACAATGCGTTTACAAGAAGACTAGTGAGAGCGCAGTTGCTTTTCTAGTATTGTATGTAGATGACATATTGCTTCTCAGAAATGATATTACGTTGCTTTAGTCTGTTAAGACTTGACTTGGAAGTTGTTTCTCGATGAAGGATGTGGGAGAAGCCGCGTACATTCTTAGAATAAGGATCTATAGAGATAGATCGAAGAGGCTAATTGGACTGTGACAGGATACTTACATTGATAAGGTCTTACACAGGTTCAATATGCATGATTCCAAGAAGGGCTTGATGTGACTGATGACCAAGTTTCATGGTGTCATTGATAGGAGTATCAAAGTCAATCACATTGATATATGTTGTGAACACGGTATCGGACGTGACCCACTAATGAGAACTCAACAAGATTGTTATATGAGTGTCATATGAGTTTCTCATTACGACTATATAGTATAGTCCTTAGACTTGAGTTCATCATGATTTTCTGCATATGAATTGGTCTGCTTTGACTTTGTCAAACGTCATTCGTAGCTGGTGATTATTCAGACATTGATTGGGCATATCATGATGTATGTGGGGAACAGGGGATGGAACAAGATGAGATTTGTCCCTCCTATATAACGGGAGTTAAATATCTTTGGGCCTATCGAAGATTTGATACTGATGGAATGTGTGGCCACACTCAAACAAGCTGAATGTCAGTTGTTTGTCTTTATCAGTATAAATAAGAGTTCGATAAACGTAATTTGGCTTTATAAGGATGACACGAGTTCTTTCCTTATGCTGAATCGAGATATAGTGACGAAGGGATTATTGAAATAAGTTGATTCCAGTACAAGTGGGAGATTGAAGGGAATGTCCTAGATATCATACTTTTATTCACTCTAATGTATAGTTGTGAAGTCGAGATAAGACTATCATGAAATACTGGGTTGTTATAATGTTTTGCTAGAAGCCGCTTGTAACTTATGAGTTATGAACTCATTGCTAGTATTGCATGATCCTATAGGGTCACACACCTAAGCAAACTGGATAACTAATACTGGGAATGATCATTAGAGTAATGATCTAATCAATGTGTAATTGTTACACATTGATATGGAGATTTTAAGAGTGTGTCGATCGACACACATGCTTTGTGTCGGTCGACACAGCTACAGATTAATGATACCGGGTTTTAATTAATGACTTAATTTAAACCGGTTAATCCAGACGGTTAAGGAATTTCAACCATGTCTCTATATAAAGGCATTAGGTCACAAAATTTAAGTTTTAAGGGTTTTAACCTAGCCGTCCAAAGAAATCTCTCTTCCCAGAGGTACTAGCATCTCTGATCCAGCTTTGTGTGCGTGTGGACTTGTGTAGAGGTGCAGCATCTGAAGCGCTCCTGATCTCGATATCCTGTTCATTCCGCTGCCAAGAAACTCCAGGTATATCCGTGATCCGAGTTATTGATTCAATCAACATAGATCTAGGGCTGAAAGGAGTTGATAGGTTCAATGAAAAGTTTTTATAACCTACACCAAATTCCTTCAGTTTCAACCAGACTGGTTCTGAATGCCTCCTCCTCTATCATACATTTCTTCTATTAGAAGTGGGCATTTCTGTTGATCATGAGTCAGTCTCTTGCATAGCAGGCATCTCCTCTGAATTCTCTCATAATTAAACAGAAGCTTCGTGCTTACACCATCAAAATCCACCATCCTAGAAACCTTTAACGGTTTGTACACATCTAGCAGAATTTGGACTCTAACATACTCCTTACTCTGAGCCCTCTTTGGATCGAAAGCAACCCCCACCACTTGGCCAAGCAAACTACCTAGATCTCTAATTGTAATCTTCGTATAGAAATTTACATGTAGATTCCGAATCTGCACCCACACCTTAGTGCATTTGAGAGAGTCCGGGGGAGGCCTCTCCACCCACCGATCCATTACTAGAGCCCATTCATTGAAGCAGTGAGCCCCCTTGTCTAGAACCTCTAGAAGATCATGTTCCTAGTTAAATATTAACTGAAATCTCTCTTTCGACAAGGCAACACCTTGACATTTACCCAGCTTTCCCCACCTTTTTAGCATTTCCAGGATGAGATCTTTCATTGGCTGAAGGTCTGGATTCAGAGTAATTCCTATAAGAGACAGGGCATTTCTCTCCAAGGACTTATACTCAGGCCTGACCGGCATCACGAAAACTTCTTCCTCTTGTTCCATCAGACCCAAAAATCGCGCTCTTTCCTATGCCGACTTCATCTTCCTTCCTAGATTCTACCACTCGAAGCTCCACCTAGCTGTTTACAACCTCCTCAGCTATCAGAGAGACCTTTAAACCCTTACAGGGACCCAAGAAAAATATTGTACCACCAGCTCAAAGCTATAGTAGACTGACCAAATCTCTCAACCTCGTCCGAGTTCTACTATCTCCTGTATAGACCTCAAACCTTAAACGCGAGATTGAACCAGAAATAGATGATAAAACTCTAAATCCTATTTCCCTTAGAAAGCGAAATAGAAACATACAAAGGAAAGATAGAAGATCTATTCCAACCAACCAGTATGTACTCACACTCAGCTCCAGACAAAGACACAAAGCTCGATTTACCCAATTTTTGTAAGAAAACCTATCCCTCAAACCTTGGACACCGCTATACCTCCGAGTAGACTGCTGAGATTTTCCCCATGCTTCACCGGAATTCAAGAAACTGATAGGTAAAGGAAAAGAGATCTTCGGACTCGATTTAAGTATTTGGCAAGACCCAAATCCTTTTACTCAAACAAAGATCTGAGATTTGGAAATTAGGGATTTTGGATTCGAAATTCGAAAAAAAAAAGCACGGAGCAATTTTTTGCCTTTTTTGTTTTTTTTATCACTTTTTTTATCATTTTTTTTTATCGTTGTTTTTCTAACTACTATTTTTGTACCGATATTTTTTTATCACTGTTAAATTTTGTACCACTCCATATCACCAATTGGAATCAAAGTTTCAAAAAGATACATTGTGGACAAATATTCCCAGTTTGTGTCATATTGAAGAGTCTACAAACAGAATTAGGTGTAATTTGAAATTCTTAGCTACTTCTTTTTTATGACATCTCATTTGTGTCAGAACTTTTAATTGCGATAGTTCTCTGTATTGGAAAGCAACCTTGTACTCGATTACTTCTAAGTGCAATGAACTTGCGTTGCTCAGATGATCTTACATCTCTTAAAATCATGTTCTTGAATATTTGATTTTCTAGAATTTTTTACATGTATTAAAGAGAACTAAATGTCTGCCTTTAACTAATTACTTTCTTGTCTTTTTTTTGTTATTGTTAAAAATGTCTTGACATTAATTTTGTTTAATCTAACTAGGTATTCGTCCGTGCAGTTGCACGAAAAAAGATGTAAAACAAATATTACTGTTATTTGTGCATAATATTTTCAATTTAATACAATATTATTTGATAGTTAAATATATCTTTAATAGTTTGTTTGTAACTTTGATTTGAAGTATCTTAATAAATTTTGATCGTGAAAAAAAAAATCATTAAAAAAATATTAGACTTTGACAGACAATAAATAGACAACACCATATTAGATTGTAAATTTTATGTAACAAAAAAGAACTATCACAATAACAAGAAATACGATATAATTAACTAAAAAAATCGACGATATAATACAAGAGTTAATAACCAAACAAATAATCACAAATATACTTACAATACATAAATTCGGTTATAACGTGTGTGGGTTATCAAATTTTGGTGTTTTTTTTTCTTTCCCAAGATGGAAAATACTTTAGAAAGAGTAAAGATGGTAAGATCGGTGTCTACTAAAATACTTAGGCCACTACTAAACTCGAGTTTTATTTATAAGAAAAACATGCACAATCACATCATGAATTACAATACATTTAATAATAAAAAAATTGAATACACAATACCAGAATTTATAGCTAACAAACAACGAATGTTCCTACGACATATAATGATCAGAAAAGAGTTAGAACTCTTAAAAAGTTATTGTTTTAGAATTCTAAAGTGTTTTTGGGAGACTAGAACCGATGACATCGGCATATGAATTCCTTAATCCATATTTCCATATTCAATACTCTAAACTTCAATCACCGCCATTATTTTCATGACTAGATGAATATTTCCTCAAAATCTTCGTAACTATGACACTCCTCTATATATGAATTCTTAATAATCATCAACTAGGCATAACACTATATATCATGGTCGCAATTTCTTAACGGACGTTCTGTCCAATTCAAAACAATAGCCACTCGTCTTTCAGTCATGAAAAGAGGAAGGATCCAAAAAAGCACCAATTAGCATCTCATAATATTGTGATGATATGTTAAACTTCTCGATTAAATGACTCTCATCTGGTAAGTATCTTAACTTTTCAGCTTAAATATAAATACAAACATTATTCATGATCAACAATAAGCCCATAAAGGACCAAAATCAAGTCCTTTCAAGTTCACTAGATATAAGTTTTTATTGGCGAAACAAAGCCTAGCATGGAGTCAAATATTACCATGGAGCTAATGCAGTTTTCTGAAACTGAATCTCCACCTCTCCAAGTTCTTGGTGAATCGTTGTAGCACACGGCTTCATCTTACCTATCTCTTTGTCATTCTCCTCTTCCCGCCTTTGCAGCTCGAGAATCTTCTGTTCAATATCCACCATATCCCTTTCTTTCTCCGCATTCTCTTTCTCAACACCTTTTATCTCCTCCATCTTCTTTGATTGCTTATCTTTTGAGAGATAACAGCTTGTGGATCCGCAATTGAGACACTTTTACATCAAACCCGTGTTTCTTATATCATCCTTATTGGTGAAATCACCACTGTCTCATGTTGAGTAAGAGATGAATGTGGTCAGGATTAGGATTAGAGGAAATAAAAGGAAAATTCAGATTTTTTATTTTGTTTGTTTTAAACTTTTTTTGTTTTTTTTGTGTGTTTGGTCCTTAATTATTACAAAAAAATAAATTCATTTTTAAAAAGATATCTATATATTACAATGAAAAAATATTAGCAATAATATTTTTATGAGAATAAAATTGTATTACCACATCTCCAATAGTTAGAAGCCTTTTTATATATCAGTAGAATCTCTGTGCTTCAAACTCAGACTCAAATAGTTATTTATTCTATATTTCACAAAGATCATGACGTGTTACTCTAATCCATTTTAGAGAGTTCCATCCACATGCGTGGTTACCCAAAAGTTTATGACTAATTGATATAACCCATCATTGTTTAGCTACCATAATTCTATTATGTACAATCTATATATAGAACTAACGTTAGAATCATATACAATATAACAGATCTTCTAAAGCACATATTCCGTTAGGAGGTCAATTATGATGATGTGATTTGATACAATAAATAATTTAGTTCATTTGTAATTATGCATTGCTCTACATATACTTTAACTTCTTTTGTGTTCATGGCCCAAGATTTTACGGATCAAGATGCGTTATCTCATCAAGATTTTACTATGAAATGAGTTTTTGGTGATGAAAATATATATATATATATATTTTTTTTTTGGTTTCAATGTAGAACATAATAAGAGTATTGTATTGGCAAGAATAATAGACCATAAAAATATCATACCACATTTAAGTTGGGCCAACCATTAAAGTTCCATATTTTGGAACTTTAATTATGCTCGTGATGATGTCATGCTTTGGTTTAGTGTTTCTCTGAAATAAAAATCATGATTGAACTGTATTTGTCAAATGGATACATTCTGCTTAGTGAATGATTTCATATAGATTTGATGTATTTTTATCTTCGATAAATGGCATAATATTTAATAGTAATTTATAGCATATTATGCCGGTTTGATGATTCCATAAAAAAAACTATCGATTAAGTGGAAGATTGTAAGAAATATTTTCATATTTCATTTTCCTTTCAACTTAACTAGTAAGTAAGTTACTTAGCTATGAAATTGAAGGAAAATGAAATATGGAAATATTTCTTACATTCTCCATTTGATCGATAGTACAATCCATTAATATTTTTTATGGAATCACAAGACCAGCATAATATACTATAAATTTATTTTCATATGGTAATCATAAGTGTCTTGGTTCAGCAAACAATCAATGAGAATCATGGCGGTAGCACATGATTCTGCAACATGATCTATTCCATGTATAACTACATTGATCACCTTCATAGCTAGACCATGAACATTAGTAGGAGTATCGTAATGGTTCATTTAATGTCTTTTTAAAAAATAAGCATTAGGTAATCATAATCCAATAACTATAATGTTTATGAAAATTGATAACAAAATATATAAAAAATGTAAAAGTCATATAAGAGCTCATATAAATGTCAAATATAGGCTAAAACATAAACAAACAACATAATTAAGTGTTGACCTCAAGACCCATACTTTTAGCATGCTTCACAAAGGTCTTCGGAGGTAATGCTTTGGTAATTTTGTTTGGAACCATAAGTTCAGTGTTGATGTGTTCAATGACGAACTTTTTTCTTTTTAACAATTGCTTTAATGATGGATATTTAACCTTAAGGCTAGATGTGGAGTCTAATTATTTGCTCATTGGTAGCTTCATTGGCAAAAGAAACAATTGATGTGAATGAGTTTGTAGTTCTTCCTTTACAAGTAAGAAAATTAAGATCGGATGCAAAGTTTGTAAATTTTTCAAATCCTCTAGAAACGATATCAATTGTAGTCTAAATATGAGTCTATACCCTTCAATTATTCAATGTTTTTTTCATCCGCAGGTGGGGTTGTTGAGGCATATCTTTGAAACACACCAAAATATTGTATTATAATTCCGTGCAAATAACTTACAATGGAAGACATTGTACATAAATTTCTTGCTGAGCCTAATCGAGACACTCTGATAGTCTTACATTTATATATTCCACATACTCTTATCGAGTTCTAACATAGTAAACGGATGAATAAACAGTAAGAAGAAGATATTATCTAGCAAAAGAGGACAAGCACCGATCTGCGAAGTAATTTATCACACAATCCGAATTTACACAAAGTGAATTTGAAACCATACTAAAAAGGTAAAAGCAAAACCCTGAACTTAAGAATACACTTGATATATCTTAGTACTGAATGCACCTTCTCACCATTCCAGCTCAAATACGGAACCATGACAATGGAAACACCTTTGTAAATCGAAAGAGCATGAGCACGCATGTGAACACCGAGAAGAAAAGTGTTGTTCTCGTTTATTTCTCTTGTTGTCCCACCATCTCCTACTAAATATGAAAATTCATATATCTGAAATCAACTTCTATGCATATTTACGTTTTTAAGTGATTGTTATATTAAACCAATTAAGAAAAGCATGTTCATATATTAACTGAGAATTTGAGATATTCAAAAAGTAACACTTTAATATGTCTAATTATATATATGCTCAAAGAAGTAGGACAAGGTAATATTTTTCTAGAGCGGATGTGCTTATGTGTTATCAAGCCACTGCTCCAGATTTTAGAACTCTTTAGGGCTCATTGATTGCAAGTAGTCTCCAAGATAATACCCCAAACAAAATAGCACACATGGAAGTTTCACTTTAACGCTAACAATTTCATGTCATGATTGTGCCTATGTATATATGATGAGTGTAGATAGCCTTCAGGTTATTATACTCCATAGACCATTTTGTTTGCATATATACAAGTTTAATTAATAGAAATATGATTTATCAATATTAGAAAGGTTAGAAACAGATAGATACTGCATATATAATTAAAAGGAGTGGTATTGATATAAAGTGATTTTGTTGAACTCAGGTTCAATTACCAGTCTCTAGACGTGAGTGTACCTCTCATAACGTTCAGGTACCATTGAAGGAACAAAGCTTCTTCTTCTTCAGCAGCAGCTTTTCTTGCAGCTTCTCCTAGAGTTCATTGATTGCAAGTAGTCTCCAAGATAATACCCCAAACAAAATAGCATACATGGAAGTTTTCCTTTAACGCTAACAATTTCAAGTCATGATTGTGCTTATGTATATATGATGAGTGTAGATAGCCTTCAAATTATTATACTCCATCGACCATTTTGTCTGCATATACAATTTTAATTAATAGAAATATGATTCATCAATATTAGAAAGGTTACAAACAGATAGATATTGCAGATATGATTAAAAGGAGTGATATTGATATAAAGTGACTTTGTTGAACTCAGGTACAATTGCCAGTCTCTAGGCGTGAGTGTTCCTCTCATAAAGTTCAGGTACCATTGAAGGAAAAAAAACTACTTCTTCTTCGGAAGAAACTTTTCTTGCAGCACCAACTTTCTTGTAATGAGTTTCAAAGAAAGCTTTCTTAAAAGCTACAGATCTTGGCTTTGAGCATCTATCCATATAATTATGTGCTATGAAAGCTGACCAATTTTCCCACTCATGTTTCTCCGACATGAATCTCACAGATTATCCTAAATCGCCAGATGTCTCTTCTATAGCACAAAAAAAGAAAATAAAGAGTTTTAGCAAATTTCTAACAAAACAGAGCAAAAGACTGGAATCATTTTAGTAACTAACCACTGCAGGATTATAGAAAAGGGTGATTGGTTTAGATAAAATGTAATTGATTGTTATAACCTCAGTTTGAGAAATTTCAGTTCCAAAAGAACTTACTTTGTCTTTATTTGCAATGAGCTCCGGCCAAAAATATGGAAAAGAACAATGAAGCCATACTTCAATCATATAGTTTCAAATTAATCATACAATCATCTTAAAATTGAAACATGAAAAGATAGAACACACCGCCAACATTTGACTGTTTGCTTTAGCAAACTACAAATTTTTTTCCAACACATCCCGTAAGTTGACCTTGAGTTTTTGAATCTCAACACCAACTTGAGAAATTTGGCTTTCACCAGTGTCGGATTTTCCTGCAAAAACGAATCAAATACATCAAGCGAACCAATGAAATTATGCGATGCCTCAGCAGAAAAAATACGATATTCTTCTTCTACTTCTTCTTCTCTCTCCAAAAACCCAAGACAACTAAAAACTAGATAGTATCCATTAATTTAATTCCCTTATAGGTTGAGATAAAAAACAATGATTCTGTTTTTTACGAAGAGCAGGAGAAGCCATTGATCTTATTGTGAAACAAACATTAATAAGTAATAACTTTAGAAAACGATGGCATCTTAAAACACAAGACAACAGAGATTGTAAACGATGGCATAAGACAACAAAGATTGTAAAAGATGGCATTATATAGATTGTAAACAACTATAAACAAAACCGAGCATTATATAGGTTGTAAACAATTGTAAACAAAACCGATATAAATTTCAAGACAATAAAGAACAAAGACACATAAACTCATTAACTTTAGAAAACGATGGCATCTGAAAACACAAACTCCTTGTTAAAATATAAAAAGCATTAAAACGATTGCATCTAAAACACAAGACAAAAGCATTACCTACATCGCGAGACTGGCGAGACTCCTCGTCTGAGTCGTTGGAGACAGGTGCAGGTGAATGTATGATTTTCATGAAAGACGTCCTAAACTCTCAATGAAGTTGATGTGAATTTGTAATTCAGAATAAGACGACGGTTATATAATTCGGTTTGGTTATTTAAGATTTTCATATCTAATTATACGGATTAAACGGTTTAATAAGTTTTTTGTTTAAATTTTGTAAGATTTACATATATTAGGCTTTGTAAGATTTACATATATTAGGTTTTTAGTAAATTATGTAAGATTTACATATATATTTAGGTTTTTAGTAAATTATGTAAGATTTTAAACACATTAATAAAGTTTAATAAGTAAGATTTCCTTATATAATTATACGGTTTTGGTTTAACAAGTTAAATTTCCATATATAATTATACACAATAATAAGGTTTAATAAGTTTTTAATAAATCAATTCTCTAAAAGACTATGATGACGCCACGTAGCAAAACATATATTCTTTTAATATATATGATAAGAGCATTTTCTCTTTCCAATTCATATTAAGACCACCGTATTGGCTTTTCACTTCCTTTTTTTATTAATTGCAATTAATTAATCTTGTAAAACTAAATGAATTAATTTATTTATTAAAATACTACATTAATTATAACAAAAAAAATCAATCTTTTAAGGACAAGAATAAAACTCTACAAAATCAAATAATTTAGATCAGAGGGAGTATATAAGCTGATTATCACTCTCCCATAGAAGGCCAACAATCAAAGCTAACCTAACGCAGAGTTGAAGAACAATTATTCATACTATGAAACGTACGTCAAACATTTCTCTGATTCATCCTAAGCAAATAAAAAAAACTCATATACTATTTTCGGGCCCTCGCATCTTCATAAATTCTCTTGCTAACTCCTCAGAGTTAAAGAAAACACAACCATTCACCTTTTCTACCATAGAAAACGGTGAGAAACCACGGGTTCCTCGTCAGGATCCCACCCAGCCTGATGATCAGTCGGTACATGCTAGAACCTTTCATTTATGTAAATATGACGCTTTACATGCAACAGAGAAAACATATCTCATGGGAAATACGAAGATACCTAGTAGTAGTGCCAGCGAATCCATCTCGAGGGCGTGGAATCACTATACTAGACGACTTTCTAACCTTGTTGGAGAATCTAGGGGAACACCTACTCACTTTAACACGGTCTAGATTCCATAACCTAGTCTAATCGAGACATAATTAAACATCAATTCCCCTAACTACCCATAACATAATATCATTCTGCAAGGCTTAGCAAATGATTGCGCAGAGACGAAGCCTTGCTCTGCGTAACCACACTGCATCAGTCTTCACTAGACACGATGCCACTCAGCCATTGTTGATGGTGGGATTAACACTTTGGTGATAGTAGAGATTTGGCCCTTTTCGATCTCTTCATAATCCGAAGTCAGGTTATCAGGCCAATCGAGGAGGTGTTAATCGTATCAGCGACACCAGCTCCTTATATTGAGGGGTATTAATCATATCGAAGACCTCGGCCCCATTGGCCGAGAAGGTATTAGTCCTATCATTGATCTCGGCTCCGTATTCGAGAGGGGGTAATAAACATATTGTATATGTCGATCTCTGAGCTCGAATGGGATAAAATCAAATCTTTCCGACATTCCCTAAATCTCGGAGAATAAGAAAACCTTCCTTATCCTCTATTTGGCCCATGGCTCAGAGAAAATACCATTCAGAATTTGAGAGAATAACTAAGCAATTGCACCTAGCATCTTATACCTTCTCTTTGATAAAAGGAAGTTCGAAATTCCGAGTTTGCACCCTTGTATTATGAAAATCAATAAAACTTTCTTTTTCGAAAAAACCTTATTATTTTGCTTATTTACTTTTTTCGAACCTTTTAATTAGAAATAATTAAAAGTTTAACACCTGCATCAACATTTGGCGCACCAGGTAGGGGGTTTAGCAAAGCAAAAGAAAACCAGTTTGAAACATTGTTATGAGAGATTACGTAGGCGTAGTCCTTGGGGACTTTGATCATGCAACAGATCCATCAATTCTATTAAAAGAAACATTTGAAATATACTGATCTCCCACTATGTTACCCCATCCCCAACTTACCTTGCTTCTGTAGCATTCTCGGATTCAGATCTATTAGAGGTAGTAACCCCACATAACGACCCCCCCGGTGGTCCGAATCCATGTAGCAAGGAACGCGTTCGACAAAGTATTAGTCGATACTGATAGCACCGTCAACCTTTCAAAAGAGATGGAGGTTAAAACAACACAAATTTTTTCCCTCCCCGGAAAGAAAGATTTAGCAATAGGAACGAAAATCTACCCCATATCCGTCGGAGTTGTAACAATTGATGTCGTATTTTATGTCAGTTTGGGATCTTTCCATTTCGACGAAATCATGGAAATACCACGAGATATGATGATGGAGGTAGTGCCTTCCACTTACCACCAATATCTAAAATCTCCCACCCCATACGGCTTTTGTACCGTGAAAGACAACTAAAGGATCACTCGAGCTTGCTTTCTTGCTGCAAAGACTTTGTATCAAACTCTACCTATTTATTTTGGCATAGAAACCAGGAGGATCGCCTAAAGCCGTGGCTGGTGGAGGTTCAGAAAGGTTATCTCCCCAGAATCTGGACCCAAATTCTTTCGACTCAGATAGGTATGAAAAAATTTGTCTTTATGATGAATGACCCTAATGTTGTGTGTTTATCGAGAGCAGTATCAACCAAGACATCTGTAAGAAACTTATCGCACTCTTGTGAGCAAATATAACAAATTATGCATGGTCAGTAGAAGATATGGTCGATATTGACCCATCGGTTATCTCCCATCGCCTCAATGTGGACCCAACTCACAAACTTATGAAACATAAGAAAAGAAAGCTAGGCCCAAAAAGAGCCAGGAGAGTCAATGTAGAAATCAAACGCTTTTACCGAGGTCCAATACCCATAATTGTTAGCTAATCATGTTGTTGTAAAGAAAAATAATGGCAGGTGAAGGATATGTGTGGATGTTACCAATCTTAGCCACACATGCTTCAAAGACTTGTGTCCCTCTCTCAAACATTGAAAGGTTGGTAGAGGCTACCGCCGGAAAAGATCTTATTTCCTTTATGGATGCCTTCTCGGGATACAACCAAACATGACACACCCGAACGACCAAGAGAAAAAGGCTTTCATAATGGATAGAGGAACCTATTGTTATAGGGTGATGTCGTTCAGTCTTAAAAATGCAGAAGCGACATATCGAAGGCTAGTAAACCGCATGTTTTCAGAGCAATTCGGTAACACGATGGAAATATATATATAAAAGATATGTTAGTTAAATCCCAGGACGCGTCGGACCATGTCACTCATCTTCAAGAATGCTTTGACATTTTGAATCAATTCGTAATGAACTTAAACCCTGAAAAATGTACATTCGTCGTAACATCTGGCGAAATCTTGGGTTATGTAGTAACCAAGAGAGAAATCTAAGTAAATCCGAAGCAGATCGCCGCAGTTATCGGGATTCTATCCCCGAGAAATTCTTGAGAAAATTAGAGACTGACTGGCCAAATTGTTGCCTTGAATCTAGTTATATCGAGATCAACGGACAAGTGTCTTCTCTTCTATAATTTTTTTGAAATGAAACAAGCAATTTAATTTGAATGACCAATGTGAATAAGTCTTTAAGGAACTCAAAGGTGTCTATCAATGCCACCGGTCTTGGTTGATCCAGTAAACAGGGAAACCCTTCTCCTTTACCTATCGGTTTCAGAATCAGCAATAAGTGGATTATTGGTAAGAGAGGATATTGAAGAACATAAACCTATATTCAATGTAAGCAAGTCGCTGTGAGACACCAAAACCAGATACCCTGCTTTGGAGAAATTAGCCTTTGCCATTGTGACAGCTGTTCGGAAACTCTGGCCTTATTGCCAATCCCACTCGATACCCGTGCTAACAAACAAACCGCTTTGGGCTATTCTTCACAACCCTGGATAATCAAGACGCTTTGAACAATGGTGATTCTGGTAGAAACTATCAAGCAGGTGAATACAATTTCAACATTTGGCGCGCCAAGTAAGGGGTATCTCGTATAGAAAAGTAAAAGAAATCTCGGAAGAACTAAAATCAATGATAGTTAAAACTCATAGAAAACCAAGAATGACTCGTTGGGACCAATAACCCACCGAGACTGTTACCCAGGAGTTCGGGATACAAACTCGACGGATAAACCAAGAGCATAAATAATCTTCAAAAGACCTTTTGGAAAACAAAGAAAAAGATATTCAGGACCACGGACAGAGGAATAAGTCCTAAAAAAGCTGTTTATCGTCAAGAGGGGAGGGGGCAAATACATTTCATAGTTCAGAAGAAATAGAAGAGGACTAGAGCCTGATACTAAGGAACCGAGAAAGGACTCGCAGCGCAAGGACAATAGGTGGCAATCCGATTTCGAAAACAGATAATTCAATAATAGAATTGCATCGTGAACTTCAGAATATGAAAGCCTTACTTCAAAAATCTTCCATCGATATCCCACATTCTAATCAAGCATTCAAAAACATAAACCAAGACTTATCTAGAACGACAATTGTCGGACCTTACTCACTTAGAAGCCGAAAGTTAGAATTCTTGACTTAAAACGGAATGGGAGATTCAAAAGCTTTTCTTAAAGTGTTCATGATCACGAACAGACAAGCTAAGATCCATTCATCCGAAAAGGACAAGAAGCAGTGTCATTCAATCAACCTGCCTCCCATTCAATAAGAAGTTTTGACGAGTTACGGCAGAAATTCTTGAAGAAATACATGTTTAACCTCGAACGTCCAGCAACGATCTCCGATCTTTACTCTATAAAACAGACATCAACTAAACCACTTCAGAGCTTCATGAAGAGATTCAAGGCATATAATTTCAGCTAGATATCTCGGATGAACAAGCCGTTGATGCCTTAACTAGCGAAATCTGGTATGAAACAAGATTTTGGGAGGAGTTTTCGGCGTACCGACCGCATTCCATAGAAGATGCATTCTATAACGCAAGTATATACATTAAAGCAGACGAAAGTAGACCTCGATTATCCAAAAATTATAAAGATGCTTCAAAAGGAAAAGAAATAAAGCTAAAGTATAAGCAACCTCGCCGGCATTACGAAAGAGTGTTCGAACGGAAGGAAAAAGCCAGAGCAAGAATTGCATTTTTAGCCACCGAACTTTGAGATCAGAATTTAAAACAAAAGATGAAAGCCAAAAGTAGGAAAGAAGGAAACCTTCCGGCATGGTGTTATCACCATACCGCCTATGAACACAGTATAGAGGAATGTCGTAGTTTACCGGAGTATCTTTTGAAGAATTACTTAGAGCATATTTCCGAAGGACCTAACTTAAAAGAAACTCCTGCAAAAAGGTGTCTAGCAGAAGTGAAGAGATGAATGTCGAAAAAGATCTGTGAACGAAAAAACGAATTCTCTCAGTTAGATGCCTCACCTTGACGAAGGAGGATAACTGTTATTTCAGAATTCCCCACAGAGACGCAAAAACAAATCAGGTATCAAACAGAGTTAACTTCGCCGAAGTGGACTTGACAAAAGGAGCTCGTCTTTACCCCCGAAGATTTAGAAGGAGTTAAGATTCCCCATAACGATCTGTTAGTAGTTGAATTACAAGTTGGAGACTACAAAGTCTCCCGAATATTAGTGGATACCGGAAGCTCGGCGAATGTAATGTGCATCGATGTTTTTCAAAAATTATGGTGGAAAGAAACAAAGATCAAGCCAGGACTTAAGGCATTGACAGCATTTAGTGGCGAAAATGTTTCAACACTCGGAACGGTAGAACTCCCAGTGACAGTTGGAGGAACAATCAGACTCGTCAAGTTCGACGTAATAGAAAGACCGATTCTTTACAACATAATTCTCGGAACTCCCTGGCTGTTTTTAATGAAAAGAGTGGTTTCTACATATCATCAATGCCTCAAATTTCCGACTCCACTTGTAATCTTCTCAGTCAAAGGAAATCAAGCCGAGGCAAGGTGCTCCTCCAAGGGAGCCCCAAACAAGAAGAGGAAGTTGACCTTTTCCTCGGAAGCGAAACAATGAGACTCAAAAAGTTCCGAATGTAGAGCAAAAAAAAAAACAAATGTTGGTATCTCGGATTTCCGAGATAAGCAACATATATCCAAATTTCGGAACTACGTATGACTTTATCCCTTCGAAGGGTACGTAGGCAACCTTCCACGACGTTCAGCTACAAATATCAAATTTTGGTTTTATAGTGATGAAGTTTTTACGACTCAACTATACTTAACCACGATTGACATAATTAAACAATCGGTGCCTTGATCAAGTACTCGATGACAGTGTTTATCCCTTTACACATTCGTTATCGAATGCAGCTGAAAATTTATGAACCTGATAAAGTAGGACCGAGGGATTGTAAGGCAAAGTCGGGTCATTCCCGCTTATTTTATAATAAACATAACTACTTGTATTCAAAGAATCTAAGGATCTCATAAAGTAGGATCTGAGAATTAGAGGTCAAGCAGTCGAGGATTAACTCACTGAATTAAAACAAATTTCAGCTCCGCCCATGAATATCCGGTAATCAGTTGAAGGAACTTTTTGAAAAAGACCAACATACATAATGCTCGAAGAATCTTTTCTGGAATATTAAGTATAAATTCAAGGAAAGATAGATTACTTACGCAAAAGATATAAGAAGTACAATCTCGGAAAACCTCGAGGTTTGTCATTCAAATAGAGTATTAAAACATTTGCAAAAAGAAAAAAGAGAAGAAAAAAACGCTACAAAAGTAATCAAATATCGAAACGAAAAGCATTAGGTTCAAACTCGACGAACTTGTATTCTTCCATTTCTTGTTTGGCTGTACTTACATCATTTTTCACTTGCTTTAGAAGATCAGCAGAGATATTCACACCCTGAGAAGAAAGTTTGCTGAGAACCCCGAAGACTGCCTGGGATTGACCAAGGTTCATGATTTTTACAAGTCCGTCTTCTCAGGTTTGGACAGTCGTTTGGATAGAATTTAGCCTATATTGGATTTTTTCAGCCATCACCCTCTTTGTGGATTGTACCTTTTGAGCTAACGAAGCACCGGCAATCCGAGCTTCCTTTTTCATCGCCTCGACTTGATGAGTGAGAGAAGTTCGATCGACCTCCAAAGCTTCGTTTTTCTTTTCAAGTTTGTCGATAAACTTTTTTGGTGTCTCTCAGCAAGCACTCATATTCACCGACAATAAGGCAGTTGTTCCGAGCTTCCTGAAAGAGGAAAGGAGCTTGGTAAAGATTCAGATAAAATTAAAAGATAAAAAAAAGTAGAGATAGGCTATCAAACCCGAACATAACTTATGGCGAGAGCAGATATATGCTCTTTCACGGCAAAATCACCCTTCGGCCTTAGGGATTCACAACCAGCCATCTTCCATAACAGTTCCTTGCTTTTTCTTCATCCTTTGAGAGAAGTTGTGATAAGTTGAACTCGAACTTAAACGGGGCGTCTTCGGCCTCAAATTGAGATTTTTGCCTCTTTGTTAGAGGGGTTCCAATAATCGAAGGAGCGGCCCTTTTCTTTGAAGATTTGGATTTTGGAGATGTAGTGATGGTTTTTCCGCGTTTTTTCTCCGAGGATACCACCTGAGAAGTGTCAGAGAAGGAAGAATCAATTTCACGCCTCGGAAGTTTCTGAAATCTTGATTTCTTAGGAGGAGCTTGGATGAGTGATTTATTGGAGTAATCCGAGGGCAATCTTTCCGATGGACAATCAACTTCGGAGATTTCATTGCCTAAAAGGAAGTACCAAGTGTTGAATATGAATAATAGTAAAAGAAGAGAATTAAAAAGTTAAGAGGTACATGAGCATTGTCGAGCTAGTTTAATAAAATCCGCAGGAATCTTTGGGAATATCAGTGGACTAAGGTTGTAGATCTGATCTATTTCTTATTTGAAGATTGGGGGATTTCTTTGAAAAGAATCGGTTTTACGATTGTTGAAGCATCAACGAAAAAGAAGTTAGTGCGCCAGTCTTTGGCATTGGAAGTAAACCCAGTACCTAGTTTGTCGGCATTCTTCACCATGGTGTACCAAATTTTGCCATCCCGATTGTCCACAAGTTTGGCAAGCTCAGTAAATTTCAAGCATGGAACAACGATATTGGCTCTTCCAGCCTGAATTAGGAAGGCAATCATATGTCTGATGGCGCAAGGTCCCAATTGAAAAAATCGATTTTCAAGCATCTACATAACTCCACCATTAAAAAAGGAATTGGGAACCAAAGACAAGCTTAGGTAAAGAAGTGAAGGTCTCACATGAACCCTTCTGGATGGTGCCAAGGTCTGTCACCAATTTTTGGAACCACAATATCGAGGTCTTCTGGATTTGAAGCGAATGATCGGAGAGTTTCAATATCGCTTTCTTTGAAAGAGGAATCTCCGAAGTCTTCCGTAAATTCTTCTCCCCCCGTTGTTACTTGGTCAAAGATGGTTTCCGAGCTGTTACTCTTAGTTGGGGAGTTGGCTGGGATTGATACATCCAGGATTTCGGTGTTCTTTTCGGCAGATGAGGTGTCTTCTATGTTGATCAAAAAATTGTTTGATTGGTAATCTTTGGAGGTCTTCTGTTGAGACCCGCTGGATCCGGAAGAAGACGAAGTTCGATCAGTTTCAGAATCGGAACCGAGGGAGTTTTGCTTATCAGATGAAATTCTAAGAGGGTTACGAAAAACAGGAGGAGGATTTAGGATTCTTAGAAAGATATCGCGGATGAATTAGAGAAATAGGAAGATTGAGGATATAATATTCTCGTAATGGCTATTTAAAGGGGTATGATTTTTAGGGTCACGAAAACTCAACCGACGTCTTTTGGAATATGTTGAATCAAGATTGGAGGAGACTTAGGTTCAATTAATGATTAATCATTTTTCATTTTCCCGCCAAAAGTCACATCTGAGGTTTCAAGGGCATATGAGCAACACGTCATAGGGGAGTTGAAAGGTTTTGAGAGTATCGAGAAGTTAGCACGTGTGACAAAAGAGACTCTTCACTGTCTGCATTCTTTTCCTCCTATATTGAAGTACGAGCTCAAGAAAAGAAGAAGATTTAAGACATTCGAAGACGAAGAGCGACGGCAACCGATCTTCATTTATCAACAAGCTATTTAATTTTGGAAATTCGTCAACTCTGCCTGAAGACATCCTCGGACAAACTGGGGGGACTTACTGTTGATCGTGGGGTTACCACCCCTTATCAATAGTTTGGCGATAATTGAGGTTTAGTCTCTACTAACCTTTCCCTGATGATTTATTAGGTTATAAGTCCCTTCAATAGGATTGGAACCCTCGGCCCAGATGACCGAGGGACACCTCGGTGAAGAATGATCGGATCTAGTGTCCAAAGCGGGGGTGTAAACAACTTCGTCCCAAGCCAAAGTCTAAACTCGGACATAATAAGATCAAATCTTATCACAGATTCTCTGATCTTTCCATTTTTCCAAGGTTTGTCCATGGGCTTAGATAACCGACTACTAGGATATATAAATACACACTCCCCTTTACTAATAATCTAGGTTTAATACTTCTCTTTGATAAAGTTAACTCGGCATTCCGAGTTAACATCCTTGTAACCAATATTATTAATAAAAGTTCTATTTTTCGAGGTTTCTCTTTTTGTCTTTTACTTAATTTACTCCAAAAACGAACCCCTCTAATTATAAATAATTAGAAGTTCAACCCAGTCTCAACATAAACCAATCAAATAACGCCTATGAGTAAAAAAAACTTAGACGACAATTCATATAATAGTAAGATTGGGAGATTTGAAAATATAAGTCATGGTTTCCAATCTTTGTGAGACTATAGCTTCTTTTATAGTATGTTCCCATCTTTGTGAAACTAGAGTTTTTTTTATAGTATGTAAAACTAAATTTTTTTTCTAGTATATAAAACTAGACATTTTAATAATGTTAATCCTATTTTATCTTTCTGTACAAAACAAAAAATAATAATAATTATCATGGAGTTTACCGATTTTATGTCATGATATGATTGGTTTTATAGAGTCTTTCTAGTGTGTTTTAGGTATTTATACAGGTTTTACAAGCAAAAGCTGTTTTGGAGCAAAAGGAAACAAAAGGAAGCACAAAGGAAAGAATTGGAGCAATTGTCAGAAAAGGAAAGTGCAGAGCCAGAACTGAAATCTGGAAGTCAATAGACAATTGACCGACCTACAGGAAGGTTATAATAGGCAAATTAAATATCAAATCAAAGCTCCGAGAGTTGAATTTCATTTCCATTTGGAATCGGATCAAACAGAGTTCTGGAGCGCGAGATATTGTTATTTTACTGAAGAAGGTCCATTCCGACGAATTTTACAAGACTGGCCCGTTTAGCTCCAATCAAGCCCGACTCAAGTTTTAAGGAGGTTTTGACATAGGCACGACTTTTCTACCTATAAAAGGAGTCTTAAGAGGCAGAGAGCAGCAATGAAAATCACGAAATTCACAGCATCCATAGCCACCAAATATTATTTTCCTTTCTAAATTTCTAGGGTTTTGCTACACTAGTTTTGCTTGAGAGCTTAAAGGGGAGAAGAGATATGTTCTTCATACCAATATACTGAGTTTGTATCTCTGAACCTCTTTACTTTTATGAAGTTTACTTTGTGCATGAGTTTTCCTATGTGCGAGTAGACAAATTGTTAGATCTAGGGTTTTTAATGGTTTTGATCTCTAATGCATTCAACATGATATAATCAATATTCTCTACTTTAATGGTATTCTCTACTTTATTCTGATCTGGCCATTTAGAATATTACTCATAGGAGGAGTTACACCAATACACCATTGGGTAATGATTCCAGAACATGGTTTTTAGTAGGTAACTTTGTCCTTGACCAAATGAACGTTTGGCTTGGAAGGTTATGAACAATCAGATCTGTTTCATTGCATGTGTTTTCATATTAGGTTTGGAAAGCATCCTTTTTGATCTAATGGTTAACTCATAGGTATAATTTTTCGAGAGATCGGTTATTATATATATCGTCTTATGTGTTCGTGAATCTGTTGATTATTGATTGATTGTTGATCTATATTTCCTGCGATTTCCTTTGGATCTAGCGCCCTTAAACCAATTATGAAACATCCCATTTGCATTAGTCTAATAATATCACTAATGATACTAATCATGCTTTGCTTTGACAAGTTCCAAAGTACCAGATCTGCGGTAATCCCTTGGTTCCATGTGGGATCGATAACCTTTCATGCTACAAATGTACACTGTGCACTTGCAGTTTGTTTAGGTGAAAATAATTCACGCATCAAGTTTTCTGGCGCCGTTGCCGGGGAACCTTTGGTGTGTCCTGCGGATTTTGGTATTAGGAATTTGTTTGAAGTGTTTTCGTTTCTATGTTTGTTTGCTCGTTGGTTTTTCCTTTTTCTCTCTTGTGTTTCAGGTGCATGCTTGTACCAGCTACTAATACAACCATAAAGGAGAGGAGATATCACGTTGCGAACGAAGATCCATAGTCAAAGTCGACCAACTCAACTCTTCAGTCGATCGACTCGTCGATACCGACGACCGACTTACCTCAACAGTCGGCCGACTCGGAGCTGAAAATCGACAAAACGGAGGAGAAGAAGAGGAGATCAGTTTCTAACTCTCAAGCGCCATAAATTATTCTCAATACTCATGGAGAGAGAGTGGATGAAGATGGAAATCGTTTGGATGCTGGAGGAAACATCCTTCAGATTGAGGCACCAGATGAAGAAGAAGAGGAAGAAGAAGTTGGAACACTCATGGATGAACTCAAACCGGCTCCATTTTTCAAAATCGATCAGCGATCGTGTTGCCACCAATGCATGGACGAAATTTCCAGATTGAGATTGGCACAATCGAGATGGTCAGAGATAAGATGTACTATGGGCTGAAACATGAAGATCCTTTTGACCACATTGAAGTATTTGAAGACTCGATTGGGAACATCAACTTTGATGGTGTTTCACATGAGTGGCTTTGCTGCAAACTTTTCATCATTCCTTAGGAGAAGCAGCACTAAGATGTTTGAAACTACTGGAGCCCGGTTCATTAAAAACGTGGAAGGAGGTAAGAGGTGAACTCATGAATCACTTCTTTGACGAGGCGAAGTCCGAGGAGATGAGGAGAAAGATAACCACATTCCAGCAAGTCAATTCTGAGACATTCCATGAAGCTTGGACACGGTACATGAGGTACCTAAGAGATATTCCTCATCATGGATTCAATGATTCACAAGTTGTCAACATGTTCTTTGGAGGTGTGCATTCAAGGCACCAACCCGCTCTTGATGTAGCAAATGGAGAAAACTTTAAGGAGCAGAGTCATATCAATGCGTTGAAACTCATTGAGAGGTATGCCAAGAGCAGCAGCGCTAATGAAGCCTAGACGGGAGAAGAAGAACAAAGTTTCATCCAAGCACAACAAATTGCCGAGCTAAAGAGAACAATTGAGCAATTTCTGATGGAGGAGAAGAAGAAGGCCTACTTTGATGAACAAGTGAATCCAATGGTGAATATGAGCTATGCTAGAAGAGCTGGGTGTGAAGAACCAAGGAAGCAATATCATGGCAATACCTATTGCGAGTGCAAGGAGGATTACATAACTCCAGCTAGGACACAAGGAGCACAACCACAAGATAATGACACATTTGAGTCCACATGCCCGAAGATTCTTGATGGAGGGAGGAAGAGCAGTAAACACTGCATTGTTGTCAAGAGTAGAAGTGGAAAAATACGTCTCCCAAACTATGGGATTGATCCAGAGACCAAGGAAATCATAGAGCTTGAAGAAAGGGATGAATTTGAAGCTCCTGAAGCCGAGCCGACCGACCTTGAAAAGCAAGTCGACCGACTCGAGGCAGAGACGAAGAAACAATTTTCTTCTGAGGGTGTGTCGATCGACACCACCCCCTGTGTCGATCAACACAACCTTCAGACGAGCGAAGCAAATTTTTGCGAGTTTACTGTCGATCGACAGAAGCCTACCTGTGGCGACCGACACAACTTCAGAGTCGACCGATGCATACCCACAGTCGACCAACCCGACCCAGAAAAAACCAAAACTTCACAAAATCTCAAACCGAATGATCAAGAACGTGTCTACATAGACATACCGCCTTATCCTGGAGCTGTTAAGATAAGCAATGATCTGGTTTTGAAGATAAGTCGAACAATATCGATTACCAAATTTCAGGATTTGCCATGTGTGAAAATTGTTATCGACGAAGTATTAGCTGATGAGGTTAGTTTCCATGGTGCATTGGAGTTTATTTTCATGAAGTGAACTGCGGTTATTAGGAATACCGGATAAGTTGGAAGGTTCGAGAAGCTTTGCACTAAGTTGCAGAATTGGCCATAAGATGATTCATTTTGAAGTTTCCGCAACCGAGATCAAGAAAGATGAAGTATTTGATCCTGGAGAAGAGTCACATCCACCAAGGCTAGGAATCCGATGTTTCTCCATTGGCGCGACCACAAGAAAACATGAAGTCCCGCCCATTCCTACAGCCCACCCTAGTGATATTCCTACATCCTTTGGTATATCCACTGCGAGCAATACATACAAACCACCATGGATGAGAAGAATTTGGCCAAGAGAGGATGATGAACGAAGCATAAGTGATGATAAAAAGCTGAAGGAGACGATGGAAGAAGTTGCAGAGAAGGAGAGACGCTTATCTAATAAAGAGTCCTATGATGAAGCGCCTGCAATGCTGAAAGAAATTGGAAGAAAACCTAATTTAAGAGACGAGTCGACCGACCCGTGCCTAGTCGACCGACCCGTGCCTAGTCGACCGACGCCAAGAACCACGAGACCAATACTCAGCACCAGCGATCATCAAAGGTGATATTTTGCAACCAAATCTCCTATGCAAGTCACCCTATCTATCACAGAAGCGGCTAGACCTAGTTTTTGTCACATGAAGAAGGCATCAAAGAAGAAAAATTCCAAAAGGAGAAGGCGTTCACCAAAGAAGTCAAATTCATTTACTCTTGTTGATGATTCTGGAGGATTCACAACAACGTCCATTGATAGAGCTCGCACTGAAGCTGGAGTCACAATCCACACTGCTGCCAGCATTCATGATCATGGAGACACCTCACTTGTGTACTCCAATGGACCGAGACCGCCATGACTCGTCTAGTCCACCATAATCAAGCTATTGACTTTAAACAAGCGCTGAGTGGGAGGCAACCCACTAGGTACGTTTTATTTTCTTTTTAGGTATTTTTTATTTGTTCTTAGGCGAGGAGATTCAACAAACCGGACTATACGCTACTCGAGTCGACCGACCTCTCATTAGGGTCGGCCGACTTTGACTTCTGAGGTACCGCGTTCGATCCTTTTCATTTCGTTTTTGCTTTGTTTGCATTCCTCTTTACTTTTGTTACACCGGGATGGTGTAATTTAAGTCTGGGGGGATGTCTATCTATATTGATGAAACTTTACTTTGTTGATCTCATGGTTTTTCGCCAAGTTTTTAGTTTTTATCGACTCATATCAATCAAGGGAACAATGATTACCTTTTTGGAACACTAATCACATTGAAAAACTTTTAAAGACCATTGACGCAAGAACTCAATTAAAGTCTATGACTAATGGAAAACCTTGAAGCGAAACAATCAACCAGAAAATACATATATTCTCGAGTCATAAAACCCATGTAAGTCTGAACTATTGCACTTTCATAGCTATATGAGTGAGTCCTCATTCAATGCTATAATGAGATTGTCTGTGTGTTCCACTCTCCCCTTATCTAAATGAAAATAATTTGTTTTTCACTAAAACCTAGTGATGAGGGAGAGGGAAATTCCTTAAGACGCCAACTATTCATCACTAGAAGCTTGAGATTTATGCGGTTAGGAAAATTTCATGCGATACCATTATGCATTTGAACCTTTGAGAACTTGGTTGACAGCGAGGTTAGGAAAATTTCCTATAATACCACTATTCGCCTAAGCCTTGAGAATTTCAAAAGAAGATAACGAAATGAATAAGTCTGGGGGAGAGTGAAGCAACTTGTGCGTTAAGACTTTCTTATTATGGTATTGAAAAGGGAAGGAACTTGTTCCTTGGGCAGTACTTCTATGGTTTTGAAATAGCTGTCATGTTTTGGATTGATTGACTTGTGAATTGTGGGGGATACATGGGAAATTGCTAAGTTAAAAGGGAATGTACATAGTAGCCTTGACTTGATTTTTGATGAATCTTTTGTGATACTGATGTGATGTTCTTAATGAGTTCAAACGTTGTCAACACTTTTCCTAGCAGCCTTGATTATTTGCTTGAGGACAAGCAAAGGTTTAAGTCTGGGGGAGTTTGATGTATCATGGATTTTACTGATTTTATGCCATGATATGACTGGTTTTATAGAGTCTTTCTAGTGTGTTTTAGGTATTTATATAGGTTTTACAAGCAAAAGGTGTTTTGGAGCAAAAGGAAACAAAAGGAAGCAAAAAGGAAAGAATTGGAGCAATTGTCAGAAAAGGAAAGTGCAGAGCCATAATTGAAATCTGGAAGTCAATAGATAATTGACCGACCTACAGGAAGGTTATAATAGGCAAATTACATCTCAAATCGAAGCCCCGAGAGTTGACTTTCATTTCCAGTTAGAGTCGGAACAAACGGAGTTCTGGAGCGCCAGATATTGTTATTTTACTGAAGAAAGTCCATTTTGACGAATTTTACAAGACTGGCCCGTTTAGCTCCAATCAAGCCCGACTCAAGTTTTAAGGAGGTTTTGACATAGGCACGACTTTTCTACCTATAAAAGGAGTCTTAAGAGTCAGAGAGCAGCAATGAAAATCACGAAATTCACAGCATCCATAGCCACCAAATATTATTTTGCTTTCTAAATTTCTAGGGTTTTGCTACACTAGCTTTGCTTGAGAGCTTAAAGGGGAGAAGAGATATGTTCTTCATACCAATATACTGTGTTTGTATCTCTGAACCTCTTTACTTTTATGAAGTTTACTTTGTGCATGAGTTTTCCTATGTGCGAGTAGACAACTTGTTAGATCTAGGGTTTTCAATGGTTTTATAGATCTCTAATGCATTCAACATGATATAATCAATATTCTCTACTTTAATGGTATTCTCTACTTTATTCTGATCTGGCCATTTAGAATATTACTCATAGGAGGAGTCACACCAATACACCATTGGGTAATGATTCCAGAACATGGTTTTTAGTAGGTAACTTCATCCTCGACCAAATGAACGTTTGGCTTGGAAGGTTATGAACAATCAGATCTGTTTCATTGCATGTGATTTCATATTAGGTTTGGAAAGCATCCTTTCTGATCTAATGGTTAACTCATAGGTATAATTTCTCGAGAGATCGGTTATTATATATATCGTCTTATGTGTTCGTGAATCTGTTGATTATTGATTGATTGTTGATCTATATTTCCTGCGATTTCCTTTGGATCTAGCGCCCTTAACCCAATTATGAAACATCCCATTTGTGTTAGTTTAATGATATCACTAATGATATTAATCATGCTTTGTTTTGACAAGTTCCAAAGTACCAGATCTGCGGTAATCCCTTGATTCCATGTAGGATCGATAACCTTTCATACTACAAATGTACACTGTACACTTGCAGTTTGTTAAGGTGAAAACAATTCACGCATCACTAACCGAGTTTCTAATTTTATGTCTCTCAATTCGCTTTCGTATTGTCTTTTTTTAAGCGAGATTATAACTCATACACTCACATTATTTTTAAATAATTGAAATCAATTTAATATAGAAGGTATTTTCTAATAATAGGGACGCTCAAGTTTGTTTCTAATAACTGTCTATCGACCTTTCTTATTAAAAACAACTTTTGCACTAAATATCGGTTTTGGTGGTGATAAATCCTCCTGATGAAGTTCAAAAATGTGTATACAATTACAAATCGTAATGGTGATTTATATCGATTACAAATCCTAATAATAAACTTTCTATGTTGAAACGTGGAAAACCTAACTTAGAAAATTTGATTTGCAAAAAAACTTAGCGTAAAAACATATATTATTAACGAGAACATGAATTAGACGAGAAGCCGACTAACTTGAAGAGAAAAGGAACGATGGTTTTTGTGACGTGAAGAGAAAATTGACATGAAGAGGGTGATGATTTTTACTGATCGATGTCGACACTTGTTTTTATTAGGAAAAAGAAAATAATATCTTAAAAGATTTAAGAGATTTAATTAAGATATATTTTTTTTTATCACCTTAATTTTATTAATCTCAAAACCAAGATAGAAGTGTTGATTTAGCTAGCCTATCGACTTCGCTATTGTCTATGCCTGGAATAACCTTGAAAGAAATTGAATTGAAACTTAAACATTCTCTCTTATATCCTCTAGAATTGGATGGATCTCATAGTGTGTGAGATCGGAGTCCATTAGCTTAACAAGAGTAAGCGAGTCCAAGAGCACCTAAATAACCTCAAAGTGTTATTCTTTAAAGAGCTTTAAGAGCTTCAAGCATTGCCCATGCTTTTGCCGCAAGCGCTAAAGAGACAAAAGCTCGTGAAGAGGTTTTCAATATATCTCTTGATTTAGCGTTGTCTCTGATTATCCATGCTAACCCAGCCATGTTCGATGAAGAGTTCCAAGCTGCATCCACAAACCATGAGATTTGTTTGGGCGGAGGTTCTCCACTTTCATTTTCATTGGTTTGCTGCATCGACTTACTGCTCGAAGATTATTGCGCATCAGTCCACACAGTCGCGTCTTTGATAGCCTTCGATATCACTTCCTTGGGAGTGAATTCCTTAGCTTAATTATATTTTGGGCTGTTTGCAAAAATAAGTCAAAGCTAAAATTACCGTCTTCCTTCGCTCTTTTTCAAAATCCCACGAATTATCTTTTAAAAATCTGGGTATTCACGCATATGCCATCACTTAGACTTTTATTAGAGTCTAACGTTTTTCCAAAAAAGACAAAAATAAATTTCAGATCTAACTTAATTACGGAACTGCCATCTTCTCCAATTAACCCAACCACCATTAACAACCAAATTTGAGCTCATAATGCCTTACAAAACCAATTTTGAACCATTAAAACTCTATATTAGAGTTCACAACCTTCTATTCTCCTATTTTCTCTCTAATTTCATCCAAAAACTTATCTAATTCACGTTTTTAAAATTTAAAAAATTGGATCTCTTGCGATTTCGGTTATTCTTGCATAAAAAAGGTTGGGTTTGTTGGGTATTGGTGTAACTACAAGTTCTGGGCGCTTGACCAAGGTAAAAACGAGCTCAAACCCGGATTTATGTGATTTTTCACATGATTCACAGATTTTCAGATCTGTTTCGCGATTTCAGACTTCCCATGAAGTCGGATGAAGTTTGATGGTCAACGAGAGGGTAGTTTTGCAATTGACTTTTAAAATACTTAGACCAAAACTGAAGTCTGAGAAATTCCTTTGGAATAAAAAAAATCAAGAAAATTCCTCTAATCGAGGCAGAGGGTAGTTTTGCAATTGATCGAAAATTGACTTTTTATTCAGACTTCGTATGTAGTCTGACAAAAAATTGAGTGATTTTGACCGAAAGTTGACTTTTTTCAAACGGAATCATAAGTCTAAATTTAAAACAAGGTATTTTTAGTAATTGACCAAAATTTTCAAATGTTAACCAGAATAGGGGAAAATATTTCAGACTTCTATAGCAGTCTGAAAATAAGGGAAAAACGTTTCAGACTTCTTCGGCAGTCTGAAATAGATGAAATCAGTCATACTGCTAAAGAAGTCTGAAATCGTAGATTTTGGTCAGCGCAAAAAATACACGTCTTTTTCTCAAACTTCTTTCGTAGTCTAGAAATTTATTCAGACTGCGAGGAAAGTCTGGGCATCAAAGTCAAACTTCGGTCAATTGCAAAACTAACCCATACTTTTTGTCAGACTACAAGGGAAGTCTGACAAACTTCGGACTTCTTCGCGAAGTCTGACAAACTTCAGACTTCTTCGCGAAGTCTGACAAAGAAAGTCAAAATTTTGGTCAATTGCAGAAATAACTTTTGTTTTTCTCAGATATCTATTGTAGTCTGATAAAAAAATCAACGTTTGGGTCAATTGCAAAAATACCCTTTTTATCAGACTCCAATAGAGGTCTGCTTTGAAAACTTTTTGTCATACCGCATCCGCAATCTGCTTTGTAACTTTCTAATTGCAAATATACCCTTTTTGTCAGACTGCACTAGATATCTGACGACGAGTTTTGTCAGACTTCTGTGGCAGTCTTGATTGATCAGTTTTTTAAAACCGCATTTTTTTATTTATTTGTGAAGAATTTGGTTGATTTAAAAAAAAATTAATGTGTTTTAGTTGTATAAGTTCCTCCTACGTGAGTTTGACGTGTTTATGTTTGGTAATTATTTTTTAGTAAATTTTTGAATAATATTGGCAAGGTAGCTAATAGAGTTAGACTTCGCGAAGAAGTCTGATATTTCCAATAAGATTTGAACAACTGATATTTTTATTTGAAGTTTGACAACTGTAATTGTTTATGGAGAACAAGTGATAAGAGATCGGATTTGACATTTTACCTATTGTTTGTGGAGAACGAGTGATAAGAGACCAGACTTGGTATTTGGATTTGTTAAGTTTATAAACATTTAACAAATACTATAATATCTCATTGTAATTTGTCTATTTCCTTCAAAAATTGCTTGATATTAAGTTGTGTCTTAACTCTATTTTCTTCAAAAAATTTTTGATATTAGGTTGTGACTTTGTTATGCTTGTCTATTTCCTTCAAAAATTGTTATGTTGTGACTTTGTTTTTTTTCTTTCTATATTTTGGTTTACCATGTTTATTGCTTGTTTCTTGTTTAAATATTTGCGTTTATATGCTGCATTTTATTACTTTTGTATCTTGTATTATTCATGTTATACTAAAAAGAAAGTCTGTATTACCCAAATGATCAATACAATAAGTTTTTAGATACAAAATAGATCAAATCAAAAATATCAATACAATAAATTTTTAGATACAAAAGGGATCAATATATCAAAAGAAATTTTGATATTAATCAAATGATAAATACAATAACAAATGTCAAATATGACTTTAAGACTTCAGAAGTAGTTTAATATCAGACTTCGGTTATAGTCTAATATTACAAATTGCCTCACATCTTTATCTGGATCTATGTTACATCACCACAAGGAGAGTGAAAAGAGCAAAAAAAAGATTTGTTAGATCATTTTTTGTGAAGCAAAAGATCGTAAATAGCAAAAGAGACAAGATATTACCTTTGGTGTATTTAGTAACTCGTAATGATGACATATAACTACTCTGGAATGAAGCAAGTGTAGTCTAATTCAACAATTCTAATATCAGACTTCAATTGTAGTCTAATATAAGACTTCAATTGTATTCTAATATCAGACTTCGCGTTCCTTGAATCACCAATTCTTTTTTCTCTATCTTGTTCTCCAGTACTTGTAAATGAAAGATAAAACAAAGCACAAAAGATTACACAAACAGCCATTAAGTACAGTTTCACTAATGCAATTGAGAAGCTTTTTTTATTGAAACAGACAAACATTTTAATAGACAATCGAGTTTGGGTAATTCAGGACCTGGAACTGATTCTATGCCGGTACTTCCCAACATTAGCCCTGCTTCAGCTGAGGAAGATCCAAATATACACAAATTCTGATCATGATGAAGATGATGACGATGATACACGTGTATATATATATATATATAAGACCGGGAAATTGAGGAGAATGTGGTTACCGGTAC
Organism: Euclidium syriacum; assembly: GCA_900116095.1. NCBI lineage: Eukaryota > Viridiplantae > Streptophyta > Magnoliopsida > Brassicales > Brassicaceae > Euclidium > Euclidium syriacum. The sequence continues at coordinate 6,951,081 of FPAK01000009.1, read as the reverse complement.
AAGGGGATAGGAGAAGGGTGAGTGAGGCAGCGAGAGGGAAGGTGGATTGGCAGAGGAGATGAAGAAACGGTGATGGTGATGATGAGCATCGAGCCATGGAGATGCGAGGATGATGAACTGCTCTGGTTTCATGGAAAGTGAAGCTTGGTCGAGAGATAGTAGAGATTCCTCTATGTGGTGGTTGGTTCGTTCCGATGGGTTTTTCCGGCGGATCTTGGTGGGTGATTCTTCCTCTGCTCTCGATCTGGTCTGATTTTTGCCCGTTTTGCTGAGATTTCATCACCAGCCCATTTTTCTTCGCTAAGCAATTCCCCATAGCTAAAATTAGCTCAAAATTTCAAGACCCAGAACAAAAAAATTGAAACTTAAAAACGGAAAGGAGAGCAAGTTGAATTTGTAGAACAATCATGAGAAGCATTAAAAACGAGGGAAGAAAAACAAAGTGGTGGAGGGTTTCACGATTTGTACTGCGATGGCGAGGGTTTCACGACGTCGGTGGATGCTCAGATCTGTGGTGGACACATAGAAACAGAGAGAGGGAAGTCACAACGGCACGGTTGGAGGAGTCTTTTTCGGTTTCATCGTTGGAGAACGAATGAGAGGTGGCGACGCCGGCGATGCTCACTGGAAAGTGGTCCACACCAATCTTTTCTCTCTCTACTTTTTTGGGACCACACCACACCAACATTATCAATTGAGTTAACTTTTGGGACCACACCACACCAAAAAAGAAATCCTTTTTGGGACCACACCAGACCAAAAAGGAAATCTTTTCATTCCTCATGTGTTGTTCAACGGATCACCTCACATGATTGATTTTATGGTGGAAAGATGCATAGATATGTAACTAGTATTTCATGTAGTTAACTATCTATTTTCTGAAGTAGTTAACTATTTTACTGTTAGGGGGTGGCGCATTTTAACAGTCATGATGCAGATCTTGGAATAGTGCGTGTTAATGGTGAATTTTATTTGGTACTCATTATGCCTATTTGGGTAGTAGTTTCCAGCCATGATGCAGATCTCGGAATAGTAGTTGGTGTCAAGGCTTGTTTATGTAGCTACTTAGTGGGTGTAGTTGGTTACACAGTATCCATTATAGAAATTGACTATAACGACGTTGTATGCATGAAATGACTGGTTGGAAATTAAAGCCAAGCTGTATATAAAAAGACACGTTGGACGTTGTGATTGGTTTGATACAATGGTGGAAAGATGCATAGAGATATAACTATTATTTCATGTAGTTCGATATATATTTTCTAAAGTAGTTAGCTATCTTACAGTTAGGGAGTGACGCCTTTTAACAGTCATATTACTTGTACGCATATCAAACTGCTATTTCATGTATTTTAGTATCTATTACTTGTAGTAGTTAATTAAGTAGTACCAAGGGGTTTTGCTTGGATTTGGGTGTTGGTGGAATTCGCATGATGACTATTTGGGGGTAGTAGTTGGCTACAAAGTGAAAAAGTAGTTGAGTAACTACTTAGCGTAGTAGTTGGTGAAACTGGACATAACACTCCAAATGTATTACCCAGAGTGTTGATGTAGTTGACTAACTTCTTAAAGTAGTAGTTGACTATATAGTGATTCACATGACTATTATTTGGAGATAGTAGTTTACTACAAAGTGCAAAACCACGGTGAAAGAACTAACCGGAGTGTTGGTGTAGTTGAGTAACTACTTAGCGTAGTAGTTGGTGAAACTGGATAACACTCCAGATATACTGCCCGGGCGTGTTGATGTCATTAACTAATTACTTAGGGTAGTAGTTGACTACATAGTTGAAGTGGCTTTATATCCTCAAAAGATGCTTGGTGTGAAGACGAATGGAAAATAAGTACATATGGGGAGGCGGGCAAATAGTCATCTACTTTATGTCCACTATTCCCAGTAGTAGTCGCTTTCTTGTGTGGTTGTAGAGTCCCCAATGCACACTTTGAAAAAGTTTTTTATGGATGTCATGGCATGAAAAAGTCAAATTCTCGTCGAGATAAGTGTTAAACGTGACCGCCCTACAATTGTTTTCGACTAAACAACCACTTTTTACGAAATACTCAACTACTAGACTCAATAGATAACAAACTACATATATATAGTAGTTACTTATCTCGACGGATCAGAGAAAGTCAAACCATAAATTTCTATATAGCACATCATAAATTTATATCATTCAAAAATTACATAAGAGAATATGTTGTGTAATTCCAAAAATAAAAGAGAAAGAAACAATTAATGTAGTCCCAAAATAAGAGAGAATATGATGTGGTCCCAAAAGGAGAGAGAATGTGATAGGCATAATATACATTTATAATATTTCTCTTTCATACTTTTGCAAATAAGTTTATTTTTGCAATTAAATTCTCTCAGAATATTATTCATGCAAATAATTCTTTATATTATTTCATAAATAATAATAAGACATTATTTTGTATTGATTTACAAAATTAATGGAAATTATTTTTTTTTTAAATTAAACTTTTAAAATTTTTCATTTTTGATTTTTGATTTTTGATTTTTAATTTCTAATTTTTAAGTTTCACTTTTATTTTTCAATTTTTAAGTATTTAAAATTTTTTAGCTTTTTATTTTTTTATTTTTTACGTTTTGATTTTTATTATTATTTTTTTATTTTTTTCAATTTTTTTTCGTTTTTTTTTTAAATTTTATTTTCGTTTTTATTTTTTTTGTTTATTTTCGCGAATTTTTTTTTATTTTTTTATTTTTTTAATCGTTTTAAATTATTAATTTTGAAATTTTAGAATTTTGAATTGAAAATTTAATGCAAAAAATAAGATTAATTAGTAATTTAATCATAATGGCAATTTAATCTTTTACACACCTTGAATACTAATTTAGTAAAATTTTAGTGAATGATACTAAACTAGTAATTTTACTAAAGATTAATACTAATTTGAGTAAATTTCACTATATACATACATTGATCGTATCATTTTTGGTTTTTTTAATGTAGAAACACTTGCCACATTCATTTATCGTAAAACCATACGATCTCATTGTATTATCAAACTTCTCATGCCACTGTTTTGGCGCTTGCTTAAGTCCATACAAAGACTTTCTAAACTTACAAACTTTCTTCTCTTTCCCTTTGACTATAAAGCCTTCAGGTTGATCCATATATATTTCCTCATCTAACTCACCATTTAGGAATACCGTTTTAGCATCCATTTGATGAATTTCTAAATCATATATGGCCGCAATTGCTATTAGCAATCTGATCGAAGTGATTCTAGTCACCGGAGAATACGTAACAAAGAAATCAAAGCCTTCCTTTTGACGAAAACCTTTCGGCACCAATCTTGCTTTATATTTCTCAATCGTACCATCCGGTCTTAGTTTCTTTGTGAATATCCATTCATGTCCAATTGGTTTATTTCCTGGTGGTAAATCAACCAATTCCCAAATATGATTACTTAAAATAGATTCAACTTCACTTTGAATTGCCTCTTTCCAATAACGTGCTTCTTCTGATTCCATTGCAGCCTTATAAGTTTGAGGTTCGTACTCACTCAAGTACGTCATAAAATCCGTACCAAAGTCTTTAGAAATCCTTGCCCTCTTGCTTTTTCTTGGTTTAATTTCTTCTTCTTGAACCTTTGAAACATTTTCATCAATTTCACGTACTCTTTTGGTACTTGGTTTTCTTGGGTCTTTGTAAGGAAATCTATCCTCAAAGAACTCAGCTTCATTTGATTCAATGATTGTATTTAGCTTGACCTCAGCATTATCAGATTTAATGACTAAAAATCTATAAGCTGCACTATTCTCCGCAGGACCGATGTAAACGCAATCCACCCTCTTTGGTCCAATAGTTGTTCTCTTTGCTAAAGGTATTTGAACCTTTGCGAGACAACCCCACACTTTCATATTTTTATATGAAGGGGTCTTCTTCTTCCACATCTCATATGGGGTTTTATCACTCTTCTTAGTAGGTATTTTATTTAATATTGAATTTTCCGTGAGAATAGCTTCTCTCCTTAAGCTAATTGGTGCACCCGACTCGTTTAACATAGAATTCATCATCTCTTTAAGAGTTCTATTTTTCCTTTCAGCAACTCCGTTTTGCATTGGAGTATAAGAAGCTGTAGTTTGGTGAATAATTCCATGTGTAGAACAAAAATATGAGAATTCGTATGAGATATATTCTCCGTCACGATCGGTTATAAGAATTTTGATTCTCTTCTCCACTTGATTCTCTGCTTCAGCTTTGAATTTCTTAAACATATTCAAAGCTTCATCTTTTGTATCAATCAAATAGATTTGGAAAAATTTACTATAGTCATCAATGAAAGAAATATAATAGTTCTTTCTTTCACGACTTGAACTTGATTGAAAATCACATAGATCACTATGAATTAAACCAAGTACTTTATTTGATTTTTCTACAGATTTGTAAGAATGTCGTGAGTACTTTGACTCCACGCACACTTCACATTTACTTATTTTCATATTATTGAGACTCTGCTTTGGTAATAATCCCAAATTCATCATTTTATACAAAGAATGATAATTTACATATCCCAATCTTTTATGCCATAAATTATTTGAATCAAGCAAGTAAGTAGAAGCAGAGCTATTGCCTGCGTTTTTATTAACGATAGGTACAACATTTAGTTTAAAAAGACCATCACATAATTAGTCTTTTCCTATATACATCCCACCTTTAGTGAGTACAACTTTATCAGATTCAAACACAATCTTAAAGCTTTTATTGCTAAGAAGAGAACCATAAATCAGATTCTTACGAATCTCAGAGACGTGGAGCACATTTGTGAGTGCAAGTTCTTTTCCGAAAGTGAGTTTTAAAACCATTTTTCCTTTCCCTTTAATCGCTGCAGTGATTGCGTTTTCCATAAAGAGATTTTCTCCACAAGAACCTTGCTCATATGTTGAAAACATATTTAGATCAGAGCATACGTGCTTTTTCGCGCCGGTGTCAATCCACCAATCGTTTGTGTTTGTCACCATGTTTGCCTCAGAAACAACAGCAACAAAATGATATTCTGTAAGATTTGCGTTGCTGTCGTCTCCACTTTGTTTCCCTTCCTTTTTATGACGACAATCTTTGGCCCTATGTCCATGCTTTCCACAAACCCAACATGCACCTTACGGTTTCTTTTTGAAGTTATATCCTTTTGCAGCAATGGAAAATTTGTTGCCTTTCTTGTTATTCTTAAAGCTCTTTGATTTGAAACTTTTTCCCTTAACCATGTTTGCCTTTGCTTCCACAGAAGGAACTTCAGATTTCTCATTCTTGTGATTCTCTTCTTCAACACAAAGCTTGAGAATTAACTGCTCCAAATTCATATCTTCATGGATATGCTTTAGATGAGTCTTGAAATCTTTCCAAGTTGGAGGCAACTTTTCAATGATAGATGCAACCAGAAAATTTTCATTCAAACCCATACCTTCATCGCTTAATTTATGAGCAGTAACCTGAATTTATTCTATTTGTTTCACCACAGAGTTGGTGTCTTTCATCTTGAAATTCAGAAACTTTCCCACAATAAATTCTTAGCACTTGCTACTTCAGATTTGTATTTCTTCTCCAGCGATTCCCACAAATCTTTTGGAGATCTGAATCATCCAAAGCATTAGTTTTTGCACAAAAATTCGTTTTGTGTCCATGTTTTTGATGCTTTGATGATTTCATCGGGAATATCTCCTTCAACCGGAAATTTCGGTCTGTCTGAAGTCAAGCACTATGCCAGATTCAATGTTGTGAGATAAAACAACATCTTTTCCTCCCATCTCTTAAAATCCACTCCTCGGAAAATAAGAGGCTTCTCAATGTGATTTTCACATTACCAACAGACTGATCCATCTATCAATTTCAAAACAACAAAGAAGAAAAATTATGTCTTAGATTGTTGTTCTTGAAATTATAGATGCAGGTCGATTACAACGTATCTCAAATACGTTCACTTTACAAATCAAATAATGAAATAAATACAGCAAATCCAATTAAAATGCTTACTTGAATTTTCTCTTCTTCTTCTTTGTTTGATGACTTCTCCTTTTTGTTGATACGAACAGGGTATCGTTTGATAGAGACTTGCTTTAGCAATCTCCTAAGACAGAATTTTCGCCCTAACAATGGTGTGTGTTGCTTTTATGGATGTCTATCTTGAGGATCCAACTATCGATCTCTAAATTAACACCGTAAAGAGATCCTAGCAAACTCTTCTTTGAGATTCTCTTAAGTCATTGAAGAGAAGAAGACGATTGGAATCGATTCAATCTTTGTCTCCTTCGTTTCTTTCTCCTTTGTATCGTATTCTCTCTCTTTCTCGGTATCGATTTCTTTTTTAATTGAACCAAGAGATGCTTGTTAACCGGTGTGTCTTATACCAATCAGTGCTTTTCACAACCGGATATGTCTTTTTTGATACTTAAATAAATCAAGAACTGATTTTGTAATTTCCATAAGAAGAGATGTGTTTATATAAATAAACACCAACAAATCTGAACTTAGTTCTTCGTAGCTTTTGGTTTGTGACTCTCTTGTTGAAATGTTAAACCTGGGTATGGTATCTGTTGAGTTGGTCACTTTTTTGAATTTTTTTTTGAATTAATTGCAAAATTTAGGTTTTATTCATAAGATTAAAAAACAAGAGAAACTTTGTGTTCTTTTCCTGTTTCTCTTTGATCTTTTCTTTTCTTTTTAGTTTTGATAGCAAAGCTATACAAGACCACATTCTTTCTTTGTCTTTTGATTTGTTTTGAGATTTTTTTATTGAACTCGTTGTATTTTGCTATCTTATTGATAATAAATAAATAATTTTATGATTTGTTTCATCGATTTTAAGTGTTCCTATCTTATACATTTGGTTAAATTTTGAAGCAAATAGATAGGAAATGTAAATCAAATCTTCAATGAACGAAATCGACATGTCTTGTATGTTTGCAAAAATACAAAACACAAAAGAGAAATACAAGACCAAAACAACAAACTTGGTTAATCACAAGACAAAAGAAACCAAAGTCACAACCTTATATCAAGTACCCATTCGGTAAATTTCCCATGTGAGAAGAATCAAGCAACAAATAATATGTCGCATGTATTATCTCGTGCTTTTGACATGTCTTGTGCATTTGCAAAAATAAAACATAGAAATGCAAGATGGAAACAACAAACTTGGTAGATCACAAGATGCAAAAGAAACCAAAACAAACTTGGTAAATCATAAGATACAAAAGAAACCAAATTAACAACCTTAAATCAAGTGTTTATTCGGTGAGTTAGCCGAGTTCAAATAAAAAAGTTATGAATATCCTTCTATACACTTTATTAAAAAAATTCACTCATTAACAGGAGACTTCATGGTGAAGTCTCAGTAATATGAGTTACTTGCATTAAAATTTAAGAAGTTTGAATTTTAAATAATTATGATAGATAAACGTCACAGTAAACTTATATAAGTAATATACATATGAGAACACGAAAAGTAATAACATTCTTTATAATTAGACTTAAAACTTTGTTTTAACAAAATTTACATCTGAGGATTCGGATTAAACTCTCATAAGGAAACTTCAAAGTGAAGTCTTGTAATAAATATTTATTAATTCAAAACTCATAAAATCGATGTAATATAAACTATAGCACATTGAGTTGTGAAACTCATACATTTACAACAACATTAACTAATACAAATGCAAAAAATATAAAATCTCGAAAATGAAAAATAAATAAGATAGAAATATGTTTTTTTAAATTTACTAGTGGAAACTTCAAACCGAAGTCTCGTGACTAGACTTCATATGTGAAGTCTCAATTATTTGAGATAAATACCTAATAAGTTGAGAAAAATGATTTAAAAATAATTATGTGACAAAAACAGCTCAAACTTATACAATATCAAAAGACATCAGTAACACACATGTTATATCAAGAAATTAAAAATAACTAATTACAAATAAGCTTAAATTTCAATTTTACTAGAATAAGCATATAAGACTTCACCGCGAAGTCTTATATGAGAGACTTCACTATGAATTCTCATGCGCGATATAGTGGAGACTTCATCATGAAATCTCACAAGGTGTCTACTTTTCAATTGACCATTGTTTGATTTTTTCAGAAGACTTCACATGTGAATTCTCATACGCTTTTGAGACTTCATCGTGAAGTCTCCTGAAAAGTACGGTCTCGTTTTGCAATTAACCGTACTTTGAATTTTATAGGAGACTTCACCTGTGAAGTCTCCTTATGTAGAAGACTTCACCTATGAAATCTCCGTCTCTTTTGAGACTTCACCTCTGGTCCCTAAAAAGTAGGGTCTAGTTTTGCAATTGATCGAGTTTGACTTTTTGATGAGACTTCATTGTGAAGTCTCCGTGAAAAAGGGGTCTAGTTCTGCATTTGACCAAAATAATTGATTTTTTAATTCCAGACTTCATGGTGAAGTCTCCGAAGTTTCTAATGATTTGACACTTCACCAGTGAAGTCTCGTCAAAAGTCAATGTTGGTCAATTGCAAAACTAGACCCTTTTTTCGCGGAGATTTCAAAACGAAATCTCATCGAAAAGTCAAACTTTCAATCAAATGCAAAAATAGACCCTCCTTTTTCTGGAGACTTCATGGTGAAGTCTCGGTAAAAAGTCATACTTGGTTAATTGCAAAACTAGACCCCTTCTCGGAGACTTTATCCCTAAAGTCTCAACTCCTTTTTTTTTGTTTCCAAAGGGGATTTGGAGACTTTATCGTGTAGTCTCAGAATAAAAAAAAATCAATTGCAAAACTAGACCCCAACTGACCATTGAGACTTCATGATGAAGTCAACTCGCACGACTAAGATCTAAAAATTATAAAAACAAGAAAAAATTACCAAGATCCGTTTCTAACTCGTTTTTAGCTCCATCAACGGCCCAAAACACCGTACGCCACCAATACCCTTGAAACCCAGTTGTCTTTATGCAAAAATTATTGTAAATCGCAAGATTTAAGAATGGTGATTTTTGAAAACGATATTTTTTGAGTTTAATGGATGAAATTGAAGAGGATATCGACGAAAATGAAGCTTTTAGCTCAAATATGGAGTATTAACATCTTTAAATTTGGTTGTTTGAAGCATTTAGAATTCATTTTTGGTTGGTACGGGTGGTTGGAAAATGTTGGAGAATATAAAATTTTCGTAATTACATGATAATTAAGAGGACTATTTTGTTTCAAATAATTGTGAATAAAATATACATGAAATAGTAGTTAAAGCATTTTAAAAGTTTGAGAAAGGGGGGTCTAGTTGTGTTATTTACTTCAATTTGGGATCTATTTGAACAAGAAGTCCATAATTTATTCCCTCAAATGTAATTTCTTACTAATCATCTTATTATAAATTTCAGGTGTTATTTTCATGATCTACTTACTTAAGATTTATTTACTAAAGAAAAGTAATATTTTTCTCACAAAATTTATCCCGTCAACAGCGAATAAAGTTTTAATAGTATATAGGTCTTGAATGTACAGCATGGCTGTGAATAAACATGTGTTTAAAAATTATGCCATTCACCATCTATTTTTGATACATCTGTGGTTACCAAAAAACCGAAAGAAAAAATTAAATAGGTGTAGTGGTTCCAATTTTGGTCATAAACCACACAAAGTTAAGACATTTCCATTTTTGGTGTGGTTCAAGAGTGGTTTGACTTTTTTTTTACTTAAGAAAATTTTGTAAATTACACCCAAAATTCTTTATATAAATAAGTTTATATATTATTCTAATAATATATCAACAGAAATATCTTTAACAGAAATAAACACATCCTATGAAAAAAATTAGTCGTAGTAATTATTTCTTATTGTAGTATACTTGATTTTTTGAATTTAACATTTACTTGATTAAGAAACCATTATATTGTAAAATATAAATATAATAAATGTATAGTGTTCATATATCTATAAATTAATCTTTTATATTTAATAATAGTTCATAAATAATGTATGAAATATTTATTTAACAGTTTAACAAAAAGTTAATACTTCTAATTTATGATTGATTATTAATCTATTTTAATTTCTAAATATTTATCTCACACTATTTTAACCATTTTTACCACTCAAACATTTATCATAATACGTATGTTGCTTTTTCACCATTTAAACATTTTCTTTCACCATTCAAATATTTTTCCTACATCACTCGTTACAAACTGACTACACTTATTCGGCATGGTGCGCTTTTTCAACTGTACCATAATAAAACCGCACAATACCTTTAAAACAGCTTGTTCCAAACTACTCAAACCGCTATTATCATTCGAAGCCTGTATAATGTTATAATTATACCTTGTGAGTTAAAAAAAAAACACATAGATTTTGTCCCTTTCTTAAACTATTTACCACCTATTTGACTCAATTATACTAGTTGTATTTTCTTTAATTTTTTTTGCAATATTCAATTTTTTACTGTTCAAATAGGTTGAAAAACTCATTTTATCCTAAATAAAGAGATGGTTCTCGTGATGGATAACGAGTGCCCATACGTAAACACGATACTAGGTGTTCACATAATTAGTTATTGGTGGACACGACCATAATCATGTCGTATGTTAGATGTTTTGGATGGATAGACAGTGGTCAAGCGTACACATGGTCGGGGTTTTGTCGATAGTGTATTTGTGGACAATGTTTGTTTATCCATGAACTCTTAAAAATGTGTTCTTTAGGTGCGGTATCCGTGTATAGTTCACCATATAAACACTTACTCTTTTATCCATGTGTTCTCTGTTCATGAATGTCTGACCATGTGGATGTTATGCCACCTACTGTCCATCAAAAACGTCTAACATGTGACATGTCTGTGGTAGTATCCACGAATAGTTGGCTACATGAAAACTTAATCTAGACCATCCATCTGATTTTTCGAAATAAGTCTGATTAGTTTTTTTTGTGTGTTACGGTAAATCCCATTTTTAACGGTTTGTGTGGCTGAAAACCTCACCACTGTGTGGTTGTCTGTCTTTAAAATCGTTTGGGATAAGAAAAAATATGAATGCGAGAGAATGTAGGGAGAAGAAAAAATAAAATCAAAAATCAAAAAACAGATGTTGGAGAGATAGAATGGTGAGAACAACAAACATCACAAATATATGAAAAAAATACAAAATTGCAATGAAACGTAAAAAATACAAAATTGCTACTAAAAAGTTTTTAAAAATACAATAGGTGCAATCATCTCTTAATAAAAGTATAGATATATTTTGTACAGGTTTACGTCACCGCTTAACATGAACATTGTAGTTGTATACGTCGAGTGTATATGCATCATATATATACTTTTTTTTATCAAGAGCATCGATCATAGATATTTATTGTAATAAAAGAACTCATTGGGATCACAAACGGGAACACAATAATTGCGAAAAGGGGAGCAAAATCAGTACAGCACAACAAAATACCCTTAAGGGTTAAAGCATATATGACCTTCGTGCATGGTCAAGCTTATTAGTCTCATTCACTTACCATACAATTAATCTCATATCGTTTTTATTTTCTATTTTTCTGAATCCAAAGATCTCTCCTCAAATTTGACAATTTCTTGGAATTTGTTTGTCTCTCTCGTTATCAATCTATCTTTATTTATGATTCCCTCTTTGATTCTTAACTAAGGATCCATGTTCCCTCTCTGCTTTTATTATTATTACTATTTTTATTCTTTCTTTATATTAGTTTTGCAGCTTTTATATGGTAAGATAAAAAATCATTCTAAGAATAACTGTAGCATATGGCCTCTCTTTTATTGTAATGTATGTGGTTATACTGCTTATTTTAGTTTTTATTCAGAACAAAATTTTCTCCGAGTAACGTTCTAGCTGAAAAATATTTGAGTCAATAGTTTTTCTGTTCAATTCAAAATTTAACAAAGACTAACCAGCTGGTGTATATATTTCAATGCGGGAAAATGTCAACTAGTTTTAATGACGTGTAATAAAACTATCAAGCAAAATTTCTATCAGAAAAAAACTTCTGTTATCTCAATGTTTTTTATAGCAGCTATTTTGTTTCATCATTTGGAACAACTATCTACTTTTCACTGAATCTTTATTTTTTTTAAAAAAAAACTATCTACTTTTCATAAATTTATTTTGCATAAGGTAAATTGTAATTCTGGAGAGACATTGCTGCCAGTAATAGAAGTGAAGAGAAAGGGCTAACCTGATAGAATGAATCTACTTGGAAATTGAGGAAGTTTCGCGACGATCAAGGATGAGGTCGCCATTATCAATTGACCGATTTTTGTTAAATAATAATGAGTAATATGCATCATTGACAACTTTTTGGTCGACAGCTTTTTGTAATTAAAATATTTTAGATTTAAAAACAAAAATATATATTTTATAGATGTTATATAAGTTGTCGATACTATCTGAAAATTGCCATACAAATCCTTAACTTTCCAAAATACTTCACTAAAAACATTAGGTTTCGAAATTCCCTTTAAAAACTTCAACTTAGACTTTTAATTTAAATCACCAACTTTGGGTTGATCACGCCGTATTAGAAACACGGTTAACTCGATTAGCAACTTTTATTGCTGTTTGTTCAAGTTTATCCTTCTTCAGAACGTTGTTAATTTACTACCCTACATAAAGCTTGTACAACAATATCTTCCACGATTTGATGGAGATAAAGTAGACTCGCCATAATCACTAATGCAAGTTTTTTTTTTTGAATTTGAGGTTGTGCATTCACTCCTTTTTAAGGTAGGTTTCTTTGTATAAATGACATGTTTCAATCCATTTACTGGCAATTGGTTTTGAGTTGAAAATCCATGAATCTTCAGATTCCGAACATGTTGCCCATCCGACCCAAAATTGATTTATCCCTTCGAAAAAAACCCGATCAATCTTAACTGAAATCGTTCCAGCCCGAATTAATCCAGTTGATCTAACTTATAATTAAATCCTATAATATAAAAATTTTTAGATTATCTCGAGAGGGTGTGAAATAATATCTCACATCATAAGTTTAGATGGGGCATAAGTAGTGTACTAAAACGCGGGTTAGGCGGCTGCCTAGGCGACGCATGTGCGATAGGCGGTGGCCGGGCGCCCTGATTTTACCCTAGGTTGTGCATTATTCGGTTTAAAGAAAATCAGGCGCCTAATAGTGTCTAGGCGGATGCATATGTGATAGGCGGTGGCCAGACACCCCCATTTTACCCTAGACGTTGCGTTATTCCATTTAAAGAGAATTAGACACCTAATGGTGTCTAAACTGGTGATTACGTAGTCTAGGCAGGTGCCTAGGCAGATTCAAACTATCGCTTTGAAATTTTTGTAAGAAAATATAATAATTATATATTATTGTGTATATTAAGACTACTTGGTTTAAGTAACATTTATTTTAAGTTTTTAAACCAAAAACTTAATTCCCTTAGAGAATAAGTTTAAAAACTTTATATTCATACTTTTTTTTAAATAGATTTTGTTGTCTTTTTATTTATTATTGAAGATCATTTAAATATTTTAAAAGTACATTCTTACTTATTCCATCAAATTTTATTCAGTTTGTTATTTGAAATTATTTTTTATTTTTTCTTTCTAAAAATAAAATATATTAAAGATTATTCATTATGTAGGACCAATACTCATCTTACTATTGTTATTTGTTATTATGTAAGTGTCGTCTAAGTGTTTTGGGTTGAAATGACTTTCTCTAATTGGAATAGACGAAAACTTTTATAACATGGAAATGTGATATGGACTAATGTTATAGTTTGATTGGTAGATAATCAGAAAGAAAACTTCTATTCCCTCTGTTTCAATTTAATTGATGTTTTAGAATTTTTATTTTGTTTCAAATTATTTGATATTTTATTATTTTAATTCACAATTTAGTTTTACAAGGCATAGATAAGTGCAAAACACAATTAATAGCCTAATTTTTACAATTAATGTCCTTAGTAATAGAGTTGTTTTAGTTGTACGTGTAACTTTTTAACCATTATTTATTATTATTTTTAATTAGTAATGTAAAAAAGTAAAATTTTCTTATTATATGTGCATGTAAAACATCAAATAAATTGAAACAGAGGGAGTATTTTTTTAATCCTCTATCTGACGATCCGAAATCAAACGTTTCAGATCCATTTGACCTGAACATAATGTGACGCGTATTGTAATTGTTTATTTGATTTTTTTTATAAAAATTTTAAAACAAAGAAACTGAAGATTCTCTTTATCTTACGTGTTTCATATTTCTCTATTACATTTTTATTTATGTATTTAAATTTAAAACGAATAAATCTAAGAGTCCCTTCATAACTCTAATTTACGTAAACGAAGTGATGCAATGATGACTAATTCTTCACGCTAATACTGCAAAATTTAAAATCAACCAATAAAAATTAAGATATGATAATTGACCAATGTTAATGTGTTATCGTGGTAATCTTAACTTAACCCCTACACATTGTATTTTATATATATATATATATCTTTTGAGGGCATACGTAATGAAACATTCGACTCGATTATTTTCAGTGTAACAAAAAAATGCATAGAATTTTGTGCAACAAAGCCCTCACCTTCTTATAATCCTTTGAAAGATCTCGATCTCACAGATGTAAGAACAAAGATAGAGGTTGGTATTCTAGTATTATGGAAAGCTTATAATACTAAAAGTGGTAATTCCTTAGAGATGATCGTTGTCGACCGAGAAGTAACTATCTTTGTTCTTACCAAGCAATGTTCATTAATAAAACTTTTTTAGTAAGTGTAATATCTAACTATCTAATAAATGTATTTTTATAGGGTAGTATAATCTAATGATCGTTTGAGGAGGAGTTGATTCCGAAGCATAGAGATATGTTGGAAAAAGGTAAATCAATAATCATCAATGGTTTCAATCCTAACCAATAGGATGTAAACTTTATGTTAAGTCCCTTACTTTATAAAAAAGATGTTATGAGAATTTCAACAATAGAAGCATCCAAAGATTTCCATGATGACGTTACAGAAAATTATTTCCACCTTTTCTCGAAGATTATATTTTCTACTCTTAACATCCAGATTTTGACTGATAAATTTATTTGTGGTTTATCGTATATATTGGATTTTTTAAAAATATTATTTTTCATTGATACGTCGATATTGTTTACATTTTCTTTTATATGTCATAGGTCATATCGTAAATCTTGAAAGTCTCGAGGATATTAAGACATTTTATAAAACTAGCATTTCTATTAAAGTAGATGCAACGTTACGAGATATCAAGTAGAAGTTTTATCCTATAGAAAATTTTTTACCATTTATTTTTACTTACAATTTTGTTAAATATATCAATTTCTAAGCGCTATTGTTTTTGGTAGTGATGATCTTCTAGCTTACACTTTATGAGGCGGTCATGCTAAGAAGGTTCTTGATTACGTTTGGAAAAATGCAGATTCTCCTATTATATGTGTTATAAGATTTGCATAGATTATAGAATATACATATATATTACTTTCAACAATTTTATTAGCGTGTTTCTTAGCAACTTTACTTATAAGTGTGTTTCTTGTCTTAATTTTTTTCACATAGGTACAATCGTCATATCAAACATTTTTAACTCAACTCAACTTGTGCTTTATCCACCAATAAGTACAATTGATGAGTTTATATCTTTGTAAGTTATTTTATATTTTCAATGAACTTATAACATATACTAAAAGTAGGGTCCGATTAATCTTCTTGTACTCCAATAAGGGTTTTTAATTGTTTCTCTTCTAAGGAAAGTAGAAACCAATCCTCGCATTCTTCTTTTAGACAACGTCATCATACATATTTTTATAATTATTGAGACTTGTCACTTTTTTTTTTAACATTGATTTATTATTCTATAACAAATTTTGAGAACTGTTACAATTTTAAAATCCACAAATAATTTTATTTGCTTACTTTTAATAATTTTTCTATTATAGTTTGTGCTTATTTTGGTTCATTCTCTTAATTTAAAATTTTAAATAGCATACAAAAATTAATGAAATAAGTTAATTATGAAGCATTGATAGAATCTTAAGTGCTATAAATTAATTTAACTATATAAAATTACATTAATCTTAATATCATGAATTCAACCTTTTATATATTAAATAACTATAAATTCATAATTATATTCTTAGTTCTTAAAAAAAAGCTTTCATTTTATATTCACTCACAGCTATTGTGAAAGCAATAATGAGAGAGAATTTTAAGAAAAATTAAAAATCATGAAAAATACAAGAAAGAAATGAAGAAGATCTTGGTTACTCACTAATTCATTTTTTAATATATTATAAGAAATTTAATTTTTTTTCTCAACTCTCTCTCTAGATCTTATCCTCCCTCTCAAAAAATTACCCCAAGAACAGAAGATGGAAAACTTGAGATTATATCCATGGAACTAAGAGAGCATAAGAAAACATAGTATCTAATTAATTAGGGGGAGGGGGGAGAATTTTAGGTTACACCAACTCTCCAGCGTTTACGTCATGGTTTACGTTAATTTTTGGGCAGTTTTGTGGCTTCACATTGTCAATGTCATGCTCGATGTGGGCTTGTTGTAGCTGATTTCCTTCGTGTTGTCCATATGCTGATCTACATAAACTTATGGACCTTTTTTCTCTTCAACATCGGTGGCATGGTGATCGACGTGCATATCCCATGTGCCCCGTCGTCGGCGTGGTGAAAAAAGTGACTATATTTCTTCGTTTCTTTAGATTTTCTTCATTTCTTTGGGAATCATTTTTATTTCTAATACTTTATGATTTTCTCAAAGCTCATTTGAGCTCCCTTATACCTAAGAACTGAAAAGAAAGTACAAAGGATGCAATGCAAGATATGCATAGATCCTAAAAGACTATATATATATATATATAAACTTAAAAACTAATCTTAAAAATATATAACATGTAGGATTTTGAAGTTTAAATGATAGAAAGTATATAGTGAATCGAGTCTTTTGAATTAACAAGACAAAACCTACACCAAAGAGCCACTCCAAGCAAGAAGCACAACACAATGAGGACCTCTTGAAGAGGCAAAGGCTCTTAATGGGAAAATTTTAGACTCTTATCTTCTCTAATAATGCGAATGAGATTGACTCTCACTTTTCTAACTATGGACCAAAGAACAAAGCTAGAAGGGCAAGAAAGTTATCCCACCATCTTCTCAAACTCCCTGACTTGATAGAGAGCCAAGTACGGGGGAGCAAACCCTAACCATAACCCCCGCAAGGGTTCATTGATAGAGCAATTCACTACATGATTGTTGATGTAGGGGTTCAATTTTCTAATTGTTACTAACCGGAAGGGTCGAAAATCCAATAAGTCAAATAAACTTTTTTTTTTCTTAACGAGTACTAAGACGAGCTCGAAATGTCGAACTCGGAGTATCGAGCTCGAATTATCTAAGAGAAAACTAAGTCCTTTTTCAGAGCTCTTGTTTGGTGCTTAGATCTAGTTGCATTTGTTCTTGTTAATAGTGACATTATACATGAACTATCTAGGATAAGCTTGTAAATCTCTTCAATTCTTGAACCATTGCATAAAGTGGTCTTATCATCATTTTATTTGGATTTTAAAATTGAGTTTAGCTTGTCTTGGTTGGAAATTTTACAATAATGAACTTTTGGATATCGATATTCACATTTAGATTTTCTTCTCTTTCTACGACTCTTTTGTGGATCCAAATGTCCATACTCTGCGAATGGTTATCCTCTACCCTAACCTAATCCTTTCTTTACGCCATAATATACATGCGAGTGAAGTTTTCAAGTCTTTTATGTTGATGTAGTAGCTTAGTCATCAAAGAAAAATTAGCACTTGTAGCAAAAAACTAGATGGTATTTTGTTAAGAGGAAATGTGTTTAGTGTTTTTTTTTTTCTTTAATCCTATTATACCCCTTCCACATGCTTTCTCTCTTCAATTAAAATTAAACGAGAAACTCTTTTATTTGTGTACCTTTGTTTCTATTTGTTTACATAGACGTAACATATCACAACGTATGTGGTAGTGGTTGTGAACACCGAAGGTAGATCGGTGTCCTGTAACATTGATGGACCCATAATCTCACGTGATAATTTAGGTTACAAAAAATTTAATATTTTTCTCTCATTCGTCTATGTTATTTTTCACGGATATAACGGAAGCTTGTAGTAACGGTGGTCAAGTAGCAGTAAATTTATGCATGCTAAGCCGATATGATATGACTCGAACACAAACGCAATTACGAATACAAAACACGTCACAATTTAGTACTACAACTTGTTGGATTGGTATGCCGTTTTTAAACTCAACTGATTAGCTCAAAAGTTTGGAACTGTCGCAAATTCTAAAATGATCACCATGTTTCTAAATACTCCACCACCATTTCTTTTGAGACGCTGCAATTTTCAAGATTTCAAATGTCGTCTTCAAAATACCATAAGCAACTACCATGTTTTCATATCTTCTATTGCAGTATTCTCTTGCGACGCCGATAAAGGCCATCATAATTCCATATCATCCACGACCATCGTGTATATGAGTTTTACTTTGCAACATACATATTTTTGTTTCAAGAACATAATAACTTGTTAACAAATGTTATATATTTAACTTTTGTAATTAAGTTATCGTGGTAAATATAATAATTACATGTTAATATATTTGTTAGTATAGTGTTACAAGTAATTTTAACATGGTACAACAACAATAGTGTAATCAGTCTAACAATTTTTCATATCGATGTAAATATAAAGTTGGATGTAAATATGCATTTTATATATGATAAATTAATTATGAACATATTAATTTTTAACATGATACATAAACGTATTAATCTTAAGAATAAGTTTAATACGTTGGGGAACATGTCAAATAATTTAAAACGATAAAAAATATTATCAACTTAA
Source organism: Euclidium syriacum (assembly GCA_900116095.1). Classification (NCBI taxonomy): domain Eukaryota; kingdom Viridiplantae; phylum Streptophyta; class Magnoliopsida; order Brassicales; family Brassicaceae; genus Euclidium; species Euclidium syriacum. The sequence continues at coordinate 6,932,199 of FPAK01000009.1, read as the reverse complement.
TATGTTTTATATCACAATAAAGATAAAAATAAATATAAATGTGCATGTTTATATATCATAGAATAATCTTTAACATGTTAAAGAAAACATGTTACTTTAAAAGAAAAAGTAAGTTAAACATGCATGTTACAATACTTGTAATCATAACAGTAGAGATCGACATCGACTTTGTCTTCATAATTATAACCACAGATTTATGGGTGTCAGTAAATTACCATAGATAAAGAGAAAACTTTTGTTTTTGAAGTTTTATCTTATTTATCATTTTTTCAATTTACATCTAATTTTGTGATTATTTGATAGAAAAAAAAAAGCAAGAGTGAAAGAGAAGAGAGGAAGGAAGAGAAAAACCATCAAAGAACCGACATCACCAATAGCATATGAAAATCTAAAATATCAAAGTGGATAGATCTTTAATTACATACTTTTTATATATTTTTAGCTAAATTACTATTTAAAAACTTAGTTTTTTTTTATAAGAAAACCCTCTTAATGACATAATTTTTTTTATAACAAAAAAAAATCCATACATTAGTTAGACCTAGAAAAAAATATTTACATCGAAGTTAAATCAAACCAGTCTTACATAGCTAAAAGAGGAGAATAGAAAACCTCGTACTTTTATCCTTTTTGCAAAGTCATCAACACAAACATTAGAAAGTCTAGGTATTTAAGTTAAAATAAAATCTAAAAACCTAGCACAGAGTGTGGTAAATGGCTCTAAATTTGTGTAGAAAACATACCAATCTAACTGATTTTTTGTCATCAAAAATCAATGTCAATACATAGTCCAAAGAAGGCAATCTATTTTCACATGTAGAGATGAAAGACTTCGAAGTCAATCTTGCATTCTCAGAAAGGAAGTAGCCCATGGTATTTCGTAGATACAACCCCAATCCACTAATTGGTTAATGATTGTGTCAAGTTTAATGGAAATATTTTTATTCTAATTCTCTAAAAATAATAGAATAGAAGGGCATCATGTGTAGCTTTTAAGGAATGATAAGAAATGTGTTAAAATATTTTCTTATAAATGATATAATGGTATAGTGTTTAAGGAATGATAATAATTAATGTTTGTCCTCATTATTTTGTTCACCAGTTAGAGGCTACATTATTTACTAGTTATAGCTAATGAAAATTCTTCACTAATTAGCTTGCACCCTTAAAATTTTGTGGATTGCATCCGTAACATTTTATTTTGTTTTTAATACTTTTCTAATCATTCAAAAAAAAAATCGAAAAAAAAAAACATAATTGAAAAAATCTTCTTCCTCTTTTTGACCTATAAGATATGAATGGTGCAATCTATCATTAAGTACCCAAATTTATCATATTAACGTTTTATTCTTTCACCCTTAACAAATATTTTGAATTTTAGGTAAGAAACCCATAATTATTTATTAGCTTGTTTCATAACTTTCGACATGCTTTAATAAATTTAAAACCTTGTTTCACTTTTTTTTTACTTGGTAACATTAAAAGAAAAAAATATTTTATTAATGCAAAAACAGTAAAAAATCAATAGCAAAACAAACTTGTTTTGACTGTTTAACAACGAATATGTGTCGTAGTTAAAGGTTTCGTCGCAAAACATATCTATAGAAAAATTGCTACTGAGTTACGGCTGATTTACGACTGATATAGACGGTCACTATTCAGTCGCTAATCAGTTTTAAAGTTTTACCACTGAATAGTGACTGGAATTTGCTACTGCAAAATTAGTCGATATTCAGTCGTAAACTTTATCTACTAAATTTTGACTAATTACCTACTTTTTGGGCTACTAATTTATGACTAATTTGAGCATCGATATTTTTGGCATTTTTATGACTATTTGATGACTGATTTCTTAATTTTTGTTTGACTAATTTACTACTGAATACCTACTAGATTATCGATTTCATAATTTTGTATAGAAATTAATTTGGTTGTTGATTTTAGTTTAAATTTGAAGCTCTAAAAAAAGTGAAGCAAAACAAAACAAGATAATCGATCCATACAACAAAATATGAATTCATGTAGTAAAGCTGATAAGGAGTTTTTCCCATTTGCAAAACACAATATAAGTTTCAAGTTTTAAGTGAGCTAAAGAAGTGACAAACAAGTGAGCTAAACAATTGAGAGAATGGATCATCATAAGGACTTTCTTGGGTAAGGAATGCGAGGAATCGATCGTCGGTTCTCAAAAACTTGTAATAAATCGCAAGCTCGGCGGTCTGAGCCTTCTGAGCAGCTGCAACTTGAGCATTCTCTGCTTCTTGCAGTTGTTGCATCTGCCATAAAGAAGACGAGGTTTTCGAATTTTTTACCTTTCCGTTGAACAAAGTCTTGAGGCTTCCACTACCAAACAGTTCTTCTCTATCGTTTGTGGATGTAGCCTACAAAACGAAAGGACATAATATTAATCCCAAACACTATCATCAATCACAGTCCAAAACATAACAATATAAACGAAGCACTTCACCCGATTAAAGAGCTTGTTATCTTCTTTTAGGGATAGGACTGGCTGGATGACGACCATCCGATATATATGTGGTTTTAGACTCAAAGTTAGACAACATTTCGTTCTTTTCCTTCATATAGGTGAAATCAACTTGCTGGGATTTTAGATCGATAGAGGTTCCATCTTTCTTATAAGCACTGATGAACACCTCACTGAAACTCATTGGTCTGCGCAATTCAACAACTAGAAATGGAAAAATGATAGGGTGAATCAGTAAATGAGCACACAAAGTAAGATTAAATATAAATATAAACCAAAGCTAATTATTAAATCAAAGCCTTATTGCAACACTCAATCAAAAAATTTGAACCAGCAATCTCAGTAAATCTGAAAAGCATGAACAAAATAAAACCACATATCATAGATTCAAGCAAGATTAACGTTTCAAGTGACTTAAATTTTCAAGTGACTCAACGTTTCTTGTTCGATTTTTCGGTAAGACTTCTATCGAGAGGCGTGTTTGTGAGAATCAAGACCTTTACGGTTAAACATCCGAGCTGCTGAAGTCGTTGCACTCTTTGCTATTTGTTCTTCAATGTTCCAATGTGCTTTCATTTTTTCCCAGAGCTTATTAGTGATCCATTTTGGTTGCTCATCATTACTCCTTGTAGTTCTCACCATGTCTTTCAAGCGAAGTTGAAGTATGGACTCCATATGTTATTTAACCAACCTTTTAAAAATGGATCTTATATGTGTTCAAAACAATATAGAAAGATCGGCGTTAGTAATTATAAAGCACATACAAGTATTACAAACAAATTAGTTGTTACAGTAAAGAGAAGGTTACCGCGAATTCACCGAACCATCGTTCTTGTCTTTCCCTAGGCACACACGACAAACTGTAGTATGAGCCGTCAAACTTGTTGGTGAAACACTTTATAATCTATAGGATGAGTGCGGATCCATCAAAACCAAATCTGTAATGAAAGTAATACACGACATAAGTTATCATCTCAGAATGTTGTGTGAAAGAAAATACCAAATGCTTACTTTACTTAATAAAAGTTATCATAAAAATATGTAAACAAGCATCTCAAACCAAGCATAATCACATCCAAACCAAGACAAATCACAGCTCAACCCAACCAAAATCACATCCAAACCAAGGAAAATCACATCTTAATGCAACAAAAAACGCAGAGACAAAGAAAAAAAAGATATTACCAATTTGAATCATGCTCTTGGAGGTCGGGGTCAAGGGTAGTGATTTTCTTCGACCATGGCGCAAGTAGCAGTGAGTTAAGAGCCTCCATCGAGTCTTGAGAGAGATTGGGCTCATGAAGATCTTTGACATCAGAAAAAATTTCTTGGTCTTCTTCTTCTATGTAGTGTGAATATTGTACATGAAAACTATGAGGAGATTGAGCTGCTCGATGTGGAGGAAATTGAGATTGTTAAAGTTGAAGCGCATGTTGTTGATTTAATGAAGCTTTTCGATTTGTAGATGATGCAGGTGTTCGAGTTTGAGCCGCCCGAGATGCAGCTGATGCAGCGGCTCAATTTTAGACGATGCATGTGCTTGAGTATGAGCCATTGGAGATGCTCCATAAGGTGGAACCCTTGGAGCGGCTCGATTTCCAGACGATGCATGTGATTGAGCGACTGGAGATGCTTAAGATTGAGAGACTGGATATGCTTCAGATTGAGCCATTGAATATGCTTGAGAAGGCTTCGCCGTTGAGCTAGTGAACAACTGTTTCAGAGGAGGGTAATCTTTCAATCACGGCTGACGATTGTTGTTGGAGAGAATTGGTGAGACAATCTATGACGTTGATCTTGGTACAAAATCATACCGAGTGGGTAGATTGGCCGCCGTTCCTACTCTCAACGTAGTTGGCTAGCATAGATGTAGTTTCCTCTTTCCACCCATCGAAACAGATTCGAAAAACCGAGAAGGGGATTTGACAATTAAAACGGTATATCTAGCGTTTCAAAGAAAAACGAATGAAACAGAGATTGAGAGAGACAAAGGATCGAGGAAGAAGAAAGGATCGAGGGTTTGATTTTGGGGAATTTGGCACTGAATTGAAGAACAAAGGATCGATTATGTACAAACGACGAGTAGGATTTGAAAAACCAGAGAGAATTGAAGAGAAAGTGGAATTAGGGATTTGTTTTTTTTTCTAAGTGTTACGAGAGTGAAAGAAGAAAAATAAAGAATTGAGCCAAACAAAATTAAATGGGTTTGCGCAGTTTGATAAAAAAAATTAGGCCAAATTTTAAGGGGTTATTTTTTCCGGGTGAATGAAGCTCAAAAATTCTGTTTTGATTTGGGAAATTAGTTGGTAATCAATAGTTAATCAATAACCTTTTTTTTTCCTATTTTGATCTAAGTAAAAATTCAGTTTGATTTTTTTAAAAATGAACAAAATTAAACTTAAATGACATATTATTATATAAAATAACTTTGGTATTATATAATCTAGACATAAAAATATGGCAGTCATGACTTTTCATCCCATAAAACTTTCCATTCGTGAGATCAGCATAACTAGCTAAGTCTGAAACATAATGTAACAACCCATATAGTCAAAAGAGCTGACCGAGTAAGTCAAAGTCAAAATCAAACGAAGACAGGAATTTTTCACCAAAATAAAATTCCCGGGAAGGTGGTTAAGAATGCGTTAAATGTATCGAAGAAGTGATTCAAAGACTCAAGAATGCTCAGAGGAAATTCTAGATGAAGACGGAGAAGAATCCGCACGAGAATATTTTCGTAAAGAAATATAATGATTTACGGGGTTATTTTCAACGTCGGAATTTTTAAAATAAATTTAAACATTAATTCCGCGTACCGCGAATGAGATTAATTGTATAAATTCAAGACGGATTTTGGGGCAAAATTTGAGAAGAAACGGAGTTCATATGGCGAAATCGGAGACGATTCAAGTGGTACAAGTCCAGAAGACGAGCAGCAAAGTCTCGGGAAAAGAGATTATATAAAGCGGAAAATGGATTTACTATTCATTTTCACTGTTCTGCAAAAACAGAAACTCAAAATTTTATCTAGAGAATTGAAGATCAAACTCAAGGAAAACTCAAGAACGTGAAGAACATTCAAGCGAATAACGAATAACACTTAAACGAAGAACGAAGAACGAAGAACGCTCAAAGGAGGCGACCACCGTCGGCCACCGTCCCTTCACCGTCGACCACCACCTTCAGCCGTCAGTCAACCGTCGATGGTAACCGGTCAACGGTCCGCCGCCGGTATTGACCAGCCACCGCCGCCGGCACCGTTTTCTGACGATTTTTCCGGCGAGCTCTCCGGCGTCCCGTTCCAATGGCGATTCTCTCCTCTCCCACATTGTTCCCGGCGGTCTATTTCCTTTAAACTGCCGTCATTTCACCGTTTTGTCGAACACCAAATTTCGACGAAACGACCGTAGCCGCCGTCATCCCCATGCATGCGCTGCCGCCGTCGTCACCTCTCTGTGGATACCCAAGTTGTATTTTACGGTTAGCCACCGCCGAAGTAACCGCCGTCGCCGTCGCTGCCGCCGCCGTCGCCGCTGTTAACCACCTTGAACCACCGCCGTCGTTAACTGGTCGGTTTGGTTTGGTAAACCAACAATTGGTTTATTAAATCATAATTGATTTGGTTGGTTTGGTTCACTGGTCTAACCCGATTTAATTCAATTGAACCGGTTTAGTTTGGTTTACCTTGGTTTGGTCTGGTTCAGCTAAACCAATTGGTTAATCCTGGATTAATCAGTTTAGTTAAACCAGCTGGTTTAACCGATTATCTCCGGTTAGGAAAAATTGGAGGTTGAAGGAGAGAATTGGGTTGGTCCTGAACCAATTCGGAGTCGGTTCAAAGAGATTCAGAGATTGCATGGTAAAGAAGAAAGAAGAAGAAAAGGAAGAAAAGGAAGAAAAGGAAGAAAAGGAAGAAAGGAGAAGAGTCAGAGAAATGATAACTTGAGGAGCAAGTTATCAATTTCTTGTGAAGCTTGGGGCTCAAGTCAGTCCTTTGGAGCTTTTGGAGTCAAGCAGTGGGTTCAGGAAAGATTCCATCATCATCACTCAGTCACATCAGCCGCATCATATAGTCAGGTGAGTGGGTGCATGTTTGATTGGTTGATGCATTAAGTAGAATGCATGTAGATCCCGAATAACCCTTAGAATCTTTGTAAAATGTACCTATGAATCTGGAATACTTACTCGGTGCGGGTCGATGCGTATAATTAATTGCATGCCTAGTGAAACTCATAATAACCGGATTATGAGTAAAGATGCATTGCATGTAGTTAATGATTGAATGTTGATTGTTTGATTGTTTTGAGGAGTCAGCGGTGCAGTAACCCACCCTGATGGTTTATCCTCACTTGCTAGTTTGTAGTATAAACTTATTTGTGGATCACTTGGTATGGTGCCAGTGGACTGTCGATCTTCCATTGGGGAATAGACAGTTTGTGTATAGTACGGAGATGGTCGAATCTACGCCAAGAGCGGGAAAGGAGAGGTTCCTTGATCAGCCCAATTGTCCGGTGGACCCTTGTTTAAGAGAGACTAGGTATAGACTGATCAACGAGCCTGGATCATGAGTCGATAGAGTGCTGGTACATGGTCGGGCTAACGTACTTAGACCACGAGTGGGTAAGTGTTCGAGTATATGAGTTGACTACCAGACTTTGACTATGATCGTTCAGATTCGACCACTGGTATGAGGTGTGAGGCCATCAATCCTTATACCTATATATGGATTAGTTACAGGGCCAATGGAGTAGTAGCCAACAAATCTATTTCTGAATAGATTCGGAGTTAGGAGAGTAAAGCACTACTGGAACCTCGAGTTCAGGGGGTTCTGGGTGGGGTATTAACCATTGTGTCGCGCTGGGCGAATGATGGGCTCAAGAGTGTGTATGCTGTCCCTCAAGAAGAGAGCAGTAGACCCTTAGTGACTCAACTCTCGTATGGGAGCTATCAGGTCTCGTAGCGAGAATGATAGACTCCAAGTGGCATCGTGTCTGCTGAGAACGATGTTGCAAAGTTGCGCAGGGTGATGTTCCATCACTGCGTAAGCTCTTGACCACCTTGCGGATTAATGATGATGTTTCTGGGTAGTTAGGGGAATAATGAAAGAATGGTCTGGACTAGACTAGGTTTGTAATTTATACCGCGTTAGAGTGAGATGAGTGATCCCCTAGATTTTCCGCAAGGTTGGATGTCTTTTAGTGTAGTGTTTCCGGGCCCATGGGTCAGAGGCACTATCACTAGTAGGAGGTGTATCTATAAGCCTCATCTGTGAGTTGATCTTCGTGACCGTAAACCCCCATATTTACGGAAGCGGAATGATCCCGAAGAACAGTATTGACTGATCATCAGGCCGTGGGTGTGGCGTCCTGTTGAGGAGCCTGTGTACCATTCTTCTGATGAGCACATGGTGATAGGGGGATTGTCGATGGACTATCCCGGGGATTACGATATCACCAGGGCCCAATTAGAATGAGAGTGATGTTTCCTTTATAGGATTGAGTAGGAGACGGTATGAAGTATGTCCCGTAGTATAGAGGACATCTGGGATGATGTTAATCCGTTGGGTTGATGTGATGTTTGTTGGATCGGTATTCGTTACTTCAGGGAAAGTAGTGCGTATCTGATCTTCCTTGTTTTTATTGTTTGTTGCTTCGGCTATTGTCTATTTATTTTCGGTCTTATAATTTGATCCCTAGGTGGATCCCGCTCGCCAAGTAACGTGTCGGTGTTACTCACCCCTCCCTTTCCCCCCTCCTTTTAGGTTCGAGGAGAGCATAAGAGTCTAGGAGGCTTTTCTACTCGGATACCTTGGTTTTCTGATTGCTTGCATTTTTTCATGGAGAAATGGTTTGCACGATATGTTTTGACTCGATTATATTAATCGATTTCTCTTAGGAGCTCCACTAACCGTATTCAATGTTTTCTTTGTTTCATGTACGCTGCGCTGCTTTATAATCGGTTGGTGGATCACCACTAGTACGAGGTTCTGTCGAACCGGCACAACCTTGGTCTCTACAAAGAGACATGAGGGGACGATAGTTTGGGAAAACCTCGGGAGGGTGATAGTCTTTGTGATATTTGCCATAGCTGACGTGGAACCAGATATCGTCATATGACGTAGCGACTCCGAGCAGGTCCTTGACCGAGATGTTCGACCGCTACGTGTTCTTGTTTGATTGGCGAGGCGGTCGGGCATGTCGGTCAACGGGAAAGACGGTTTTGGGCGTTACACATAACCATTTGAGAATTTGACCAAATGTTTCACGCATTCGAGTAAGCTTCTTTTGGCTTCGTCTGTCAATAAGTAGGCAGAAAAAGGTGATCTACCCTCATCATCAACATTTAAGTGTGCCCGAGAACATAATTCTTTTGTATCCAATCTTAACGTGATGGTGTTGTTTGATTTACCCTTCACACACATAAGAGTATTCATGATGTTGTCAAAAAAATTATTCTCGATATACATCAGATCGAAATTATGTCGAAGAGTGAGGTCTCTCCAGTACGGCAATCATGACTCTTCATCCCATAAAAATTCCATCCGCCATATCAGCACAACTAGCTAATTCTGAAGCATGACCATCTGGGAATTTGACTAAATGTTGCACACATTCTAATAAGCTTCTTATGGCTTTGTCTGTCAATGAGTAAAAAAGAAAAGGGGATCTAACCTCATCATCAACATGCAAGTGTGGCCGAGAACAAAATTCTTGTATATCCAATCTTGACAGGATGGTGTCTTTTGATTTACCCTTCACAAGCATAAGAATATTGATGCGTGAATTATTTCACCTAAAAACTAACAGCAAGTGCACAATGTATAATTTTAGTACTTAGGTGATCGATCCCACAAAGATTATGTCGAGTTTAAATTCTAATCATGAAATCTTTCTAAAGAAAATTTAGTATCCGGTAACTTATTGATCAAACTTAACTTGTGCACTTATAATATTAAAAACACTAGATCATAGGAAGAACCGCATGAGGTATAGATCAACACCAATCAACAACCAATATATTCTAGAACATAGAAGAAAGTTATATGTAATCTCCTAATTACTCAGTAGATTACTCCTACTTGTTAACGGCTAGGCCAGAAATATACTTTTCAACCTGTGGAACCTAACTCATGCAATGAATATAGATCCAGTTGTTCATGACTTTCCAAGACAAAGAATAACCATGTTTGGGTCGTTCCATCAAATAGTATTTAAGATAACCGAACCTAGTAATTAATATAATGATTGATGAAGTCAAAATATATGCTTTGTAGTATTATGAAAGTAGAGAATCATATTGATTATGTCATGTTGAATGCCTTAGAGATATGTAAAACCATTGACAACCCCTAGATGTAATAATAGGACTACTCATACATAGCAAGTAAAACCATAATCATATCAAAATCAAAGTATTGCACAAAAATAAAGAGAGTAAGAGTTTAGAATAAAGAACATGTCGTGGCTAGCTCTCTCTCCTTGCAAACAAAATTATCCTAAAAATAAATCTCAAATAAACCTTAAGAATAAGGTGGTTTCTTGAGAAAAAAGAGTTTTCGGTGGCTTAAGTGTCTTGAAGGTTTTTGCTTCTGGAGGCTTGAAGGCTTGACCTTATTCCAATGCTAAAGAGGGTATATTTAGCTCCAGGAGTCATGCATGGGTTGTAGATAATGATGCAAAACTTCGGGTCTTCAGAAAAAGCCTGTAAAATGATTTCCTTATTTTTGACTGACTAGACGGGTCACTCGACTTTAACGTGCGGTCGGTCGTCTTTTACTCTGAGTGGATTTATTCTTCATTTTTCTCCAAATCGTCTAATTTTCTTCAAATGTCTTATCACGTGTAATTCTTAATTTAACCTGCTAATATCTCGGAAAAAGCTCCAAAACCATGTCAAATATATAGGTGGAAATAAGTAAAAGTCTCACTACATCAAACTCCCCCAAACTTAACTTTTGCTCGCTCTCAAGCAAACAAAGAGCTAGACTAGGAATATAAACAACTAAACCATGATTAGAGAGTCATTTTTCAGCAACCATTTCTTTCATTGTTATTTCATCAACAACGTCCCACTAAAAATGAACTACAATATACTTCCTAAAAAAAATCTTTTTAGAAACGTACAAGAACAATCAAACCCCAGTGATAACTATAACTCTAGATACCATCCTAGCATAACACTTATCATCATAGCTTTGCCTCAAAGCTTATCAAACACAAGACAGTCTTAACACACAGGTTTCTTCCCTCTCCTCAAACTTATTCATATCATTATCATTTCATTCATAAGTTCTCAAGTCTAGACGAATAATGACATCTTAGGAAATTTTCCTAGTCTCGCCAATAACTGAGTTCTCAAAGGTTCAAAGCACATAATGACATCTTAGGAAACTTTTCTAGTCGCACCGATCCCGAGCTATTGGTAATGAAAAGTAGGCGTCTTCAGAAATTTTCATCTGCCTCATTACCAAGTTTTTTCATTTAAACACAATCGAATTATTCTCATTCCTTAAAAAGTATCTAAAGATAGAGCTGAAAACCTTAATCACACAGTCATATCTTATATCATGCAAAACATCAAGACTAACTATAATGAGAAAATGGTACAGACTTAGCTGATTAATGCTCCGACATTGTGAAATAATAAGTAAAATGTGGGTATTCTCTGGAAACATCAATCAAGCTCTCTGTTTTTCCAATAAGTCACTTTCTGGTAGTTTTGTGGAATCACTCAATCACGGAGAAAAACAAAGAACTCTCATATCAAATAGTTTAGAAATTAAAATTAAACTATTAATATTGCCTTAACATCATCCATAAACTCATAAAAATCTATCAAGAGCATTTCCCTCCCCCAAACTTAAATTTTAAGTTGAAAATACAACAGAGAAATCAAAATAAAAATCTGAAAATACCAAAAAAGGGGATATAACTGATCAATCTCGTGAACTGCGGGAACTTGAGCGTCTCATCTCTGAATCGTAGGCAGCAGAGGAATATGTGCCTCCTTAGTAATCGTGTGGCGGGTGTGTTATCTTGAAAAGGTCAACCGACACCGTAGAAAAAGTAAAACTGTCACCTTGTGCTACTCTAGTCGAGCGACCATCGGTAAAGTCGTCCAACTCATCAACCGCATCTTCATCTTGTTGTCTCTGTCTCTCGGCCTGCTCAGGCTCTCGCTCAGGCTGTCTCCTCGAAGGATTAGATGGGCTCTGTGGCCTCGGATAGTAATAATGTGCAACCGAATCTTCCTCAGAGCTTTGAAATGAGCCTATCTCTCACCATTCGATACTCATGATGAACCTCGGGAGAAGCTCCAAATGGTGGTGGCTTAGGCAGCTCAAAATCAGTCCAATAGTGGAGTGTTGGGTTCCAGTAAAAACTGAATCATCAACAGGTGGCTGGGTAGTAGTGGCGGGTGGTGCTCGAGCAGTAGCTCGCCTAGTACATCGTGGTGGCGCGTGCATGGGTCCTTGTTGGCTAATCTCAGCAGGGCTGACAATAATAAGCAAAGTAGCAGTCGGTAAGAAACATAATACCTCCACCGAGTAGATTATAGTATAATCCTCATTAGGTAACCGAAGTAAGCAAATGGATTCATCATCCATCGTAAAGTCATAGCATTTTCCCATGCGCACAATGTTTGAAAGAGCTAAAGAAGTCTCATCCAACTGCAGATGTATATCAAGTCCGTCTTCCTTCAAATGATCACCAAGAGGTACCTCGCAAAATCTCATAATTGGAGTCAAAAGACTCTCAACTGTCTCCTTTTGTACCGAAGAAACACCTCCAGAAAATACATGGTTTCTCAAGGAAACCAAGTAGTGAGCAAAGATAGAACCCATGTTCCAATCTTTTTCCTTAGGTGCATCTGGTAGAGCGAACCAATCGCCTATGACATAGTAAAGTAATGTAAGCTCCTGCTTGTAAAGGTTTCCTAACTCCAATCGTTTTAGCAAAGTATGGCTAATGACCTGCGATAGAATCTTTAGTATGGGGTGTCAAATAAGTACTTGCTTCGTCCTTGTCGGATAATAAACGCATATTCCTATCATTCTAAAAAATGTTTGATGTGCCTCTTCATGTTATAAAACTGGGTTCATCTCCTCTAGAAACCGAACACACTGCAAAGCTCTTCAATGGTAATAGTGTAGCAAACTCCACCGATATTGAATAGGAAACGCCATCGGTTGACATCATAGCAATTTCGCGGCTAAACCAAGTAACAAGAGGCTACAAATTGTCGTACCGCATCGGGATAAGTGGGATAGTATTGGTAACTAATGTGTCTCATTCCTATGTTCTTCATACAAGAGTCGATATGTTGGTGCAGTCCAAACGCATGATGTCTTTGTAACCTCCAAATAATGGTTAAGTAGACCGTATCATAATCATTCCAAAACTTGTTCTTTCGTCTTTTAACACATCTATTCTTCTTTGCTCGCCCCATGGATACTGTAGAGAATCCATCTCACCCTTCTACCACATCAATTCATCGATCTCATAATCAAAGTCATTACAGCTTCCTAACATCTGTAAAAGAAAAACGAGAAACTGAATATTAAATCCATTCTGCTCTTATTCGCTATCAAAGTCGACTAACTAAACCACGGGGTCGGCTGACTCGAGCGAAATTTGTTCTTCACAGGTTTCACCGTATTTGCTAAAAAAGTTTCAATAATTCAACCAATTTCCAGTGTAAACAAAGAAATTCAACAACCGTAAGAACCAAAACTATAATCTAATTCCACAATATGAAAATTTTCTTAAAAAAATCAATTACAAATAATCCGAAATTCAAACTAAAAATCATATAGAAACGAGGTTAATGTCTTGCAGATCTGAAAAATGAAGTACTAGGGGTAATAGAACACAAATTTGACAAGATTTAACTTATGAAATGAAGTTTGGCAAGATTTAAATTATGAAATTTGATTGTGAATTGATAGAGAAAATCAAGTTTGAAGTTTAAAGTTTATGTGAGTTATGAAAACACTGTGGTTTTGTTGTTGATATCGAAAACGAGTCGATTGACTAAAAGCCGCGGTCGGTCGACCAAATATTATTTTTTTCTTAGAAAAACCTAGTACCGACTCTATACAAGTTAAGATTAGAAAGCACGAAATTATAAGTAAAATAAACTAATAATGATTCACAGTTGGGTTGCCTCCCATTAAGCTCTTATTTACAGTCATTAGCTTGACTATATCTGATCATGCACTTTCCTCATTTGAGCTCAACATAGAGTGCTGCTCCTTTTCTAGTTCCTCCATGATAGCATCTTCATCTTCTGCTTCAGTAAAATCTATGATCTCATCTTCACTCTCTACCTTCACCTTCCCAAGTTTTATGCTTATAGTACACATCTGTCTTTTTGCAAAGGTGTGTCTCATGTGTCTTTGAATGGGTTTGAGCGCTCCTTTTGGTAAAGAATGCTCAAACCCAGGTGGTCGATTTCCATTTATCTTTATCTTTTCTGCTTCATCGGCTTCCTTGGCTCTGAACTTGATATTTATGGTTATGCAATCTATCTCTACATGGGCGGTATGTAGGAAAGGTCTTCCAAAGATAAGTAAATCTTCAAGTTTTCCATCAAATCTCATGACATGAAAATCTACTGCGAAAAATTGACCATTAGTACACAATGGCACGACCTTTAGCATTCCTTCAGTTATTTTATAGGTTATGTTAGCAAATTTCAGCAAAACTTGGTTATTCAACATCTATCAAATTTCAGCGCATGAGCTATTGAAAGTGTCATCAAATTAACTACAACTCGAATATCACAAAGAATCTTCTCAAACCAAGTATAACCAATCATGCAACTTATCTCCAGTTTTCTGAAATCTTCAAGTTTGTTTGGGATTGCTTGGTTGATCACATTTTCACACATCTTTGATAGCCTATTACTGAAATCTTCAGCCTTCATCTCCTCATTCAGTAGGTAAAGAACAAGTTCCTTAAGTTGTTACTTTATTCCACATTGTTCCATTAATGGTCATATCTCTTTTAATTCCTAAATAAACTTCTCAACATCATAATTGAATTGATCCTTTAGTACCTTGATAGACTTGGAGTCAAAAGGGATTCTATATTCAATATGCTCTAGTCGAATCCATCTAGAATTAGATTGTATCTCTCATTCAAATGGTGATACAGACGGCATAAAAATCACTCATCTTTTGGCTTATAGGGAATTCTGTCGACCGGCCGTTGGAAGGGTCGACCGAATCGGATCTCTGCGAGTTATCATGATATGTTATTTAGGCTTTTCAAACACTTTCATCCTTAGCTTTGATCTTATAATCGCTGGTAAATCCTTCTTCTTCGTTCTTTCTTCATATTGGTAGATGAATTCGTCCTCCTTTTTAATCTTAAAAATAATGTTTGGGCTTCCATAATTTCTTAAAGTAATTGTATCATCTTTGCAATCGATTAGGGCTCTGGCCGTCTTGAGGAACATTCTTCCAAGTATTAAATACTCTATACCATCTTCTTCATATGTGTAGGCAGTCTCTAGTACATAGAAATCAAGAGCAACAAACCTATCTCCAATCATGGATGGTAGATTCTTCAATTTTTCCAATGGGCTAAAGAGGGTATGTATAGCTTCAAGAGTCATCCATGGGTTTTAGATAATGATGCAAAACTTCGGGTCTTGAGAAAAAGACCGTGAAACGATTTCCTTATTTCTGACCGACTAGACGAGTCGGTCGACTCCTACGTGATGTCGGTCGTCTTTAAATCTGAGTGCATTTATTCTTCATTTTACCCCAAATTGTCTAAGTTTCTCCAAATATCTCATCACGTGAAATTCTTCATTCAACCTGCTAATTTCATGGTAAAATCTCCAAAATCATGTAAAATATATAGGTGGAAACAAATAAAATATCACTACATCAAATATTCATGATGTTGTCAAAAAAAAATTCTTCTCTATATGCATCATATGGAGATTATGTCGAAGAGTGAGGTTTCTCTAGTACGGAAATTCCCTGACTATGCTTTCCTTGTGCTAGTTATGCTCTTTTACAAAGCCAAACATCTTCTTATCGTGACCGTTGCCACCAACATTCTTTGTTTTCGCTGGCTTTATACGTTTCAACAAGTAGGAATAAATTTGTTGACCAGTCAAAGACTCGAGTGGATACTCTTTTCTTGCGTCTTTTCTCTTCAAAAATTCTGTTTTATTCTTCCTCAATGGATGACCATGAGGAAGAAATATTGAGTGATAATCAAACCAACATGTCTTTCTTCCGTGCGACGGATAAAAAAACTTTGTATCTTCCATACAAATTGGACAAGACAATTTGACATGGGTGATCCATTATGATAACATGTCATACGCTGGAAATTCGTTTACCATCCACAACAAAACTACTCTTAGATTAAAATATTGATTTAACGATACATCTTATGCATCGAAACCAGTAGACCATAGTTCTTTTAACTCATCAATTAGAGGTGGGAGGAAGATATCGAGATACCTAGCGGATGATTTGGACCAGAATTCATAGTTATTGGAAACAAGTACTCCCTCTCCATGCACATACCAAGGGGTAAATTATAAGGAGTCAAGATCACATGTCACAAGAAATGATTTTTTGACACACTAAATGGATTGAACCCATCTGTACACAATCCAAGATAAACGTTACATGGTTCTTGGGTAAACTGGGGATGTTGATATTGAAAATATTTCCACTCCCCCGCATCAGACGGATGACACATTTCTCCCTCACTTACTTGGTTCTTGACATGCCATCTTATTGTCGATGTAGTCTTCTTGCTCTAATACATTCTCTTTAATATGTTAGCAATATGCATATACCAAAGACGACTATATGGTACATTCGTCCTACAGTTTTGCTCGTTAGGCATCCATCTTTCTGAATTACAAAAGCGACACTTATCTAACCTTTCATCATCTTTTCAGAAGATCATAAAATTTTTAATGCAAACATCAATTGCATGACATGAGAGTCTAAATTGTGCATCAATTTGCATGTCTCATAATGTGAATTGGTTTCATGGTTTCCTTCTGATAAATATTATGTCAAGATTCCGCATACTGAATCAACTAAATTTTCACTCATATTATGATCTTTCTTATTTTGCATGATTCGAGCAGCTAAGGATAACTGCGAGTGACATTCACGACAACCATCGTATAATGGAGTATTTGTTCCATCTAACAAGTCACAGAATTTTTTTGAATGATTACATACCGGTTCTTCTACATTCTGATAACTACCATGCTGATGATAGTAATTATCAAAACTCACGTTATCACGAAACGCATCATTCACCATATCCACATATCTCTCTTCTATTACATTACTCATTTCTTCACTCCCACTTATAGGCATGCGTCCTATCAACATAACTCATTCTTAAATCTATATCGAGTTCTTCATTATGTTTATACCAAATATAAGAATCTGACACAAATCATCTACTATACAGATGTCTGAAAACTCTTGTACCCGGGATAAATTTCTCAGTCTCGCAAACAAGACAATGGCAGTGAAACATATTGTGATTTCTCTGCTCTAGAGGCTGACTATTTGTAAATGCTACATATTGATCCACCCCCATTGTGAACTCTGCCAAGAGATTTTATGTCGCTTCATCGAACCTATTATACACCCACTCCCGAAAATTATCATAATTGTAATTTTCAGACATTGTATGAGTTGAGAAACATTACTTTATCTTTGATTTGCATTTATAATCTATTTATTTGCTTTGTGTTTCTACAATTATGACAAAAAAATTCGAGTTTGAAATGATTTACTACTAAGTAGCTACTGCACATCATATTTGGTACACCAATCACCAAATAAATTTCACATGTTCTTATAATTAATTTTTGCTACTTAATTTTTGCTACTGTTTCGCTAATGTTCTAGGACCCACCAAATTTAGTGGTAAATCAATCACTAAAATTGTGACTTAATAACGATTGCATTTTCTCGACAAGAACTAATCACTAATCAGCCATAAAATTCCTACTTATTATCAACTGATTGTTTTGGTCGCTAAATACCGACTAATTTATGATTATTTTAAATTGATCACTAGCAAATCGCTAATCAGTAGTGAAACAATTAATTTATTTACCTAGTACAAGTGCAGTTGAAACAATCAATAGTGAAAACATGTTTTGGTGCAGTTGAGAAAATAGAAAAAACATTAAGTGATATTATAGATTTGTATTATATTTATTATTCATAAAATTATTCTTTTATGGTTGTTTTATTTTTCGTTATTTTAACAATAATTTATTTTATTTTTTAAAATGTCCGCGGTAAAATAGAATTCTGGATCCTTGCTAATGACGGATTGTGATAAATAATGTCTTAAAAAGAAACGAAGGACAAAGGACAAAGGACAAAGTAGTCGGAAAGACATAAAAAACAAAAAAGCGAGTAACAAATTAGTAAAGTTTGTTTTGGGTTTACGTAATACAATATAGGAATTATGTATGCTTGTTTTATTTTATGTTTGTTTGTGAGGGGAGAATGTGAGGAGAAGATTGAAACACGACTGAAGAGACAATTAAAGACATATCTTATCTCTATCCCTCCCATGACTCTTCCCTTTGGAAACACAAAGCTATGTCTTCTTTTTCCTTTAAATAATTATTTTCCTGAACTATTTATTTTTATCATTTAGTCAGAGATACAATCTTCTGAATTTTATGAACAATACGTAAATATAAATGAGATATGTCATGCACGTGATTTTTTTTATAAGAAAAAAAAATAAATAAGGAAAGGCTGTACATAGAAATCTTCTTGGTTAAGAGACAAAAGATCTTTTTCTAGGCTTTGGTCCATGTATCTGCCTTTCTTTTCCATTTTATTTCATAATTCTTTTTCGTAATCAAATATATGCATTAGACTAATAATAAAAAAAGATCTAATTTAACAGTTGCACCCAAAAAAAAAAAAAAGATCTACCCTTACTATTTTTGGAATCATTCTCATGAAGATGTAGGATATTGTGTCAAATTTAAAACACAAAATCGGAAAATTCTACCGTATATGAAGATATAGGGTCACAACTAATAAAGAAAAAAAGAAATGTTGTTGTAAGCAAACTAGCAAAGTAGATGTGTAGTTGTAATGTAAATGTTGATATGTCAAAGTTAAGTTTATTTAAGAATGAGATAAGTGGATGATTTGTTGGGTGGTGAATGGAGTGCACGTGCTTTAGGAGTTAGTAGTAAGCTAGAAAATGAAGGATAATGCGGTAACATGTGCTTCATCCCGACAAAACACATCTCACATGTATACCTCTACATACATATATTATAAAACGTAACACAAAATGTGAAATATCTACATCCTAAAATACCAAGAGATACCCATTACTATATATTTAATATCACCCTCCTTTTTGCGTAATGTGGAATTCGGTGAACTTTTTACATTTATATCAAAATATTAAATTAGTTTCACTTTTTAATATGACTTTAACATATTATTAGCTTCCACTGAAATATATAAATATATATATACATATATAAGTCCATATACATACGTAAACAAAATCGAAATCTATAAAAAAATAAATCAACATTGGTAGAAAGGCATATGCTAGATGTATATAATCTGATATATCAATTTATCTTTCTTTGAAACATGTATATATGTATATAGATATATAAATAGAGGCAGATACATGTAACCTCCCCAAAGGAGCATTGGTATCTCAAAAAATATTTGCAATCACTTTCTCTCTCTCATCGCTTTACTATTCACGTCTACCTCTCTCTCTCTCTCTCTCTCTCTCTCTCTTGCAAATGTCAATAAACCAATACTCGGGAGATTTACACTACCATTCTCTCATGTGGCAACAACAGCAGCAGCACTATCAAAACGAAGTGGTGGAGGAAAAGGAAGCTCTTTTCGAGAAACCCTTAACTCCTAGTGACGTCGGGAAACTCAATCGCCTCGTCATCCCAAAACAGCACGCTGAGAGATACTTCCCACTGGCGGCCGCCGCCGCAGACGCGGTGGAGAAGGGACTGCTCCTCTGCTTCGAGGACGAGGATGGTAAGCCATGGAGATTCAGATACTCCTACTGGAACAGTAGTCAGAGTTACGTCTTGACCAAAGGATGGAGCAGATACGTCAAGGAGAAGCACCTCGACGCTGGCGACGTTGTTCTCTTCCACCGCCACCGTGCTGATGGTGGAAGATTCTTCATTGGCTGGAGAAGACGCGGTGACTCTAACTCCTCCTCCTCCGACTCTTATCGCAACTTTCACTCCAATGCCTCCCTCCAGTATTATCCTCATGCAGGTACCATTTTTTTTTTTCTCTTATTATTAATTAATCCAAATTCTCAATACTAGTTTATGGAATTTTGGAAGAGCAGTCCGTTTTCGCTTCTAGTTTTTGTCAACGTTAATTCAATATCCATGCACATATTGGGAATTTTTACGGAACTACAATTTTACGAGTCATGTCATCTTTTTTTGTTTTCATTTTTTAACAAGTTAAAAGTGAGAATCTCTTTTCATGTAATATTTGAAGTTACGTGACCCTATTGGAGAACTCTTTTTTATCTTGTTTGGATTTGCCACAGCGCGTGAGGATACACGCGTTTCGAAAGTAAGTATAGAGTGAAAACGAAGAAATGATGGAAGCCCATAGAAACAGAATCGGATTCGTATTATCTGCACCGCGTGACATTTGTTGCGTAACCTCATCCTCAATTTTCACTATATATATACATCCGTGTATTTTTACGCAACATTTGTTTTTTATTATGGTATCTTGGACCGTAACCAAAACGACATGGTCTATATGTTCCTATTATATGCATCCAAGTCCAACACCCATCATCGAACATATAGTTTAGAGTACATATACATAATTAATTGTTTCATGTGATGGGGACATAAAGATTAATTTGTAATACCAATATCATTCGCTTATAATAATGTATATACAGGTACATAAATAAACGTTACGTCTCATTGTGGTAAAGCTTGTCATCTGAATACCAAAACTGGAAATTATATGTCTATTCAATCTATTGATTCCTTGTATATATAATTTTAATTCTATGGCAGGGGTCCAACCGGTGGAGAGCCCAAGAGGGAACTCAAAGACATTGAGACTGTTCGGAGTGAACATGGAGTGCCAGCTAGACTCAGACTGGTCCGAGCCATCAACACCTGACGGTTCCACCACATGTCCAACCAATCACGACCAGTTTCAGTTCTATCCCCAACAACACTATCCTCCTCCGTACTACATGGTACATTTCAATTTTTTTAAGAATAAACAAATAACTTAAAATATTTTGTTTTCGCTTTATGAAAGTCTAGCTAGATAAGAGTATTTAAAGATCTTAGGGAGTAGTCTATATCATTTGAACCGACAATTTATGTTTCTTGTTCACGCGTTTCCATAATCAGATAAAATTATCTGAGTTAGTTTGACCCTTTTCTATTTGTAATTACCTGACGTCCTCTGATTTCCGTGCACTATCCTTTCCCAAATTAATAGATTCTATCGTAACGTTTCATTATATTTAAGTTTATATAGATACTTAGAAAAGAACAAATAAAAATGGTCCTTTTTAAAGGAATGGAAGCTTGATTTTTATCAAAACAACAAATATATATATATATATATATATATATTATACTGTTAACATATCACGCCTAGTGGTCTCTCCCAAAAAATGCGCGGTCCATTATTGGGTATTGCTAGAAGCCTAGAATTATTACTACTACTATTGTTATTTGTTACTATTAGTGTGATAATTATTGTGTTTGTTATTATTACGCACGTTTTTTTTCTTTATATCACATATGCTTTTCGGTCTTCACAAACAACTTTGACAATTCCGTCAAAGTTTTGTTCTATGTATACCTAATATTTATAAATGCATATGCATAATTGACGTGCATGTCTTACGAGTGTAGCAGACGTATGTATATACCTAATCTCTATAAATGCATATGCATATTATTGGAATTTAGCACCGATCACAATAAAATCTACTCTCTGATTACGAATATTTAGATTTTCTGTAAACATCCTTCAAGCTCTGGCCCCAGTAACGAGGACAAAATAGCATACTTTTTAGAGACCTAATATAATATATCATTCGTTTTTTGTCAATCACATAACATATATCTATTTATGTTACCAATTCCTTGACTAACAATGTATATTTAATAAATTTGATACATTTGCTAGAGACTTATCAGAAGATCTATTTTTCTTAACAGAAGACTTATTTTTATTTGGCAGGACATAAGTTTCACGGGAGATGTGAACGACACAAGGAGCCCAAAAGGATAAAAAATATCCAATCTGATTCCTGCCGAGTTTTGATCCCTTTTAATTTTACCAACTGCATTTTTTATCATTTGAAGTTAAATGCGTATTGATTCTTCTTTTAACCTTACTCAATTTTCACTGTCTCTTCCTTTTGTTCTTATGTATTAGTTAACAAATGTATATAATTCAAAGTTCTGGCTTATTATTCCAAAATTATCTTTTTATTCCCAGTCCTATAGATCAAATATCACCCAACTATTGCTATTTTGCCATCTTTGGGTTATATTTTGTCTCGTACGTACACCAAAAGTTTAGAGTTTTTGATTATTTAGAAAAGTGTCCTAGAGACTCTAAAGAAAGAGAGCCTTCCAAAACATCTATGTGTGGAAAACTGTCCACAAGAATCTAAAGAATGAGTCTTCCAACACATCTATCAGATAAGAGAGGTCAATCAAAGTAAGGAGAAAGACGCACGAGGTGTAATTAACTCTTGCTCTGTCTCTCAACAAACTTTGTTTTGTGTTAGTAAGTGCAGGTGCAGCAAAATTAAGTGCAGAAGATAAATATTATACGATATTTAAAAATGGATTTGTGTCAACAAGTTCCTATTTGACAAGATAAATATGACCACGCTTCAACATCGAATTCACTACTATTAACTAAGGAGATTTTACTTATTCAGAAAAGCATTAATCAAACATATCGTTCTTGTTTTAACGTTATGTTCTACAACATCAACTCTTTAGCATAAACTAAAGTTAAGTTAAACTCCACCTAAGCTTAAACTCAGACCCGATTCTGAGGTAAGGCGAGAGAGAAGAAACAACGCAGGACCCATTTTTTTCCTATAATAAGATTTGTAAAAATGAAAAATTTGCCTATGTAACAAAATTTTGTTGGGGTACATTAACATGATCAGATAGTTTTCAAATGCCCATATTATGATTTGTTACTTTACAAAGGGCCCAAATGTCGATTATTGTGATCAATTCTTTACTTCTTTTTTATCTATTATACTCGCCAAAAAATAAGAGAAAAACTTATTACCACCAATGTATTTTTTTCTTTTTTGGAGAAAACTAGCAACTTGCTTTGCAATTTTAAAAATTTCAAAAGCTCATGATTTTTTATATTTATATTAATATATTTAATATTTAACATTTTTATTATATTTTATTGGTATGATATAAGTATATGACTAATATTTTGAGTTTTCTAGGGCTATCAAAATTTCTAAGACGGCCCTACATAGACTTAGTAATATCATCGTCTTTTTTTTACGATTTTGATCTCCCACCAATAATACAAAAAAAAAAACACTCTTAATCAGCTCAACACAACTCCATGATCTACGCATGAGATTATTATTCGGGATTATGATTTGATCCGGGATCCACTTAAAAATAACTGATTTCCAGAAGGTCGTATTCGGATTCGGATAGTAAAATAAAGAATCCAGATGGTATTAAAAAGAAACATTTTAATAAAAAAAGTCGGATATCCGATGTCCGTTTGGTTTTAGTTTTACACATATGGCCCAATGATTTTACTAAAGGCCAATGTGAATTTTGGAAGAAAAAAGCCTAATGTGAGCAAGAAAATGTCTTCACTTCATCGATAACTCTTTCTTCTTCGTTCGAAATCCCTAATCTCGAGGTTCATCCATCGATAATTCATTCTCCTTCACCCAAAATCCTTAATTTAACGAATTCATTCATCGATATCTCCATCAGACTTTGTTATTCTCTCCATTGATATGTGATATGTGATATCTTCGAGGATCGAAACTTGATTCCGTAACAGTTTGAAAAAAGGGGAAACTAGGTTAGATTCTATAAACCAGTGAGACAATATTCCCTCATTTAGTAACATAAAGAAGGGTGTGTTAGATTCTAAATTGGTTTTCTTGCAGCGGATTTGTTGGCTTGGTGTTTGGTTCGAAGGGTACAGACGTGATTTCATGTGGAGTATTTCTGATGCGAGTTTCCTAATCTTATACCGCAAGTGAGTTTCTTTCTTCGTTTTGTTTTGGGTACAAAAATGGGTTTCTCGTGTTTTTGATCACTAGTAGAAAACTGCGATTTAGCCACGGTAAAACCGTGGCTATTCTTAAATTAGTCACGTAAATGGTGGAAGACAAAGTCGTGGCTAATTCGTGGCTACTTATCCACGAATTAGCCACTGAAAAGACGTGGCTGCATAGCCACGATTGTAGCTACGGTTGACCGTGGCTAATATTTGAGCCACGATTTTAGCCACGGCTGAACCGTGGCTACACGTCTTTCCGATTCACAGAAAGCGGACACTTAGAAATTAGGTTTAGCCACAGATTAGCAACGGTTTTCTTGTGGCTATGGTCTCTTTAAATATATCCCTCATTCTCGTTATTTCCACCGCACCACACTAGCTCTCCGCCTCCTCCTGCCGCCGGTCGCTTCCTCTTCTCTGTCGATCGCTTTTTCCGGTACTCTTTTAATTTTTTTTCGTTATGAGTTTATTTTTCTACTTAGTTAGGGTTATAAAGTTGGATTATATCCTTTTAATAGGAGTAGGAAGTAATTAATTCATGCATGTTAAAAAATATCGTTTTTGTGTTATTGAGTATATATAGGTTAATAATCATGCCTATTAATAATAATGAGACCTTTGATGATGTGGTGGCGGTTGAACTCGATCGTTCTATTAATTGGCCGGGAAGACTTAAAAAACCTCGGCTTCATCCTTCGTGTTCCGATGACGCTTTATGGTATATATGTATTTAATTAATTTATTTATATTAAATATTCATGATTAATTACAAATTAATTTTTATATATATACATATATATATATATATATATGTCATCATGCACTAATTAAAACTATTTTATATACATAGGTTCAAGTGATTAAGAAATACAGGAGGAGGACGTGACAGCACAACTTTGACGGTGTGTGGTGGAGTTATTCGATGGTACCGTTTCATCGAATTTGGATATGGTGGCTTAAATTCATTGTAAGCTACTATAATATAATATAATATATATATATATATATTATTAATATTTTATAAAACACAAAAAATTATATACTTATATATTTTTATTTTCAGACTGAATTTAACTGAGATCATGCCGACCATGAGCTCGTCTACCATACGTGGAAAGAGAAATGCACCAGCTCTGTCGACAAAATTCTCAGAAAAGCTTGAACAAACAGAAGAAAGCCGGAATTTATGCTACTGGAAGTTTGGAGGATGTGGATGAGGACTATCGATCGCGATGTCAATAACTAGATAGTTTTATTTATAAATGCATGCATGCTATGTATCCGTCAATCAAACTTTAAATTAATAATCAGAACTACTATATATATATAATTAAGTATATATATATGATCATCACTTTTAATATTTAATTTTAATTTATATATATATATATATATCGATTATAATTCTTATATATCAATATACCCTCTAATAATAATATCGGATAATAATAATAGCATAATGAAAGCCTAATTACGGATAATAATAGACACTAATAAAAATGAACTAAATTTTAAAAAGAAATAAAAGTCACGGTTTCGCCACGGAGAGCCCGTGGCTATGATAATTATAGCCACGACATAGCTACGATAATACCATGGCTAATTAGCTTGTCAACTCGAACAGTCGCATCGACTGCGTTTACGTTTTAATGTCAAACCATGCATATAGCCACGGTCTTTACGTGGCTATACCGTGGCTACGCTTGTTTTATATAACAACACCTTCCTTCTATTCTCCGAATCTCCTTCCCCTCTTCTCTCCCATTCCCCTTTCCGCCGATCTCTCTCCTTCCCCTTTTCGGCGATCTCTCCCCTTCCCATTTTCGACAATTTTCTTCTTCCTCTCTCTTCCCACCGGCGATCAAAAAAATCAAACTTAAATTCGTTTTAACCCAGCTCGAACCACCATTATTGCTAGTCGAAACCGGCATTTCGGCGGTTACGGCGGCGTTCCGATGAAGTAATCAACTATGCTAAGACGAGTTTTGAGTTTTAAATTCCAAACCAAAAAAAAAAAAAACTAAATTTTAACTGGTTGTTCCTCATCCAGAGTGACAGTCACCGCTCGTCGAAACTGCCGTTCCGGCGGTTCACGGCGTTCCAGTGGCGGTCTCTCGTACTGGGTGACAACCAGTTTAAATTTTTTTTTTTTAACTTTAGCCACGAAATTACCACGGTTTCACTGTGGCTATTCTTCCACCCTTTCTATCGTGGCTAAGCCGTGGCTATATTAGCCACAATCGAGAAAGCTTTTTTCTGTGGCTATATAGCCACGGATTTTGCCACATCTGTTTCGTGGCTAATACCGTAGCTATATAGCTACAGATAATACCCGTGGCTATATAGCTACGACATAGCCACGACATATATAACCATGACCCTATAACTACGATTTGTTTCCGTGGCTATTTTCAGAATTCTACTAGCGAATGCACTGGAATTTCTCTTCTTCATTATGTCTTGTTTCCATGGCTTTTTTAGAACCACCAAAACATTAGTTTCATAGTAGCTTAAATAAAAGGGATCATTTCGTTATTGGCATTTATGGGGATATTCAAAGTTATAATGATGTTGAAATAAAAGGGTTTCATAGTAGCTTATACATTTATGATTTGAACCAACTCCACCTTTATTACCTATGGCCATGATTTGCTAGATCAAATCAAATACATCCTAATGTCTTAGCTCTTCATTACCTATGGTCATCGATTTGTTATATCAAATCAAATACATCCTAATGTCTTAGCTCTGATTCCACATTCTAAACATGACATGTGAAAGTTTTTTTTTTGTTATCTTAGAAGATTGTGAAGTCACTGATTTGTTATATCAAATCAAATAAAATCAAATGAAATGCCAAAGAGGCGTAAGTAATTCGACTTACTGTTTAATAGAACTATATGAATGAATGAATGTTATGAAAATCACGCAAATAAACATAACAAAACACTCGAATTGATCGACTAAGACTAAGTCTAAGATCATCGTCTTCACACCGGTCAAGCCTTGGCGGAATCATCGGTTCCCCAATCCACTTGCCTTTTGTGATGTCTTCTTCCTTAGACTTGGCCAACAATCCAAGTTAAGAAGATAATGAGTATCGAACCCTAAGAATAGATGGCTTAGTCAGAATCACCCAACTAACCCGATCATATCCTAACCGGCGATACAGATTCGCATTCAAGCATAAGTCCGGGTTCGCGGTTTATCGTCAACGCTGCGTGTACGGACCTGGTCCGCTGGTAATTTCTCACTTCACTTCCCAAGAATGATCAGAGCTTGTCTACTGACCTTCCAGCTGATCGACTGATCCTCCAACTGATCCAGCTGGCTTATCTCGATGGATCATCTAGTTTGAGCTGACTGGAGCTAATTAACTCAATGACTTAGCCTTCCATCATTGTTTTTCACTAAGTCACATACTCAATCTTGAATGATTGGGTCGATCTCTTGATCTTGCCCAAATTCTTAAGCATCCTGATTTCCTTTTTGATCGATCTATATTGATTCGATCTTAATCCCTCATTTTATCCTTCAGCCCTTGTTTGACTCGGTCTATCCGAGTTTCGATGAGTATAGCTAGCCTACAGTTCATCCGCGGTCAAGTTCCTAGACCGCCCGGTCACTCGCGGATACTCATCCCCCTATATAACTTATATGCCATTCTCCGATCTGACAACATAAGACATCAAAATATCTGTAGAGTTACCCCATCTTATGAATTAATTAAATTAATTCAGAAAGTAGTGGTTTATCCCATGGTCGAGTTTCTAACTTATTCTTCATGATTTTCTCTTACCCAACTCGGCCATGGTCCATCTCGACGACCCTATTGTAGATCGGGGATGTTACAACTCTCCCCCACTTGAAATGGATTCGTCCTCGAATCCGAATCAAATTCCATCATCATTTTCTCTGCCTCCTCGAACCACTTAGGAAAATCGGCATTCATCCGATTCACCATTTCCCAAGTTATATCATCAGATCTGTTGCAATTCCAAAGGATTCTAACCATATGAACCACTTTCCTTCTTGTGCCCTTTTCCATTCGGTCTAGGATCTGAACTGGAATGGCTTCAATTGTCAAATTCTCTCTCAAATCTGCAGGCAGTTCAGGCATAACCACGTCCTGATCAGATAGACACTTCCAAAGTTGGGATACATGGAACACATCATGAAACTGATACATCACCCGAACTCGTTTCAGAATCGTAAATGGTCCTATGTATCTCGGATCAAGTTTCCCGTTTCTCTTCGTGTGTGCCTTCCCTTTGTAGGTGATCATATTCAGGTAGGACTAATCATTCACTTCTAATATTAAGTCCTTCCTCCGTTTGTCTGCATAACTCTTCTGCTGATTATAGGTCTCTTTCATCTTGATCTTTAGGAACTTTATCTTCTCTGAAGTTTCATCCACTATGTCCGGTTCAAACACACTTCGCTCCCTTACTTGGGCTCATCACAAGGGTGTTCAACACGACTGACCATATAATGCCTCATAAGGGAACATTCCAATAATCGCTTGGAAACTATTGTTGTATGCAAACTCCACCAAGGGTAGGTAATCTTCCCACGTCCCAGCCCAATCCAGAACACATGCTCGCAGCATTTCTTCGAATGTCTTGATGGTTCTTTCTGATTTCCCATTTGAGGATGATAAGTTGTACTCATGTTCACCCTCGTTCCCATAGCGTCTTGGAACGCCCGCCATAAATGAGCAATGAACCATGTGTCATCGGGAGTCACGGTCCGAGATTATGCTTTCCGAAACTCCATGCACTCTGACTATCTCATCGATATATCTTTTGGCAAGCCTCTTTGTTCCATTAGTTTTCTTGATGGAAATGAAGTGTGTTGTCTTAGTAAGTCGATCCACTACTACCCATATCGGATCCCGTTTGGTCTTTTTCAATGGCAAATCACCCACAAAGTCCATTATGATGTGGTCTCACTTCCATTCAGGGATAAGCAGGTTTTGTTGTAAACCGCTAGGTACTTGGTGTTCCGCCTTAATCAACTGACTGGTTGGACACTTTGCTACCCATTGAGCCACATCTCGCTTCATTCCAACCCGATGATAGTACCTCTTCAGGTCCTGGTACATCTTGTTCATACCCGGGTGAATAGCGAATTTAGATTGATGAGCTTCCCTCAAGATCACTTCTTTCAACTCAGGGTCATTGGGTACGCATATATGACCATTTACCACGATTGTTCCATTGTTCTTGTACTCAATCTGATTGTTCAATGAAACCTTCTTCAGGTTTTCATCCGACTCTTGGGCCACACGAATCCGAGTTAACAAGTCCGTTTGATTCACTGCCCCTAGTCCCAAAGGTTCCTGATTGATGGTCAAAGCATTGAGATGTAACTTCCTGACCATTCCGACTAGTTCAGTTGCGTTCTTCTCCGCATACACCTCCGATCTTTTCCTACCCAAGGCGTCTGCCACTGAGTTAGCTTTGCATGGATGATAGGCTATATCAACATCACAATCCATGACCAACTCCATCCATCTCCTCTGCCTTAAGTTCAACTCAAGCTAGGTGAATATGTATTTCAGGCTTTTGTGGCCGGTGAAGATCTGTACCTTGACACCATACAAATATGATCACCAAATCTTCAAGGAAAAAACCACTGTCGCCATCTCTAAATCATGTGTTGGATAATTCCCTTCATTTTTCCTCAGTTTCCTCGATGCATAGTCAATCACCTTACCTTTCTGCATAAAGACACAACCCAATCCTGTTATGGATGCATTGGTATACACCAGGTTGTACCTCTGAGTTGATCGAGCAACTCGTCAATCCGGGGTAGCGGATACTTATTCTTAACAGTTACCCTCTTCAGCCCCCTATTATTGATGCAAAGCCTAAAGCTTACATCCTTCTTTTTGACAAACAATACCAATGCACATCATGGTGAACTACTCGGTCTGATATAACCCTTCTCCAACAGTTCTTCCAACTGTTTCTTTAAATCGGCCATTTCAGCTGGAGCCGTTCTTGGTTCTAATTCTATCGTGAACGGATCAGATCTATCAGGTGATGTTCCCGATAAAGTTCTGAACACATCCAAAAATTCATTGAAAACTGGATGTCCTTTAATTCCCCACTCAGAGCTTTATCTTCGGTGTTTATCGTAGCTATGTATGCCTCGCACCCTTTCTTTAGCATCCACTCTGCCTGAATTGCTGAGAACACTAAATTTCCTGAGGTACGTCATATTCTTCGGAATTCCAACTTTTCCCTATCAGCTTCTAATTAAACTCGCCCCCGATGACAATCCAGAGTGGCCATCTTCGCCCCCAGCAGTCCATGCATAGAATCACCTCGAAATTCTTAAGATGGACTATAATCAAGTCAGCTGACATATTGACGTCCCCAAACATTACTGGAATGTTTCTAAGTGTTCTCAGGGTTTGCATCAATTGACCACCAGCTGCTTCTACATTATCCATTCATGAGTTAGGTTCCCGCAGTAAACCACTATTTTCAAGCCATTATGGGGTCACAAAGAATTGTGATGCCCCAGTGTCAAACAGGACGTGTGTTTCTACACCACCTACTATTGGTCCTTACATATTCGCCTAGAATGCTAAGAACTCTACATGTATGCATGCCATGCTATGCTATTTTAATTCAACTCGTGAGAATTTACATACCAGTGATCGTGTTGTACTTGCCGGAGTCACTAGCATCCTTGGAGAGCTCATAAACTCGGGGGTTCACGTTCTGCCTTTTAGAAACTGGTTCACGATCCCCTCGGTTATCCTTCTGTTGTGCATGCATTTCCACTTGTAGCTTCGGGCAGTCCGGTCGGATATGTCCAGCTTTCCTAGAGTGGTAGCAGACTCCCGGTTTCTCCTGTGATCTTCTCGATTATCCCCTTTCCGGCCTTGGACAGTTTCGGGCCTTACTTCTGCACCGAACGCAAGCACTAGTTGCCTTCCAGCATTCCTCGCCATGTTTCCTTCCACATGACTTTCATTCGGGATGCCGTTTTGAGGACTTGGAGGAATCCTCCACACTATCCCACTTTCTTTTCCGTTCATTGGAACTACTCTACCAAGATCAGTTTGCAGCATTAGCGCTTCTCAGTTTTTCTGCCTCCTCGATCCCTTCCTCGATTAAGGAAGCTCTTTCGACAAGTTTGGTGACAGTTCCAAACTTTTGAGCCAAGCAATGGTTGCGCACATCAACCCTCAGTCCGCGCATGAAGTGGCGAACCTGCTTGCTCTCTTCCTCCTGTTCGGATCCAACATACCGCCTTAAGCGGTTGAATTCTTCTTAATATTTTCTAACTGTCTTCCTACCTTGTTTCAGCTTCAAGTAGGAAGAGTTCAACGTGTCCCACGCCTCTCGCGGAAATAACTTCTTGTTGAACTGGACTTCAAAGTCCTCATAAGTGTGGATTTTTTCACCCAATCTCCTTTCCACTGATTCCCACCAGTTTGTTGCATCCTCTTCTAGGAAGTGGGCGGCGATGTCCTTTCGGTAGTCCACGGGACATCTAGTGGAACAAAAGTTCCTCACGAGCCGACTCTTCCACTCATCAGCCTTAACTAGGTCCGATCCCCCAGTGAGGTTTCATGTCTTGAGCTTAATCATGTGCTCCAGAACAACCAAGTACCCGACCTTCTTCTTAGAAGTCTTGCTTAGTTCTTCAATGAGAACCACCTCTGGTTCCTCGTTTGTCTTCTTTTACTGCTCCTCGATTATTGATGCCTTGGGAAGAGATTTTGTCAGCGCGATCATTTGTTCCATCGTGGCCTTCATCGTATCTCACATTTCCACATTGGTTGGGATCCTAGGTTGTTCTTCATCCTGAGCCCTATCACTAGGATTACTATGTCTCATAGACATTTCATCTTCATCATGCTTCTCTTGGTTCTTAGGTTGTTCATGATTCTTTGCCATCTCCCAGTTATTATACGGTATTGGAATAGCAGTGATGACCGGTAATCCAGTATGTGGATTGATAGTCACTCCAACAATCTGGGTTGGATTAGTCTTATCTCCACCTTTTTCCTAAGACTTCTTTTTAGGCGACTTAGTTGGAGTCTTCAAGCCCTTAGGATCAATTGTCTTCTTGACACTCGTGCCATGAGGATCAATTTTCTTATCCATCTGCAAAATCGAATATTAGTTTCATCTAAAAATTCAAACATCGAACAGATAATACCTTAGCCCACGAGTCTTGGCGCCTGATGAGTGGTTTGTCCCAACCCACTAATAAAACTGTCCTAGAAAAAAACTCCGCTCTGATACCAACTTGAAACACCCCATCCCGGACTCTAAGTTCGGTGAGGTTGATTCAATTCGATCCCACCTGAGGTTTTGGTCGATCGATCTACTTTTCATGATCTGAATTCCATACTTATTCCTTTTTCATACATGCATTATGTGATTCATTTATTAGCGTCTATATGCGGAAACTATAAAGTCGATATGATATTGATAAGAAGTATTGGATCTTTATTTATGTAATAATAGGATTCAATACAACATGATTAGGTTTTCTCTTGGGCTTACATACTGTAACCGGTCCTAGCACTACCCAGTCTTCGTACCACCTAGTCATCGCACCACCCATCTTCACTAGAGCGCCAATCCGCTCGCCTAGGCATGATCCTTACCCCGATCACCATCTTATCCTGAAATGTCAAAGAGGCGTAAGTAATTCGACAATTACTTAATGAGTCCTTACTTTTTAATAGAAAAATCGCTTTCCCTTCTTCCAATCAGATTCTAGACCGAAAGGGTGCGAGTTGCACCGAAGGGTCGCGAGCTTTCCTTCGCACGATTTTGTTAGTTTAACTATATGTTATTGTCTCTTTCACAACGATCTTTTGCTAATATATCTTTCACATATGATCTTTTGCTATTATATTTTTGTGTGAAAGAATAAATTCTATAAATTCTAATCAAATTCTGGATTAAATATGGATATCATGGTTGTTCGAATCCGGATCTGGATAGTTATAATGTATATCTGGCGGATCCGTATCCAGATACCTCAAAAAAGCCGGATATTTGGATCCGTCCTAGGCCTACCATTATCTATATTGAAAGTGATATATGTTGGTAATTTTGTGTTTTCACGTCTCCATTTTATAGGGTTTTGAAATCTTAAGACATCGCTTCAACTTGTAAATGGTGACATTTCTGTTATGATTGTCTTATTTTGATATTAAAATTGTAGGTTTGCATTGAATTTTCATTTGTGTCATTTTATTTTTAAAATAGGTGCAAACGAGTTAGGATAAGGACTTTATGGAGCATTTCACCTCATGACCACTTGAGGATAAGCTTTTGAACATCAAGAAGATGATTGGTCAATGAAAATTAGGCATGGTTTGGATTAAAATAAAAGATACTCATGATTTTTATTTTTTTTATCATCAAGGACTTACCGGGCCGAGTTATACATGATCATGTAGAGGTATGGGGAATCAACTCAAGTATTTTGAAAACCACCTAGATTTGAATAGGGTTAAATTGAAGCATTCCCCTATTGGACATATGAAATCCAAGGGGCTGGTCCAATCACAGTTTGTTGGTGTGGTTGATAAGATATGAAAGAAAGAATAATCAAAGGACATATCCAATCTAAAGGGTTGGTCCAATCAGCCGCTTCACATCAATCATCTGAGCATCACCATACCACCTGCGCAGTAACAATTTTATGGAGGTTCTATCCTAAGATCGACCTACACACCTATAAAAGAAGCTCTCAATAACATAAGGAATCATGTCCATTATCATCATTCATAGATTTTACTTGCTTTCAATTTGTTCTTCTGCTTGTTACTAGTTTTCTAGGGTTTATTTTTTAAGCTTTGTTCTTTCGAGACTTTGAAGAAGTAAATGAGATTTTTCTTGCTCAACTAAGACTTGTGAACCTCTAATCTTCTATCGTCTAATTCACTTTTGGATTAAATTCACCAACCCAGTAATTATTTGTGTTACTATTACTATATCTAAATAGTTCTCTTATTAGATCTAGGGTTTTCAAAAGGTTTTCATTGGATCAATAAATGGTTTTATGTTTGTGATTTAATCCATGTGATTTTTCAATATAAGATGTGCTTAACACTTAGGAGTTACATAATTAACCATGTCTAGGTATCTAACGTTATACCGGTGCCAGGAACGGACCAGAGCATACCCTAAAATATGTACTGAGCAAGGTGCGTTCTGTGTCATGGTTTACACCTGTTCGGTTACCTTTTGAACAGATCTAGCTTGAACTTTATTGCTTGTTTAGATTCAGCGACAATCCAAATCACCTTTGAGATTTAGGTTTATGAACAAAGTTTAATACCTTGACGTCCCATCAAGGTTGCGAAGAATAATCGTGTTTAAAGTTTGAGAATCGATTACATTAATCGTGATTCTTTGTTGTACTGAATTACATTAAATATAATGTTTTAAAGCCTATGTTAAATTTACTCTTCAATTTGAATCAAACCCATTGGATATCTAAAGCCGAAGATATAACCATTTTACTGAAGACATGTCATTCTGACGGAATTTACAATACTGGCATGTTTAGCTCCAATCAAGCCCGAATCAAGTTTTAAAAAAGTTATACCCTAAGACTAACCTATGCAACTCTAAAAATACCTCTAAGAAGTAGAAGAAACTACGACCTACACATCCAATATAATCATTCAAAGAGTTTACTTGCTTTCAAATTGTTTTTTTGCTTAGTTACTAGCCATATGATTTACTTTCTGCTTTGTTTCTTTGAGACTCTGAAGAATGAAAGACTTATCCACATCTCTGGAATAAGCCACAAGATTTTTATTACAAATTGTGCTTAACACTTATGACGTCATGAACAACAACTAGATATCTAGGTCAATTATTTTATCGGAAGCGGACAAGAAAAGACTCGAAGTATCTATAGTGAGCAAAGTGGTTATGTGTCATAGCAAACATTTTTTCGGACACCTTGTGAACAAATCTAACTTGCACGCTTTAGTGCTTGTTTACATTCAGTGACCATCCAAAATCACTTTTGAGATTTATGGTTTTTTAAAAAGTCAATTCACTAATACATCCTTAGAGTTTTGATAGAATAATGTGTTTAGAGTTCTAGAAATCACTTAATAAACCGTGATCCATTGTTCCCTATTGATTTCCCCTACATATAATGTTTTAAAGCCTTGCATACAACCTACTAGCCATCTTAGTTAAATCATTATATATTAATTTACATGACATCTTAATTGCATAATCCGAAAGCCCTAGCTCTGTGTGGGAACAATAACTTAAGTACTAGAATTTTACTCTGTGCACTTGCAATAGTTTTAGGTGAATAACTTCACGCACATCAATTTTTTATGGCGCTGTTGCCGGGAAGTTTTGCTGTTAATTTGGATTTCTTTTATATTAAGAAAACTTGTTTTAGATAGCTTTTTTTATTTTTCTTGATGCTATTTGATCACGTGTGAAGCTCTTTGTCTTTGTTGAATAGGTTATAACTCATAATGAACAAAGACAAGACGAGTAATAATCAATTTGAAGCAGAAACGGAAGCTCAAATCGACTGACTCTCACTTTGAGTCGACCGACTCAAGGCTTGCTTCAGAAGGAGGGAGGGAAGGAAAACAAAGGTGTTGTAACAGTGGCTTAATCTAGTCAAGTGGATCACCTCAAGGATGATGAGACAAAGGCGACCGGACACTTCATAAAGACGATGGCGGACTGTCAAACCAGCAAACGAATAGAATACAAGAGCCCACCAAAGCCAATGCTAAGACAATCAGCAGAAAGCATGCTAAAGGAAGAGGACAAGGAGGAAGAGGAAAGTAATGTGATCGTAGCATCGACCAGAAGCATTGTTCAGAAGGTATCAAGGAGAAGATGATCAAGTCATGATCAAGATACCCAACCCGATCGACTTGTACGAAGAATACCGACCACTCTCAAGTCAACCGACCTGGCGTATAAGACGCAAATCAGTGAGCAATGAAGTGAAGGACGAATAACGATGGGGAAAATTTAAACTAAATGATGATATTTGTCTTGATACTGATGTTGGAGGCCAAGAAGGAGTTTTGCTTAAGGATTGAAATCATGACCCAAAATTCATACAAATTATTTTGAAGGGAGAAGGACTCAACGTAAAAATTGGCGTGATACAAGATGTTTTCAACAGACAACTCTATGAAGACGCAAGGAGCTGTCCACTGAGACATCTGGAAACACCTGAAAACACACTGAAACATGTAACCGCAAGCGACGTGAAGTACAATCAACTTTGCCTCAAGCTTTTCAAATACTCACTGGACGGAGAAGCCCTAATATGGTACAAACACCTTGAACCAAGAGCAACAGAGACATGGTCTAATGTCAAGAAATGATTTGTTGAAAAGTTCCTAACAGAGCTGCGAAAAAACATCTCAACATTCAACCAATTTGATGTCGAAACTTTCAATGAAGCATGGAGAAGGTATGAAGAGTATTCAAGAAACTGTATGAATCATGGTTTCACCCCAAAATAAATCATCTCACTTTTCTATAAGGGATTATGATGCGAAAACCAGATCATACTAGACACAATGAGAAATGGAAAATTTAATACCCTTGAACCCCAAGGATGGAATGGCAATCGTAGACAGCTACGCAAAGA
Organism: Euclidium syriacum; assembly: GCA_900116095.1. Lineage (NCBI taxonomy): Eukaryota > Viridiplantae > Streptophyta > Magnoliopsida > Brassicales > Brassicaceae > Euclidium > Euclidium syriacum. The sequence goes on along the minus strand of FPAK01000009.1, from coordinate 6,895,735 downwards.
GTGAAAGCGCCAACTACCAGAGCAACAATCAATCAAGAAGATCTCTCGATGAGCTATTGAAACACACGCATGAGATAAAGGAGATTAAAGAAAGACTTTGGACACTTGAATCTTCTAATCTCGAAGAAGAATTATCATGCACATTATGCCTAAGAAAGAGGAGAGTTCAAGGACAACCAAACTTAAGATCATTGCCCGATGAAGCCAAAGAGATGATACACACATTCATGGAAATCCAACAATAAGTAATCAATCAATGGATGGCTAAGAATGACCACTCAATTACCATGAGGAACGAGAAAGAAAAGATGCAACGTGAAGGAGAATCAACTCAACTGACGAAGCAAAGGGTATTACAAGTAACTTCACTTAATAAGAATAATTTATATTCGAGAGGAACTCCCCAAGGAGATGGTTATTCAAGGCCCAATAGAAACATCAAGATAATCCATGAAATTAGACCCCCAAAATTTGGTGACGAACGAAGATTTTAGATCTCTTTGAAGTTCAAAGGGAGGCACCTGACGAGGCTGCGGTCGACCGACCAAAATGAAAGGACGGCCAACTTAACCAAGGCAGGCCGACTAAATCCAACTGTCGACCGACTTGATTTCCTAGAAGCAAGAGAACAAGGTTCATTGCGGATACACTCTTTGACACCTATTGTACTGACTCGGATACCCCATTGCAACACTACCATCTACATGAGCTTGCAGCAAATGAAGCATCCATACTGTTGATGGTGGGGTTACTACCCCTTATCAATAGTTTGACGATAATTGAGGTTCAGTCCCTGCCGACCTTTCCCTGATAATTTATCAGGTCATAAGTCCCTTCAATAGGATTAGAACCCTCGGCCCAGATGACCGAGGTATACCTCGGTAAAGAATAATTGGATTTTAGTGTCCTATGTGGGGGTGTAAACAACTTCTTCCTAGGCCGAAGTCTAAAGTTCGGACAGAATAAGATCAAATCTTATCACAGATTCCTTGATCTGGGAAAAATTGAATATTTCCATTTTTCCGAGGTTAGCCCATGGGCTTAAATGACCGACTATTAAGGATATATAAAATACACACCCCCCTTCACTAATTTCATTCATTCAGAATTGGGGAGAAGAATTACTAGATAACCTAGGTTTAATACTTCTCTTTGATAAAGTTAACTCTGCATTCCGAGTTAACACCCTTGTAACCGATATAATTAATAAAGTTCTCTTTTTTGAGGTTTCTCTTTTTGTCTTCTGTCTAAATTCATTCCCAAAAATGAACCCCTCTAATTACAAATAATTAGAAGTTGAACCCAGTATCAACACATACATTCCATTGGTTTTCAATCTTTGGAAAATACCATGTGTGACAAATGTACACAAGAGAATTTCTACCATAAAGGGAGAAACTACAAGAGAAACGATTTGCATGATGAAGCATGAGGAGTTTTCAAATTCACGAAGCATGATGAAGGATAGAACACGAAAAGAGCTAACCAAGGAGCTACACTCAAAATACGCCAATGGATTAAGGGAAGCTATGGAAGCACCTGATGAGTTCAAAACTTTACTAGGTCAAGTTTCATCTATTGAAAAGGAGAATCAAGCAATGCCAACCATGATGGAAAATACAAGAAGTCTTGTACCTTTAAAATCTGTGAGTGCAACAAGCAAACTTTATACTGGAACATGATTTGGAAGAGGAGTAGGAAATTAATATGCAAATCGAGTTTCAATGCCAAACTTCAGTACGTTAGAATGGAGAAGCAATAGTTAAAATGGGGAAACACAAGATTACCCACGACCAACCAAACAAGAAGGATTGTAATTTTCAGACCACCAAATAATTACAACCCTCCATCAAATCATCCACCACCACCACTTACGCCCCCCCCCCCATACAAACATTAACCACATTGGAGTATTTCAAGACTTTGAAGGGGATCTTAAGTGATCAGATTTCATTCAATCAAAGTACACTAGGGTTAATAATTGATTGTATTGCACGAAAGAGCAAACTAGTATGCTAAAACGCGGATGCCATCCGGGAAATCAAGACAACTCTAATGTTGATGACTAAGGAGAATACAAGTCGAATTTGTGCAAGCAAGGGCTATGAAAGGAAGGAACAAGTAGCAACAATTTGACAACACAGAAGCAGAATACGATGTCACAATCTGTCCCCAAATGCTCAATCTTAATCGATGGTAAATTCGATTCCAAAGAAAGATGATCGGAGTACACGAGTTGACCGACCCCCCTTGCCAATGACCGACTCGAGCAATACGACGCCTCCAATAAGCAAAACCGCTGAAAATAAAACATGTAAAGTAGACCGCGAATGTTTAACCACTCTAGAATCATCTAACAAGAATATTGCAAACATCACCCACATGTCATCTACCCAAACCAACGAGGGATCTTCTATGGAAGACGAAGAAAATATTGAGGATATAACGATGGATTGAAAAGTTTCTGGCAAACATTTTCCTAATTCTTTAGCAATTCTAGGGAATGATGTAAATATTGTTTTCACACCATAGCCTCAACATGGGGAATAATTGAAGCTAGTAACATGATGATCAAGCTACCAGTACGTATCACACGACAAGCGACAAGAATAGTTCGAAATGTCTGTTCATAAGGACAACCTTCACATACTGGCATATTATGGTGATTGTTCTACACGACTCACACCCCAAGGACCCATTCGTCCTTGGTAAACTTTTTCTTGCAGGACTTGATACTGCCATACGTGAGTATTTCAAATTAACTCTCATTTCAACGAGGACAATGTGTCATGGTCACCACTAAGCAGAAACTACCACCATTGACACATCACCACCGCCATAGTCAAGTTGACTTTAAATAAGCGATGATTGGAAGAAAATCCACTTATACATTTTCTTTACATTTTAGGTATGTTTGATTCTTTTTTGGTGTTTTTAGGCGAAAACCAAAGGAGATTCAACAAAATTTTGTTTGAACAAAAGCAGGGTCGATTGACCTCTCATTAGGGTCGCCGGACCTGTCCATCTGTGGTACACCATTCATCATTTTCTCATTCAGTCGTTTCACTGTTGTTTAAAGTTTCATCCTTTTCCTTTCTTATCCCACTGAGACGGTGTGATTTAAGTCTGGGGGAGGATATACATTCGTTAATGATGAAAGTTTACTTTTTTGTGATCTGAAGTTTTTCCGTCACTTTTGTTTTATTGAGTCAAAACCATTTGGAAAACAATGACTATATTCAGGACATGAACCACATTAGCAGGATTTTCAATGACCATTATTGTAGGATTCAGTTAAGTCTATGATTAATGAAAAACTTGGAAGTAGATGAACCTACCCAAAAACCCATGTTTCACTTGAAATCCATGAAAGCCTGAGCTAATTATTTTTTCTCATTATAGGAGTTAGTCCTTTTTTAAAAATTGCATAAGATTGTCTGTGTGACTATGGCTTTCAGCTCTCCCTTTAGATAACTTTAATATATAAGAATTATGCTTAATTACCTAGTGATGAGGATGAGAAAAATTTCTTAGGACGTCAACTATTCATCACTAGAAGCTCGAGATCACAATATCATTAATTGTTGAACCTTTTAGACCTTGGTTAACAATGAGGCTAACCTAAGCTTTGAGAAATTCAAAAGAAAAGTTAATGAAATGGATAAATCTAGGAGAGAGGGAAAAAACCTATGTGTTAAGACTTTCTCATCTTAGTTTTGAAAAGGGAAATAACTTGTTCTTTAAGTAGTGCTTTTATGATGTTAAATCTGTAATGAAAGACATTTAGATAAATTGATTTGTGAAATTATGGTGTGAATTTGGGAAAGTTTCTAAGTAATAAGTCTACATCTTAGCACTCTTACCCCTGTTTTGTCACTAATTTTGCATCCCATAACATTCATTTAGACACTTTCATATATCATTTTTTGATCATTTAGTTTTTAGGATCCACATATTTTATTTGCATTTGGTTTTGGTGCCTTTTGGTGTTTAGACCCAGCTATCATGAGAAGAAAGGAGAAGTCGAAAAAAGGAAGAATGGCCGGAATGTCGAGACCCCTATCGTTTGATAGGGGAGGGAGAATCACGAAGAAAAAGATTAACCGACTCTACTGCATATCAACCCCTATATCGGTTGATGATTCTACCCCTAACCGACTTTAGAGACTTATAAAAGGCCCTCTTAAGTTCATTTGCAAAGAGAACTTTTCTCTCTACAAACTTATCTTCTATGCTTTTATGTTTAATATTTTTGGTACCTTTAAGCATGTGCTAATTTAATTAAAACCTAATTTCATCTTCAAAAACTTCATTTTATTTCTCCCTTTTCTATTTCAAATCTTATTTTAATTAATCTTATCATCATGGTTTATATACAAATCATGTGTGAGTAGTAATCTTTATGGACTAAATTTTAGTAAAAGAAACTGAAGTAATTAAGTATTGATTAAGCATTTTTGGGTAATAATATTTCTAGTTTATCATGTAGTTGGAAGTTCATCACTAGGGATGAGCTTAGCTAATTCAATCCCTAGCTCTAGGGACTCTAGTACTTAAGTTGTTAGATCTTTATTAAGAAAAGATGGATATTGACCTTAGATTAGGAATATCGACTTTTGATTAATTTTTCTCATAAGCAATCTATATGAGTTCCTCTTATGTTGATTTTGGATTAGGAATATAATGAATGGTGTAGAGAATCAAACATAACGCTTTACTAGTTTCTTGATAGAATGAAGAACTTCTAACTATTCAAGTAGGATTGGTATATTATTGTAGGCGCGTTTGAAATATTCATACCAAAGATCATGTTAGCATCCTTTCTAAGGCTTAAAATGTTAGGAGACCACCAATTATTTCCCCTAAGCTTAGTGATGTGTTGATGTTGGTGGTCTGAACTTGAGTGATTCTTGTTATATGTAGATTAACTAGACGAATCTGATGTGATGTTCTTATGAGTTTCCAATGTTTTTAACACTTTTTCCAGCAACCTTAATTCATACTTGCTTGAGGACAAGCAAAGTTTTAAGTCAATGAGAGTTTAATGTATCGTGGATTTTACTGGTTTTCTACCATGATACAAGTGCTTTTATAGAGTCTATCTAGTTTTTTTAAGGTATTTATACAGGTTTTGCAAGTAAAGGATGATTTGGAGCAATAAAAGCTAAAGTGAAGAGATTTGGAGCAAAACTAGCAAAAGGGATGCAGATGCAAAATATGAGTTCCAGAAGTATACCAACCATTGACCCAGTTAACCAATGATATAGGAGACGATCTACATATCAATTTGTAGGCGCTGAAGTTAAATTTATTCTCCAATTTGAATCAAGTCATTTGGATATGTAAAATCCAAGATATTACTGTTTTACTGAAGACATGTCATTCTGACGGGATATACAAGACTGGCCCATTTAACTCCAAACAAACCCGACCTATGCAACTATAAAAGGACCTCCTAGAAGAAGAATAAACCACGACCTACATATTAAATAAAATCATTCAAAGAGTTTACTTGCCTTCAAATTTTTCTTTGCTTAGTTACTAGAGTTCGGGTTTACTTTCTAAACTTTGTTTCTTTGAGACTCTGAAGAAGTGAAACACGCTGTTCTTTACTCAATTGAGATCCACGACCCTCTGATCTTCTATTTTATAATTTACTTTTGCATGCAATTCATTAATCCAATAATGATTTGTGTTACTACTACTATGTATGAGTATTTCTCTTATTAGATCTATGGTTTTCAAAAGGGAGTTTCGATGGATCAATAATTAGTTTTACATCTATGTAATAAGCCACGAGATTTTTCAGTACAAATTGTGCTTGACACTTAGAATTGGTGTCATGAACTACAACTGGGTATCTAGGTTGATTCTTGTATCAGAAGCAGTCAGGAAGAGACTCAAAATATCTGTAGTGAGCAAGGTGATTTTGTGTCATAGTGAACGCTTGTTCGGACACCTTCTGAACATATCTAACTTGAAGGCTTTAATGCTTGTTTACATTGAACGACAATCCAAAATCACTTTTGAGATTTAGATCTTTAAACAAAGTCAATTCGTTAATACATCCTTATAGTTTTGATAGAATAATATGTTTAAAGTTCTAGAAGTCACCTAATAAATCGTGATCTATTGTTCCCTATTGATTCCCTTAGCTCTACAGTTTTAAAGCCTTACATACAACCTACTATCCCTCTAAGTTCAATCACTAGATATTCATTTACACGACATCTTAATTTCATAATCTGAACTAGCCCTAGCTCTTTGTGGGATCAATAACCTAAGTACTATAATTGTACTATGAGCACTTTCAGTAGTATTAAGTGAATAACTTCAAACACATCAGTATTTCTATTTAAATTAGATTTAATTTTTAATTATTTAGTTAGTCATATATTTGTTTGTTTTCTGAAAATTGACGAGTTGATTATCAGATTCTATTTGAATTAGTGTTAAATTAAATTGCATTCCCTTAATATTTACGTTTATGGAACGACATGGAAAGCAGTTTAAGCGAATTTCTTAGCATGATATGTAATATAGTTAGGTGAATCAATTTAGCGTTACATGTAACTTAGTTTAGGCGGATTTCTTTAACGCTATGCACCAACATTTATGCAAGGGTCTGATTACGTGAGGACCTAAGTGACTCTATAGATGGGGTCACCCAGACCCTTGCGCCATAGTACCAGTAGTGTGGTTACACTATCCATCTAGGCATGTTGTGGGCAGAGTGACCAACAAAGAATTGTGGCATGCTTTGGGCAGAGTGACCAACGAAGTATTGTGCCTAGGCTTGACTCTACAGTAGCCTAGGTGCAGAGCATAGGGTCCGTCCCCTTGGTGCCCTCCTTAACGGGGTTTACCCACCATTTACTCTGACCCGGAGATGTTTGAAAGGAGAGATGATCCAACCTGAGGAGTGCAAACAAGAGAACAACACAACCCGGGTGAAGTATCACCTCCCCGATCAATTTTGGCGCTCAATTCTGATATTTCCTTAAGTGTTAAGTTAAATGTCCGCCAAACGTATTTAAATTTGAATAACACTGAGAGCTTTTGATACGCGTCTGCGTGTTAGGTACGCGTCTACGTGTTAGGTACCTACATGAGAAAATTATCGTTTGGACAATAGGTACACCTTGATAAACATGAAAGCTTATTGAAATACTCTCCCATCAAGTGAAAAACGGTACGTAAGCGCTGCACATACCTGTCTAATTCGGGCTGTAGAACACCTTGGGAGGGCACAACGTGCCAGCTGGCCAAAACGACAAGGATGGTAGGTAAAAAGTGAAAAAGCGAGTCGATCCTCTCCACAACTAAACCATGGCATCCCGAACCAAATCAATCTAGCCAAATTCGGATAATCAAACCATCAGGTCTGCTAATCCAGATCATGTATACTCTATAAATACAACTCCTACTCACTACGATAAAAAGTTAGCTAATCGTTTACTCATAGGTTAGGATAAGATCGCTTTGCTTTATTTTTCATTATGTTTTTCCACGGAGAGCTTTTTTCCTAAAGTTCTTAGTCAAATTCCGATGGAGGCTAGTTAAGTATTCGGCAGAGATATCGCTGGCTCTCGTAGAGTCTTCTCGAGAGCTGTCAACTTCTCTCCTACGGTCCACGTTTGAGTGGTTAAAAGTTTTGAAATTTAGGCAACACATGACCAACTCTTGTTTTTCTAAACCTCTAAAGGCTTGACCTTTCACTAAAGATTCGAGATTGCAGAGTGCTTGATGTGAGCATGACCAGCAAGGAACCACAACCTAAGGAGCAGCTAGAACCAGAGGAAGAAGAAGCCAATGAAGAAGCTAAGGAGCAGCTAGAACCTGTGGATAATGAAGAAGAAACTCTAAAGTTCTTTAATGGCCCCATTACCCGATCCAAGCAAGCCAAACTTAAGACAAGACTACATCACCTTCTCAACACCATTCAGGTCAGTTTAGTGTGTGCTAATCCAACCACATTGGTTGTGATTCAAGCCACCTAAACCTCACCAAGAGAGGTGCCTTGGATTGTACTTTTTTTTTCCTATTCTTAGTTTTGTCCCAATGAGTTTTCCAAGATAGGTTTTTAATGAGGCAAGCCCAATGTACTTTACCACAGCCGCTTGGTGAATCAAGGCTCATTCTATCTCAGTCATGCACGAAATTGGAATCAAAGATACCTTTAATTTTGTGTTTAAGTCTAAGTCTTCTTTATCTATGATTTTGTAATTCCCTAGAGTCGAAAGTCTAAGGGAATCTTCGCACCCCTTGGAAGTTTCACTTCAATTCACCTCTTGCCCACAGTGTCTGGCCTTTGCTATTCACGCAGAGCAAGTAGATAGTCCAAGGATCTTCCACCATCCTTGAGAAGTATCACTCATTCCACCCTTGCTCGGATCCATCCACTTAAGAGTTCACCAATCCGCAACTTTCACCACCATCACTTTACTTCCACAACCTTGATCTTCACACCATCAATTTCACAGCCTCTTGGAGTCGTTCAGGGACTAGATCCTACCTAGGATCACATCAGTGCTCAAGTCCAAATGTCACCGTTTTCATACCTTGTCGCTACGAATGATTGCTTTTCCTACACGATAAGAGTTTTTAAGGTCAGTTTAGACCTTACCCCGCTTACGCGATTTTATCTTAATCTTTTCACTGAAAGAGGCTTCTTAGACACCATATAACTTCAAGATCTTTTAATTATTCCAAACTAGAGTTGCACTAAACCACCATTGTTTTCCCAACTTTAATTCTGTTTTCTGACATCAGTCATGTGGTCAAATAACTGATTTGAGCATCAGAGAATCTTCGGAAAATACAAAGCTATTGTGTCTTTCCTGTAGACTTCACATTATGTTTCCCTTTGCTGTTGTAGGAGATTTGGTGCCCAACCGAAAACAAACCCCGCTCCACATCACATTTCATCTCACCCCCAACCTCTCGAAACCACATCAGAGTGCATATGCGACACGCTCACACCGCTGTCTAACCCTTGCTATCCTCGCAGCCTTCAAGACCGAAGTGCCCAGAATTCAACCCGTAGTGGGCTCATTAGTAGATAGACGGATCCCCTTCTTATCTCGCAAGCCCTTTACACTCGAAATCCACTGGATCTAGACCCAAGTCACTCTCATACCCATATATGTGTAGGACTTATGTAGACGTGATAGAGGGACGTTTATTACCCAAACAAATAGATTTAATCTTTGTTTGACCATTTTTATTTTTATTTTTTAATCGAAAATATATAGAAAAATTATTTATTTATTGATTTATTATTCATCTAATTAGAAAAGTTTTTTTGTTTTTATTTATCTCATCGAGTTTTCTTTTTATTTTCTGAATAAGTATATTATCTTTATCTGATAAGTCACAAACTATATGCATTTCATCATTCAAATTATTTTTTTGATATTTTTATACAAAAAACTCTCAATGAAATTTGTTCTTAATAATTGAAAAATTAGGAAGTTGTGCGAATTTACTGGTAGAAAATAGAATACAATCGTTTATTTATTTTGATCCTCAATTGTTTATTTGTCTCTTGTTTCAGTTTTATAACATTTTTCAAATAATCTTCTCCAATATCAATTAAGTTTGTGTTTTTTTAATTCTTTAGCAACTCATGCATCTATTGTTTTTAAACCATGAAGAACCTTTTTATTATTCGTGTTTGAATTAGGAATACTTTTATTTACCACATTTCCTGTATCGATATATCATCTTATTATTATTATGAAAAAATTATATATATTTTATTACTTAGTTTTGTATTTTTTTTATAAAAAATTTCACTATGTAAATTTCAGTATAATAATAATTTTATTTAAAATATATAAGTTTATTTGACACATGACAAACTGTAATTAAAAAAAGGCTTTTAACATGTATATAAAATCTCATAGGGAAACATGTGAACTTTGTAAAATTAGAAACATAGAAATTTATATAATAAGATAAAGCGTTGATGTCAACAAACATTCCCCCATTCCCCATGTATTTAAGCGAGTGGAAATAGCTTTGGAAAGAATTTGCCAGAGAAAGTATTTAATCTTTGGAATTAAATTGAGTTTCCATATCTGCATTTTCAATTCTATCAAATGATCCGTTTCTCGATTAACAACTTTTGAATTATAAGCCAAGTGATATATTTTGATGGGATTTAAGTGGATATCCTCCATCATTAGTGACAGTCCAAACAACTTTATTGGAGGTGGGTTCGACACCCCTTGAAAAGCCTGATCTGAATCAGTTCTCGATCCGAAAAATTGCAAAGCCCACCAAAGAGATCGACAGTTTCGACTCGATTCCCGATGAACCACATCACCACATATTAGCAACCAAGAAGCGCATGAAAAGATGACTTACGACCTAGTCCAGAAAACATCCTACTAATCACGGAGAGACATGTTGTCTGTCACGAACAACAGACACTAACAACGCGACACATCGATTGTGGAGCAACTCTCGTATGCGCAACAACTTTGTGCCATGAACAATTCAACCACAAGCGTAATGATTAAATATTTACTAATCTGATGATCTACCTAGTTTGTCGGAGGAAAAAAGAAATGATAACCCTTGAGAGAAACGCGCACTTGTTACGAGCTCCATCTTCAAATCCACTTATAGAAGGGAACATTCAGTGAAAAGGACAACTAAAAACACACACAAAAGTCCGAACAAGAATCTAGAGAGATAGAACGTAGATCGCTTTTAACTTCGACTTTTAAGTCTTAGATTCCGATCTAATCTTTTTTTTTTGTAAAAATCTCGGAGTCAGAATTAAACGATCAATACAAACAACGTGTTTGGAAACATAAACGGAACACGCTAATTCAGAATAATCCCTCTTATTCCCGAACTCCATCTTTTACTTATCTCATTGTAAGAACTCCGATCCCAAATTCCGAACACACTAACCGAGCATCAAATTTGCATTGAACGACCTTGGTTCAACAAACTCTATCTTTTTTATCTTTAAATCTAAATGATAGCTAATCATCTAAATTCCAACTTCTAGATCTATCTGTCATAGTAATAAGGTCTATAAAACACGAAGATCTGTATCAAATGTTCTTTGAAAACCTCAAATATTAACTCCACCTTGTACAATATATTAGCCATGTTCTTTTAACTGACCATGCGGCAACGACAACGTCATAAAAAACTAAAAAACTAGCGAGTAATTATGTCGGCGTCAATAGCTACACAATAAAAAAAGCCGCAGTTTGGTGTGGGCGTCGCTACTAATTTTTCGGCGTCTTCGGAACCATCAAAACAGAGCCACATCGGTATAAAATAACAAAGATGTAGAATAGATAAGGAGATGTGAAGGTTTTTTTTGTGTAACACTTCCGCAGCCGCAACATCAAATGAACATGGCTATTATATATGGAGTTCCAACTTTGATAAAAACTTTACAAAAATATTTTCAAACATAATTCTTCAGTATTTTTAGAATCAACAAATGTTTAAGCGGCTTCCAATCCATCAAAATTCTTTTTTTTTTTTCTTAACTTTTATTATTTACTACTTTTTATGTTTCAAATTCTAAGATGTTATAGAAAAAACACAAAGATTAGTAAATATATTGATTTTTTTAAAAAGTATTTAATAATTAATTTATAATAAATTCAACTAATCATAAAAAATATTGCATAATATAAATAATTATAAACCATCAAACACATTTAAAACTTTCATTCAACATCTTATATTTTATATTTTAAACAAAAATAAAATACTATATGATAAGAAAAGATATGTAGGTTATTCTGAAACTGGTGAAATTCTTGGAAATATATGTGAGAGAAGTAAAGTATAGGTAGTGAAAAGAAAAACACCCCACTTCGTTTCTCGGCACCAATTAGCTCGGACTTTATTCTCATCACTCAAATTAGCTTTTGTGTCCTCGCGTCAGAATCTCTCTCGACTCCCAGAGTTCTTCTCTTCTCCTTCTGCTGCTTGGTTAGATCTCCCAATCAATCGACTCGAAGCCTCAGTTGATCAAACATGACTCTTGGCTCAGGGGGGACGAGTGTTGTCGGTAAAGTTTCCTAGGGTTTTTGATTTTTTCTCTCATAAATTTTTTGGTTTGTGACTATTTGACGCGAATCGTATATTGGGTTTATCCTAGATGCGAATCGATCTCTTATTAAATGTTTCTGGATTATCAAAGACCTGAAATCTCGATTTCTTTCACTGGATTATATGATTGTGCTTATCTTGTTTTCATTGATCTGAGTAATTCCTAATAGCTCGCCGATTAGAATCTTGCGTGATATCCCCCAGTTCTTCTTAATCGAAGCCAATTACAAAATCAATGTTGAAATTCGACTATAGATTAGTATTGGATTCTGATTGACTATAGAGTAGAATCAATGTTTATTTTGCTGATGAGTTTTGAGCTCAGTGGTGATGATATGGATTGTTTCATTGTGGTGGACAGTGCCAAGGAATTTCCGGCTGCTGGAGGAGCTTGAACGTGGGGAGAAGGGAATTGGAGATGGAACTGTAAGCTATGGAATGGATGATGGAGATGACATTTACATGCGCTCTTGGACTGGCACTATCATCGGTCCTCACAACGTACTTATATTTCCTTCACTCTCTATAAGCCCTATGAATGTATAGAACTTTGCGTCAGATACTTTTTTCTCTGTGCAGACTGTACATGAGGGTCGAATATATCAGTTGAAACTCTTCTGTGACAAAGATTACCCTGAGAAACCGCCGACTGTCCGGTTCCATTCACGGGTCAACATGACTTGTGTCAGCCATGAAACCGGAGTGGTAAGGAGATTGTGACTTTTGAGATTTGTTTGCTTTTGAATTAGTTTTACAGAATGTGCAAATATTAGGTGGAGCCAAAGAAGTTTGGGCTTCTTGCAAACTGGCAAAGGGAGTACACAATGGAGACCATACTGACTCAACTGAAGAAGGAGATGTCTGCGTCACATAACCGGAAGCTTGTTCAGCCTCCTGAAGCTACTTTCTTCTGAGTACTCTCAAAGTTTGTTACCATTGTTGACCTCAAGCTTTTCTTACCTACCTTTAAGTCATGACAATGGTGTTTGTGGATGAATGATTAATCCTTTTGTGTGCAAATATATCAAAGATGTCTTCTCATGTTTTCATCATCTTCTCATATCTTCTATCAACTTCTTTAGATAGTCTTGATGGGCCACACAGACAAGTAATATACGAAAAGAGCGAAAGGCTTAAGCCTTTTTTGTTTGTTAAGGCAATTAATATACGAAGTGCAACGCCCATGTACAATATTTTGTTGCTTTTTATTTGACCGATTTACTTATAATTTACCAATGACATCTAAGTAAATATAGATTATATACCTCCGTCTTCTTTCATTCTCCGAGGTGTCATGTTGGACATACCGTGCGGAGTATCTGAGAGTGAGCTTATACAGAGTGTTTGTAATTCAGACGACGAGTGAAGCACCATTTGAAGAAATCGAGTTTATTCAATGGATCTATGGAGTTTCCTTCCACAAATGATTTGGAGGAAGATTGGTTCTGAAGTCGGGATTGATTTTAAATCCGAGGATTGAGATAAAGTTTTGTATAGAGATGCGACGAGCATGATGTTGTGTAGATTCCAGCTGATACGGTGATTGGTTTTCCAAGTCGATTTGAATAGCGACGACGGAAGAATATTTGATGTCTCATAAACAAAACAAAAGTTTAACAAAAAATAAACAAAACAAAAGCTACATCACTCGAAACTAATATGAAGTGCAGCAAGTAGAAATGAGCTAGTCAACGAAAATTTTGAATTATTTGCGAAAGTCGACAAAGTTGGTGATTTTCCTGATCAAGACAAAATTTGAAATTAAAATGAGGAACATTAGAAAGTTGGAATTTATATACCAAATAGCTGTTTTCTCGTGTGGACATTAATTTTTACAACGATAAAAATAATGAAAAATTAAAATAAAGAAATGTTTTCATTGATTTGTGATGTGAAATGACCGAAACACAACAATCATCCGAGTCTTTTAAGAACATGAGAATTTAAAAATATATCGTTGAATACCAAAAGAGATGTATCATTTCACTCGTTTTGTTCCACTTCAATCATTTCAAATCTTATGATGCAAATAACAATACAATCATTATACGTTAGCAATTCAATTCTCGTAGAATTGTTATGCCTTTTCTCTCATTGCAAAAAAAAAAAATAGTTCATGCATTAAGAAAAAAACAAATTAAGATAGGAATTCCGTACCTTATTATTTTTTACATAAACTTTTACTATGATCAGTAAGGGAAAATATGTGTGCAGTCAATAAAAATTTTGTTAATAAAATGATAACATTTTAGTGCACATGAGTTAAAAAAAAAAAAAAAACTTCTTTATACATAGGCGTTCTGATAGTTTAATTCAAACCCCTACAACTAAACGAATTAAATTTAATTTTCTATGAACAATTCTCAGTTTAAAATATACATTTTTTTGAACCCTCAATAAACCAAAACAAAAATAAATTGTAAAAGAATAAACCAAGACGCCCTGTTTTTTGAATATCTTTCAAATCAAAGATACAATTTCTATAAACCTGAATGATAACTGAAATCAAAAATTTATCAAACTAACCCATGTGATATTAGATATCCAATCAGGTTGTATATTTAATAAACTAAGATTATACATATGTGAAACGTCGTTAGCTCTGTCAAAGTATCAAACCCGAGTTGTTGCACCTGGACATCGTGTCTCCTTAGTGTCCCGCCCATACCATTTCCAAAAGATCAAATTCATTATTTGTCTTCTACACAATTCATCACATAAACTACTCACTCTCGTATAAAAATTCACAGTAAAATTATTTTAATTTATTACCCAAACAACAATCACGACATTGAAAACTAAACTAAGATATTTTTAACTGTTCGTTTGCATCTAAAACTATTCACCATTCTCAACAATTCATGTATAAATATTACAACTTTTCCTAGCTCTTGAATCCAACATAAAGACTAAGAGACACTGATAAGATCAATGATTAAGATTTCCTTTAATTCTCAAGCTACAAAAAATAGCTGGGTGTATAAAAAAAAAAAAGAATCGATACATTCTAGTGTTTGTTTTACAGACCCTAATTTTCACCAAAGCCAGCTTACAACTAACCAGATGGTCAAAAAACGTTAACTTATTCTATTTGATACTCTTCCAAATAATTCAGTACATAAATTTCATATTATCGCAATAAAAACATCCAATAATAATCTAAGCCAAAGGTAAAAATTTTATCAATAAACTACTAATTATACACAATAATTCATATGTATGACATTGATCACTTTTAAACAGAAAACAATCACATCATGGCAATCATGTTGTAATTGAAAAAAAACATTATGGTGTATTAGGCAAAGAATCCTTCTTATCTCAAAGACTTACACCCTATTGTTCGTTCATCTCATCCCAACAGTCGTACACTGCTTTATGATGTGCATTAGACTTAAATTCATTATCTTCATCTATCAGAGGAGAAACAGAGATAGCTGAACAGATTCTTTAGAAATGAGAGAAATAATAAACAAAATTAAACGTACAAAGGTAGATATCCTTGAGAAGCATCTAGATGAGTAAAAAACCTATGGTGGCAAGTGATTGCAAGATTAAGGATAACTTCTCTCCTGAAATAACGTTTTATTATATACCTAATGTCCAATTTCTTTTGATATTGTCTGCAAATGAAGATGACAAGATGATTCGGGGAATCCAATTAGAAAATCATAACGCATAGGAGGTAAAACCTTACTTATACTTAGACTTTTTTTTTTTTTTTTTAATCTAAAACTCTACCACTATCTGTTGAACCCAAAGAAAAATCATAATACAGAGGTGAAAACTACCTCTATCTGATTTCTAAAAGCTACAAAATTTACATTGTTTATCATATATATATATATTTACCACTTCCCTCAAAACATTTCCTTCAGAAGCAAGATCCATCATAAATGATCAAACACCACCTTATGTTCTTGTCCATGTACATTCACCAACAAAACTCCATTCTTGAAATATCATCTTCCTTAATAATTATGTTGGTTCATGTTTCTGAGTCGCCCAACTCGAACTCAATATCTAAGCTATTGGAAATATTCACCTAATTCTAACAATCGTCTAGCCGTTGGTTAAGATCCAATACATCTGTTGCAATGTCTCATATCTCGTGTCTGGCCTCTGGTTAAGAAACCAGTTCTTGTCCTAAGAATTAAACTGTTCCATTAGTTATTGTTTGTTTTAAATCTTTTCTTTTTCTTACGTGATTAACAAAACTGTCCAATGTCTCCAATCTCTCCAACCACAAGTCATTTGAGAAATATATAATTTCTTCACCGAGTTTCCGAGCTGCTACACTCTCTACTAATGTATGTTGTAATTTCTCCTAATGAATTATTATTTAGTGGATCACAAGAAATTGAAAGGTAAAGAGTAGAAACAAAAGATCATGAAAACCTTTGTTCTAGATTAAAACTGAAACCATGGATCTAAAACGATAACACACACAAAACCAAACATCACCCTGCTTATATGGGGAAGACAATCTGAAAACTCTCTCCAAAATCACATATGAAATATACATATACCTGAAAATATCACTCACAAGCTCATAAGATATGAACCAGTTTAATCAGAAAACCTACCAGAAAAAAGGTTAATCAAAACTGCTCATCATGGCATAAGAATTCTTGTGCTAGCGATAAAAGAATTAGGGTTTCGTTAAGTTTGTATAAGGATATCAGGGATTAATTCGGTTCGGTTAAATATAGGTTAAAAATTACCGTTTTAAAAAATCCTATATGTACCTACATGTATTATCGTTTGATTTAGATATAATTTCAGAGCCTAATACAAAATTAAATTTATGAAGCCCTTATAAAATTAAAACATAAAGAAATTTAGTAGAAATTGAAAATCTGACTTAAATAATTTGCTATTATTCTATTATAGTAATCATTGATTTTACATAACATATATAATAAATTTACTATATGATAAACACAATTTTTTATTTTTTATTTCTTACAAATTATATAAAACTGAAAAAATACTAAAAAATAGTTTAAATATTTGATAGGATTAGAACTCCTAAAATCACTCTCCTATGTTTCACTTCATATATATATAGGATTTTCATTTTATTGATTTTTGAACTGTTTTTTTTTTTCCGTAATTTTAGGCTAGGCATTTAGATATGAAATTTGGGCTTGTTATATTTTTTTATATTTGGAGCTGATCCTTTAGTTTTGATATATATTAATTTGGAAAGATTATTTTTAAAATCTATTAGTTATGAATTAAAATAATTAATTGATTAAAACCTATAAATAATCTAATTGGTTTAGATCTCTTGATAACAACGTTCCAGTATTTTTCATTTTCCATTTATTATAAAAATGATGATTATTCCAGTGACAACCTATACTATACGACCCTGCATATAAGTTAACATATATTACAACGTACTGTAATTATGTCAACCTATAGATAAACGATAATTAAATTATAAAATACATTTCAGGTGCGAGAAGTTTCCATGAAAGAGAAAAAATAAAAATGTTTCCGATTCAGGGTGGAGACGTGTAATAACAATTAGTTTTAAATACAAAATAATGCAAAGTTTGGTATTTTGTCTGATTTTACAAATTTCTTAAAGTTGACATCATATCTTTTGTTTGTTGGTAGTTAGTTGGTTGATTCGTTGGTTTTATTGGTTGTTGAGTTTTTCTTCTGATGTATCTCTTTCTCTTTTTCATTTATACTATATTATAATTCGAACCTAATTCAAATATTATATATTTGTAAATTTATTTTGTAATATTTTAAATTAATTTATTTAGTATAAAACTAATAATTAATTTATAATATATAACATTCTTAAGATATTTAAATGCAAAATATAATGATTTATGAGAAATTAAGTTTTATATCCATCATAATTTGGAAAATTAAATGGGAGTGAAACCCTTTCTTTTGCTGTGAAATACGATCATGCCCCTTCTCTCTCTGCGCGTAAGAAACTGTGGTGACCCATCAAATCTCAGTCAAAAAAAAAAAATGTTTATTAATGTTTCAAGACTACCACCCCTACGTAGCTCCTTTTAGGGGGAAAATAAAAAGTCGTTTTAATTCATTCATTTTCTTTTGTTCTGACGGAGACACATAAAAAGAAAAACAAACACATTTCAACTTCAGATAACCCTAATCTCAGACGGTGACGGCAACGGGTTTGACGTTTATTCCGGTTTCAGACACAATCGATAGAGGTAAATGAAATGTCCTATCCATCTCTATACAATTATCCAACCAAAGATCGATTTCATTGACCTATGATTTTGCAGATGGATGAAGCGCCTGATCTTCCAAGGAGATTGTACCGTGCAGGACTTGAGCCAAAAGGAAAGAAGGTTAATGGATATTCGAAGATGAGGTTCCTAAAATCCTTGATAGCGATACTTAACCCCGACGAGATTGCGACACTGAGGAGCTCTGGATTCGAAAAGCTTTTCGATATGGCAGATAAACCGGCGTGGTCAGAGCGGTTATGTCTATTCTTGCTAGCGAGGCAACTTGAAGTTTCCAAAAAAAATGAGGTATGGTTTTTATTTGGTGGAAAACCAGTGAGACTGTCACTACGAGAATTCAAAATCGTTACTGGGTTGCGGTGTGGGAAGAACACTACGAAACCTCCGGTTGGCCCAACACCTTATTACTGCACCTTGTTCGGGAGAGAGGAAAACTTGACAATTGAAAGAGTTCTTGCAATTCTGAACAAGAAGTCAACCACAGATCCTCAGATGCGCCTTCGCTATGCTTGCCTTGTCATTATTGATGGAATCCAACTACCAACATCACAAAATTCAAAGATAAGCAAGGACCATGCAGATATGGTGGAGAATCTAGACTCGTTCTTTGCTTATCCTTGGGGAAGGCTATCATTCGATGATGTCCATTAGAGAGAGGAATATGTGGGAGCTTGCTTACACATGTGTTGCTGTTCCTGGTTTTTTCCCATCGTTGCAATTGGTAGTGTTGGAGGCAGCACCAGCTATACAAGATCCGAGGACGGGGTCACAAACAGATGAAAGCGACTCCGAAGGATTTAGAGTGGAAATTGGATTAGCGTTGTGCATAAACCTAGGAAACGCCTGAACACTTGACCGTTCCGGAGAGGTAATATGAAAAGTGTTTCACATTTCTTATACCGCTAACTATCATATTATCTGGATTTTGGAATCATTATCTAGTAGAATGGTTCTTTATGTTGATAAGTGTACGGTTTAAATATGTTATCCCTGTTGACAATATGTTATGTGGGTAGTACAATCATTATTTGTCTAAGTATTTTTTAATATAGATCAATCTTTCCTTATTTACTCGTACACAATTATCGCTATTAAGTTGGTGATTTGGCTTGTTCATTAGGTGGAAGTCCAATCCATAATATCACCCGACCAAACGTTTACTTCGGACGCGGAAGATCTTTCTTGGTAAGATGATGGTGAAGATGGTAGGGTAGAAACAATGGTCAGTTTAGTGGAGGCAGGAATGCCTTTCAACGGCGACATGTTCACTGGTGGATGTGACCCCTCAACTCTTGTGAAGCCAGAGAAGCAGCCAAAGCAAGTTAAGAGTAAGCCAATCAGGGGTAAAATTCCAAGAACTAAGATGCAAAAAGGAACAGCATCCTCCTCTGCTGAACATATGCCACATGGGGAAGAAGTAAATCGCCTCCCCGGAGCCATCTCTATTGAAAGTATTTCAGACATGTTGGAACAAAAACTCAGCCAAATGCGGACAACAATAACAAAAGACTTTAATGACCAATTGAATCTCAAGGCTGTTGAGATTACGCCCAAACTTGAGGCCGTTGGGACGAAGATCATTACCGACATGACCAAATGGTTTTTTAACAACAAATTTGTCCTACCCGAAAATTACGCAGAAAAATTACGCAGAAGGCGGAGGTTTTCAGGTACCGCCCAATGTGACTGAAATCGCCACCAACCAAACAGTGGCTGGAACAAAGAAGAGAACTGCAAAGTCGGATTTGGTGGAGCAGAGTGACGTCAATGATAAGGTGATCACCACAACATATTCTCTTACTCACCACAGTGAAGATATAAAGTTGATGCACGCTCTAATTGAATCTGACCCGGACGTGTTCGTCCTCACAATAGCTGATTTCTATAATAGTTACAACTCTGATGTATATTTCCTTCATTCAACCACCATTTATCTGCTGGACTTACCATTCTAATATTTTATCCTTCACCAGGGTGGAGCAAGTACAGTCGCTGCGGATGAGTCCGATGACGAAGACGTACGCTTTTCAGACACCGAAGGTTCCCCCATTATGCAATATGAACCACTGCAGCCTCCCATCGTTATGATGTCTGTGGTATGTTTCTCCTCTTTTTTCATGCACATCATACCATAGTAAACACGTAAAATAATCATATGTTTACCTTGGATAAACTAGTATTTACATTCGATAAAATACAATTTACCCCACTAATATTGGTATTATTAGTGGCTTTCTTTTTTTAACTAACTTAATTCATCACCTAACTCCTTCCCTTCTTATATCTATACAGCCATCCACTGAATACACGAACAGCGAAGAGGTAAATTTATTTTATTTTCAACTCATTTCACCTTTACATACTAGAACTCTTGTACCGTAAAAGATTTTCATTTACCAGCTCCCCTACGATGACGAACTGACGTGGGGTTGGCTATATCCCTTACAACTAACTGACGATGGTTTCCAGGTTTTCCGTATTGCACCCCCACTTAGTCCTGCCCCTGCCCATGTGGTTCAGGTGCCTCATACGGAAGGAGATATTGATGGTGGAAAACAAAATTTCGGTGAAGAAGTTTTTGATCGTGATGGAGAAGAAAAATCTGAGGAGTTATATCAACCTAACGAATATGCAGAAATGGAGGAACATGGATCCATATACACGGAATTACAAGTTCAGGTTGTGTTAGTCTCAGATAACGTATCAGTCCCTCTACCGGCTGTTGACAATGTTGGAGAATTTGATGGTAGTAAAGGTGATGGAGCCCACCGAGTTGAGGGGAGATAGAGCAAGCAACCTCGAATGTTGTCAACGAAGTTAGACAGTCGTTTCAACTGCGAGAAAAAGATTAAAAGAACACTACGTCACCCTAATTTAACCCCGTCAACAGTAAATGTGGTTAACCAAGGTTTCAACAAAGCATTAGAAATGCTAAAGTTGCACGGGTAAGGTTCTAACTTTTCCCACTAAACTTAATTATGAATTTTTTTACCCAGGTAATCAAATCCATATCTGCATAACGTATTAATTATTTATAGTTTTTCCTTTTTTTCCCCAGCTGCGTCACCGTGACAGATGGCATGATCATCACCCACAAGGATATTCTCGACGTTTTTGGCGGAAAAACTGAAATGGGGTGCAAGGTCTAATGTTATTCTCCTTACTTCTTTTCTCTCCATTATCTCATCCCCTTCTCTTGTTGCCTTAATGTTCTTAACACATTTACATGTAATGGATGCGTTGTTGAAATTTACCAGTCAATCCTTTCAGACCAATCACCCTGGTATTGACAGGTTCAACATAGGTGTTTTGGACTCCAAGTTTGTGTCACAGCTCACGCGTCTGCACACAAAGTTTGTGAAAGCGGTTGTCAAGGAGGAGTTTCAGTTTCCTTCCCATCTATCTGAGGTTCTGTCCACCACCTTTGGTTCCCCCCAACTGGATACCATATACATGCCTTTCAACTTCGAGAGGCAACATTGGGTTGGGTTGGTTGTCAACATTCCAGCGTCCCACATAACTGTTTTGGATGTTCGACTCACTTTCGTTCCGGATAAGAAGCTGACTTCTATACTTCACCCACTGTCTGAGTTGCTCCCTTACGCAGTGAGGCAAGGTGGTTCGAAGGAATCACTTGCCGGGATTTCTTTAACACCTTTTACCGTGACCAGGGCCTCCAACATTCCACACTGCTCAGTCCGGTTTGATGACCATACTCATGCTTCAAAAGCATGTCTATGAGGGGATCGAAGGATGCAAAGGTTTTGACCCCAATTTGGTGGTGGAAGAAGGGATGAAACTTATTACTTCTATCGTTAACGCTAAATGTGGCTAGTATGGAATATGTACTATGCAAAAACATGATGTTATGTGTGGCTACTAAAGTACCTTGCACTTTGTATTTTTTACTTTCATGCCTTTTAACTTTTACACATTTACTATGGACACCTCCTGAATTAGAGTTTCACAGTTTTAAAAATTGTATACCTCTCAGTTTAACATTTAGTTTCTATTCACTTTATGTGTATACCTCTTAGTTTATAAATATAAACAAGTTAATATCCAAAAACATGATGTTAGATAGATAAATAAAAGTATCCGAACGTTTGGGGTTAAATACCCAAGGGTTCAGACATCCCAAATAGGGTATAGATTTGTTAGATAGATAAAATTTAAAATATCAGAACATTGGAGTTATTTACCCAAGGGTTCACAAATGCCAAATAGGGTATAGATTTTTTATGTAGATAAAATTTAAAATATGAGAACATTGGGGTAATTTACCCAAGGGCTCACAAATGCCAAATAGGATATAGATTTGTTATATAGATAAAATTTCAAATATCATAACATTAGGGTTATTTACCCAAGGGTTCACAACTGCCAAATAAGATATAGATTTGTAAGATAGATAAAATTACAAATATCCGAACATTTTGGTCAAAATAACCCAAGGGTTCACAAATCCCTAATAGGGTATAGATTTGTTAGATAGATAAACTTAAAATTATCCGAACATTGGGTTATATACCCGGACATTTGAGGTTAAATACCCAAGGGTTGACACTTCCCAAATAGGGTATAATTTCCTTCAAATATGTGCAATTAACAATATCGTAGCCTGGACATTTTAACTTCGACAAAGCAAAAACCCTTTCAACTAAGGAGATAATTATCCACAAAACGATTATACTATCCCGATACTTTTATAGTATCAATAAAAATATTACATTTGGATATTGTATATAGGTAATTTGGAGTATATCCCTTTGAGATCTGAAACATGGTTTATATTTCAGATATAGGTGAAATTAATAATTTCGTAATGTCGGAATTTGTAATTGGAAAGCACAAACCCTTACCACAACATAGAACAACATAATTATCCAGAAAACGATTACTTTATCCTGATACTTTTATAATATCATTTCAAATATTACAATATCCATATATCGACGAATCATGTTTTCAGGTTACAAAATACCATAGATTTTAAGACATTACACGGGTTTGCACATTCGTTACTAACTATTACTAATTAAACAATATGTGAATGGGTTAGTTAAGTACCCATTCATCGCCGATATGCCCCATATGGCATTTCTTTTTCACTACATATCCTGAAAATTGCACCTTCTTCATACTTCTGCCGCCGACAACCCGTTTAAGTCGTATACACACCAAAAACTTCTGCTACTTTGCCTCTTACGGTTCCTGATAGACACAACACATTTGGAAATCAGTCTCTCTCATTTTCCCTAAATATAAAGAAAAGTAGGAAAACCTTACCGAAAGGGGAACTTTGCAAGTGGCCCTGTTGTATCCCCACACACGGCGTCGTGAACACCTTTTCCTCCCACCATGCTATATCAAAAATTAATCACATTGTCAGAAAAATTATCCACCTATTATGTACATTAACATGTCCACATGGTTTTTACCTTAAACTCCCCTTGCGATAAAAACCTTGCCTTCCTCGGTCTCCCTGGTGGCCTCCTTACATGCGGTGCTTTCAGGTTCCCACCTCCCACGTCAGTAGCAGATGGTTTCAGAGTTGCCATGTCGGGGACCGGCATTATCAATCCCTCATACACCTTTCTTGAAAACGCAATGGTATATTCCACAGCTACTAAACTATCAACTGGAACCCCTTCTTGGATAGCTGCAGCAACATCGTGCGTGCAAGGGATTGACAGTATCTGAAATTCTCGGCAACTACAACTCCTCTCCCATAAATGGACAACAAAAGCAGACTCGTTTTCGTCTCGAACCTCGTAAAAACGTTCGCCAATTTTCAACACGAAATAACCTGTTGATTTTTCAAAATTTTCAATCACCATCTCCCGCACTTTTGGCGTCACTTTATCTTCCTCCAACCTCGCTGCTTCACGCCTCAGTGCAAACCAACTCACTAATGTGGTTCGAAGGGTTTCTAGAAGGGATATTACCGGAAAGTCTCGCGCCATCGTTAGCACATTGTTCAAAGACTCTGCGATATTGCTTGACATTATATTGAATCGGTCGCCTACAAAGTGTGAACGTGTCCAATGCTCGAATCTAATGTCCCTTAGATAGTCCGCACATCTGCTGTTCATCTTCACAATTTCCTCAAATCTCGTACGGAATTCCCGTAGTGTGTAAGCCTTTGCAGCTTCTGAGATCAGGTACACCAATTCCTCTGATTTGAATATGGAGAGAATGTTTCGTTTCAAATGCACCGTACAAGCCCCATGAGGTGACATTGGAAACACCTGCCACATAGTTTTTGAAAAATTTAGCAAGGTAAATAAAAATTTGATGAAGCTAACATTATTTCTATTCACATATGTTTTAATTTAACTGTGTACATATAATATTATACGCTTTATGCATGTATGTATGTTAGGCAAATATTTACATGGGAAAATAAATTACATTACTCACCTTCCTTATTCATGTGTAGATGGACGAGTGGCGATCTGAAACAAACACTAGATTAGGGTCATCGTGGACAAAGGCATTAAGCTTCCTCATGAACCACTCCCATGATCGATCATTCTCACTATCCACTATCCCAAACGCAAGTGGGTAGATTTGAAAGTTGTCGTCTTGGCAACTTGCAACAATTAGACATCCTCCATACCTTCCTTTCAGGTGCGTACCATCGACCACTATCACCTTTCGAAGGTATGGAAACCCCTTGATCGATGCGTCGAGAGCCATAAACACATATTTAAACCTCATAACTCCGTTCTCGTCACTTTCTGTCTCCAAACCAACGACAGAGTTGGGATTGGTTGTCATCAGCTCCTTAAAGTAAGGTGGTATGAGTGCGAAACTCCCTAGAGCAGACCCAAATGCATTATCCATCGCGATCTCACGCGTCCTCCATGCCTTCCAATACGAGACATTTAGTGAGAATTCAGTGCGTAAGATTCTGCGTAGCTCATTTGGTCTAGGCCCCCTTCTTGTTCCGACGTACTTAGACCGCATGAGCTCCCCGATAACCGCTGTTGACGCTTTCCTATGAAAGTCCCCTCGAGCATCGACACTGCATGTGTGCCGAAGTGTGGCACTACGAATCTCAAAACGTTCACTCCCTGCTATATTAGCTGCATGCACCCTCCACGAACATCCATCACCAACACAAACCATTAGCATCATTTCCGGTTTTGATTTTTCAGTGTGATAATGAAACTTGCGATGCACGGCGTGGATACCCATTTTCAGGCTACACTCTTTTTTGGTTCTAAACATCCTGCCAACAAAGACCTCGTCACCTTCGTAGTCTACGTCGTTTATTGCCCTCTCCAAATCATCTGATTTATATATCATTATAAATTTAATGACAGGTATCATTACCAATATACAGATAATGTTTAACATAGCTGTCTAACATTTCATTTACCTCCATTGTCATCAAAATAAAGTGGAGCATCCATGTCGAACAGTAATGTTGGTACATTGGTGTCTTCTAAGCCACCCAAAACATGAGGTCTGTCAATGAGGTTGCCTGATGCACTTCCCACCCCCGTTCTTAGTATTGGAGTCTCCATTGCAACCTCTTTCCCTTTGCTTTGTATTTCGTTAGCAGCACCACCCACATGAGTAGAAGTCCGATGACCTTCACCGCTGCTAAATACATCCCACCTAAGTTGTTCTCCTGTACATAAAAAGCACGTGTTCTGTTAGAACAAAATTTTACATATATATTTCAAATAATAAGAATAACAAACAGTTACTACTTTGTGTTTGAGTGACAGGAATAGTGGGTATGGTACCATGGGTAAGATCAGGAACTGAGGTGGGATTGTTGTTGGTAAAACCAGGATGTGAGGTTACGCTATCATGAGTGAAATCCATGTTTTCCTCGAACCCTTGAAACCTACTCGATGCAGATCCCGAGGAGCTAACTTGAATTGTATCACGTTGACCATAATTTTTATGCCCTTTTGTGCTGTTTGCTAGCGTAAGTGCTAGGTCATCTTCGACAATTGCACCTAATGATGTTGCAGCTCCTCCGTCTCTGACATGTCTATCGCCTATTCCGCCATTTAAATTAAAGATGGGAACGCACTGAGGTTCTTCAGAAGGCGGAGTTATTGTCAAACTATCCGGCGCGAAACACCTGAGATTCCGAATGTTGATAGGGTTTTTAGGTTGGACGAGGTTTCCAAACAGGTTAGAATGAGGAAGAATGAAGACGTTCTCCCTTCTTCCACTACCGTCTCCTAACCCTAAACCAGATGGGCCTCCACTTTCTAAAACACTCGTAGGAGTGAATGGGCCACCTATAGGGTATCTATCTAATGCTCCATCATTTCCAAAAGATTGGCTCCTATACTCCCAACCCCGTTGACCCGACATGTCCTGACCGACACCCGGACTCGGTACCTGCGAAAGCTGGAGGAGGCTAGATAAATCCTTCGTTCCCTGTCTAACAGAGCCATTACCCAAGCAAACCCAACCTTCAGCTAACCCTACCCCCGAAGGCCCACCCCTCTCTGTTTGAGACACATGATTCAAAGGAGATGTGTACCCTGTTTTCCCAATGGACCCAAACATAGCTAAGTTTGTGAACCGGTTTAATTCACCATTTGTAATAAGGCTTTGGTTCGCACCACGGATAAGTGGGAAATTATCTCCCCCCCCCTCATTAGATTACTAGGTAATATTCCTATTTCCCGGAGAAGTGGTACCATATCTCTCCCCAACAGTGTTAAGCACTTTCACTCGCAGAAACATTTCATGAATGTCCACTTTGATGGCGACGAACAAAGCCACGTCTTCATCATCTAATATATGATTTGGGGGTGATTTTCGAAAATGATCGCCCATCATCCACTCCGGCCAGTGATATGAAAGCTCCAGCTCTTCACCGTAATTTATTTGGAACGCATCTTTCACAAGTTGGTGGAGCTCCTCCAATGACATCGTTTCACTGACTGTGATGGCACGACATGGTTCGTTCCGGTCTGCGATGAAATCAAAGAGTGGTCCACGACTCTTCTTCCATTCTCCCTTCACAAGAGAAACATATAACGGCATCATGTAAACATTTTACAGACATAGTTAGAAACATCCGATTCATATGACATACAAATGGGTCTGTACTGAAAATATGGTCCAGCGTGCAGCGGTAAAACCCTAATTATGAAATTGAAAACAATAATTTATACTGAACATAACATTTAATTCTCACCTACTTTCGATGGTTGTTGTAGTCGTTATCCAAGTAACTATCTGAAAGCATTAACTATTCGATTCTTTTTTTTTGGGTCTATTACTCAAGTAATTTGTAAATGTGAAGAGTTAACAATGGTGAAGAGTGGGTAAATATGGAGATTCTATATGGGTATAAAATATTAATTTTTTCGTTTCTTACCGATGAAGATTACTAATTTGTGATGGAGAATTAACATAGAGATGTCCGTAAATCTTCCCAAAATCTCTCCTTTGTCAGATCATTAAATGTCCGGACGGCTTAAAATCTTTCAGTTTTAAAAAAAAAATTTTTATACAGATATTTCTTTTCACAGAGAACCAAAATAATATCGGGTCTTATCTGCTTACGTCCCTACTGTGACTGTCACACACACGCCCATAGGACATTTTTGTCCCACATATTGTTGCCGTAAAAAATTGACCTAAATAAAAAAAAAACCTTAGCCAGATACTTAATTAAAAGCGTTATGGGGGATATACTTTCAATTCACCCATGATTTATTAACATATAATATAATATGCAGGCCCATCTTAAGAAAAATTTGAACCCTTTAGTTAAGAAAAAAAAACTTTTAAAACATTTTTGAGCCCATTTTATTTGAAAAAAATAACAAAAAAAAGTTTTGGACCTGGGGTTCCATCCTTTTAGCCACGCCATAGAGCCGGATCTGATAATATGGTGTTGCATAACTATAATTTTTTTTAAAAAAATTTAAACTATGAAATTATACAATAAAAAAATTTAGATATTGTAATAGTAAATTTTCGTTAATAATTTTTAGTAGATATTAAAAGATATTTGATAACAATTTAGGAACAGAGAAGTGTCATTGGTTTAAAATTGATACAAAAAAAAAATATTTCTATTACTAATCAATGATTTGTTGCCAATTTTTATTGTTATTTTAAGATTTAAAGAGATTTTTTTATCATGTATGAAGCAGAGGAAATTTCGAAACTTATTCTAAAAGCAAATTTCGTTTATGGAAGATCTTAAATATATTTGGTAATATCGGGATCCCTTATTTTGGTGAATGACCAGGAATCGTGAAAATCATAAGGAGATAGATAAATTTTTTAATGGGCTATGGTTTTAGTATTATGTATGTTAATAAGTTGCAGTTCTAATATCATGTCTCTTAATATGCTACAAAATTTTTAATCAGTCTAATAATTTCTTATGACAAGTCTGAATGGTGTATTCTCAATTAATATATAACGGATTATCTTATTTTTGAAGTCTAAAAGTATGATTTGGTATTTGTTGATTTCATTTCTGTTTGGGAATTTCGATTCTCTCTTAAATGATGAAATAATAGTTTTACAGATCAATTTGATATGCGTTTGGTTTTGATTTAATTTTTACCAAATATTCTTTTTAAAATACTACAAAAAAAAATATTTATTACTAATAAAAGTTAAAGGTATATTGTTGTTAGGTCGTCCACATAGGATTTAAAACAACCAGTAATATTATTCCATGTAAGTGTTTTAAAATAAAATAGAAAATTAATTTATAAAAAAAAAATTAGAGTTTAGGAAATAAGGAAATTGTATATAGTTTCCACCAGTAATATTATTCCACATTACCAATTAAAAATAAAATAGAAAACTAATTAAAAAAAAAAGAGAAATCAGGGTTTAAGAAATGAGGAAATTTTATCATAGTTTCCTAAAAAAAAATTTTATGGTAGTTCATATATGATTTTAAATGACCAAAAATATTATTCCAAATCAGTTTTCAAAAATACAATAGAATATAAAATTAAATATCAAATATAAACTTTAATATCAATATCTTCAAAATTAAGCTCCATCATGTTCCATATTAATTTGATATTTTCCTTTTTTATTGGTTTAAAATGAATTTAAATCTATGTAATTTTTTAAATATATATCATTATCTAAACTTTAATATCAAATATTTTCAAAATCAAGCTCCATCATATTCCATATTAATTTCATATTTTTCTTTCTTATTGGTTTAATATGAATTTAGATCTAAGTAATTTTTTTAATATATATCATTATCTAAATTTATTTTTTTATTGTTTAAAAAATGGATTTTAAATCATTATGAATTTTGAATCATTATCTAAATTTAAACATATATATTTTTTTTTAAAACGAATACTTTTTTTTGTTTAAAAAATAAAATTTACAATTTAAAATTAAACCCATATTTCAGTGATTGGTGATTTAAAATCACCGATCTAACCCAACCTAATCACCCATCAAACCGAACCATATCCAAAATTATATTTATCCCAAAAAGGTTTTATTTTTGTGTTGATTATTCACCTTTGACCAAAATGTCTTTGATAGAATCATCACGAAGCTCAATCGAATCTTGCACATTAAAACTTTTCACTTCTCAGATCGATCCATTTCTTCTTCTATCAAATCTGTGAATCACCTATCTCTCGTCGACGAAGACAACAAAAAAATCGAAGCTTGGATTTTCCTTTTGTTGTTGGAACTGATTCGATTTGCACATTACAGCTTCTCATATCGATCCACTTCTTTTTCAATCGAATCTATGAATCGTCTATCTCTCGCCGACGATGACAACAACATAATCAAAGTTGAGGTTTTCCTTTCATTGTTGGTGATTTGAATGGGGAAATGTTAAGTGAAGCTAACTGAGGTTCGAATGTTAATGAGAAGCGAAAAATTCAAGGAGAGATTTTGAATTAAAATACAATGTAAAAGAGGAACAAGAAAAACACAAAAAATATTTCAGGAGTTTGTATGTGCAACAAAAAGTAGTTTACGATGTAATTATGAAGTCGTAGAAAATGATATAGGAAAACTATTCTTCCTATATGGTCCTGGCGGAACAGTGAAAACATACCTTTCTAAAACCATCATTTCTAAGATGCGCTCAGCAGAGAAAATAGTCCTCCCAGTAGTTTTGTCATGCATCACAACATTGCTTCTACCTGCCGGTAGGACAACACATTCACATTTTAAGATACCGATAAATATCGATGAAGATTTAATGTGCCATATAAGGCCTGGAACAATTCTTACTGAATTAATCAGAAAAATCGATCTTATCATATGGGATGAGACGTCCATGACACATCGGTACGCATTCAAAGCGCTAGACATAACATTAATAGATTTGAAGTCCATAAAAAATGAAGGAACTAAGGACATGCCTTTCGGAGGCAAGACTTTACTACTAGGTGGTGACTTCCGACAAATATTACAAGCCACTCCACATGGGTCTAGAGCGGATACAATTTTAGCATCAATCAAAGAATCATACTTGTGGGAATCTTGAAATGTGTTCACTTTAAAATATAACATGAGACTCAAAGAATCAAAAACAAATTTTACAACATGGCTACTAAATGTTGGAGATGGCAATGCAGCCACAAAAGAAAAATAAAAACGATAACGGAGCTGATGGTCATATGGTTGTAGTTGATTCAAAATTCCTAATGAAATCAATTAGAGATCATATGGATAAAATATTTCAAGCCACAAATGCAAAGAACGAACTACCAAAAAATAAACATGCAAGCATTACAGAGACAACATCCTAACACCCCGGAATGAAACAGTTGATGAGATTAATGCAAACATGTTATTAAATTTGCCAGGAAAATAAGAGGAATATCTCAGCTCAGAGCGTATAGAAAAAGGTGACACTATATCAACAAATTATGAGACGCTATATACGGTTGAATATCTAAACTCTCTAGAGTCGCAGAACTACCAAAACATAAACTATCTTTAAAAGTGGGAGTACCAATAATGCTGCCCCGAAACAAACCACTTTCAAATCTATCTCTTATTTCATAGCACAAAAAATAAAGAGTAACAACAACAAACTCATCTCGAATTAAAAGAAAAAAAAACAACTCCACCGCATAGAAAATTCAAATATCATGATATTAAAAAAAAAAACTTATTATAAATTTTTTAAAAACACAAAAAATTAAAAAATAATACAATTTATTTTCTAAATATATTCCAAAAATCAAAACAAAACAGTTTCAAATTGGAAAACAAATACAATGACAAATAAAATAGTAATAATAAAAAATTAAAAATATTAAATGTCACCATTGTTCAATAAAAATATATTATTAAATATCAAAATAAACGAAACAAATAATATTAACATACCCGGGCGTAGCCCGGGTTTAATACCTAGTATTACTAATAAAAGTTGAAGCTATAGCGTTGTTAAGCCGTTCACATAGAATTTTAAACAACCAATAGAAACATTACATGTCATTATCATTAAAATATAATAAAAAACCAAAAAATTATAACAAATCTGTAACTAATAAACCCAATTATTCACATACGATTTAAGTCCTCCAATATAAACATTACATGTCATCGTCATTAAAATCTAATATAACACCAATCTCATAGCTCCACGTAATTATCTAACTTCCTTACATAATTATCTAATTTCATATTTTTAATAATAAACTTATTTTCCTACATATTTATTTAAATTCCCTTTTTAAAAATTAAAATTTGAAGATTAAGCAAATATTTTCTTTTTTAACTCTACATCAATACCTAAATTTAATTTCATATTTCCTTTTTTTATTTTTTAAAAACGAATTTTAAATTTAAATAATTATATAAATAAATATTTTTATTTTTAACTCTACATCATTATCTAAATTTAATTTCATATTTCCTTTTTATTGTTTAAAATGAATTATAAAACTAAATAATTATGAAATATAAATAGTTTTTTGTTAAAAATAAATTTTAAATCATTATTATTTAATCGAATTTTAAATCATTATGATTTGATGATGATGATTTAAAATTATTTTCAAAGTGACAAAAAAAAAATCATTATTATTTAATCGAATTTTAAATCATTATTATTTAATCGAATTTTAAATCATTATTAGATTTAAACATATACTAGATGATGGTCCGCACTTAGTGCGGGCACGTAAACATTGACAGAAAAAAAATCGAACGAATGATTGTTGGATGAATTGTACAGGTTAAGAGGTGTTAAACTAAATTTTATATTTACATTTAATGAAAATACTTACTTTTTATTACGTACATCACATATAGTATATGATGATTTCTTTATAAAAACACAATAATATTGTCAAGTATTTTAAAATTACATACCGGTTTTTATTTCAAATGTTTAGTTTACGACTTTTTTTGTTAACAATGCTTTAGTATTGACTATGCCATGTTAACAATTTTTGTTTTATATAATCTGTGGTGACTCATAAGATGAAACTAACAATTTGAAATACGTGATTTAGTGATTTGAATAAAAAGGAAAATCTTTATCTCTAGTAATTTTATGTAGGGTTCTATTACTTCCAAGGAAAATTACTCGCTTCGCATGATAATAAAAAAAAAAAAAAAAACTGTCTCGTGAACCCAAAAGGAACATAGTAACGTATAGGAGCTACAAAGTCTTCTATTAAACTTAGGCGTATATATTTCTTTTAAAAACAAATATTTTTTTGTTTAAAAAACAAATATTTACAATTTAAATTTAAACACATATTTTAGTGATTGATATTTTAAAATCACTAATCAAACCGAAACTAATCACCAACCCAACCGAACCACACCCATATTTTAGCCCAAAAGAGTTTTATTTTTGTGTGGATTTTTCACATTTGACCAAATGTCTCATATAGAAACATCACGAAACTCAATCGAATCTTGCACATTACAGCTTCTCACTTCTCAGATTGTTTCACTTCTTCCTCAATCGAATCTGTGAATTGCCTATCTCTCGCTGACGAAGACAACAATAAAATCGAAGCTCGACTTTTTCTTTTGTTGTTGGTACTGATTCGACTTGCACATTACAACTTCACATATCGATCCACTTATTTCTCAATCAAATATATGAATCGTCTATCTCTCGCCTACGAAGACAACAAAAAACTTGGGATTTTCCTTTCGTTGTTGGTGATTCGAGTGGGGAAAAAGTAAAAGAGGAAAAAGAAAACACAAAAATATTTCATGAGTTTGAATGTGAAGCAAAAAGAAGTTTACGATTTAGTTATGGAGTCGGTAGACAATGATATGGAAAATGTATTTTTCCTATATGATCATGGCGGAGCAGGAAAACCATACCTCTACTTTACCATCATTTCTAAGCTGCGCTCAGCAGAGAAAATTGTGCTCCCAGTAGCTTCGTCAGGCATCACAACATTGCTTCTACCAGTAGCTAGGACAGTACATTCACATTTTAAGATACTGATAAATATCAATGAAGATTCAATATGTCATATAAGACCTAGAACAATGCTTGCTGAATTACTCAAAAAAAAAACTGATCTTATCATATGGGATGAGGCGCCATGACACATGGTACACATTCGAAGAGCTAAACAGAACATTAAGAGATTTGATGTCCATGAAAATTGAAGTAGCTAAGGACAAGCCTTCCGGGGGCAACACTTTACAACTAGGTTATGACTGTCGACAAATACTACTAGTCGTTCTACATGGTTCTATAGCATATACAATTTTAGAATCAATCAAATAATAATACTTCTGCGAATCTTGCAATGTATACAGTTTAAAACATGACATTAGACTCCAAGAATCAGAAACAAGCTTTGCAACATGGTTGCTAGATGTTGGAGATAGAAATGCACCCACAAAGAAAAATAAAAATGATAACGGAGCTGATGGTCATATCGTGGTAGTTGATTCAAAATTCCTAATGCAAACAAGTGTAGATCATATGGAGAAAATATTTCTAACCACAAATGTAGAGAACGGACAAACAAAAAATAAACTTGCAAACTTTATAAAGACATCATCCTAACACCCCATGATAAAACCGTTGATGAGATTAATGCAAACTTTAAAATATGTATGTATATATTTTCTATATTTATAATATATAATAAAACACCAAACATAAAAGTTTAAAACCATATGAATGTTAAAATCAAAATAGATTCAGCCATATTGAAAAGAAAAAAAAGTTTGAAAAAACAAAAATCCAATATATAAATATTTAATAGTTTAATTAAAATATTAAGTATAAAAAAATATCATAACATCCACATTCACCATCCATCATCTTTATTCTTATTTGCATCCTTCCACAAAATATGTCTGATTCACTCCAAAACATATTTTTATATTTTACAATCATGATTTTACATATTTTTAAAAGTTGACTTTAAAATACTTCTTGACAATTTCGATATTATATATATATATATATATATATAATAAAGAAAATAAATTATAAGTAAAGGTAAGAGACGATGACGTAATCGAAGAAGATTTTGTAGATCAAGTGGAAAGTCCTTCAATATTTAAGTGTCAGATTGATGGTTCATTGAAAGGTTCTGATCCAACCACGGGATTGAGTTGGGTGTGTTTCTGGGGACAAAATCATATAGTGGTTTTGGTCGTAAGGTGTCAAATGCGCTCTCTCTCTCCCCTTCATGTAGAACTTGAAGCGTTAATATGAGCGATGGAGACTATTATACTTAGAAGAATGGATTGCCAGATTTTCGAGACCGATTGTGCGGAATTGGTCTCAATGATTCAGTCTTCGGAAGAGTGGCCAGCCTTCTCCAACCTTTTAGAAAAGTTTGGTATGCTCTGTGCTCAATTTCCTTTATTTTCTATTTCTTGTATTTTCCGTCTTTGTAATGTAAGGGCAGACTGTTTGGCTCGCTCTTCTCGTACTCTGGTTTCAGAGTGCTCCTTTGTAAACTCTTCCCCTCGTTTTTGGGCCACCAATAGAGGTGTGGGGTTCTAATTAATATTAATGTTTGGTTGGAAAAAAAAATAAATTGAAATCCAACTACAATACTATGACAAAAAAAAAATAATTGTCAAGCAGGAATAAGAGTAATTAGATTCGACATTTTCACATCCATTACTGGGCAATATATATCCTAGGAGATGCCTTATCCATACATCTTAAGTACCACAAAAAGCGGTCTAGCGATGGCATCATCTTTTTCACTTAACCGAGCAGTAACCTCATCCATTTGTGATGTCAACAAGAATTCGAGAAGAATAGTACGCTTATACCATATTTTAATAAAAACTTGTGTTATAATGTTAATTATTTTCTTATGAACTGAAAAATGATAACGGTGTTTTTTAACTGGAGAAGGCTTAATAATAAAGAAAATGTTGAATCGTTGTTATGTTTTCTATCCTCCTCACTCGAGCTTAAATAGTCTTCTTCCTTTACCGCTTATCCGATTTTCCGCCATGTACGGCTGGTATCGCGAGATGGCATGTAAAAAGGTAAAGTAGAGTTATGTGCTTAACGTATTATCTGTTATTGCGTAGTTGAATGAGGAGGTTTGGCGCGATTTTTTCTACTCCGGCGGAGAAGGGACGGCCACAGTGGCTCTAGATCTTGTTAAAATTTGTTTGAGGACGGCAGAGAGTAATCGGAGAAGAAAAATCGAAGTGCTAACATGTGTTTTCCGAGCTTTGATCCGTGGTGTGTGGCGTCTCGTTACTCAGTGGGTTGTGTCGCGAGTTGAGGATGGAACGCGGTGGTTCTAGAGTGCGAGGAAAGCGGTGGTTTCACAGCCTAAAAATTGGTCCCGCAAAGTGACCTAGCAATTCGTGGCAGACGACAATAACAAAGGTTGAGATGCCCATCTCTCCTTTAGCATGTTGAAACCCTCGGTGTTTCTCCTCGACCAGATTGAATGGAGTCTCGCCGCGAGCGGCTAGCTGTGTCACCACGGAGGTTTGGTGTGGCGTGGAGTAGGGTATGAGACAACCCTTCGACGTTGGTAAATTGGGCTTTTGTGGTGTTATAGGTTTAGCCGGTTTTGTTTTATCCAAAATCGCAGCCGTGTAGGCACTCGTCGTAAGGTTATCGATGCGATTTGGACCTAATCGGACACACCATTAAAACTTGATTTTTTTTCCTGATTTATGCTCGAAAAAAAAAATATTGGATCTATACGGTTTTGATACAAACAACTGAAAATACGGAATATGCTTGAAAAATGATTGAGAGATGTAATTTAGGGTTTCAAACTCGCGGTCTCAAAGAAGAAGATGAAGAGCGAATTACGTATTTATCCTTTATTAGAGGGAAAACGTTAAAACCCCTAGCAATTGGAACTGATACGATTCAAACTTGACTAGTTTATCAGGTACATGAATTTGTTTTATGTATCGAGTCAAGAGAAATCTTTATAATACAACACACAAGTATTGTATATCTATATATTTTTAAGAAAAGCCTAAAAACTAGGTTTCTGTTAATCTCTGTCTAATCTCTGATTTTGTCATTAAGCGCTAGGTCCAACCTGACCATCCGATTACTGTCTATAGCGCGTTTTCGAATCTTAATAAAATTATATGATTTTTTAAAAAAACAATAATATTTTGTGGACGAAAAATTTAATGCAACCTAATATTTGTCTTTCTTTAGAAATAACGATTACGTTTCTTTGCCACGTGCAGTGTTACAGTGTATATATTTTTGTAGTCTCGTAGTAAGCCAGTACGAAAGCTTCAATTATGTTTTTGAAATAGGGATCATTGAGATTTAGCTATATTTCAAAATCATTAATAAAATATAATTTCATTTCGTCTGTATACTCATCGGTAATATAACACGTGAAACGATGGTAGGCAAATTGAAGAAGACATAAAAATAAAAATTTAGTCGAACTCATACCCAATAATTTGTGATTGACTCTTAAAATTTAAATGATAAAAATAGCTTCTCAAGAATCCTATTCAAAGAAATTAACATATACTTTAACAAAATAATAAACAAATTAATATATACATACAACTTAAGTTTTAAATAAATATGTTTAAGATTTTTGGGGAAGCTCGTAGGAAAGGAAGAAAGAGTATCATTGATTATAATAAATATGAAAACAGCTTAACCGGGAAAAGGTACTGAAAAATATATTGAATGAACCCCAACCAAACAACATTAAATTTTGAAGCCATTAATTTAATACAACAACCAAATGAATTTAATATATTTAAATATGTAGACGTTAAATAAGTAAAGAAAGAGACCCCACCAATCCTCCCTGTCCTCCCTTCAAACCCTTAAAATCTTCCCTCTCTCACTCCATTAACTCCCTCAGTTTCTTAATTTTGAATCCAATACCGAAAACGAATACACAATAGAAAGAAGAAACTGTTTTTTTTTTGTCCTTTTCTTTCAAGAACCAGTCAGAAAAGGAGAAGGAGATGAAGCTCCCATTTCTTAACAAAAACAACTCTTCGACTTCATGTTCTTCGAGTTCAAATTCAAATTCATCATCAACTAATTACTCTTCATGGCCATGGCCTTCTTGTAATCAAAACCCTAAAACCATATCTTTCAGAGCCACCATCTCTTTCACCAACCCTATACACGACCAAGAAGACGACGATGAGCTTGGCCCACAAGAGATTACAGAGTCGATAGAGAATGTGATAAAAGGGATAAAATCATCAGAGAGATTAATCTTTGAAAGCAAAGGAGAATCCAACTCTATACTTGAAGAAGCTATGGCTAAAAATGACGAAGAAGATGAAAAGAAAGAGGAAGGGGAAGGGTTCATGCTCTTGTCTTTGGAATCAAATGACCCTTACTCTGACTTCAAAAGATCCATGGAGGATATGGTTGAGGCATACGCCCTTCACCACGACTGGAGAAGCCTCGAGAACCTTCTCTTTCAGTTCCTGCAAGTTAACGCCAAGACCACCCATCGTTACATCTTTGCCGCCTTCGTCGATCTTCTATTGAAGTTAGCACTAAAAACCAAAACAACCATCAGCAATAATAACAACTTTGCCACAGAAGAAGGCATCTCGGCCTCACGCGCCACCGGAGAAGCAAGCACTTCTTCTTCTAATAGTATGAGCCTTGGAGCAGCTCCGTCGTCTCCTTTATCGTCTCCTTTTTCGTTCTACACATCGTGTTCTTCGTACTCTTCATCGGATGATACCTCCTCAGCATCCGTACGATTCTTGCCGCTGTCCTCGTTGTTAGAGATGGAAGAGAAGACTAAAGACATTTTGGTTTAGATGTTTTTCCTTTTTAATTTCTTCTTTAGTTTAATTCAAATTTGTGCAGAATCGTAACATTATTGGCTCCACATGATTAGTATTTATATTATATTGGTATTTGTTGTGTTTACCTTTTATTTTCATGAATGTTGAACATTGTTTTATAGTGCAGGAAAGATGATAGCTCGACCTGAGGATTTTAATTCAATCGTTTAATAGATCTAATGCTTTGATACAACGTCGAGTCATAAAAATTCTATTTCTAACATATTTAGCATCTTTTTCTTTTTTTTTTTCTTTTTTTGTGTGTGTATAAAACAAGAAATAAGCATAATAAAATACATATATATTTGTCTTTGTCTTTAAAAACTATCAAAATAATGATAAAAAGAAATTTATTTTAGTTCTTCCCCAAATAATGCTATCTTTTGGGTAACAGAATTGAAAACTCAACTTATCCTGAAATCTGTAAAAAAAAAATAGGTCTTTCGCCATTTGAAAGTGATCCACGATGATGATTGTGAATGGTGAGACTAGTTTTCCTACGCGTTCTCTACGACTCAAAAAACTAAAAGAATTCCATGTTACATATAGAAAACGATTTTAGCCAAAATGTAGAGAAAAATTAATTTGATTATATTCACCTTATAGATTTTAATTCTCAAAATATTGGTTAGAAAATATTTGTCCCGCAGTTATTTTAGCAATCTTTTAATTAGTCAAACAAAGTTTTTAAATATATAAAATTTTGTTTGAACGTGGTAGTGAAAATCTTCGCTTCAACGGCAGGTTGGGCTTTTAGATGAGACATGTGGGACTGTGAGACGATCTTACCAGATTGTCTCCGTAATCAGTCACAAAATACAAATTTATAATAACAAATCTGCTTAACATGGGATGAATTTTATGTATGATTTAATTAATCTCTGACATCGTGTTTTCGATATATCTGATCTGAGCCGTTGATTTTGAATTCTACTGTCGTTTATTTATATGGCAGGCTTTTGTTTTATAAGAGACTTGGGTTCATAATAAATCCAAAAATATAATTGTGACTGCAATTGAGAATATTACAAAAGGTTATATGCTGTAAGAAATACCTGCATCTGCCATTTTTTAAAAAGCCTGTATCTCAGCTTCTTTTTTCTAGTTTATAATATTTCACATTATAATATTATATATATAAACAATACTCCTCTGTATCATAATAATGAGGTTTTGAGTAAATACACAAACATTAAAAGAATTATTGGTCTTTAAAAAACATTATTTAATAGTTAATTTAAAATTAATTCAGTCAACCTAAATTCATTTGAAAGTGTTAAGAAAAAAATTCATTTGAATTTTGTATTGAAAAGATAGTATTTTATATTTCGAAAAAATAACTAAAAAACTAAGATAATTTTATTAACGTAGATTATAACTTGAATTTTGCAAAATGGAAATACATTACTTGATAATAGGATTTTCAACATATAACATATAACATGATGTATGGGTTATTTTGCTATATTGTATCAAATATGTTATATAAGTATATAAAATGTGTTCAGAAAAATCTTTTCGAGACAAATCTTTTAAGGAGTGGTCTGCTTTCTCCAATCTTTTATATGAGATTGGTATGCTCTGAGTCCAATATTTTTTATTTTCTATTTCTTATATTTTTCCTCTTTGCAATGTAAAGGTTGATTGTTTTCTCCGTTCTTGAAGAATTCTATTTTTATAGTGTTCATCAGTAAATTATTCCTCTCCTACTTGGACTACTAACATGGGGTGTGGTATTTTAATTAATTAATTTTTGATCGGAAAAAGCATATAATAAGATATATGTTGCAAGGTATCATCTTTACGATGGAAGATTTTCATGAACTCTCGGGATTGGACATGCACATACACAAAGAAAACAACCATTTATAACTTTGGTCTTTCAGAGCAAGAATCACAATTCATCTATGGACTTGGATTTCAGGCAGGGACGCTTCCGGATCACGGCCTCCTTCTTCTTTCCATCAAACTAAGAGCAAATGACTACAATTGACCTATGGACTCACCAAGACTGTTTACTAGTTGGGGAGTCAAGCTTCTATCTTTATATGTCCACGTAAAGCTCATTATTTTCGTAATCAACAATACATTCAAATTTTAGATGTCTGCTTTCCTTCTTCCAAAAGATTGTATCAAAGAGATAAAGTAGATGTGTAACAAATTCTTTTGGAATGAGAATATCGCAAAGCCTCTAGAATAAAGGTCTCTTGAAAAGTTGTTTACTTACCAAAGAATGAAGAGGTCGTGAAAAAGCTTGAGAGTGTGGAATTCAATTCTTGCTCTAATGTTAATTTGACTTATGTTTGGTAATAGCGGCTCGCTATGGGTGGCGTGGATAAGGGAAAAAGAATATTTTAACTCAAAGTTACTAAGAATCATATCCCAATTTCTCCTCTTTTTCGGTCTTAAAACAACTCCTCGCATTGAAACCGCAAACTAAAAACTTCATCAGATGCGAAATTGGAAATGACAGAACAGCTAAATAATAGCAATGAGTGGAGGCCTTCATTGCTTTTCAATTTGTATTGTTGAATGTATAACCAATCAAGTAAACGTTACAAAAATAGCATTACAACAAAAATGAAACTGTATTTACATTATTTGTGTTAAAAATAAGAACTACACGTAATGTTTGAAAAATAGAGTAGTACAAGTTTGGAATAAGTGTATACATTCAGGATTATACATTTTATTTATTTTAAGTTTTTACAATTGATAAATTAAGTATTTGTTTATAAAATCTCCAAATATATAAATAAACAAAATATTGGACCCAATTTTCTTTTAGTATATCTTATCAAAATAAATAAAAAATTTGGATAAAAAAAAATTATAATTAAATAAATAAATAATAAATAATAATATTGGACCACATATACACAAACAAAATATGCGATTGTGTAGTCTCTTCAAATACACAAAGTAGATACTAAAGTTCAATGCACAAAACAAATATTTTAGGGGTTGGAAAACTTGAACTCGAACTGAAATTTGGATACTTGAACTTAGACTAAAATTTTTTAAAAAATAGATTTTTTTTAAATGTGTTTATATTTTGCTATAATTTTCTTAAATATTTTCATGTGTTAGTAAATATAATTTCATAAAAATATTTGCTTTCATATATTTTAATTAATTTATATTTTATAACTTTTATATTTTGGGTTTCTTGCTAAACTAAACCCCAAATTGAAATCAATGACAAAACTAAGCTTCTCGTTCCCGAACATTTAAAATGTCTTTAACTACCATTAATTGCAAGTTTTATTCAAAATAATGCCACACGAAGACTTCACACGTGAAGTCTCCGAACGCGATTTGAAACAAAATAACCCTCTAAATTATCACGTAATTACGAAAATACCATATACTTCAATATTTTTCAACCACCATTATCAACCAAAATTGAGATTTAAATATTTCAAACAACCAAATTTAGAGATGTTAATGTTCCATTTTTAGCTAAAAGTTTAATTCTCTTCGATCTCCTCTCTAATTCATCTATTAGATCTTGCGATTTATAATGATTTTTTCGTTCTAAGACACGATGCAGTCTCAAGTTCTCGTTTGAAAACAAAATAAAACGGAGTTGAGATTTCATGGGTGAAGTCTGAGAAAAAGGGTCTAGTTTTAAATTTGACCAAAGTCTGACTTTTAAATGAGACTTCACCCTTCAAATCTCTGAAAAAGGAGGGTTTATTTTTTCATTTGCCCGGAACGAGGACTTTTTATCGAGATTTCATTCTGAAGTCTCTATGAAAATGGGGTCTAGTTTTGCATTTGACCCACATTGACTATTAACGAGACTTCATGAATGAAGTCTCAAAACACCAGAAAGTTAGGAGACTTCGTCGTGAAGCCTGAAAATAATAAATCGAATATCTTTTGTCATATGCAAAACTAGACCCTTCTTTCACGGAGAATCCACGATGAAGGGGCTGATTGCCACAATGACTTTGAGGGTTTTAAACAATTTGAAAGTCTTGAAAGTTTTTTTTTTTTTTAGGGAGGATTACTTATCTAGTATGAAAAAGTTTAAAATTACTAGACTAGTATTAATTTTTTGACCCTTAAAATAAATTTTTTCGTACCCACAATACCCTTAAAACATTTGACAGGAAAAAACATATTTACGAAAATGCCACATTCCCAGCAAAACAAATCCGGAGATTATTTTTTAAAAATCCGCAAACATGTGTCGAAGATTTTTTTTTTTTGCGGATTTGTTTTGCAGATTTTAATGTTTACGGACTTTTTTTTACAGATTTTGTTGTACTTGTTGTAGATTTATTGCTTTGTTGCGGATTTCCAAAATTCCGCAACAAAGGAAAACTTGCTTAAAAAATTACTAAACTAGTACAGAAAAATCCGTAGTGTAATAGATTTGTTTATAGTGTAACAAATTTAATTTTCTGCAGATTTTTTTTGCGGATATAATTTTTTTGCAGATTTAATTTGAAGATTTTTTTTTCTTTGTCGAAGATTTTTATGCGATTTTGCAGTTTTTTCATAATTTACGGATTTATTTTGCAGAGTTAAATTGTAGTGTCGAAGATTTAGTGTATTTGGTGCAGATTTATTTAACTCTGCAACACTGGCAAACATGTTCAAAAAATTACTAAAAGAGTATTGTAGTGTAACAGATTTATTTTCTTTGTTACAGATTTATTTAAATTTTACGAATTTTTAACATTTGATGAGGTGGCAAGGGACTAATGATTTTTTTTTCCTGTTATTAACTATCCAAAAAAAAAATACTTTTTTGAAAAAAACAAGAATTTTATTTTGAAAATATTTTTTAAAATTTTTCTAAACACTGGACGAAATTTTTTTTTTTTTAATTTAGGATTTTGAATATCATATTTTTAAAAAAATTAAAATTTAATTTCAATTTCACTTTTTAATCAATATAAAAAAAATTCTAACTTTTTAATTTTAAAAATTGTTCCATCCTATTGTTAAAATTTTAGAAAAAAAAAATTTCAGAATAAAATTATAGGTTTTTTTAAAAAAAATACATACAAAAAATTTTCAAATTTTTTTTTTAAAAAACCAAGATATTATTTTTATTT
This sequence comes from Euclidium syriacum, assembly GCA_900116095.1. Taxonomy (NCBI): domain Eukaryota; kingdom Viridiplantae; phylum Streptophyta; class Magnoliopsida; order Brassicales; family Brassicaceae; genus Euclidium; species Euclidium syriacum. The sequence continues at coordinate 6,852,075 of FPAK01000009.1, read as the reverse complement.
TCAAATACGCGATAAAATTAATGTTTTAAAAAATAAATTTTTACTATTTTTTATTAATTCATTAAATATTATTAACTTTTACTTTCTTAGTTTAAGGGTACTTTAATATTTTAGAACCTCCTTAATACTAATTTTGTAAAAAAATACTAATTTAGTAAATTTCACTTTTTTTTATCAATCAGACTCTAAAGACTCTAACTATTTTAAAAGCTCTCACAACCACTTTGTTTTTTACTCGTTGCTTCCTCATTTTTTAAAAAGCGATGGTACTGAAGCTTTAAAAAGCCAAAAGCCAACTTCCATTTTCTTTTATATTATTTTGTTTTATATTATATTCTCCTCTTTGAGTAAATTCATATTGTTTTTAGTTTAAAGTTTATTTTAAGATCTGAAAAATTTCAGTTTATTAAGATTTTTTTTTTTTGATTTGTTGACATCCATTTTCCTAATTTTTTTTTTTCTTTCAAATGAACTTGACCTAGGCTTGGGAATAAAACCAATCCGGAACTGACCCTAAACAATCAGTTCAATTCGGTTCCGCCCAAAATGAGGATTTACGGATGTACTTAACATTCACGAGTATTAATTCGGTTCAGACATTACCAGGGAACCGAAATGAGGATCTGAATATCCGTACATAATACACTTACAAATATATTAGGATTTATTGGCATTTCATATATTTTATTGACATTTCAGATATCGGGTTCGGATATTTTTTTAGTCATTTCATGTATTTTAGTTACATTTCCAGTATTTTATTGGCATTTTGGATAATTTATTGACATTTTGTTGGTATATCTTTATCCTAATCAAATTCCGTTGTTTGGTATATTATAAAAATCAAATAATTCAAGTAACAGTCAAAGTTCCGTCAGTCTTTGCTACCAATCAAACTTTGAAATGCACCTAAATTCAAAGTCACAACTCTAAAAGCCAAGTTCTCTACATCCAAATATTTAAAGCGAAAGCCTAAAACGAAAGTCTATACCAATCGGCCTCGAAATCTCCGTAAAAATTAAAAGCTATGGTTAACTGAAAAACTAGACCCTATTTTTTGGGGCGACTTGCAGACTGAATTCTCAAAAGGTACAGAGACTTCAATGGTGAAGTCTTCTACGTAATAAAACTTCAATGAAGAAGTCTCATACGTAATGAGATTTCAATGGTGAAGTCTCCGTAAAAAGTCAAAGTTATGGTTAATTGCAAATTTTTTCTTGACCTAGCATGTATGTTACTTATAGTTTTTGATGTTGTATAAGTTATAGCTGTTTTAATCGTAAAACTATTTTAAAATCAATTTTCTTAACTTATTAGATATTTAGTTTATGTAATTGAGACTCCACAGTAAAATCTGGTTAGAGATTTTGTTCTAAAGTCTCCACCACTATTTTCTTTAAATATATATTTATATCTTATTTATTTTGATTTTTCAAGATTTTATCGAATGAATATTTGATATAAAGTTGTGACATTGGTTTCTTTTGAGGTGTTAATTTTGTTAAAAATTTTATTTTAGCAAATCACTTGATTTATTGTCTATTTGAGAAAATCACTTAGATTTAAAAGACAAGATTTAGAAATTTACAAAATACATGTAAAAGACAAGAATTAGAGTGAGGAGACGTAAACATTCCAAGATTCTTATTCTCCTTCAAAATCTCCGGATATTTCCGTTATGTATACCACAGATTCAAAAATTTCATAGAGGGAGTTTCTATACGGGTCTCCATTATGTATAATTTGAAATCTACAATTGAGGGCACTATAGTATTTTATGTACGGGATATCAGATATAGGTGCGGACCCAACTCGAATTAGGTTGAAAGTTTATGCTTTGTGCAAATTTTAATTTTATGCATTTTTATTTATTTTTTGCATCTCAAATTTGATCAAAATATTTTTTTTATAAAATACAAATTTATTTATTTTATTTTATATTTTAATAATATTATTTTAACTACTTTAGGTATATGCATAGATCCATTTCGAGTTAGTATATCTCCATATTCTAACAGATCATGATCTAGATTCAGATATCCTAAAATTCCAATATATTCGATATGTGTCCACCTTAGTTCAGATTTCTTACGTTATAGTAGCAAAAAAAATATATAAATACTTCTAGAAGCCTAATAGTGTATCTGGATCTGAGTTAGGATCTATAAAAACCTGCATGTATCCTGATTTCCCTGATCCCGCTCCTAGTATAAAATTCGGCCGTATAACGTCTAAACAGCACCAACTCGTAGAGATTTTCTCTTTATCGGCTGAATTTATTGGAGATTTGATTTTTGGTCGATTAATCGGCGTATTTACCATCTAGCTAGCTGTTGAATCATTTTTTGTTTTTTTTTTGTTTTTTTAGTATTTTTGGATAAGTTAAACGAATCCTACTTTTATGATCATAATTTTAGTGAAATTTAAAATTTATATCAGGCCTAAATAGGTTTTTATTAGTTTTATGCAATCTAGAACACAATATTATATATATATATATATATTAAAACAATAAATTATAATAGACTAATATGTGTATAAGATATTAAAGGTTTAAATGGTAACGGCTGAATGCCAACTGAATCTGGTTAATTTTTTTTTCTTGGATGGATCTGGCGGAATCTATTGGAATTTATAAGATAATCTAACAGAAAATATGACGGAAAAATTCCACTGATTCCACAATAATTCCCCTAAATATATACACCCTAAATAGTCCAAAAATTAGGTCCAAAATACTTTACGATTAATTCTTAATTTTTTTTAATACACTAGGTTCATCCCAACCATCCGATTAACATTTAACAAAATTTTGGACAAGAATTACTGTAGATTAGGGATAAAAGATACAACCAACACAATCACCATCACCTGTGCAATAAAAAAGTTCATAGTATAAGTAATTAAATACGAGCATAATAAATGGATAGGGGTCCAAAATTTCAGGCCGTGTTTTGCTCTCTTGAATTTCAAAATTCACATTTATTAGAAGGACCAAATTCCAAGTAAGATATCAACTTAACCTAATATTACTAAGGCTACAATCCTGGTTTGTCTCTTTTTCGTTCTTATTTTTTCTTGTTTCTGGCATTACGCTTTTAGATCGACTGAAGCAAGGTAGCGAAGATTTATTAGTTTGTCCGTTAGTGATAAGAAAAACTAAGAACTTGAATGGTATTTCAAATGAATAACAAAATTATCTAAAAAATTGAATAAATATTAGCATAAAGATCTTATTTGGATTAAGTTCTGCTACAATAATTACAAAACACCAAAAAACTAGTTTTAGTAGATTAATCACATATAAATATTTGCTTTAACTATAATATAATGATATTTTTGATGGATAAAAGAATAACTAAATAGTTATTGATGAATACTGAACTGAATCAAATATATGTAGTATAATTACAAATTAAAAGCTTGTTTCAGTAGATCCATCATGTTTTTTTTACTTATATTTTTAAAACTTCAACTTTATTTAGTGAAATCATTTTTTAAAGACGTGAGAAGTAAAATTTGATGAATACATTAGAAACTTTATAAATTAATAATATCAGAATTGTGATATTTTTTTAATTTATAGATATATTAATTTATCAATAAATTAATAATATAATTTAAAGAGAAAATCGATATTTTTATTTCATTTTTCTTCTATTTTCCAATCGTTAATGTTGATGATGAAATTGAAGATGATATTGATGTATTTTTAGAAGCAGTTAGAAGCAAGAAAACAATTATCGCATTTAGAGTTCTTCACAAATTTTTTTATGTGGTTCGAGAAGACGACACCATCAATTTTTAATGCAGTTAAACAAAATTGATATGAACTCCAATGAGATAAAACAAACAAGACTAGAGTCATAATATACTAAATTAACTTAGCTATGTATGTATGCATAAATTTATATATCTAATTATTAATTTATGATATTATTGGGAACATATATTTACATGGGAGTTATTAAAAAATTGTTATCTTATTATCTTATCGAGTTTTGTAAAATTTTACACTGCCCCAACTCGGGACCAGAGAAAATTATTAATTTATCGTGTTTATAATTTATCAAGTATTAATTTATAGAGTTTCTATTGTATTATGAATGGTAAAATTAGCATAATCATATTTTAAAAAATTGAAAACATGAACAATTCTTCACCTAAGAGACACATCATCTTTTATTTGATCTTTGGTTCGATGTTAACTTTCCTACATCTAACGTCCACGCCAGGATCACTGAATCCTCTAGTTCACCTCATGTTTGGTCTAAACCAGAACATAATATGTTAAAAATGTATTATTTGTAGCGAGTGGATGGGACACGATAGAAACTCAGGTGTAGGATGGTTTTAAGATATTCAGACAGTCTTTCTGTAGCTCATGGAAGAAGGTATTTTTCTTGTGTTTTGTCTTCGTTTGATGTTGGTCTTCTTAGCCTTTTATGGGCTTTGGAATCAATAAAATTTATGAGACATCTAGAAATCTCGTTCGCATTAGTTGCCCATGCGATCTAAAGCCTGGATCGTGATTTCTCATTGACAACATAATTGGCCTCTTTGAACGCTTTGAGTGTGGTTCTATTGTGAAAACTCATGCTCTCTATAACGTACCAGCTATAGAAATTGCAAAGAATGTCATCACGCTGCATAAATATCTATCCTATATGGCTAATGGTGGTCTCCAATGGCTTTCTCAATCTCTAAGACTAGAAGCAGATCTTCCTTAATCTTTGTTTTCCTTTTCATTGCCCTCTATTTATGTAAATGACCTATTGGTTCATGTTTGGTGTTGTACTTGTAGCTTAAGACCAAAACAATAAATGATACTTCAAGTGTTAAAGACAATGAATGATACTTTAATGTTAGAACAAATGCAATAAGAAGGCAAATGTGATGTTTTTTTCATCCAATAGGAAGGCAATGTAACTCCATCAAAAAAAGAAAATTTCGTCTTCCGTCAAATTTTTGTATGCCCCACATCAATTCTGTTGTGGTGGCTTGTGAAAGGCTCTCTATTTTTTTTTTCTCTTTTTTCCATTATTTTTAAATGCAATTTTTACTCAATAATTGATCAAAATAAGAATAAAAATTTACACTCTTATTTTTTATTTCTTAACATCTATAAATAGAGTTAGGTTTATATCATTTGGACACCCAAAAAAAATCTAAAGTTTTAACACTCTCTTTTTCTTTGGTGTTTTTTTTTCTTTCAATTTTCAACATCCTTATGGATCCATCTGGTAATCACAATTTCCTACCAAATTATGGTTTTCCAAACCCTCAAAATCCAAACATACAACCACCAAATCCAAATACACAACTCCCATACAATCCTATAAATTCAGGAATACATCCAAAATTTCAAATTCCATATATGATGCCACCAAATTTGGTCTTGCAATACCCTTACAATCATCCATATATGCCATATGGCTACCCATCAGCTCCGGGAAACACCAATGTTTCACCAATATGAACTACCATAACAGTCAATCCATTATTGAGGCAACCAGTTTTAGTAGTGGATCGACTGATACTCCACAATTTTGCACCCAAATCTCTTTGGGAGATGCTGGCGGGATACTCCTATTCTTCAACCAACCCAACAATTAGCAAAGAAGAAGGCAAGTTATACTATTTGGAGTTCAGTAGACAACAAAACGCTACTAACTGGTTATTTCCACTTAAGTACTTATAGTTAATTTGGGAATAATAAAAAAGGTGATACTTTCTTGGGGAAAATTGCTGAGTATGTGAATGAGAGCACCGACAACAGAAAAATATTCACCGCAAAAAAATGCCAAAGTCACTTTCGTAACATAGAGTTGTGGATCCAACTACATAAAAAATCTCGTGATGATGCATAACAAGAAGCTTACATGATGTTGACAAATGCGTAATTTGACCATTAGTTTTACTATGTTGTATTCTAAATTTATAATTGTTTGTATGTTAAAAATTGTTGTATTTGAATAATTGATCATACCCACTACTTCTGACAAGATGTGACTCTACTCAATGCAAATTTTGAATAATTGATCAAACCCACTACTTTCGACAAGATGTGACTCTACTCAATGCAAATTTTGAATATAACTGATCACACCCACTACTTTCGACAAGATGTGACTCTACTCAATGCAAATCTTGAATAATTGATCAGACCCACTACTTCCGACAAAATATGACTACTCACTGCAAAAAATTAATTCAAATATTGAATAATTGATGAGACCTACGAGGATAATAATTAATCATACCCCCAAGACTTATCTAAATATTTAATTTAGTTAAGTAAAACGGTTGGAGTCCAGAGCTCATTTATTATAAAAATGGTAGTTCACATCACATCAACATTACTCATTCCAAACATTCATACGCTATTCTTCTTATCATTCAATGGATGTACCACCAAATTTGTTTAACGTCGAAGAGTTCGAACAACAGTGGAAGTTGGAACAATCTCTTATCCAAAGGTAACAAGAACTTCTTGAGGAACTGCAAAGACGAAACGAAAGATCTCATTCCAAAAAATTTATCTATAGACGTCATGTAGCTGCCCATCAAAGGCTCATGGCCGACTACTTTGACGAGTCATGCACTTACACCGACATGCAGTTCCGAAGAAGATATCGAATGAAAAGGCCATTTTTTTGTACGAATTGTAGAACCTTTATCAAATTACGAAGTCTACTTCACTGAAAGACAAAAAAATTTCGGGAAGCCTAGTCTTTCCTATGTCCAGAAGTGCACAGCTGCCCTCTGCATGCTCGCATATGGCTGACCATCTGATCCTTGTGACGAGTATGTGAAGATTGGAGAAAGTATGGCGCTCAAGTGTACTAAAACTTTTTGTGAAGGGATAATTACCTTTTTTCAAGATGAATATTTATGAAGACCAAATGTGACAGATTTTGAGAGGTTATTCCAAGTTGGTCAAAATTGTGGTTTCCCCGGAATGATTGCATACATTAGAAGTGGAAGAATTGTCCCAAGGCTTGGCGTGGACAATTCACTAGTGGACACAAAGGCTGGGAAACAATTATTCTTAAGGCTGTGGCGTCATATGATTTCTGGATATGGAATGCTTTCTTTAGGTTGCCTAGTATATTGTATGACATTAATGTACTCAATAGGTCACCGGTGTTTGAAGACATCATTTCCGGTGAAGCCCAGGAGGTAAACTTTATCTAAATGGTCGACAATACAATCGGGCATAATATCTTGCCGATGGAATCTATCCTAAATGGCCTGTTTTCATTCAGTCAGTTCAAGTTTCTGTAGGCGACAAGGCACAATTGTTTGATCATTATTCGGTTGTCATGTAGGAAGGACGTGGAACGAGCATTCGGTGTTCTCCAAGCACAATTTGCTATTGTTCGGCAACCATCTAGAATGTGGGATATCAAGGTATTGGGTAAAATAATGTGGGCCTACACTATTTTACATAACATGATAGTAGAGGATGAACATGATACATATAAGCAAAACTGGGAAAATATCGACTTCGAACCTTCAACCAATTCTGCATCAAGCTCCTCGATTAACGTCGACACCCAAATATTACCACAATTTGAAGTTCATGTGCAAGGGCGGTCAGAATCAGATATTCATATTAGAGCCAATTTACGTGACAGGGGTCAACATATTCAATTGAAGGGAGATTTCGTCGAGCATATTTGGCAAAAATTCGGAGAAACCCTCAATTAGAAATATCAAAATATATTTCTAAGTTTATAAATGTTTGGTGTTTGTTTTGTTATAAGATTTTAATATATGTTTAACATTATTTTGTGTGATTATAAATATATTAAGTATTTATAAGATGTATAATATATATCAAATAATAAAATGAGTTGGAGGTAAGAGAAAATGATTTGTCTTCTTATTGTGGAGTTTGGTGTGAATTAAGAAATTGAGATGATGTAGAAGAAGAATAAAATGATGTGGAGGGAAATAGAATAAGAAATTTACTTTCCTACTGGAGATGATCTTAGTGTTAGAAAAAAGAGACACATCATCTTCTTTATATAACGTAATGGTGTTGGTTATTAAATTATAGGATAATTAAGGTGAATAATTTTAAAATATGCTGGTTTAGCTATTTGAAAACCTATCTTTAATTTTGTAAATATCATATGTTATCAATAATTATCAAAACATAAATTGTTATTCCCCATTTTATATAACGTGTTGTCTAAAAACATTACTATAAATATTTTTTTTTATTCTTAACGCAGTTTTAAATATAATTCTTAGTTTTATCTCTACTCATCTACCGTTTATCTCATTACAAGAAATTTGACTATTAATAGCGGACGGAAAACACTATATATCGCATCGATAGCGCTAAGTTAAACGCTCTGACATTCCCCCCCCATCAAAAAGTCTAGGATTTTCGATAGCGTTTTTGGTAAATGCTATGGTATATATTTTATAGTGTTTTAGTTTCTCCAATAGTTAATTTTCCAATAGCATTTATTTTGTATTATGAATTAGTGATATAATAGCATTATTTAAATATCATCTATATATTAAACATAACAATCTTAAAATGTCATCTATACATAGCAATCTGTATATGTTACATATTTCGTTTGGTGAGTAACATATTTTTATTTTTATCGAATCACATTTTGTGTAAATATTAATTTAATTTAAATACATTTAATATTTTAAAAAATCATAAACTAAAAATAGAACATTGAGGCTTACAAAACATAGTTCAGAAATTCAAATACACCTCAAATACAAAAGACATAACATAGTTTAAACTAAACTTAAACTAAACTCACAAATTCACTAATACCTTATGCCAATACTTCTTAGTATCAAAAATGACCCTTGCGTTTTGAGGAGTCTCCATTTTCTTGTTTCAATCGTTTCATTGCAGCGAAGAGTTCTTGGTTTTTAAGCCTCTATTTTTTCCTTTCTGTTCGGAATTCAGGTTCAATGTCTTGTTCGTCAAGCTCAATCTGTATCAAGTATCCCATAGCTCTCCGGTATTCGACTTGTGTGGACTCCACCACATCTTATTCTTGTTGTGGCTCAAGTTGGAGCTGTGGTTTGATTCCTTTTGCTGCGAGTCCGTAGATTATGCCTTTCCTTGATTCCATTTATGAATAAAAACGTTAAGCAACAACGAAATTAGTAATAAATTTCGAAGACAATGAGAAATTGAACTAAAACCTGAACAAATATGTGAATTACCTTTGTGAGATTATAGAGAAAGATTCTTCTTGCTACATGTTTCAAATGACAAAAAAAAATGATGAATTAGATAGTCATTCAACTTTCCATGTGAATTCAAATATGAAATTATGATAGTAAATCATTTAAGAAATATTACATGTGATATAAACTTTAATATGAAATACTAAATTGAAGCAAACAAACCAGAATTATTAACCTGCAGCCAGAAAAGTGTATAAGCTGCTATCTAGAATTATGCTTTTTCTGTTTTTGAAGGAGAGAGTAAGAAAAAGACCTAACCTTCTTGGTGGCTGCTTCTAGAGGCTTCGAAACGAATCAAAGAGACAAACTTTAATAGACAGTTAGTATTGATGTAAGGGTCATAGGGGATACAGCGAGAAATATATAGATAGAGAAGAGAGAAAGTGCGATAGTATACCTCGAAAACGAATCTTATTCCTGAAAGACAAACCTTAATTTATATTGAATTGATGTAAGTGTCAGAAACAATATTGCGAAAGATACATATATAGAGAAGATCGATTGTGCGATAGTACCTTCAAAACGGCGAAGAATAAGAAACGGTGCGAAATCAAGAAAACCTAATTCACAGTGAGAAATATATGTTTAGAGAGTGATTATGAGACCTGACGCAGATTGACGGATTTAAACGAAGGCGACAACATAAAGCAGAAAACATAGGAGAGACATCGCCGAAGGGAAACCCTAAACTGTGTTGGTCTGAGTGAAAAAATATGTTTCAAGTGGTGTTAACATTGTTGGGGATATTACGCGATGACCTTGATATGATAATGGGTCTTTGTTGATTTTGTTAACCATGCCTAATTTTATATGTTTTTTATTGTGTGTTCAAATATTAATATTAACTAATTGACATTGAACATTTGATGAATTTATTTCTTTTGGATGGTCGACTCAACATTTAGCCATGATTCTTTATAAATGTAAACATGCATTGCAACCTCAAATTCTAATACAAAGACAAAGACAAAGACAAAGAAGTTTAATATTCCAACATAAGTTCAAAGACAAGTGAAAATAACCTCAGGGAAAAAAAGTTTATCATTAGGCCATGCAACTATTGTACCTAAAGCATCTCCGATGTACTCAACTTCCGCATTTGGTTTCCACACTCTAGCCTTTCCAATCTTTACCACTTGAACCCATACCTTGATAGCATCAGCCCCTAAGGGGACAAAGTGGACTCTATCTTCCGGATTGGATGAAAGATCTTTACCTTCTGCAATGATCTCTCCTAAGTTATTCATGTCCAATAGCTTGCACTTCTCCTTCTCCTTCTTTTGACCTGATGAGCTGTTATCGATGCTGCAGCTTCTACTCTAAAACTCACAACCAAAATTAACCTCCATAAGGCAATCAAAAACAACTAAGAGTCAACAACATGTAAAGTTAAATTGTTGTCACAGAACGATACCCCATGTGATGTTCAACTTTCTTGGACATTTTCAATCACCTGAAACAAAACTAAATGTTCAAATACACGAGATATATATAAAAACTACAAGGCAAATTCATACAGTCTACTAAGCCTAGCCCTATTAATCCACAACTAAAACCCCTTCAAAATCTTCTCTATCAAAGAAACTCTCATCATCAGAAGATTCTTTATCCAAATCTTCACTTTCCGGGAAACTTTGATGTGCAATAACAAACTCTTCCTCTGTCTCAAGCTAATTATACCCTCTTGGTGGAGCCCTCATCACTACTGACCAACCTGATGAATCATAATCTCTCGAATAGAATACTTGTTTCGCCTGCGAAACTAAAATATAATGATCTTGGGTATACATAGATTGGTTGACATTCAGATTCACAAGCGTACATCCTTCTTCTTCTTTTACATCATTTTGTTTGTTGGCCCACTTACACCTGAATAGTGGAATCTCAAACTTGTGGTAATCTAGCAAAATTGTTTGCTGTATTACTCGATAGTAGACAACCATGTCTGCTATATGTATATTATCTCTGGCACTAGCTCTACGCATTGTAAAAGCCTCATAAGTTACTCCACTGTTCTGAGTCTTGCGCTTTAAGTCCACGGTGTGAAATCTATGTCCGTTTATTACAATTCTCTTATAGGTTTGAGCTACATTCCTTGGTCCATAAGCTAATCATTTCAATTTCTCCAAATAATCATCTGAGCTATGAGGGATCTACAAATACAATATAAGAAAATAAAATAATTAACTCATCAGATGCAAAAGAGACTAATAATATATGATTATACAAAATCTAACCTTTGCTTTTACCCATTGTGAGAACCTTTTTGTATGTAATTTCCATAAAAGAGTCTCATTTTTAGAACATCTTACATTCTCTAATTGCAGTTTTTTCAAATGCATATATACTATTACACAATATCATAAAGTTAGTTTATTGTCATATTCATTAAAACATAAGTTAAGAGATGATAAAAGAGATAAACTTACTCCACATATGGATTCATAACTTCCATATTCATTAGAACATATCGATGGGATATCTCTCGCACCTTATCAGTTAATACAACTTGAGGAGCCTTCTGAAATAGGCGACCTTCAAGTATGCTGCCAGAGGACTCAATATCTTCGTTACGGTTTACTGTTTCATGAACTGGAACTGAACTTTATAGAAACTCCATGCAGAATGCAATACACTCTCCAGCCAAATATCCTTCGGCCATACACGCTTATGGCCTTGCAAAGTTCTTCACATATGCATTTAGTATTTTCATGTACCTATAGCTCAAACAGAGAAGCAAATACTTTGTTAGTGAAAGATGTTTTGCATTCAACATAACCAATACAATAACCAAAGGAAATGAAAGATGTGACTACCTTTCAAAAGGGTACATCCACCTGAAGTGAACAGGTCCACCCAAACGAGCCTCCCTTGCTAGATGTATTGGCAGATGAAACATTATATCAAACATGGATGGAGGAAAATATCATTCTAGTTGGCAAAATGTCTCAACACACTCAGCCTCCAGTAATATCAGCTTCTCGGGATCGACAACTCTCTGACACAACCTGTTGAAGAAGCTAGAGAGTCTAATCACTGCAATCCTAGGACCATTAGGTAGTAATCCTCTCAAAGCAACTGGTAGGAGGTTTTGGAGAACCACATGATGATCGTGTGACTTCAATCCACCAATCATAGGAGGATCTACTGAAACACAGTTTGATATATTAGAAGAATAACCATCAGGACCTTTGAATAAGCTTAACCTCTTGCAAAACTTAGCTTTTTCATCTTTTTTAACCAGTAAGTAGCTGTAGGCATAAAATTTCGCTTCCCTCCTTCCTGAATGTGTAACGTCTTTCTAATCTCCATATCTTCCAGATCTTTCCTTGCTTTAAACCCATCTTTTGACTTAGCAGATTGCATCAACATAGCCAATATAGCATCAGGAAGGTTCTTCTCTACGTGCATGACATCAATGTTGTGACGAACCGGTATATCCTACAAATAATTTGAAAAGATGAAGAATTAGTTTCAAATAATAGGCAAATGTCTAACATTTAATGACAGTAAAGAATTTTAAAATGAAAGTACATACCTTCCAGTAAGGTAAGTCAAAGAGGATGAACATTTTCTTCCACCTCCAATTATCATTGTCTTCTTCATATTCATCATTTGCCAGCTCATCATCTTCGCAGATAGCCTTCCTTTTCTTTTTGCCTTTTTTATCTATAGATTTACCAAACTCATTTCTGAAATCCTTTAACATCTCACAAATCTCAACTCCAGTTTGAACTCTCTTGCACTTCCTGTCTCTATAGTATTATCGAACCATTTCTTTCTTCTTCTGTATCAGGTTTGAGCCTCTTTCTATTGCCCAAATACACATCCTTACGACATAATTTCAACCATCTAAAGGGTGTATCCTTCCCACATACGTTACACGCCTGTTTCCCTTTAAATTTACATCCTGCCAATGACTCTAATTCTGGATAATCAAGTATACTCCACAATAATATAACTCTAAGGGTGAAATTCTCCATCATGAATGAATCATACACAACAATACCTTCACGCCAGAGATCATGTAGATCATCTATCAACGGAGCCAATTAGACGTCGATGTTATTGCTTGGTGAGCATAATGTTCTCTGCCTTCATACACAATGTCGGATGCATATTGTAGTTCAATAATAAAACCGGCCATGTGCTATACTTCATGTTCTGCATGGCGAAAGGATTCATCCCATCGGTGGAAAGACCGAGGCGGAGGTTTCTTGGTTCAGCAGAAAACTGAGGCCACTTATCAGTCACATTGGCCCAAGTTAATGAGTCAACTGGATGCTTCATTGTACCATATGAGCTTGCATTATTGTAATGCCACCTCAACTCTTCAGCCACTCTTTTGGATCTAAACATTCTCATGAATATGTCTTTAATAGGAAAGTACCTAAGAACCTTCACTGGGATCCCCTTCTTCTCTTGCCCAGTATTCTTATCCCTTTCTCATCTTGACATATTACATCTTGGACAGCTTTCTATCTCTATGTACTGCTTCTTGTAGAGGATACATTCGTTAGTGCATGCATGAATCATGTCGTATCCAAACCCAAACAGTTTCAGGAACTTCTTCATCTCATCTGTTGATCGAGGGATAACATTTTCCTTATAAAGCATATGATGAACCATTCTCAGCAGCTGGTCAAAATAATTTTCTGACATACCACTCTTCACTTTAATCCTGTAAAGTCCTATAATTTCATATATATTGATGTAGTTAGTACCACTAGGGTATAGATGAGTGTCAACATCTTCTAGCTTCTTCTTGAACTCAAACTCTTCTTCACTACCAATATCATCTTTATGGTCTTCACTGTGGCTATTAGGCTGTGAATCACTATCAAAGAAGGCTGTCCTAATCAAATCATAAGCTTCATACTCAGACCTCGGATCTTCAGATGGCTTATCAATTCTAATATCCCCATGCTTTCTCCAACACAATTTCCTCTTATATTTCTCATCCATGCCCCTAATTACTAGATGATCTACCACCGTATTTCTCGCCGATGACACAAATTCCGGCAATCTATGCAGGGACATAACATGACACTTGGGTTACCCAAACTTGTTGTTGATGCATGCACAAAATTAGTTGCTCATGTTTGATACTCAAGGCTAGCCTTGTAACCAACAAACATTAATTAAAACTTCAATAGAATTCTGCAAAACAATTTACTTGACAAAACAATGTAAAGAAGAAACAATTTCATACCTTGTATGGCAAACCCAAGTCTTCTCCATCTTACAACAACACCACAACTCCACATACACTCAAATTAAACTATACCAATCAACAAAAGAAACGAGACCAAGCAAATATGATTTTGAAAGATAATTACTCACCACCTAAATTGAGGAATTCTTTTCTTATGTTAGCTAATACTTATGTATATTAAAAATTTAAAGTTCTGAAGACCAAATTCATTGCAAAATCACGAGCATCGATTAAAGTTTGTCAACAATATAACCAAACAAAAAATCAATGCACTACCCTTTCAATTTTACATACCTTAGCTGATTTGAACCATGAAATATCTCTGCAAAACAACAAAATAAACGAATAGAGTCAGAATAATTGAGATTTGTCTGCTTCGTACCTAAACCCTATAATATATCTTATGAGGTTTACCTTCGATGTCTGCTTCTGCTTCATAGTTGAGAAATTACAACAACCCAAGCTTTCTAGCCAGTTGTGAGTCAGATTTGGGTTTACGGCTGGACAAGAACACTGAGAAATCGAGTGAGAGAGTGCGAAATCGAGTGATAGAGACCGAAATCAAATGAAAAATTACGAAATCGAGATGAAGATTGAGATTCCGAGCTGATGAACATGCAAGAACATATAGAGTAAAAGAGTAAGATCTGTTTTTTGCCTTAGACTTTTTTCTTTTATTTTTACAACACGCGGGAAAACAAACTTTTTTTATCCCGCTAAACATTTTCCAAAGCGGTTTACTGCGAAATCGAAACTGCCAAAGACAAAAATTTGGCTGCGTCTTTTATTTTTGTTGCACCCCTAACATAGACAGCGTTTTCAAATTAACGAACGCTATCTTTAATACCCGGCCCAATAAACATAACATAAACATCAAAAACGCTATCCTTTTATGTTATCAATAATCAATTTTTTTGTAGTGTCTTAAACCATTTCGAGCTGGTAAGGACAACTATAAATTCACCTCGGATCTATAAAATGTGAAGTTTAAGTTTTACTATTAACTGAGATTATATATATATATGACAAAAAATCTAGGGTATTACAATAAAATATCGTACCATTTGTTGTCTAATACATTCCCTACATTCGAGACGTGTTGGTTTGTCAACGAGTGGCATATGTGGGCCTCCTCTGATCCTTGTTTTAGTTAATCAAGCACATAATATCATGATCGTTGGATAAAGACAAATGTTTATTCGATCATTAAGTTACCATTGAAAGATATGTTACTAGAATTGACTGAAGGGTAAAGAGGGTTATGCTTTATACATGTTCTAGATCCTCTCTCAAGGACCCAACTTTATCTTACCTTCTTTTGGTTACAGTAGGATCCAAGTTCCTACTTATGTTTATCATATAGTACTCATCTATCGGGTTGTATTTTTGGTAAGTCTGCTGCCCCATCTCAATTATAGATTTTTAAGGAATAGGGCCAACCATTTTTGTTTTGAAGTCATTTTTTTGTTTTTGGAGTTGTAGGAATTTTTACCGCAACAATCTCTTCCTTCACGGTGTGAGCTGGAGCTTCCAACTCAAACTCACGGGGTGAAGAAGATGTTTATTCTTTACCTGGTGATAATTTCCTAGCTAATATTGTTTATATAGTTCTTAGCTTTTTATCTTAATTTTTTTTAAAAGGCATACATGAATTTTGAAAATAATAGGACTACCTCGATGTATCCTTGCACTTGAGGATATTAGGGCTTCATAAATTGTAAAGCTTTAAGTGTTTTAAAAAAAAAAAATTCGTACCCCTAGTTTTTAGGAAGTAAATGTAAATTCCTTATTACAAGCTACAATGAAAATTCAAAGATCTACAGAAAATGAACCAAAGTACTTCATGATAAAAAAAAAACGTCCTAAGGAACTAAGCTATGTACGATCAAGTGCTCTCTAACTTTCATCTAAGGTCAATTATAGGAGAAATTTGGTCGATTTGGTCCAATCCTTTCACAATCAAAGAAGTGATACCTATGATGAGTCACCTTTTGGAACAAAGATGGAGGCTATTTCACTGTGAATGACAAAGGGTAAAATCGTATCTTTCATACTTTTCAAACGAATACTTGGACAAAATTGCATTCACGAACGCACTTATAGTCTAATCTATATAGTAATCAACATCATGCTAATGATATTAAACAAGCAGTGAGTGTGAGGCAATTCACTGTAGTTATTTTACTTTTATTTATTGTTTTTCATTTTTTTTTGTTTACTGAAGATCTAAAAGGATGAAGGAACATTACTTTTGATCTAGAGGATAAACGCCTCACTCATCTAGCCTAGCTCCACAATGCAAGCTCTTCAAAGTTATCATTCTACAGCTCTTCGAGGGGGCATCTATCGATATTATCATGTGATTCTTTATTTATGTATTTTAGTATGTTTTATCTTTCCTTTGATATATTTTCATACTAGTAGTGGTTTGATTTGAGTCGGGGGAGAGGGGGTATCATATCCCACTCATGCAAATTTTCTTTTGTTGGACTGAGTCGGTTTTATGTTCTTATCAGGTATTTTTTTATTTCAAGGGAGCTATGAAATATGTGATGAATCTGATGCTTTTATCACTACAAGAAACATGAGCATTGTTAGCTCACTAAAAATGCTGCTAAAGAGCTTTGATAGTGTTTCCATAAACGCTATGACACGATGAGCTATAACAGACCCCCCGGGTAACATAGCATTTAAAGTATATCTTCATGGTTTTTTAAACTGAGAGGTACCTATTAAAAATACTAAAGCACCAAAGTATATCCATAACAGTTCTATATCCAACGAAAAACCAGAATACTAAATAATCCCGCAAGTATGAACTTTCCTGCTTTTTTAACAAGACAAAAATTCCTTTGTACGTGTAGTCTATGATGTTGTTACATCATGTCTACATCTTTCACTAGAGTCTTGTAGATGTGGTAGGTGCATGCTTAAATGAAAATAAAACGAAGTATTAGTAGGTATATATAACGAAAATGAGATGCAAATACAACAAAAATAGATAGGAGTTTGTTAATAAATTAGTCCACATAAGGATCCATCAAAGTTATATTCCGAATAACATCAATATGGGCTATGTTCTTCTCCTTCTAAGTAAGAGTACATGAAGTGGCTGCGGATATCAGACGATCCTTTAGTATACATACTCAATATTTCTATCGGGTTTCTCCTCAACACTTATGTCTTTTTCAAGAACTACATGCATTCCTTAACGAGATACGCTTCATCAATACAACCCTCTGGTCTTGCAAGGTGTCTTACAAAATCCTTCGAAAATTTCATGTACCTGCAGATAAAGAGCATTGAAGTTTTAAAGTAGGATAGTCGATTCTATAAGATATAAAGTAAGAACTTATAAACTGTTCTCAAATGAGTACATCCAATGAAAATAGACTGGAACACATAACCCAGATTTCCTGCCTAGATGTACTGTCAAATGTATACATAATGAAATTTCATTTTCGTTCCAGTTACTTTGACATTTCCAAAATCATTCTTATAATTTTTTAGTATGTGGTATTTGTTATGATCACTTAGAATCATACCTCTTCTCTCATGCTCAACTTTACCATCAAACCATTTTTTTTCCTCAATAAACATGTGTGGGTGGCAGACCCTTCTGATGCCACATACATTCTTACTTTATTCAATTACTCAACCATATATTGTGTGTGTGTTTTCCACACACATAACAACCCATTTTCCCTTTACTTTGCGGCCTGCAACATCCATATGTCAGAAAATCTTGTATGGTCCATAGAAGCATTGTCCTTAATGTGAAAGTAGTGTGACTTAACGCGTCATTTGTTAACTCCCCCTTCTCCCACAGATTGTTTAGATCCTCTATAAGGGGTTCCAAATACGTATCTATATTTTTTCCAAGTTGGGTTGGACCAGGAATCCGGAATGACAACATGATGTTCTCCTCCTTCATACACTTGTCAGGTGACATGTTGTAATTGACTAGCAAAATAAGTCAGACACTATAGATAACATTCTTCATGTTGAACGGATTAAACCCATATGTGGAGAGTTAAAACCTAATGTTGCATTCTTCAACGGGAAATGATGGGTATCTATCATTCATTTGATCGCACATCACAAAATATATCGGATGAAGGTTTTTCCATCGGTGCTCTTATTACTAAAATTCCAACTTAAGTTCTTGACATCACCAGTGCACATGTTAATCTTCGATCGTGAAGCGTTACATTCTGGAAAATTTCCTAGCTTCTTAAACTGCTTTCTAAATAGACAGCAGTCGTTCATACAAGCGTGTACCTTCTCATAACCCATATCAAAAGTTCTCAAAAACTTCTTCACCTCGTATAAGGATGTGTGCAAGACATTATCTTTGGGTAACATCTTTAGCAAAGTCTCAAACAGAAGATCAAAGCTTATGTCACACCAACTACTCTGTGTGTTTAGCCTAAAGAGTGAAAAAATCACCGAGAGTTTTATGTAGTTTACAAAATTTGGATATAAGGGTGTTTGTGCATTGGCTAGTTTTGCAAGAAATTCATCTTATTGATTATACTCACCTTGAACAACCTCAATTAAGTGAACCTGCCTAACCAGATTTTCATCTAGAAACTCAGTTGCTTGGTAACTTTAAAGTCTTTTGGTTCCAATGACTTGCATTGTTTCTACACTCAGTCCTTGATATCACTTCTCATGATGATACCAATCCTCCCCTATCTTGTAACTCCAATCCATTCCCCTTGTTACAAGATGATACCAATCCATTCCCCTTGTTACAAGATGATACCAATCCTCCCCCATCTTGTAACTCCAATCCATTCACCTTGTTACAAGATGATAACAACAACGGCTAATTGATGATCTATGTTGCAACAGTCAATGCATGAGCAAATGGTCATCTCATTATCTCCTAAATTTGCAGCCACAGACCTCACAAAGTCCCAAGAACCTTTCTCATAACCAGGATCAGCTCTTCCGCGAAGTCAGATGAAAGCAAGAAACAATGAAAACCCTTAAACTCTCTTAGACCCCCCCCCCTTAAACTCCTAAGTATATATTGTTTTCACTTATTTGTGACGATGAACCCATGAATTTTAGACCATTGTATGTTCTAACCCATAAGCAATATAAAAAAAACCTTCAAGAATAACTCAAACACCAAACAAACATATTCATAGTACTAAAAAGTCAAGTATTAAACTAATCGTGAACTTAAAAGTATGAAACAATCAAAGCCACAAACAAGACATACTAAAAAAAATCATATTTGGATGGAACGACAAACCTGTATAAGCTTATGCAGATTGGTTTTGTGTGTTTAAGTCATCTTCACCCTAAAAAGAAACCTTCAAAGCTCTTAATGTTTCAACAAGATTCTACCTGCAAAGCAATAGCATAAATGACTAGATTTATAATGCAATAAAAAGAAAAAGATCTCAAACAAGTAAAACGCGTAAATGAAAAATAGATACACTAAATATGGTAAAGGAGATTGATTCTCTTTCTTATCTTCATGTTTGCATCTCAAAAATATCTCTATGGCTTTGAATCTTGCTACAAGTAAAGTTAACTGAACTTAATTAGGGAAATCGAAGACACTGACAATAACAAATAAAATCTAGGGTATTTTTCTCGAGAAATCGTAAATCGAATACCTTTCTTGGGATTTTTATTTGATATTGTAGGTGGACAAGAGTGATGAAGACGACACCAGCTCAGGCAAGAGGAGATCTGATTTTCTTTTTTGAACTAGCTCTACACACCGATTAAAGAGGAAATTTGAGACAACGGAGGCTGAAAACATGATCGGAAGTAGGATTCGTGGTGGCATTTTCCTTTGTGGTAGAAAATCTAGACGAAAGAGGTCGAGATTTTTGAGAGAAAAAGAGAGATTCAACAAATTTGTTTCTCTTAATAAAATGAGCTTCTCATTGTCGAGAGTGAGAGTGGCGAAAATCCTAGAAATTTGGCTAAGTGTTTTGCCTCCAAAATGATTTTTCAACTACAATAGTAATTTTTTCGTTTTCGCTTAATGAAAATGTTTTCTAGCGCAAATTTAATGCTACGATAGAATTGAGATCCGATTTTGACATTTTTAGTAGGAGTTATTGAATTAGTACTACAATGGACTTCTACCATTTCTCATATTTCTTGTAGTGTATAAATTATTTAGTGGATATTTTGCAGATCCGAGAAGTACATGTAACTCAAACACCACATCTTCGAAACTTTTTCCTTCGCACCATCTTGCAAACAAATCTATAGGATCCGAGTTAACCTTACCTCATCTTATTCGATTTCGGAAACGGTTACACATTTGAGATTTTCTTTACCTTTGCACCACTCTTTTTCTAATCCCAAATGACCAACTCAATTTTAGTTGGTTATCTACCTCCTACCTTTGAAAAGCCATGTCGTCTTGATCTACAATGTCATATATGCACTTTCATGTGCAAAAACGATGGAGATTATGGTTAGGCTTAAGATTTTTATTTCACACGAAGAACTGACGTTTCAATTGCTGTCATATAGAGTGGAATCCACATAAGATTAAGGTGAAATTTTTTACAACAAAAGCTGTCATTTTATACCTTGTAATATCAACATCTTTGAGCACTTGAATTACAAATTCTGAAAATCGCAAGATCCTGTGATTATCTTCTTATAACCTGGGCTAATAAAAAACTTAATGACAATTGAGGAGATGATCCAGAGTATAAGGCGTAAACCCACACTTCTCCGAAATCCACTTCTTATTCAGAAAGCAAATAAACAAGTCAAGAAAAACAAGAAAAGAATGAGGATTTGAAAACCAAATTCAAAAGAGCCAGTCTTGCAGAATACCTTGCCAAAGAAGAAATTAGAAGACGAAAAGAAGAAAATAAGAAATAATGGATCAAAGAAGGAACCAATTGAAATGGTAATTAATTGGCAACAATAAACCATTTTTTTCTAAGATTTTTTTACAATGAACTGCATTTTTAGGGCGTATGGGAACTCAAAAAAAAATTAGTCTCTCTTCAATTATCATTTTCGCGGCCTATACCATTAAAATGTCTACCATTTGAGGATATTGATTAGAACTCGTATATTCCTTAGGAAGGGTTAACAAGGTAGATCTCGAAGTTTATGCAAGATTGACGCTAGTGTAAAGCATAAGCCATGTGTAACGTCTACTACAAAGTCATATCAAAGATATTAACTAAGAAAATTCAGCCAAT
Source organism: Euclidium syriacum (assembly GCA_900116095.1). NCBI lineage: Eukaryota > Viridiplantae > Streptophyta > Magnoliopsida > Brassicales > Brassicaceae > Euclidium > Euclidium syriacum. The sequence goes on along the minus strand of FPAK01000009.1, from coordinate 6,830,421 downwards.
CGCGTAGAATGGAGATTCATATAATGAATGCCCAGACAGTTTGGTTTTCACAAGAAATGGATTGACTAGATGATGTAGTGTGTGACAAAAATGTCTTATTCTTTCTTCATTGAGGAGTTGCGAAAGGCACAATCATACCTCAACATGGTATAAGACAAGGCGACCCTTTATCACCATTCATTTTCATAAGGTGTAATGAACTCTTATTCTTCCTTCATAGGAGCTGTGAAAGGTACAATCATACCTCAAAATGGTATAAGACAAGGTGACCCTTTATCACCATTCATATTCATAAGGTGTAGTGAAGTCTTAACATGATTTTTCAACAACGCCTTGGCGAATGGAAATATGATGGGAGTATAAGACTCAAAAACAGGACCGCAAATAAATCACTTGCTATTTTAAGACAACACCATGTTCTTAAAAATAACCGATAACAAAAACTGCGAGAACTTTAACAAAATTTTGATGGAGTACGAGTCAGCATCATGTCAACTAAGAAACAAGATGAATCCATTGGGACCTTCTCAGCAAATACCAAGGCAGAGACACAAATGAGAGTAAAGAACATCTCCAAAATTGATAAGGTCGAAGGAGTCAGGAAAATATCTAGGCTTGCTAGAATTATTTGGCCAAAAGAAGAAGGATTTGTTCAGTGCAATCGTTGACATAATTAAACAGAGAGCAGCTAGCTAGTTGACTAAGAAACTCTCTGCAGCGAGGTAACTTACTTAGTTGAAATCAATGCTAATGGCGATTCTAATGTATCAATGCTAAATGGCGACCAGTAAGTCTACAATCAACGCTTACTCGATTCTTTTGGGATTCAAATCAAGAGAGAAAAACTCTCTTGCAAAACTGAATTGGAAATATCTAGAAAAATACTAGTAGAATAGAAAATATATGGTGAAAAATACTCTTGGAAACTGAGTTAGAGAATATTTTTTATAAAAAATTTACCTGCTCACAAGACTGCTCATCGGGAAATATTGCAAAACCAGATAGATTTTAGAGGTGAAACGACGTCGACATCGTCACATATATGGAAATAAATTCTTGTCGGAAGAGATCTTGTAAACAAAATCTTAGGAAAGTTAAATGGAGAGGGAAAATCTACAAGAATATGGCAAGACTCCTGAACCACCATTATAGCCTCAAACATCACAACTAGTCCAATAATTCAAGACACTGAAAATTGGATAATTTCAAATCGATTTGAAGAAAATTCAACAAGATGAGATAAAGTTAAAACAACTCTTTTCTGAGATTTGGTAAGATCAAGACACGAAGGTTTAGGAAGAAAAATATACAGTATTGATCGATACTAAGTCGATACCTCGAGTTAGTTGATACTACATATCAATACTAGAGGAAACTTGGTAAATACGCTTACATCGACCGATAGAGTGAGCCGATATGAAGAAAATTGGTGATCACGCTTATATTGAACAAACCGGTCGATTTGGTGAGTCGACACAAAAATGGAAACTTGGAGACCACTCTTATATCGATCGATACCTAGCACCGACACTAGAGAAGATATTTTCGAGAGCCTTAAAGCGAATCGAATATCGATCACATGTATCGGTGGATACAAACACATTTTTTTCCCTTAATATGTCTTATAAATAGATCCCATGAGTCACGACGAAAACTAAAATTTTGTTAGATTTAGGGTTAGATAGGTCTTGGTTATGTCATCTTAGAAGACTTTTGGAGGAATCTTGCCTCTTACTCTTCATCTTCTCAGTCTCATATTTCTTTTATGCTTTATTTATTTTCTTTTCTCACTTCAAGGCCATTAGTGTGAGTAAACCTTTTTTTATTATGGGTCATTGAGATTTGGGGAAAGAAATGTGTAATGTAATGCTTGTTTGTTATCTTCAGGAAGAAAGGCTAGTAAGATTAGGTGGGCCAAACCAATCTTATGCATAACATTTTCATGCACACCAAGTGTTTATGAAAATTTATCATGCATCCTAAAAAGAAATACTTCACTAATGACATGACTATTCAATTTAGTGAAGTATTGTATGGAGTTTGGATGGTTCTTAAGGTCCCTCTCAACTTATTTTCAATGGCTTAAATAGATTGTTAGGTTGTTTAGTGAGATCATCTCCCATGAAATCAAAATATATTACAAATCACTAGATCTAGATCCTAAGAAAATCCAAACCAATTGTGTTTTTCATGCTTTCATAACCTAAACCATTCCTTCTCCACCTCAATGATCTATTGGCTCCAATCAATTAATTCTCAATCAACCTTTGATTTATTTTTCCATGTTCATTGCTTTCTTTTTTTACTGTTGCTAGTAGTCATTTGAAACCAAAACGAATTTTCAACTAAAACCCTGAGTCTTACATCCTAGTGTGATTTCAATCTTGAATCGCATAATAACCTTACTCCTTTGGATTCGACACTCAATTTACAACAACAAATACACTTGCACTTGGGGGAATTAATGAGAATATGAATTTAAAACTTAAAATTTTAGAATAACAAGTTCTCCCCATCAAGGAACATAGTCGAAAAGGTCAATTGTATCCATTGTGGTGAATATGAATCCATCATTCACCTCTTACTCAAATGTCATATGAAAAGAAGGTATGATCGCTAATACCGCTAAAGTACAGCTTAATCACGAGAAATATTAGGGACATTGAAGAAGGATTCAAGGTAACCAATTTTATTACAATGGTTGCCACCAGCTCGATTACACGATTGTGATCTTCTGCCTTGCATTAGATGGTTTGTTTGGATTCTGAGAAATCTTATAATTTGTTTAGAACAAAACAATAAAAAAATTTCGAAACAACTACCAAAGCGGTAATACCTGCACGCGAAAGGCAAACGGCACAAAGGGATTTACTGGAAATGACCATCCTAGATCAAGTCATGGTATAAGATCTAGACATCGACAATCATTACATGGACATCATCAAATGATTCACATATGCGGCGTGGAAAGAATAAACAAAAAAGGGCATTGGATGGATTTTTTGTGATCAGAAATCGAAAGGAATGGAATTTATGAGATCAGCACTTCTGGTAAGAAGCAACCGCGCTAATGGAAGCTCTCATCATGGCTGGACAACGGAATTAGAGCAAACTAAAAACCTTGTCAGACTCATCCAACTTAATCCACGCAATCACAAAAAAAAAAAAAAAAAAAAAAAACCATCTCAAAAATATTTTGGAATTATTTATGATATATCCGAGATTTCTAACTTCTAAATTTGAAATTATCCCTAAAAAAGAGGGTTTGTCTACAAATATTTTAGCTAAATCGACTCTGAGATAACTCAACTCATCACTATCTGTAATCGTTTAATTTCTTAATGCAATCTTTTATGACAAAATAAGAAAAAGCATATTAAGCATCTACATATAACATTTCCTTGAATTGCAAGTATTTGTTAAAATAAGTCGAGGAATAAAAAAACGTTATTTTGAGTATATATAGTTGTAATTAATATTCGAAGAAGATGAAAAACCAAAAGTATATTTAGAATTAATCTGATAGAAGGTCATTTTGCATTAGCGTTCTATCATTGTCATGCTCATTACACTTGGTTTGAAGACAAAAGAAAATCCTAAGCTAAGATAAGAAATTAAAAGGCACAAACCCAATAATATATTGACACGTTGTTAGTAGGTAAACGGATAGGAACGTGTCAATATATTATTGGCGACGTGACATGATACATAGTTAAAAGAGTTACTTCATCCCTTAACAAAGGGAATTACATGGATCGGTGGAAGTAATTATGGTAGTCACGAGAGGCACGTGATGAGCCATGACAACGGACGAGTGGAGACTCTTGGAGCCCGCCACGGCGTTTGACTGCGGCGGAGAAAACTCCTTCCCAGATTTCAGAGAAGGCGCGGATGATAATGCCGTGGTGGTAAGGCTCGTTGAGTGAGAGGAAGCAGTTGAGAAGCTCTCTAAGGTCGGCCTTGGAGTAAATCTCGTTCTCTAGTATCATCTGAAGCATCGACTGCCGGAAATCTAGGTAAGGGTCGTCGGAGTCTTTCTCCACGGCAACAGCAGCCGTGGACGGTGTGGCTGAGAAGGAAGAGGTGTCGGAGAACCAGTGGGTGGTGGACGGAATGGCAGAGGAGGAGGAGGCGGTAGTTGTGGAGGTAGAATGGCAGTGGCCGTAATTAGTGGAGTAGGGGCGGGGCTTTTTGGGGGAAGGGTTGAAAAAAGAAGAAAAGTTTGGGAACTTACAGTTGCCGCAGCCGGTGTCTACTACAGCGACTGCCTTATGGACCATCTTCTTCGTCTTGCTTTTTCCCGTCATTGCCGTCTCTTAATTTGTGACGCTGTCTATGACTCCAACAGGAAATAGTATCAGAGCGAGAGGGCGAGAGAAGTTCACATGGAATTGGTATTAAAGGGGTGCATGTGGGGACTGTGGTGGATTAATTAGAAGTAAACTCTTAGCAATAGTATTTAATTTGATGTTCATTTTTTTTTTGTGTGCTTCCATTAAATTTTCTGAACGTTTTAGAAACATTTATGTATGTCTGTATATTTACGTGAGCATTAACTCAACGTAGACTTAAAATACTCTACTATTTACTTGAAAGAAGATTAGATAGAGTAGTTGTTTGAGTTTAAGCCACCACTTGAAAAATAAAAAATTACAATGTGAAACCATCGATTGCCTTAAGGACAACTCAAATAATTACAATGTGACACCATCGCATTAAATTTTCTGAACGTTTGAAAAACATTTATATATTTATGTATATTTACTTGAGCATTAATTCGACATAGACTTAATTACTCACTCTACTATTTACTTGAAAGAAGATTAAATAGAGATGTTTGAGTTAAAGCCACCACTTGAAAAATAAAATATTACAATGTGACACCATCGCATATATATTGCTTGAGATTGATATACCATATACGAGATCTATTGAATTAGGATAGTTCAATACAAACGAAGTATATATTTTATGTTCGGAAGAGTAGAGTTGGAGATTCAACGATGAGGTAAATAAAAAAGCAAAGAGAAAAGGAACTGAATATGGGATTCGAAAGCTGTGTTTCGGGCCCTCAATTTATAAGTAGGGGAAAATATGAGTTACAAGAGGAAGATAACAGGTTTTGAACAGGAGTCGAGATCGGAATCTAACACTTAATAACTCGAGGAGTCGAACTAAAATGTTAAAAACGATCTAAGTTATATCTTTTTAATCGTAACCATGAGCGTTGTCTCGAATTTAATGTTTGTTCTTCAAAACTGAATGCTCTCCTTATTTATATCGAGAGGATAAACGTAAGGTTCGTAGCAGGTGAGCTCATACTTCGAGAGTCATCATTTGCTTTGTCGTTGCCTAACTAGATATGCGGGTTGTTGAGTAGGTAATCATTCTTCTTGTATCCGAACTGTTCACGGTAGGAGGCGGTTGCGTCGAAGTGCACCTGCTTTCCTTTAACGCACCATGAGATCGACAGCTCTCGTTCGGTGTACGCTACGTGTCCAGCATTCATCAAAAGTAGAGTCATCAATCTAGGGGGTAGGGCGCATGTCGTTTGCTTATCGGTTTCTTCAATTGTCGACGTGGTCCATCGAGTTGAAGTCACCCAATCGAACCTTTGGCTTGACTTGGACCGCGCCAGCTCGGACCCATTTTCGTGGGGCTTGGGTTTGTTAGGAGTGACTTGGGCTGATTCGGTTCAGACCCTTATGTGGGGGGGGGGAGGGGTTATGCTAAACTCACCTCCAACAGGATCTACTAGAAGATTAAACTTCGTCGGGACTTATTATTAATCTCTCTGTTCCAAATTGTAAAATGATTTAGCGGATTATTTTTTATTTTCAAAATAGCGGATTATTTTTTATTTTCTACGTAACTTTAATTTTATTAAAAATTGTTTAACCAATTATACTTTGCAGTTTCTTTAATAATTGGTTGAATTTTTATTATTTATATATTTAATAATTTTTTTACAGAAAAGTAAAATGTTTAATATGTGTGTTTATAACCAAAATATGGTATATTATGGAATAGAAGGAGTTTTTTTTTTTTTTTTTTTCCTATAGACGGTGATCTTAGATATATATATTAAGCGAAATAGAGACATATGTGTTTTTAAATAAGGCGAATTTGAGTTCATTAAAAATCTAGTTGGATTCGCTAAACTAAGAGGATAGGATCCATTGAACCATTGTTGTATAAGTTGATTTGATAGCAAAGCTAACGATAACCGGTACGTGATGTCTTGTGCAGGAGAATAAGTTTTTTGCTTGACTGGTGACTTCAATGAATTCGCTGATTTCTTTCGAACCAAACTGTTGGTATGATTATGTTCCAACAAAGTACTACAACACGATGAAGTTGAGATGAATTATTTATCATCAGCTAATAATCTTTTAAAACATATTTTACTTATTGAGATGAGCGCATGTAAGAAATATGATTGTTTTGCAGGTGAACTAACTTCATTTGAAGTATGGTTTATTAGTTTTTCTTTCGGCGTTCATTTGTAGATGGATATTTCTAAGACAATAACATGAGAGGACGACTCTAAGGAAGAAAAAAAATAAGGTATGACCTCTCTGAGAGTCTTGATGTTTGATATATTTTTTTATGGGTTTCTAACACATATATTTAATACATTCTAGTGTCTTTTAGATATTTTTATATGAGAAACATGTCTAAGTACTAATTGGAGTATTAGAACGTTTTTGGAACAAAAGGGAGCAATAAAAAAGAAACGGTGATCTTTAGAGAAGTGAGTCGATTGACACAACTATCTATTGATCGTTATTAGATCTTTTCGACCAGATTTCATGAATTTCCATAAATTTTATATTTGCTTGAGAGTTTCATATATTTGCAAAAGTCCCAAACTGAGCCCAAAAACTATTTTTCCTATTTAAACCACTTGTTTAGATTTTTTATGTTTACTTATTTTAGATTTTCTTAGTTTTAGAGAGACGGATGTGAGAGAATTCTCAAACTCTCTTGATTCTTTTTTCAATTTTTTTTGTGCATTAGTTTTCATCTATGATTTATGTTTCTAAATTCATGTATGAGTAGAAATTTTATTAGGTTTAGAGTTTTGAAAAGAATTTTTTGAATTGCTAGGATTGAATTCAACTATTTAGGTATTTTTTAAGGTGTTCCTAAAATTTGTTCTAGACTGCAGACTTAGAAGTTAAGATCATAGGTTGATTAATACAATAAGATTTGGTTAGTTAGCTAGGAAGAACTTAGACGAGTAAAACAGTATTAGTACAAAGAGATTAGGCTAAAAGATTTTATGAGCAAATCAAACCTAAAAATTGATGCATTTTTATATTTTCTAAATCCACAACATGATCTAAAAAGTTTAAGAATTAATCAATTATAAATAATTAAGTGCTCGTGACCAAAAAAATAATAATAAATAAATAAATAATAATTAAGTGTTTTAAATTCTAAAATGGTTATTAATTTATCAGTTGATTTAATATGCAATTTATGAATCCTTGCGAATTTTTCTATATTTGGCATTTTTAGTTCATTAATTATATCGATTTTAATTTCATGTCTTTTATATTATTGCACGCTTTTAAAACTATGTTTCGTCATAGCCTAGTTCAGACCAAGTGATTCGTAGTGAAACCTAGTCTATGTGGGATTTGATACGTTTTATACTACATTTGCATAACTGATGTGTGAATTTTTTCACCTAAACTAACTGCAAGTGCACAATGTACATTTGTAGTATGAAAGGTTATTGATCCCACAGAGAACCTAGGGATAACTACGGATTCAATATTTCATAACTTGTAAAGGCATAACATCATTAGTGTGACTAGTGAAATTGTAACCGGACTAATGTAATTGGGACTGAGTTTCATCAATGGTTTAAGGGGGCGCTAGACCTAAGGGAAATCATAGGAAATATAGATCAACAATCAATAGATTCTAGAACTCAGAAGACGCGAATGTAAAGTACCCAATCTCTTGTGATACTATGCCTATGCACTAACCACTACACAAGAAAGTCTCCTTTGAAAATCTATAAGCTAACACATGCAATGAACCTATCTGATTGCTCATGACCTTCCAAGCCAAATGGTGTATTCGAACAAAGATGAATCATCTACTTAAAAACATGTTCAGATCGTGCTATATAATGGTGTATTACAATAGCAAAATCTAGAGATCAATATTCTAAGTAGTTAAGTACGAACAAACATATAATACCATTAAAGTAGTGAATCATACTGATCATATCATGTTGAATGTATTAGAGATCTATAAAACCATTGAACCCTAGATCTAACAAGTTGTCTACTCGCACATATTAATATGAGAACACATCATAATGAATGAAATAAACTTCAATCATAATAAGGTACAGAGATTCAGAGAATCAAACTCTTTAGTTTGGTATGAAGAACATATCTCTTCTCCCCTTCAAGCTCTCAAGCAAAGCTAGTGTAGAAAACCCTAGAAATCTAGAAAGCAAAGGAATATTTGATGGCTATGATTTCTGTAAAGGAAGTACCTCCTCTCTGCTTCTTAAGGCTCCTTTTATAGTTGTAGAGGTCCTGCCTAGGTCATAATCTCATTAAAACTGAGTTGGGCTTGATTGGAACTAAACGGGCCAGTCTTGTAAATCCCGTCAAAATGACATGTCTTTAGTAAAATGACGATATCATGGGTTTCAGATGTCAGATAGACCTGATTCAAATTGGAGACTAAATTTAACTCCGACGCCTACATATTGATAGGTTTATCATCTCCTGAATCGTCATGTAGGTTTGTCAAAGGTTGATCGACTCCTGAGCTTCGATTCTGCCTGTACACTTTCGTTTTCTGATCATTACTTGAATTCTTTTCTTTTTTCTTTATTTTGCTCCTAAACACCTTTTGCTTGTAAAACCTGTATAAATACTTGTAAAACACTAGAAAGATTCTATAAAAGCACATGCATCATAATAGAAAATTTGGTAAAATCTATGATACATCAATAACTATGCACTTGCATGAATTCTAGGGTAAAACTAAAGTACATCAAGTTTTTGGTGCCGTTGTCGGGGATCGATTGTGTTTCATTCCAGTTAAACTATTAGGATTTCTTCTGATACATTTTTAAAACTTTAGTTTTATTTACGTTTCGTTTGTATTTATGTTCAATGGATCTGGCGAAAAATTAGTTGAGATTAACAGATTAGATCAGCTCCACACGAACTGTTATGAAATCATATTTTTTGCTATTGAGATAAGACTTTGAGCTTAAACATAGCAGTGCCATTGCTTTTGTAATGCATAAGCAATTTAATAATTCATCCGATGAGTGTCTTGTGGATCATATTAAGGACTTACGTGGTAATATTATAGGGAAAGGAGTTTCATTTAAAGGGTTGTGATACAAGTTGTTTTCACTCTCTCTAGTAGGGAAGGGGACAAAATGGCCGAAGTAATTACCGAATGGATCTTTGGCCTCTTGGGATGAAGCTAAGAAAGCCTTCTTGAATTGTTTTTCCCATGATATAAGTCTAGAAAGCTAGGTAGGAAGATCTCAACCTTTTAACGAGTTGATTTGGGTTCTTGAAAGAGGCTTGGGACGAATTCAACGACTATCAGTCGTAGAACTCCAAAAATAGCAACGGATATTTCTATTGCTATAACTGGAAATCTATTGCTATTTCAAAATAGCAACGGAATAGCCATAGAAAAATTATATTGCTATAGGATCATTGTTATATAAATCGTTGTTATCAAGGGGAAATATAGTCATGGGACAGTCACGGATTAAACCATTCTAAAACCTTGGCCATATAGCCACAAAGAACAATGGTCACGATCGTGGCTACTATAACAACAGTTTAACATAAGCTAGGCAGCTTATATAACAACATATAATCTTTGGCTATTCCTCTGCTATTCCATTTATAAAAAAAAAAATTTACACAACACAAAAGACCAGCATCGGAAAGTTGTGAACCGCTGGTCGGCTGGTTGCGACGAGAAAGGTGTTGATGGTTCTGTTTAGGTAATAACCAATTCTTTTTTTTTTCTTATAATTTTTTAGTTGAAGGAAAATGGTGGATCGGAGGAGGACGGTTTGTTCGCAGTGGAGGAGAAGGATTGGTTCGTAGTGGTGGAAAGAGGAGGTTTGGATTGACGCGGTGATGGAGGAGGAGGAGATTTACATGCCGGGGGAATAAAAAGGAGAGGAGAGAAATAGAAGGAAGCGAGAAAAGAAAAGGAGGACAAGGAACTCGGTGACCCATACATTGGAATGGCTAGTCACCGACGGATGCTCGTGGTGGACAAGGACCGACGAGGAGGTGTGCGGTTGGGAATAAGCCGTGTGAGAAAGCCCATAAGCTTGAGGTTATATATATATAGGGAATGACCGTTGTTAATATGTGGCTATATACACAGTTTGACACTTAAAGAGTGAGACGATAGTCGATGCAACATTTTTTGAATTTAATACGAATAGCAACGAATTATCTTCTTATCCGTAGCCTTGGTTTGATTTTAAATTATTAGTAGATTGAATTTTTGTTTTTGTTTTTTTTTTTTTTGTTTTTTGTTTTCTTTAAGCGACTGTTATCATGTCTTTCTGATTAGGTTATATTTTTTATCTTCTCCAAATTTATACGTAAATATAATAAAGATCAATCGATATAATGCATTTAATTTAAAAATTAATCTTAAATTATACGAAAACGATAAATAATTTTATTAAGTTAACAATTTTCATAACTAAAATATCTAAATGTCGAGAACTCCATCCACATTCTTCAGATTTCCAAGAGTATGAAGTTTGAAGAATTCTTGCTTCTCCAAGCTTTCTCGAAAATATCTGTGAGAAAAGAGTAGCAAAAATGTTTTCACATCTCATAGACCGTCTCGTGATCAGCAGAGTAAAATTCGTACTAAAAATTTAAAACAAATATTATGTAAATAATTAATTTTATATATATAAATTTTAGAGTTAAAGACAAATTTGACACAAGAAAGTTTTTTTTTTTCCAAAAGTGAGACAAACTTTTGTTTGTGGGAAAAAATGACACAAGTTTTTTGAGGATGCCTATACATAATATGGCATTTTGCTTTCTAAAAATCAAGAATTAAGTTTTTCAGGAAAGTTGTACATAATATGACATTTTACTACATAAAAAGCAAGAATCAGGTTTTTAAGGACAGTTGTACTTAATATGACATTTTGCTTCCTAAAATGTCAAAAATTTGCATCCTGAATAAGCAAATTTTTTCCTAAAACGCAAAAATCACATTTTTAGCATGGATGTACTTAAAATGACATTTTGCTTCCCAAATATCAACTATTTTTATCATAAAAATCACCAAATTTCTTCTTAAAAACTAAGATTTTAGAAGGAAAATTTAGGACCGTCGTACTTAGTATCAACAACTTCCATCCTAAATCCACAAATTCCTTCTAAACGCTAGGATCATGTTTTAAAAGTCAAATTCAGAACAACCTTGATTAAATTAACCTTTTACTTCCCAAATATAACCTATTTTCATCTTAAATCACAAAATTTCTTCTTAAAAGCTAAAATTTAGAATGGCCATACTCGATATAATATTTTGCTTCCCAAATATCAAAAACTTCCCTCCTAAATCACTGAAAGCAAAAATCGTCCAACGAAAGTGACATTTTTGGAACGTGTCATTTTTGTCCACAGTCAATTTTTCATAGCACTTTGGAGAATTGCCCTAAATTTTATTATATTTAAAATGACTTTTATAAACATAATAAATAAGTTTAAGATGAGTTGAAACCACCATTGCCGCTTTCAATGAAGCGGTACCATCAAAGTTTTTCTATCATGTCCTCCTTATTATATCGAAACCACCTTACTTTTGAACCTATTTATAAAAATTTAGACTCATTGTATATTATAAATTAATCGATAAATATATGATATATATGAATAAAAATAAGTCACTCGCAAAGTTTTTAAAAACTGTCTCTTTCTTCATCTAACAAGTGTAATTTTATGACGTGTTCTACTCAAAAAATTTATAGTTTTTATTTTCTATTTTCTATCTCAAATATCCTAGCACGATCTCTTTCTCGAATCTTCTTCCTATGCAACCGTTTGCCATCTATACTTCCCATAATTTCAAGATTAACCACTGAATTGTCTTTACATTATCATCCGTTTTATTTCATTCCTTTATTTTCTTTCTCCCGCAAACAACAGTTTCCTTCGTTCTTACCTTCTCAAAATCTCTCCGGCGGATCTCGCGAGGGAAACATTGCTTCCTATGTCATCTAGAAAACTCTCTTTTTCTTGAACGGAAAGTAGTCAAAGGGTGTCTATAACAATTCGATTTTCGAGAGCCACTGACCGAAGAAGTCAAAGGTCAAGTCAACAGAGAGATAGGAATTTTTCGCAAAACTGGAAAATTCCGTAAAGGCAGAAAAGAAAGGAAAAGAAGACAAAAGAAGTCAATCCAAGGCTTGAGAAGTTGAAGAATCAAAGAAGCAAAATTATGGAGTCAAGAAGGAGCATAATCCGCATGAGAATAATTTTGTAAAGAAATATAATGATTTACGGGGTTATTTTCAGTGTCGGAATTTTTAAAATAAATTTATACATTAATTCCGCGTGCCGCGAACGGAATTAATTGTATAAATTCGAGACGGATTTTGGGTAAAATTTCAGAAGAAACAGAGTTCATATGACAAAACCCGAAGCGATTCAAGTGGTACAAGTCCAGAAGACGAGGGAGCAAAGTCTCGGGAAAGAGACTATTTAAAGCGGGAATTTCATTTACCGCTTCATTCTCCGCAAAACAGTGAAAAATCACATTCAAAGTTTTACCTGGAACATTTAAGATCAAACTCAAAGAAACTTAAGAACGCGAAGAACATTCAAGCGAAGAACGAAAAAACACTCAAGCGAAGAACGAAAAACACTCAAGGAGGAGAACCACTGCCAATCACCGCAGACCACCGTCGCCCAGCAGCCGCCGGCATGGATCACCACCATTGACCGGCGTTGACCGCCGCCGCCAATCGCCGGAGAATTTTTCCGGCAAGTTTTCCGGCCAAGTTTTCGAAGTCATTTCTCCTATTGCATTATTCCCCAGCCTCACCGCCATCTTTCTGCCGTTCAAATTGAAGTTCGCTGGAAAATCCAAAATCCGACGAACCACCGCCGTACCTCTGCCGCTGTTACCGCCATCGTGCATGTTTTCATCTTGTTGAGCTTCTCACGATGGTGTGTGAGTCGAAGTAGTCGCCGTGAAGCCGCCCCCGCCATCGCCGGAGTCCCACGCACCGCCGCCGTCGAGCCACGCGCCACCGCCGTCAAGCCACGCGCCGGTGAACCACCTCCTTTCGCCAGTCGGTTTGGTTTAGTTGACCACATCGGTTAGCTAGGCCATAATCGGTTTGGTTTGGTTCACTGGTTTGATTTAATTTGGTTGGTTTAAATCAATTTGGTTTGGTTTGCTTAACCAATCGGTTTAACTTGGTTTGGTTTGGTTAAGCCTAAACCAATTAACCAACTTGGTTTAATTGGTTTAGCTAAACCAGCTGGTCCAGCCGGTTTGGTTTGGTTTAATCCAAATCAATTGGTTAAGGAGGAATTGGGTTGGTCCAGACCCAATTGGAGCTAATTTGACGAAGATTAAAGAGGTTTATGTGAATAAAGGAGCAAAGGAAGAAAGGAAGATAACTTGGGCAGCAAGTCATCAACCTTCGGAGTCAGTAAGGGTTCAGACAAGGGTTCCAGTGTCGCCATTCAGTCACATCAGCTGCAACCAAGGCCAAGGTGAGTGGGTGCATGTTTGTTTGTTTGGTCCATTAGACAGGTGCATCTAGATCCCCACAAACCTTAGGAACTTTTTAGATACATCCCTGAAATTGGAAGATTACTAGTATTGGCTAGTAATGTAATTAAATGAGCATGACTAGTGGAACCCTAAAAATTGGTTAGGTGTTAAGGAATGCATGGCATGTAGATAGGGATGTATGATGAACGTTGATTGTTGAGGAGTCAGGGTACAGTAACATACCCTGATAGTTTAACCTCACCTTGTTTGTTATATTGTTGTATCACTGGGTTTGTTCGTTGAGCTGTTAATTCCTACCTCAGGAACTAGCAGTATTTTGTGGTTGCAGGTACGATATACGATCACTTGGCATGGTGCCAATGAGCTGTTGATTCCCCTATAGGGAATTACAGTAGTATATGATGATGGTTAACCAAGTTCATAGCGAAGCAATGATGTAGAGTCAGGCCGTTACACTTGCCTATTGTTAGACAAGTGAGGGTTGAGGATGACTATCAAAGGGAAGTTATGAACTGTGACGGTTAAGACCTGTGCATGAGTAATCATGGCCACCGATTCTATGGTCAGATAGATATCGGTAATGAGGCAATTGGTATCGGAGCCAACGAATCTATATTTAGATAGATTCGGTATTAGGCTCGGGATTCGTCTTCTCTCGGGAAACGAATCCAAGATACAAGGAATAAGGGTTATGAAGGTGCACTACCAGTACTTATAAGAGGTGCTGGGAGGAGTGAGAACTGTCATCTTCTGTGTGAAGATGATGGGTTCCTTGGAGTTGTACTAAGGGTCTCAGAAAGGAGGACTGTAGACTCTTGGTGACACGACCTGAGCATGATCTATCACTCGATGGGGGTTGATAGGCTCAGGAAGTTTGCACTGAGTTCCATTTACGATCTCACGACACGATGGACTCTTTACGACACACACGTCTATTAAGGGACTGGTGTTGGTGGAGCTGCGCAGGAACTGACTCTATGCTGCGTAGTACCCGGTGTACAGAATATGAAGATTCTGCGCACCACGATCTGGTAAGGCATGTTATGCCTTGCTAGATTTTTGCATCTAGCAGAGTATTCTGTCCTAGACAGGGATCTGGAATAGTAATGGCTATCCCTGGATCAAGCTTAGTAGTATAGTAGAGTCATAGTCTAGAACTCCGCTAGGTTAGGATGATAGGGAGCTGCGATGCGACGCCGAGATGTTTGGTCTGCACGACTGTGTTGCATCAGAGAGACCTGGGATCATGACCCTTGGCTGGTGGCACGAAATCTGGAGCATAGTCGTAGTTTCCACCGCTATTGATTATGTGTAGGGTCACCGCGTATCGAATATGACAGAGAACGGTGTCGGATGTTCTGATTGTACGCCTTTGTGGTTGCAATTGGGTGTTCCGTGAGGTGGGCTGTCGTAGTATCGCATGCTCAGGGCCCATAATGAATTGGTAAATTGGTAAATTGGTAGATAGCGCTATATAAGTATTATGTGTAGTAGGAGTTTGCGAACTGCTGGAAGTACGCCCCGTAGTATGGACGGCAGTTCCTTACTCAGTTGTGTCATGGTGAGGTTTGATAGTTCGTTTCCTAGGGGAAATGGATTATCTAACCTGGGTTTAGTAGAGTAGAGTTCATGGGTCATATGTTACTTCTTTTAGAGGTAATGTATAACCAGGTGTTGAGTTCCTAGTAGGTTACTTCATGGGGAAGTAATCTACAGGGGCATTTTGCTGTCTCTTATTATGGTATTTCATGGGAAGTATCATAATGTAGAACAGCTTGTTTGTTTTTCTTTTGCTTCGGCTATTGTTTGTTTATTTTCGGTCTTAGAGGAAGCCCTAGGTGGATCCCACTCACTGAGTAACAGTTGTCCAGTTACTCACCCCTCACCCTTTTCCACCCCTTTAGGTTCAAATGAGACATAGGCGTCTAGGAGGCTTCCTACCCGGATACTTTGGTTGTTTAATTACTTGCATTTGTGTGTGAAAATGGTTTGTTAAAATCCCGCTTTGACTCGACTTTCAATCGTTTTATTGGAGCTCCACTAACCGTTTTCAATGTTTTCTGTTTTGCATGTTTTCCGCTGCGTGTATTCATTTTCGGTTGGCGGACTCCACTGGTACAAGGTTCTATCGAACCGGCACAACCTTGTTCTCCTTCGGGAGATATGAGGGGGCGGTAGTCTGGGGAAACCTCGGGAGGGTGATAGTCTTTGTGATAATCGCTCTGGCTGACGTGGACCCAGATATCGTCATATGACGTAGCGATTCCGAGCAGGTCCTTGACCGGGATGTTCGACCGCCAAGTGTTCTTGTTTGATTGGCGAGGCGGTCGGGCAGGTCGGTCACCGGGGAGGACGGTTCGGGGGCGTTACAGTGTCTTTCACTCTCTCTTCCTAAAATCGCATATAAGGTAAACTATCTGGGTTTTCGTGCTAAAAAATGCAATTTGCCTTTCTCTAAACCAAATTAATTCAGGGTTCCTATATATCTCTTCCGTCGCATATATTCAGGTTCATTATGGTCATGAAGAGCAATTTGCAAAACCGACGGAGTAGTCAACAATCTCCCCATCTCTAGGACTACTTGCATCATGATTCTAACTTGGTTCACTCCAACCTTTCTGGTTTTAAGGTCAGTAAATGTTTTACATATCTCTTCTTTTGAGACAATTTCGATGGAATTTTTCGATATTGTCTTTCAAAATTGGATAATCCCTTTTTGTTGAAGCCAAGAGTATTTCGAGTATTTGGTTGATCTTCTTACATTCGTCTCGATTCAGTTCACCAAGCAATTTGTTATTCCCACTTAGTTGCTTGCATTCCACTTAAAAACTTTATTATTTTGACACTTCGTCTTCTGATTGTTGATTTCTTCAAATTGCCTTAACGAACAAAGGAAAAAATAACTGATGTAAGTATTCAAATGTTTTGGCATTGTATTTTTAGTCGAAGTTCTGGTTTTGTTAATTATTTACTCCACAAACATCATAGATGTTGACTCTTTGAATTTGCTTTATGAACCAAGGAAATCAAAAGTCTTTGTACCTTATAACAAAACTTTTTGTAACTAATTCAACCTCTGTTTTACGAGGGTTAATGTCTTTGAAGTAAAATGTTGAAAAATCTATAAAATGTGAGTTTGAAATGCCCACTACTGTTACAATCCTTTGATTTTCTTCAAGCTTACATGCTAAGTCATTTTATTTTGTAGGTTCTACTTTGGTATTGGCAAACAAACCCGGTATGATCTTCTGATTCGATTGTGGTATTATTTTTTCATTGGTGGAAAAAATGAACATCATCTAACGCTTTTTAATTTGTCTTCGTTCGTGTTATGTGAAAAATCTTCTCATTTCGTTTTTTTTCTTGTGTAAGCTCAAAACATCTTTAAAGAGTTTGGTCGAGTTGTGCAGACAATAAACTTACCAACAAGTATTGACTTCTTTAGCTAGCTCACTTACTGTATTTGTCTCTCTCACTTATAAAATCTTATTAATTTCTATGATGTAATGTACATATGTATTTTCCATGATGCTTACAATCGTAGATATTTTTATGATGCAATCGTAAATCCTTTTAAAACCAACAAGCAGTCTCCTTCCAGTGTACTATGTAATTTATATTGTGCTTACAATCAGAAGAGTAATTGTATGTTACCATCTTGAATTATTTTAAAAACATATGATAATTGGTATCATGTGGAAGACATTATAACTACTTCTCTCCGCGTTATATTTACCTTCTAATAGTTTTGGATATGAAAAGCATATTGATTCTAATAGTTTACATTTTTAGTTATTTTGAAAGTTCATATCTAACATTTATATTTATATTGTGTTAATCAAAAGAAACTTGGTAAAATTTTAGCTCGTGCAATACACAAACCTTAATACTAGTATATAAATAAACAGATACCACACAGCATCGTCGAGACACGAGAAATGAAGCCGTCGTTTTTTAAGTCTCTCTAGTCTATCAAGATAACCATCAAATTCAACCTACCACAACAAAAAATGCCTCACTATTAGCCCTGATTACTCAACTACATAAAAAATTAAAATAATTAATTTAATGAAATAACAACGAAAAATGTCAAATCAAGTAGTGGTGTGTCTCCAAATGTCGAACATGTTGTATTTATAGGGAGCTAATGTCGATCAGAGAAATTTTTGTATTTTATTGCTTTTGCCACTTCCATATTGATCGATATGGGCGGTCGTTACAGTGCTCCCATATTGATCGATATGTAATCGATATGGACATCTTGAAATTGCTCATTAGTTCTTGTTCTTGTCGTCTTTCTCCCATAATTTTTTTTTCGTCCTTGATTACATAAAAATGATCTAATATGTACAAGAAACATACTAATAAAGATTTTTAAAACTCCTAAAATGCAATGCATAAAAAACTATTCTAAAGTGCATAAAACGTGAACTAGATATGTATATATTAATATAAAATGTGCATAAGTTAGGTGCTAAAAATTTCAATTTTCCATCTTAAGAGTTGAAACATATATGTGTACAGGTGAAATGTGGTTTGATCAAAATTGTAAACAAGGATGTATGGAAGAGGAAAATGTTAACCATTTGTTTTTCTTTTTACCTCAAGCAATCACTACTTGTAGACAATCTCTCATTGGTTGAGGAACACAACTTTTTCATCCATATGTATTTACCGAAAACTTGAGATTGGTATTTCATGCTATTAATTACAGAGGTGATTCTATTGTAATTTGGTTATTGTGACAGATCTAGAAAGCGTGAGGAGATAATCAGCAAAGCCAAATAGAATACATTGGAATAGGAAACTGCTCACAATGAGGAGCAAGTTCAAGTGAGCCAAGATGGGGGTGAATGAGTGAGTACATGACATATATGATCAAAATATTAAACAGTGGATTCCACTGGAACCTAGATTGATTTAATGTAACTTAGACGTAACATGGAACAAAAATTCATTGGAAACAACTACGGGTTGGCTGCTGTATGACTTTACATGTACGTTTATAAGATCAGGGGCAACTCAACTGGAGATTTCTAGAACGGTGTTGGAAGCTGAAGCTCGGGGAGTCATTTAGGCAAAATCGGTATGAATGGCTATGCGTTAATGGTTTTTGATGGTGACTCGCAGGTGTTGATTAATTGTTTAAACATTGGGAATCAACTCGCTTGTATATATAACGGAGATTCGTCAATGGGCTTCACGATTCGAAGAGTGCCAATTTTGTTTGCAAAGAAGATTAGGCAACAACTGTGCCGATAAGTTAACAAAGTTTATAGTGTTGTCATATCGCATGATGTTCTTCCTTACTTGTAATCTAAGTTTTGTTTCGTGGAGAAAAAGAATCACGAGAATAACCTCCACGAAACAATAATCACTGATTGCATGTCTATATTTTTGGCTTTTAACAAAAAAAAGGAAAAAAAAAAAAGAACAAAAAGAAAAAACAATAACGGTCAAACGCTAAACTCGTTCCTCTTACCCAAAATTCAAGTAGCGTCTGTGGCAAGAAATTAAAAACCGTTTACTTTGTTTGCTAATAATTTATTCATTTCTCGTTTAAATTTTTAAAAATATAAAATGAACCCGGAATTGTTCCAATTATAGAACCTACGCGTATATTATATATATAAGATTGTTCCCCTCTCTCTTTTTTTCTTCTCTTTGAGATTCAAAGTTTTTGCTTTTTCTTTGGTTTAGCCGGAGAGACACCCTCTCCCTAAATTTAGGTCTGTTTAAAAACTTACATTTTTTTTTTTTGTTTCTTATGATTTACAAAATTCATTATCAACAAACATAATTTGATCTCATTTGCAGTTTTGGGTCCTTCGGGCGGAAAAGAAAAAGAAAAAGCAAATCATTTTATCCTTCGTACGTTCAAGTATCACGAGATTTTCCTAGAGTCTTTGATCTTCTTCAACAGGTTCGTTCGCATTTGTTATACGATAAATTTATGGATTCGGCTAATATATGATAAGTCAAATCGGTTTTCTCATTTTTGTAATGAAATCCAATCAGGAAATCATTTTGATTGGGTTGAAGATGTTGGGAGATTTCATCATCAGACTACTTGTGTATGTCCTAGACCTAATATATCGTTCTCAAAGAAATTTTTTAAATAATACATCCTGATGTTTTCACATAGAGATTAATGTGTATATATGATTTTAATGGTTCAAAAATGGCAGATTAATATTAGGGTACACATACCCAGCATTCGAATGCTTTAAATCGGTGGAGAAGAACAAAGTTGATATCGAGGAACTCAGATTTTGGTGTCAATACTGGTATTTATATATTCCCATCCTTTTTTAATCCTAATTTAACATTTATATGTAAACCACTATCCTTTCAGTAAGACTTATCTTTTCTACAAGTCTTTTATTTTTTTTATTAGCATAGTTTATGAAGATAATCTCAATGTATATGGGATGCACGTTTTAATGTATAAGTTTAGTGTCCATAATAAAATGTTAATCTACTAAAAAAAAATGTTAACCTAATAAACATATGTATTTGGATGATTAGGATACTTTTGGCGCTAATTTCATCATTTGAGAGGGTTGGCGATATATTTATCTCATGGTAAGAAAGACTCATTATTACATAATTAGTGTCGTGATTTATCTATTTCTTGAACATATAAAATTTGATTAAATTATTGATATATTATCGAAGGTTACCGTTGTACGGAGAGATGAAAGTGGTCTTCTTCGTATACCTCTGGTACCCTAAAACGAGGGTAATTGACATTTAACTTTTTACTTTCTTTTCCCCCATATATATATATATATCATGATTTGGATACTAATTAATCTAAATGATAAATGAAAAAAAAAAATGAATGAAGGGAACGAGACATGTATATGAGACATTGTTGAAGCCATACATAGCTCAACATGAGACAGAAATTGACAGAAAGATTATGGAGTTGCGAGCTCGAGCTTGGGATTTCTTCATCTTCTACTTCCACAACTTTGCCCAGGTTTTGACTTTTATCATTAATATAATTATCTCTATAATTATTATGTTGAAAATGTAATAACATTGACTAGAACAATTTAATATGTATGCACAGGCTGGTCAATCCACTTTGATCCAGGCCTTTCAGTATGTACTCGCCCAATCAGTCCGGTTCTCAGCAGCAGCTAACCAACCGGTACCAATCCATCACCTTTTTTTTCTCTTTTATAGCCCATTATCATATTACACTTTCATTTTTGGCGTTGTATTGTATGTATTTGCTAATTTTACCTTTTGGTGTTCGTGGTGAAGCCCATGGAGCGGAACGTGAACACGCAGTCAGGGGCGGAGACGGAAAGCGAAGCGCACTCACCGCGGGCTCCAAGACCGCTTAACAAATCCCTATCTGCGCTGCGCTCGCTAGAGAAGCAAACGAGCAGAGGAAGGAAATGGCCACCGCCAACACCACCACCAACACCGGGCCGAGACTCAGCCGGGACATTCAACGGAGAAGAGGGAGGAGTCAACATTCCTGACACAATTCCAGGATCACCCATCACCGATGCTCGAGCTAAGCTTCGCCGTTCTAACTCCAGGCCTCAGACCACACCATAGGAACGTACATACATATGCGTGACTCTTGGAAACCCCTTTTCGTTTGTTAAAAGATATATAGGAGAGAAAGAAAAAAAAAAAAAAGCTGATTGGATTTTTTGTTCCCTTTTTGTGTAAATTGAAGCAGAAGTGGTGATACAGCGAGAATACATTTGTGTGTGTTTTGTTTTCGCTTATAATATAAGCATCATCAAAGCTCTCAAGGTTTTCAGCAGGGAGGAAGTAAACCGAACATAGTAGGAAACAATTTAACAGTTCTTGTTTGAATGGCTAAAAAACAAAAATTATATAAATTAAATAGTGCCGACGAAGTGAAAATCTGTCTTAAACTTACATTAGTTTCTCTTAAACGATGCTCTCCTCTACAACGTCACTTTCGTTACACGACTGTTTAGGGGGTAATTGAATCATAGATTAATAATGGTACAGTGTATGGAACGCACCTGCCGTAAGCGTTCTGTATTTGAACCCCTCCTAAGGTTTGATTTGGGCGGCATTATGAGTGTCGTGATTTTGTGTGTTTGGTTATGGATCATCATCATCTCGGGGTTGAGTCAAGAGCGGTTGGGGCTATTTCACCCATTACTGGTGGTGGAGTACTCACATCGGCTATTCCATAATCCCAATCGATACCAGCTTTTGCAAGTGTTAAGGATCCAACAACTATAGATTATGTGAGAGAGACAGAGAAAACAATTTGATATATATATATATATCTTATAAAGGATACAGTCGGTTTTCCAAATATCGGTCATGCTAATTTCAGCATTCGAGAGAAGCCAGTAGTCCGTATCATCATCACCATTCTGCAAATATATAAGTAAGACTCATGTTATAGACTTTCTGATGAATAATGATACACTGATAAGCAGGAAGATGGCTTACTTCAACGTCAGAAGGAGTAATCTTAAGCATTCCTCCTACTTGCTCCTGCAAGCAGTTAAGATCAGAGGCATCACCCGGTTGAGCATGCTGATCATTATCCTGGGCCACCTGATGATGCTCAATAGCTATTCCTGTGTTGTCAGCTGTTAAGGCTTCTAGGTCATGGTTTTCTGTAGATCCCGAGCTTGAAGCTATTGGTAAGCATCCAGGTGCAACACTCCCGTTTAACTCTTCACACTTTCCTTCAAATTCACTGAACATCAAGTCCCAAGTGAAACTATGTCACTTTTCCAAACCATGATATCTTTTTTTTTTATTCTCGTTTTCTTATCTTTAACACTCTATAAGTTCAGTTGTCTACCTTGAGTGTAGGGAAATTTCAACAATAAAACAGCTACTCTAGGAGAAATGTTTCTATGTCGAAAAAACTTTCTAATAAGACCAAACTAAGCCTTTACTATGCTATTCGGTTGCATAAATACCTGACTAGGTATACATCAATAGCTCCCATTGTACTTCTTAGAATGATCCTGTATCTCCTTTGTGGGTAGTCAACGGCCTGTGTCATGTAGAAGAAGATGATACATATTATCATAACGTTTTGGCATCTAAAGATTAATACCACATGTCGCGAAAAAAGATACTAACTTCATCTGGATCAGGCACTTCCAAAGTTGTTCCATGAGGAGCTTTGACGGCAATCAGTGTCTGGTTCTGCGGAACCACCAGATAGCGAGAGTTAAGATATAAGTGAACTAGAAAGTATTAGCATCCACATCATACGTGGAATCAATTGATCTCATTCCATAGGATTAAACGAATGAAATACGAAAGACAGACCTGGAAACCCGGTAAGCTCTTTATGTCCTCTTCAGTTACAAAAAGCCATCTGAACAATGACAAAGGATTAGTTAAATGTCCCTTCATAAGAAGAATACCACCTCATTCCAAACAAAACAACACATAGGAAGAGATTTTTACCTCTGATTCTTTTCATTTTCACTCAGATCTCTTAATCTTTCCTCCGTTTCTCTGAAGAAAAGTTGTTAAACGTCAGCATTGATTGAGTAGATTAATCTGAACCACCCTAAACCTTTTTAATGAATGCTATGAAACCTGATTTGATTATCTAACGCTCCCTCCTCAAGAGCAAGGTTTTCAATTTCTGTCTGTAATAAGAGAATAAGATCATTATCAAACAAAGCCAGAAACTAGGACTTCAATTGCTACCTTATGTGCATAATAACTTTTAAGTGCATGATGTTTCACTATACCTGTAATCCAGTCACGTCGGCATCCACATCCCCCGGCCTTGAAGCATCAACTCCCCTAATCAAATTTGTTGATACTTAAGTGAGTTTACATGTAGTTAAGTGGTTCAAGGAATATACCAATGTAGCAGATATTAAGAAACATATGGTACGAACTACATAAGCATAATATATATCATAAACATCCTCACTTCCAAAGTATTCGGTTCTTCAAAGGCTTTTCGATGAGATCTATCCCCTCCAAAACATTTGTAATATCATAAATGCGTCGTTTCTGCACCTCCAATGTTTCTGCAGCTTTGTTTAGGTCCAGCATTCCATCTTTGGCTTGTTTAATTAGATTGACGAACTTTTTTGTTAGCAGACCTGAAGAGCTTTATGTCAGCATCTTCCTATCCACTACAACATGTATCGAGTATTATAGATAGATATGAATAGTTGTTAACAACCTAAAGAACTGTCATAACGGCAACTTCCTGAAGGAGTAAGTGTGACAGGAGAACCTGCAAGTTTAACAGGAAAATAATCAGCTCTTTGACCTACTTATTGCCCCAAAAATGAAAGATGCTTCAAATAAGGATCCAGTGATCCGGAAAGGTCAAAAGGGGTAGACAACCAAGAATTCCAAGGATAAGATCTTCCTGAAGGTAAAGTTGACAATCAACAAATCATCTTACCAGCATTTGAGATGGGTGTTTGAGGAGTTGACTTATTTCCTTTGGCCTTTGACCTGCTGTTGACTCTGCTTCCTTTTGCTGAAACAGGAGTTTGACAAGGACTGTTGGTTATGGCAGTGAAACCAGAACTCGTGGATCCATTATTAGACGGAGCAGGAACCGCGTCCATTGTAGACTTTCTCTTCCGTGACTGCAGATAATCTAGTTGTTACTAACTTGGAAGAAGTTGGTCCAGCACCAAACCAGGCAACACAAACAGCAAAGAGATATAATGTTTTAAAGCATCTACACTCAAATTCCCTACGTTATTCATCAGAAACTTTCACAACAATGTGATCTACTTGAAATGTTCTAAATGGGAAAAATGTCAAGCTTCCAAGCCCCCATTAGTTTGATACCAACTAGTATATACTCAACATTATGTAAAGAAGCAACTAGAGAGCATACTTAGAGGAATCCTAATACGAAAAATGTTTATGAAACTCAACAAGAGAACGACAACGAAAGGGGACTAGATGGGTCACATAAAGAACGGCAATGGCAAATTCAATGATGACTGAAGATTGAGAGCAATTCGATGCAATTTCAAACACAAATTACGACAGCAGCCAGGAAAATTGCATAATGAAAGCGCAGATGGCACAACAATTGCAGAAATTGTTGTCTGATTTTAAGATTCGCGTCACTTGGGTGCATTTGAAACGCACTGTCAGACAAATTGTGAAAGCGAAACGGGAACAAAAATTGACATGACTCCATGATAATCTGATACTGAGAAGCAATTACATAAGAGTGAAAACCAATTTTAGAGGCAGCAGGTAGCGGAAATGTAGCAAGGTAATCCCGAAAAATTCACGAATTCTAGCCAAATCCTGCTTAAATTAAACCGATATCGAACAATTAAAAGCAGTAAAACCCAGGAAAACTCACAGGAGATCTAACAACGACGGCATCCTCCTCCCGATCTATGACTCGGCAACCGTTCACGAGGCTGCTATCAGTTTGACTGAGGGAAGAAGGGGTAAATCGATGGTAGTCATCCGAGGGATGGAACGGCGGTTTTGTTGAGGCGAAGGCCAAGTGGCGGCGGATGGGTGGTACAACCGGCGCAGATGATGTCGGAGCCGGAGATGACGGCGGATTTCGCGGCGGCGGCGGCTGAGTAGGCCCAGGCGAAGATCGTACGGCTCCATACATGGATCGTAGTGAAGCGGAATCGGGTCGCAAGATTTGGACGGCGAGAAAGAGAGATGGAAACGAGGGTTTTACTGAGAGAGGAGGAAGAGGCGAAAAGGAGAAAAGAGCAGAAAACGAGGGAAGGAGGGAATTTTATGTTGGGATAGATGTGGAGGGAAGCCTACAGCAAAGAAAATAATAAAAAAAAAAAAAAAAGCCAAAAGAAAAAATAAAATTGAAATTTTAAAATTGACCCCACCCACTTTACACGAATTTCTTTTTGTTCCTTTGTAACGGGATAATAGAAATTTCTTTTTGTTCAAGAAGTGAAACAGAAATTGATCTAGAGCTGAATTTGAATCTGATTGATTTTGAATTTTCAATTTTTATTCGGAAGGTAGTCGGTAAAGAGATTGGGATGCATTTAGTTGAAAGTACATGTGGTGGTGTTTGTTTCCGTTGTGGGTATTAATATTTTATATAAAACAAACCACTAGTCTCAGTTTCAAATTTGTTAATCATTAATACTACTGTTTTCTTGAATTGATTAGTGGTTGTTGAATAGCAGCGGAGACGGTGAGTTGAAAAGAAATGATGAAGCGTAAATAGCAATCCTGCAGCCTCCAAAAGCGGTTCCGGACTTGCATATCCGCTTGACAATACATAGACCCATAAAAACATGGAATCGACATTGGAGTAACAAGACCCTCCATTGTAAATGAACATTCTCAAAATGTAGGTAGAGACGGGTTTCTCCATTCTTTGGGTTCTTCTGAATCAATTAACACAAAATGTACCTATAACAAAGCAACTCCATCGATTAAAAAAGCCTTCTCATCAATTCTCCATAATACCCATATAAGAAACTCTCACCACCACATGTTTTCCATGTTCCATGTCCTATGCAAACTCTATTAATCAAGATTCTTTTGTACAGAAGAAAGGCGAGGTCTTCAGTGGCGGAGAAGAATCACTACATACCTCCAGTGTATCCCGAAACCCAGCTTCGTTGGTCTTCAACATCACGGGCAATGGGAATCTCACCCCTTTCGCTGCACAGGCTTGGTGTCTCGGTTTGATCCGGTTCTCTAGGCTGAAGGAGAAATACTGCGGGAACTCAAGGATCTCTCTCACGTCTCTCCCCATCTCTCCCATCAGGTAATTCAGCTTCGGCTCGTAGTTCTCCGCGATGCTGTAGTTGAACAGCTGCGGGAATCTCTTGAACATGGCGGTGGCGCTCCGCCGAGAAAACCCCAATTTCTGAAAGTAATCGATTCGTGGGAGGAGTTTTTGTTCCACGCTGCAGGAGAGGAGGTACGTGTGCCTGTGTGGATCCAGGATTCCGATTCTTTGGAGGAAGTAGAGAGTCGGCCGGAGCTGGCAATCGACGCTGCAGGCGAGCAGCCGGGGACGTCGGCGTAGCGCTTGGCGGAGGTCGAAGACGCCGTCGACGCCGACCTCGCGGAGGAGGAACGTGATGACGGGGACGGTCTGGGATTTTAGAGGGGAAGTGAGGAGCTCCGGGCACATGGAGACGATGCGGCGGAAATCGGGCAAGGAGAAGTTGATTGGGGGAGTGGTCATGTAATCGACGACAGATTTAACGGCGGAGAGCGCGGCGGAGAGGAGAGGAGGGTGGCGGTTAATCAGCGTGAGAAAATCGATTCCGAGGGAATCAAGGTAAAGCAGCTTCTCGTGGATGTCGGTCTCTAGGGTTTCGGTGGGGGTGGGGGTATCGGATGAGAAATCTGGAGATTTGGCAGGGAAGAGAATCGATGAATTGGTGATTGGCTTGACGGGAAGTGCCGGAAAATGGAGGAAGCGAATGCGAGAAAAAGAGGGGAAATGGTGTTGGCGACGGGAAGGCAAAGTGGTGGAGAGGAAAGAGAGAGCTTCTTGTTGCATTGTTCAAGAGACATCACTACATGGTTTCGCACTCTCAAGCTCTGAAACAAAATGATAAAAGGATAAGACGGGAACAAACTATGATTTGAAGATGAGGATTTGGGACAAGCAAGCCGGATATCCTCCATCCATCCGGTTCGAATCACAACTTAGCCGGGTTTTTTCCAATCAAATTGTAAAAAGCCTTCCATCCATCCGGTTCGAATCACAACTTAGCCGGATTTTTTCCAATCAAATTGTAAAATCCTTCCATCCTTTCTTTTCTTTCGATTATATATTTAACTCATCAAGGAAAGTTGCTAAAGGGGTCAATGTTGCTTTCAAATTGGTGACATTTTCACGAGGGTTTTTATACTAATATAATTGCTTTATCATCCCTAATATTTCAATGTAGTGGAAAATATGTTCTCAAGAAAAAAAAAAATTGATGATCATTTGAAAACTTTTTGGGAAAATTTATCAGCTTTTAACAATCATTTGCACCTAAAACGATAAAAAATTTTGATATTTAGCGCACACATTTCTGATCATACGTGTAGCAAAAAATGAAACATTATACTTAAAAAAGAAAGACTATTTTAGTCAAAAATTGTTAAGATGTCGCATCCTTTGGATTTTCGCTATGACTCAATAATGAGATTCGTCTTAGAAGAGAGGTATTACGTTGCTTCGGTTAGTTTCAGGCAGCTACGATTGTATTCAAGAGTTGGAACCTTCTGTGAAGGGATTAACATTGCTAGAACAAAACTCAAAGCAAGGTTCGTTCTACTATAAAACAAATCTAAAACAAATAAAACGTGAAGTGTCCGAACAACATGATAGGGTGTGGGTTGGGGGTAACACTCGCTCCCTTATCTTAGACGAAGCTCTTAGTGCCACGTATTATTAATTTAGACATATATATATTAGCGTCGTGTGTAACTTAGTTTAGGTAAATCTCTTAGCGTAATGTATAAGCATTCATGGGGTTCTTAGATCTGATTACGTGAGAAACCTCGTGCCCCTATAGGTGGGGACACCATGAACCCTACCTTAGAACCCGCTAAAGTGGCTAAGCTACTCGGATTGGGAGTGTCAGGGATATAAAGGTCAAAGAGAAGCCGATCCATGGCATGACTCAACAATGGGTCAGGAGCATAGCATAAGAATCGTCTCCTTGGTGTCATCTCATACGGGCTTTATTCGCCTTTTACCTTGGCCTAGAGAAGCATTAGACAAGCGGCGATCCAACCTAAGGAAAATAACAAGAAGGATTATGCAGTCTGAGTTGAGTATCATAACTCGGGCCATGTATTTATAATTCATTTTATTAGTTACTTCCAGTTGTAATCCATGTGATCTTATCTTGACGATACCGTTCAGTATAAATATAGAGGACATGTACTCATAGGCTCAGCCTCTCGGTGACAAGCCCACACACCTTGATAACAATAATTATTGCTAAGTATTTCTTTCTCTTAAAGGTGTGAGATCCACCCATCTACCTTTCTTTCAGTTTACTTGAAGTTTGCTTGAGAGCAAGTAAAGACTAAGTCTAGGGATCATATAAAATGAGTTTAGAGCTTGTAGACCCTTCTTTATTCTTTTTTTTCAACCAAATTTCTATCCCTTTTATCACATTCTATCTTCATTCATTGAAGTTTTTTACATATACCTTTAGGATCCATGCATTATAGTATTTTGTGTTTTTTTCTTGTTATGTCAAGGTTTCAGGACCCGAGGAGCTTACAATAGCTTTAAAAGGGATAAAATGGAGAAAATAGATGAAAGAAGATGTGCCAAGAGGGAGCTACATTTTGAAAAAAACGAAGGCCACATCATTGATTAGAGAAGAATAAGAAGTCACAACATGGTCAATATGGATACCCACATAAGCGATCTTGGAGACCCATCCAGAACTTGAACTGTCCCACCTAACTAGACTTTTTCGATGATGATGAGCCTAGATATAACATACATTTCTGATTTCTACCTAGATTTGTGATTTTTGGGTTCAAAAGATAAAACAAAATTAGGGTTTAGAGATTTGAGGATTTTTGTTCTGAGATAAACACGATGTGTTTTCAAAAATCGGGTCAGATATTTTTTTTGGTTTAAAATCGGGTATTACAAACGTTAAATGACGGTTTAGAGAACCTAAAGTTTGGTCAAAAGTAAACCGTGGAATAAACCGATTTGTGTCGTTGGACTTATAAGTTTATGAATTGGTGGAATTAGACTTTAAAGTTTTAAAATAGTGGAATTGCATCGAGGTTGAAAATTTTGGTGGAATTGGGGGGATGTGAAAGTATTTTGGGGGAAATAGACCGTTCTCCCGTCAAAGGAGGGGTGCCTGATACTAAGATTAAACAGTTTCATACCACACCAGGTGGCTCACATCAAGGTAAGGAAATTTCTGAAAAACGACCCAGTTTAGCATGCTGCTTTGTGTGTGCTTTGGTTATTTCAAAGCAAGGTGTCCAGAGTACAAGGCTAGGATAAACAAGTTGTTGCAGCAAAGGAAGTTCCACTATGATGCAGTCAAGAGGAACAAAGTATGGGTGGAAAAGACTCATATGTATAGTAACGATGAATCAAGGCATCAACAGAAGAGACCTCAACTTGCCTCATAACGAACTGCATGAACACACTTTGGAAGAGAAATTGCTCATCAAAGAAGATCCAGAGGTGATGGCTATAGTAGGTTTCAAGAACCGTACTGATGTGTGAATTATTGCACCTAAACTAACTGTAAGCGCACAATGTACAATTATAGTA
This sequence comes from Euclidium syriacum, assembly GCA_900116095.1. Lineage (NCBI taxonomy): Eukaryota > Viridiplantae > Streptophyta > Magnoliopsida > Brassicales > Brassicaceae > Euclidium > Euclidium syriacum. The sequence continues at coordinate 6,800,369 of FPAK01000009.1, read as the reverse complement.
TTAAAGGTTATCGATCCCACAAAGATTATGTCGAGTTTCAATTCTAACTAGGAAATTTGAATGATTCTAAGTAACTTAGCTATTATTTGTTGTGTTGTAACTTATGGATTAAAGACACTAGATCGAGGGAAGTATCGCATGAGATATATATCAACACAAAATCAACAACCAATAAACTCTTAAACACAGAAGTCGTAGATATATAACACCCGGTCTCCCGTGGCATTATACCTATGCACTAACCACTAGATCAGAAATGATGCTTTTCAACTTAAGGTAGCTAGCATATGTAATAAACTTAGATCTGATTGTTCATAACCTTCCAAGCCAAATGTTGATTTGAAAAAGGACGAGATTACCTATTAAAAACCATGTTATGACCTTGCTAGAAAATGGTGTATAAAATAGCAAAACATAGAGATCAATATCCTAAGTGATTAAGTCAATATATTGTATTAGATACAATTAAAGTAGCGATTTATTACTGATCAAATCATGTTAAGTGTTGTAGAGATCTATAAAACCATTAAAAATCATATATCTAACAAGTAAACTACTCACACATAGCAAGCAAAACCATCATCAATATTAATATCAAAACTTGCATAAAAGTAAAGAGAGTAGGGTTTAGAGAGTAAAAAAATTAGTGGGTCTTTCTCTCTGTTATGCAAAGTAGTAGACAAAACTCAAGAAACCTTAACAACAAAGTGGCTCCTTGAGGCAAAATAAGAGTTTGGTGGTTTTAGAGAGTTGCTTATTCAGAACTTGAAGGCCTGACGTAATCCTTCAGATTAAGGTCGCTTATATATCTCTAGGGAACGAGCTTCTAGGTCGCTTATATATTTACTTAAACCTAGGTGATCAGGCTAGATCTAAGTAAATATAACTAGATTAATTGAAGAGCTCTTAATTAGACTCCTAGTTATGAAAACCCTAATTTAGATTCATAAATCCCTTAGAATCCCTAAACCTAACTAATGAATTACTCGCTCATGGTTTGGAAAAATACATACATGATTGAATAAGAGATTTGCATAAAGAAATCAAAACAAAAGAGAAAGGGATAAGAAATATTCTCCACGGAATCCGGTTTTTGTCTCAGGTTGCAAAACTCACAAAAACAAGAGTCTAGAGTCTTCTCTCCAAAAGCAAAAGCAAAACTTAATGAATTCCTAATTCTAAAACACCTTTTTATAGGTCTAAAAATGTGGCTAAACATTGGGCCAAAAATAAGGAAACAACAAAGTCCAACTCATAATAATAAGGAAACTCTGAATAGGAAATCTCGCACTGCATCGATCGATGCACTTGCTGTGTCGATCGATGCACTTCCAGAAGTTGCCTTTGATTTCCACTTGACTTGATCCAAAATCCTCAGTTTTGCTCCTTTTGATCCAAGCTGCTCCAAATGCTCCAAGCACCATTCTAGCCATATAAATACCTATAAAGGGCCCTAAAACACACTAAAACAAAGACTCTAAAACCATAAAAATCACAATATATCAACTCCCCCAGACTTAGCCTTTGCTTGCCCTCAAGCAAAACAGAGAGCTAAACCAGCGAAGAGGTTTGAAAACTTGAGAATTCATCTGATCTTAAGAACACTGTATCATTTCTCACTACCATAACCACATAAGACTAAAGTTAGAAAATCCAGACCACCATGTAATTCCCCATATCTTAGCAACTCAACATTCTTACACCACAGTCTTTCAGCCACTCCATCCAAATTAGCATCATTGCAATCTCTACACCATCAAGTATTTGCCCCCACAAGAACAAAGTTCTAACCAATATTCAACAATAAGCTAGTCTTAAAATTATGGTATCTCCCCTCTCCCCTAGACTTATCCAATTGCAAATCTCAAATCTAATGGAGCTGGCATATATTTTTGGATTGTCACATCCTCACCCTACTCTTGTCCCTTCCAAAATGAATAATGCGTCGTCGGATTGTGAGTCCTCAGCTCATAATGGGTACCTAATTTAAGCACTTTTCCTTATAAAACTTAACACTATCTAAAGGGAGAGCTGGAGACCAATCAATATCAAACTAAACTTAAAGAGGCATTAGGTGGGTATTAACTATAATAGTGAGAGATATGATTAGCTCCGGCTTACTTGAACTTCATGACTTGGAGACATGGGCAGTTGATGTCTTGTTGATCACTAAATTTTTGCAAAATGGTATAGTAAGATCAAAACAACACAGCATTCCTCCCAAATCTATCATTATTCCCAAATGCTTTAACAACATCATTAGTTTTGACTCAATAAAACAACAAAAGTTATAAGAAAATAAAAAGAAAAAGAGACATGATTACTCTTCTCCCCCAGACTTAACCAACATTTTCCCCAGTGTGATTAAATAAGAGAAAGGAGTAAACACACAAAAACGAAAAAGAAGATAAACGAAAATAAAAAGCACAATAAAAAGAAAAAGATAAAAAAAATAAAAACCGCTCAAAACTCCTCAGACTTAGTGATGCGTGAATTGTTTTCACCTAAATAAACTGCAAGTGCACAGTGTACATTTGTAGCATGAAAGGTTATCGATCCCACAAGGAACCAGGTGATTACCGCAGATCTGGTACTTTGGAACTTGTCAAAGCAAAGCATGATTAGTATTATTAGTGATATCATTAGACTAAAGCAAATCGGATGTGTCATCATTGGTTTAAGGGCGCTCGATCCAAAGGAAATCGCAGGAAATATAAATCAACAATCAATCAATAATCAATAGATTCACGAACACAGAAGACGATATATATAATAACCGATCTCTCGAGATATTATACCTATGAGTTAACCATTAGATCATAAAGGATGCTTTCCAAACCTAATATGAAAACACATGCAATGAAACAGATCTGATTGTTCATAACCTTCCAAGCCAAACTCTCGTTTGCACAAGGACGAGGTTACCTACTAAAAACCATGTTCTGGAATCATTACCCAATGGTGTATTGGTGTAACTCCTCCTATGAGCAATATTCTAAATGGCCAGATCAAAATAAAGTAGAGAATACCATTAAAGTAGAGAATATTGATTATATCATGTTGAATGCATTATAGATCTATAAACCCATTGAAAACCGTAGATCTAACAAGTTGTCTACTCGCACATAGGAAAACACATGCACAAAGTAAGCTTCATAAAAGTAAAGAGGTTCAGAGATACAAACTCAGTATATTGGTATGAAGAACAGATCTCTTCTCCCCTTCAAACTCTCAACCAAAGCTAGTGTAGCAAAACCCTATAAATCTAGAAAACAAAGTAATATTTGGTGGCTGTGATTGGTGATTCTCTTGTGATTGTGATGATGGCTGCTCTCTGCCTCTTAAGACTCCTTTTATAGGTGGAGAAGTCGTGCCTAGGTCAAAACCTCCTTAAAACTTGAGTCGGGTTTGATTGGAGCTAAACGGGCCAATCTTGTAAAATTCGTCAGAATGGACCTTCTTCAGTAAAATAACAATATATGGCGCTCCGAAATTCCGTTTGATCCGATTTGAAATGGAAATGAAAGTCAACTCTCGGGGCTTCGATTTGATATGTAATTTGCTTATTATAACCTTCTTGTAGGTTGGTTAATTGTCCGTTGACTTCCAGATTTCAATTCTGGCTCTGCGCTTTCCTTTTCTGACAATTGCTCCAATTCTTTTCTTTTTGCTTCCTTTTGTTTCCTTTTCTTCAAAACACCTTTTGCTAGTAAAACTTGTATAAATACCTAAAACACACTAGAAAGATTCTATAAAACCAGTCATATCATGACATAAAATCGGTAAAATCCATGATACATCACTTAATTGTCCGTTGACTTCCAGACTTCAATTCTTGCTCTGCACTTTCCTTTTATGATAATTGCTCCAAGTACTGCCCAAAGAACAAGTTCCTTCCCTTTTCGATATCATAATAAGAAGTCACAAAAGTTACTTCACTCTCCCCCAGACTTATTCATTTCTTTATCTTTTGAAACTCTCAAGGTTTAAACGAATAGTGGTATTATAGGAAATTTTCCTAACCTCGCTGAAACCAAGTTCTCAAAGGCTAAAATGCATAATGGTATCGCAGGAAATTTTCCTAACCGCAAAGATCCCGAACTTCTAGTGATAAATAGTTGGCATCTTAAGGAATTTCCCTCTACCTCATCACTAGGTTTTAGTTAAAAACAAATTCTTTTCATTTAGATAAGGGGAGAGTGGAAGGCTATAGATATCCAGACATTCTCATTATGATATTGAACGAGGACTGACTTATATAGTTATGAAAGTGCAATAGCTCAGACTTACATGGGTTTCATGACTCAAGGATATGTGTATTTTCTTGTTGATTGAATCGTGTCAAGGTTTTCCAATAGTCATAGACTCTAACTGGGTTCCTGCATTAATGGTCTTTGAAAGTTTTCAATGTGATTAGTGTTCCAAAAAGGTAATCATTGTTCCCTTGACTGATATGAGTCGATAAAAACTAAAAACTTGGCGAAAAACCATGAGTTTAACAAAGTAGAGCTTCATCAATATAGATATACATCCCCCAGACTTAAATTACACCGTCCCGGTGTAACAAAAGTAAAGAAGATTGCAAACAAAGCAAAAACGAGATGAAAAGGATCGAACGCGGTACCTCAGATGTCAAAGTCGGCCGACCCTAATGAGAGGTCGGTCGACTCGGGTAACGTATAGTCCAGTTTTGCTGAATCTCCTCGCCTGAAAACAAATCAAAAACACCTAAAATGAAAATAAAACGTACCTAGTGGGTTGCCTCCCACCCAGCGCTTGTTTAAAGTCAATAGCTTGACTATGGTGGACTAGACGAGTCATGGCGGTCTCGGTCCATTGGAGTACACAAGTGAGGTGTCTCCATGATCATGAATGTTGGCAGCAGTGTGAATTGTGACTCCAGCTCCAGGGTGAGCTCTATCATTGGTCGTTGTTGTGAATCCTCCATAATCATCAACAAAAGTAAATGAATTTGACTTCTTTGGTGAAAGCCTTCTCCTTTTGGAATGTTGCTTCTTTGATGCCCTCTTCATGTGACAAAAACTAGTTCCAGCCGCTTATGTGATAGATATGGGTGACTTTCATAGGAGATTTGGTTGCAAAATATCACCTTTGATGATCGCTGGTGCTGATTATTGGTCTCGTGGTTCTTGGCGTCGGTCGACTAGGCACGGGTCGGTCGACTCGTCTCCTAAATTAGGTTTTCTTCCAATTTCTTTCAGCTTCGCAGGCGCTTCATCAGAGGACTCCTTATTAGATAAGCGTGTCTCCTTCTCTGCAACTTCTTCCATCATCTCATTCAGCTTTTTATCATCACTTACGCTTCGTTCATCATCTTCTCTTGGCCAAATTCTTCTCATCCATGGTGGTTTGTATGTATTTCTCGCAGTGGATATACCAAAGGATGTAGGAATATCACCAGGGTGGGCTGTAGGCTTGGGCGAGACTTCATGTTTTCATGTGGACGCGCCAATGGAGAAACATCGAATTCCTAGCCTTAGCAGATGTGACTGAACTGTGATGTGTGGAGCTCTATGCTTTATAGCATGTACTGTAAATATTGCAGTCAAATTAGGTTGAGCTATCACCTTTTCTTCTTCTCCAGGATCGAACACTTCATCCTCCTTGATCTCGGTTGCGGAAACTTCAAAATGAATCGTCTTATGGCCAATTCTGCAACTTAGCGCAAAGCTTCTCGAACCTTCCAACTTCTCCGGTATTCTGCTCCTAATAACCGCAGTACACTTCATGAAAATAAACTCCAATGCACCATGGAAACTAAGCTCATCAGCAAATACTTGGTCGATAACAATTTTCACACATGGTAAATCTTGAAATTCGGTAATCAATATTGTTCGACTTATCTTCAAAACCAGATCATTGCTTATCTTAACAGCTCCGGGATAAGGCGGTATGTCTATGTAGACTCGTTCTTGATCATTCGGTTTGAGATTTTGTGAAGTTTTGGTTGTTTCTGGGTCAGGTCGGTCGACTGTGGGTATGCGTCGGTCGACTATGGAGTTGTGTCGGTCGCCACATGTAGGCTTCTGTCGATCGACAGTATACTCGCAAGAAAATTGTTTCTTCATCTCTGCCTCGAGTCGGTCGACTTGCTCTTCAAGGTCGGTCGACTCGGCTTCGGGAGCTTCAAATTCATCCCTTTCTTCAAGCTCTATGATTTCCTTGGTCACTGGATCAATCCCATAGTTTGGGAGACGTATTTGTCCACTCCTAGTCTTGACAATAACGCAGTGTTTATTGCTCTTCCTCCCTCCGTCGAGAATCTTCGGGCATGTGGATTCAAATGTGTCATTATCTTGTGGTTGTGCTCTTTGTGTCCTAGCTGGAGTTATGTAATCCTCCTTGAACTCGCAGTAGGTATTGTCATGATATTGCTTCCTTGGTTCTTCACACCCAGTTTTTCTAGCATAGCTCATATTCACCATTGGATTCACTTGTTCATCAAAGTAGGCGTTCTTCTTCTCCTCCATCAGAAATTGCTCAATTGTTCTCTTTAGCTCGGCAATTTGTTGTATTTGGACGAAACTTTGTTCTTCTTTTCCCGTCATGGCTTCATTAGCGCTGCTGCTCTTGACATACCTCTCAATGAGTTTCAACGCATTGATATGACTCTGCTCCTTAAAGTTTCCTCCATTTGCTACATCAAGTGCGCGTTGGTACCTTGAATGCACACCTCCAAAGAACATGTTGACAACTTGTAAATCATTGAATCCATGATGAGGAATATCTCTTAGGTACCTCCTGTACCGTGTCCAAGGTTCATGGAATGTCTCAGAATTGACTTGCTGGAACGTGGTTATCTTTCTCCTCATCTCCTCGGATTTTGCCTCGTCAAAGAAGTGATTCAGGAACTCACCTCTTACCTCCTTCCACGTTTTTAATGAACCGGGCTCCAGTAGCTTCAATCATCTCAGTGCTGTTTCTCCTAAGGAATGATGAAAAAGTTTGCAGCAAAGCCACTCATGTGAAACACCATCAAAGTTGATGTTCCCAATCGAGTCTTCAAATACTTCAATGTGGTCAAAAGGATCTTCATGTTTCAGCCCATAGTACATCTTATCTCTGACAATCTCGATTGTGCCAGTCTCAATCTGGAAATTTCGACCATGCATTGGTGGCAACACGATTGCGGATCGATTTTTGAAAAATTGAGCCAGTTTGAGTTCATCCATGAGTGTTCCAACTTCTTCTTCCTCTTCTTCTTCATCTGGTGCCTCAATCTGAAGGATGTTTCCTCCAGCATCCAAACGATTTCTATCTTCATCCACTCTCTCTCCATGAGTATTGAGAATAATTTCTGGCGCTTGAGAGTTAGAAATTGATCTCCTTTTCTTCTCCTCCGTTTTGTCGATTTTCAGCTCCGAGTCGGCCGACTGTTGAGGTAAGTCGGTTGTCAGTATCGACGAGTCGATCGACTGCGGAGGTGAGTCGGTCGACTTTGGCTTCGGATCTTTGTTCGCAACGTGATATCTCCTCTCCTATAGGGTTGTATTAGTAGCTGGTACAAGCATGCACCTAAAACACAAGACAGAAAAAGGAACAAACCAACGAGCAAACAAACATAGAAACGAAAACATTTCAAACAATTTCCTAAAATCCGCAGGACACACCAAAGGTTCCCCGGCAACGGCGCCAGAAAACTTGATGCGTGAATTGTTTTCACCTAAATAAACTGCAAGTGCACAATGTACATTTGTAGCATGAAAGGTTATCGATCCCACAGGGAACCAGGTGATTACCGCAGATCTGGTACTTTGGAACTTGTCAAAGCAAAGCATGATTAGTATTATTAGTGATATCATTAGACTAAAGCAAATCGGATGTGTCATCATTGGTTTAAGTGCGCTCGATCCAAAGGAAATCGCAGGAAATATAAATCAACAATCAATCAACAATCAATAGATTCACGAACACAGAAGACGATATATATAATAACCGATCTCTCGAGATATTATACCTATGAGTTAACCATTAGATCAGAAAGGATGCTTTCCAAACCTAATATGAAAACACATGCAATGAAACAGATCTGATTGTTCATAACCTTCCAAGCCAAACTCTCGTTAGCACAAGGACGAGGTTACCTACTAAAAACCATGTTCTGGAATCATTACCCAATGGTGTATTGGTGTAACTCCTCCTATGAGCAATATTCTAAATGGCCAGATCAAAATAAAGTAGAGAATACCATTAAAGTAGAGAATATTGATTATATCATGTTGAATGCATTAGAGATCTATAAACCCATTGAAAACCCTAGATCTAACAAGTTGTCTACTCGCACATAGGAAAACACATGCACAAAGTAAGCTTCATAAAAGTAAAGAGGTTCAGAGATACAAACTCAGTATATTGGTATGAAGAACAGATCTCTTCTCCCCTTCAAACTCTCAACCAAAGCTAGTGTAGCAAAACCCTATAAATCTAGAAAACAAAGTAATATTTGGTGGCTGTGATTGGTGATTCTCTTGTGATTGTGATGATGGCTGCTCTCTGCCTCTTAAGACTCCTTTTATAGGTGGAGAAGTCGTGCCTAGGTCAAAACCTCCTTAAAACTTGAGTCGGGCTTGATTGGAGCTAAACGGGCCAATCTTGTAAAATTCGTCAGAATGGACCTTCTTCAGTAAAATAACAATATATGGCGCTCCGAAATTCCGTTTGATCCGATTTGAAATGGAAATGAAAAGTCAACTCTCGGGGCTTCGATTTGATATGTAATTTGCTTATTATAACCTTCTTGTAGGTTGGTTAATTGTCCGTTGACTTCCAGATTTCAATTCTGGCTCTGCACTTTCCTTTTCTGACAATTGCTCCAATTCTTTTCTTTTTGCTTCCTTTTGTTTCCTTTTCTTCAAAACACCTTTTGCTAGTAAAACTTGTATAAATACCTAAAACACACTAGAAAGATTCTATAAAACCAGTCATATCATGACATAAAATCAGTAAAATCCATGATACATCACTTAGATTCCTCTTCATCTTCAGATGGTGTCAGATCATGGTGAGCAGTAGAAGCAGCCACATCAACATCGTGAACTCTAGGGCAACGCAGAAAGTTCCACATCCGAGAAAGCACTAACTCCTGATGTCGCCGAAAAAGCATATCATCAGCAAGAAACTCATCAGAAGCAAATAGATATGGTCCCAAATCAGCAACATCCTCAGCAGTAGGAGCAGCAGAAGTAGAAGCACAGACAGGAGTGGCATGGGCACTAGTCCGAACACGAATCGAGCGGAATGTGTAACGGTCAGTAGCAGGAACCCGGAAACGAAGCGCCTCATGAGAATCAATCCGAGTATAAGGACTCGACGGCTTAACATACAACTTCTCACCATCATCTCCTAAGTACTCAACGCACCAGCCTGGTTCCTCACACTTCCTTAGAAAATTCCCCTTCAAATGGTTCTCATTAATATATGCCTCATCCATAACTCGAGAACCATCCGCGGTGGGAAGAACTACACCGACCTTCTTCAGAAATGGAGTAAGCAAGCTACCAATACGCTCCACCTTGTTCTGTGGACTCAGAGCCATCTCCTTTTGCTCAGTAAGGTGATGGGCAAATAGAGCAGCCATGTTGAAATTATGGTAATTAGTAAAACCGTGAGATGCATCCGAGCGGTCAACAACTGCAAAAGAAAGAAAATAGAGAGTCTGAAGACGCATCTGGCTGTTCTCAACAGAACAAAACAAGGTGTGCCTAAGTGTCCGCGCCAACAACCTTAGGACGGGATGTCGGATGTCTTTTTGAGTCGATGACCTAGCAGCATAGCGACCTCTGCCAATCTCTCTCCATATTAGCTGAGCCTCGGGAAAAGAAATAGGTAATGCCGTCCTTGACTTCGAGTTTTCAAAACCAAAACAAGAAGAAATCTCTTCGAATGTCAATCGGTAGCACATCCCATTCACCTTAAACTTCCGAATTCCATTTTACACTAATCGCTCATGCTCGTAATCAACTTGACACGTAGCAAGGAACTGGCGCACTAAATTAGGATAGAGTGGGTAGTGCCTTGATGCCATAGTCCCCAAACCAAGACGCTTAATTACCTCAATCATCTGGCTGCGAATACCCAAGTTGTCAAGTGTCTTCCGGGAAAGAGTGCGAGTCGGCAAAATTTACACATCAAGAAATCCATTGTAGTAATAGGAATCATAGTCAGTCCAGGAATCAGCATGAAGACTCTCGCGGTATGCCGTGGTCTCAAGGATTTGAGCTTAAGTCATTGTGTGCCACTCAACCAGAGTCGGGAATGGTGTATTCTCTTCTCTTGGACATGGATCGAGGTACTAAATTGGAGGGCTATAATCTCCTCTTGGTCGCTTCCCTGCGTGATTGGATGAAGAAGAAGCCATCTGCACACATCAAACACCAAGAAAAGACAAACCGTAATACGATTTGGGTGTTAGAATATGATTAGCTTCAACCAAAACCTAAAATCATAATTCCCAAGCATAACACAGCATAATCAATGAAGAACAGTATCACTAGGAGCAATAAACAACAATCAATTCTCCAATTCCAACAAGGAAATCCAAAATTCTCAATTTTCCTATGCATAAACCCTAGAATTTTCAAAAATGGCATAAAGCATTCAAATTAAAGCATAGGGAGGGTCGAAATCTATGTAGAACCACTAATATAACACTAATTTAGCAAGAAAACAAAGGTTCAAACAAGAAATCGAAGGTAGAAAACTTTGGGTTTTTTGGACCTAAATCATCAAAAACGAAATCATACCTTGCAAATCATTGAAAAAGATGATGGAATCGGAAAGAGCTTAAAAATCTAATGAATTTAGGCCCAAAAATCACTGAAATCCTTGGAGAATTGAAGAAGAAAGCTCAAAAGGGGCTGAGAATGGCGATTTTTCGCGATGGGGAAGAAGGAGGAGAAAGAGAAAAACTGCCTGAAAATCAGACTTAAAGCATGGGGTTTAGGAGTGCATCGATCGATACGGGGTATGTGCATCGATCAATGGACTTCTAAAAGTCTTAAAAAATTTCACGATGGAATAAGTGCATCGATCGACATACTTAGGTGCATCGGTCGATGCACTCTCAGAAAAAATCAAAATTCGACCATCAAAAATTTTTTAAGGGAAATTTTTTATTTTTATTTTTTATTTTTATTTTTTAGAAAAAAAACAAAAAATCATAAAACTAAAGAAATGCAGTATATACAACTTACAAGTGGGTTGCCTACCACTAAGCGCTTGTTTACAGCAATTAGCTTGACTTTGTCGGGATTCAGGTGTCCGGAGTGTTAGAAAGCGGCACAATTTTTGCTCCCCGAATTCCATGATCAACATAGTACAGTTTCAAACGTTGACCGTTTACAGTGAATTCACGATCATCAGCAGTGAGCACTACAACTCCGTAAGGCTTTACTTCCTTGACAGTGAATGGTCCGGACCATCGAGAACGCAGCTTTCCTGGAAACAACTTCAAGCGAGAGTTAAAAAGTAATGCCTGATCATTAGGCTGAAAATGGCGGATGATGATATGCTTATCATGGTAAGCCTTGGTCCGTTCTTTATACAACTTAGACTCTCATACGCGTGAAGACGGATTTCATCAAGCTCATTGAGTTGTATCTTGCATTTCTCAGCAGCGAACAGAATATCAAAATTCATCAACTTCACGGCTCATTCAGCCTTATACTCTAACTCAACTGGAAGATGACAAGCTTTTCCATAGACAAGATGGAATGGAGTAGTGCCAAGTGGTGTCTTATAAGCTGTCCTATATGCCCATAATGCATCATCAAGCTTCGCTGCCCAGTCTTTCCTTGTCTTTCCAACTAACTTTTCAAGTATCTCTTTGATCTGCCGGTTGGAGACTTCTACTTGTCCACTAGTCTGAGGGTGATAAGGTGTAGCAACTTTATGTTTTACTCCATGTTTCTTCAACAAACTTTCAAACACCTTATTGATAAAATTTGAACCTCCATCACTAATGACTACTTGTGTCACTCCAAACCTGGGGAATATGATTGACTTGAACATCTTCAAAACTATCTTAGCATCATTGGTTGGACTAGCTATGGCTTCAACCCACTTAGAAACATAGTCCACAGCCACCAAAATATACTTATTCCCAAAAGAAGATGGAAATAGACCCATAAAATCAATTCCCCAACAGTCAAACATTTAAACTTCAAGGATGTAACTCTGTGGCATCTCATTCCGCTTGCTAATACTCCCTTTCCGCTGGCAAGCATCACAAGCAGTAACAAACTTGTGTGCATCTTTGAACATTGTTGGCCACCAAAAACTGGCTTGCAAAACCTTAGAGACTGTCTTAAAAGTGGCAAAATGATAGAGAATACCTGGGACTTCATCCTCTGAAACACAACGTCTAGAGAGACCATCTGAACACAACTTGTAAAGATGTGGCTCATCCCAATAGTATCTTCTAACTTCTCTCAAAAACTTCTTCCTAGCATAACCCGTGAAGTCGTTTGGTTCTTCATTTGCAGCTAAGTAGTTTGCAAAGTCACTAAACCAGGGTCAAGCTTTAGAAGAAACAACCTTAGCACATAACCCAACTAGTGTCTCGCCAAGCGGACTGCATCGATCGACACGAGGTACTGCACCGATCGATGCAGTCTCAGGAATGAGATTTCCAACTCTGCTTATAAGCTCGATTTTGCCAAGACATCCTTGAATCATAAAAATGTTCTCCTCTGGCAAAGAGTCATTGATAGGGACCTCATCTTTCACTCTAATCCGAGATATATGATCAGCCACTCCGTTTTCAATTCCTTTCTTATCATTGACCTCAATGTCAAATTCTTATAACAACAAAATCCATCTCAAAAGCCTTGGCTTGGCATCCTTCTTTGACATCAAATACTTCAGAGCTAAATGATCAGTATGAACAATAACTTTGGAACCCATCAAATATGATCTAAACTTCTCAAAAGCAAAGACAACTGCAAGTAACTCTTTCTCTGTAGTAGCATAATTCTTTTGAGCATCATCAAGAGTTCTATTAGCATAGTACACCACATGGAGCTTCTTGCCTTTGCGCTGACCCAAAACTGCTCCTACAACATAATCACTGGCATCACAAATCACCTCAAAAGACAAATCCCAGTCTGGAGGCTGAACAATAGGAGTAGTAACCAAAGCTTGCTTAAGAGAATTGAAAGCCAACAAACTCTCTTCAGAGAATTTGAATTTAACATCTTTACACAACAGCTCGGTGAGTGGTCTTGCAATCTTAGAGAAATCTTTAATGAACCTTCTATAAAAACCTGCATGACCGAGGAAACTCCTAATATCTTTCACTGAAGTAGGTGGCTAAAAAATGTGCATAACCTCAATCTTTGCCCTATCCACCTCAATTCCTTTCTCATAAATCTTGTGCCCTAACACAATCCCATCTTTGACCATGAAATGACATTTCTCCCAATTAAAAACCAAGTGTTTCTCCTCACAGCGCTGCAACACTTTGCACAAATTCTCCAAACAATCATTGAAAGAAGAACCATGAACAGAGAAATCATCCATAAACACCTCGACAATCTCCTCAATCATCTCAGAAAATATAGCTATCATGCATCTCTGAAAAGTAGTTGGAGCATTACACAAACCAAAAGGCATTATGCGATAAGCAAACGTACCATAAGGACAAGTGAAAGTTGTTTTCTCTTGGTCTTCTGGGTGGATAGAAATCTGGAAGAAACCCAGATAACCATCAAGGAAACAGTAATAAGGGTGGTTGGCCAGTCTCTCCAACATCTGGTCAATGAAGGGGAGGGGGAAGTGATATTTCCTAGTGGCAGCATTCAGCTTTCTGTAATCAATACACATCATGTGCCCAGTAATGGTCCTCTGAGGAATCAGCTCATTCGTCTCATTCTTTACCACAGTAAAGCCTCCTTTCTTTGGTACAACATGAACCAGACTAACCCATGAACTATCTGAAATTGGGTAAATGATCCCTGATTCTAGCAGCTTTATAATCTCTTACTTGATCACATCTTTCAGATTCGGATTCAGCCTTCTTTGATGCTCCACAGATGACTTTAATTCGTCCTCCAAGTGTATCCTATGCATGCACAACTCTGAGGAAAGATCATCAAGAGAGTAGCTAAGCACTTTGCGAAATTTTCGCAATTTGCTCAGAAATAAAGCAGTCTCCGCATTGTTCAAACCATAATTGATAATAACAGGGTAAGTCGAGTTAGGGCCGAGAAATGCGTACCTTAGCCCAGCTAGCAGTGTTTTGAGATCGATCTTGGGAGCTAACTTTTCACTCGAATCACTAGACTTAGCTGTCTTAGTAGGCACATCAATCTGATGGATCATTTTCTCAATCCTATTGCACGCATCCATCATTCTAGCATACCCAGGTTCTTCATCATTAAAAAACCCGAAATCTCCTTCAGCCTTTGTCAAAGCAACCTCAAGCTTGTCCTCACAATGATCCTCATCAAATACTTCCTCAGTAACACACTCAATAACATCAATTGCATTAACTTGATCATCAGCTGTTGGGTGTTTCAGCATCTGTTCATATTGAATGTCATAGACATATCATCCAATCTCAACTCAATGGTGCCTTTCCTGCAGTCAATTAGCGCTCCAGCAGTGGCCAAACACGGCCTACCCAAGATGATTGGGTCTCGTGGCTCATGACTCTCATAGTCAAGCACAAAAAATTCAGTGGGAATCCAAAAATTCCCGATTTGAATTGGTACATCCTCCAAGATTCCTTCAGGTGTTCGACTCGATCTATCTGCAAGCACAAGAATAAAAGGAGTGTAGGTAAAATATGTCATACCTAGTTTCTTGGCCACAGATAAGGGCATAAGATTGACGCTGGAGCCCAGATCACACAATGATCTCTCAAAGATGAGATTCCCTATCTTGAAATTCTGCACAAAACTCCCAGGATCTTTCAACTTCTTAGGCATCTTGCTGGAAATCAACTGTGAACACGCTTCTGATATCATGACAATTCCATCATCCAAACTCACAGTGTTGGCAAGCATCTTCTTCACATACTTCTTAAGAATGGGAGCCATCTTACATGCATCAAAGAAAGGGATGTTCAATAAAAGTTCCTTCAATATCTCCTTACATCTTGCATCCTCAGCATCTTTCTTTGATTTCTTGGGGGCCTTAGGATAGGGTAAGGGAATCGTATACAACTTAGCCTTAGATTTATCTTCCTCTTCAAAGCTGGAATTTTTGTCTATGGCCGAAGTGCATCGATTGACACACTTATGTGCATCGGTCGTTGCACTCTCAGAAGTTGCAGCCGATTTTCCCTTCGTCAAAATTTCTTGTATGTTCTCAAACTCATTGCATCGATCGATACAGTGAGGTGCATCGATCGATGCACTTCCAAGATTTCGAGTTTTTCTTGTTCCATCTGGAATGATACTTCCTCCCACCAATTTTTTCGTGATTGGATCAATACTCATGTCATGCTCACGCACTCTACAACTCTTGGTTTTCACAGCTTTGCATTGATGATCCCTTGGATTTGCATCGGTTTTTCCTGGTAACATACCTGATTGCCTCTTCAACCCTTCAGCGGTTTGAACTACTTGGATATTCAGCTTCTTCATGTGACTCTTCATCTGTTCAAACTCAGTTTTGAGGATATTGTAAGAAAGATCTATTTCTTGTTGGAGTTGATTGTAATCTAAGATTGACCTTCATAGATTGTGTTAAGCATATCCACACAAGATCTTTAGCAACTGGCTTGGCTTCAAATGGCTTGTTATACCCGTTGTTCTGTCCCTGCCTCGGATTTTGTTGGTTTTGATATTGATTTGCTTTGTAGTTGGTTCCCATGAAGTTCCTATTACCTTGGTTCTGATATCCATTGTTTTGATATCTCTAATTCTGATATTGGTTACCTCCCATAAAGTTCACATCTTCCACCTCTTGGTTGTACATCTCATTATTATCCTCAACAAAAGACACATGTTGTTGTTTCATCATGTTCATCATGTTCACCATGGTTGCCTTTTTTTTCTACAAAAATATAATATTCGGGGTATGGGTGAAATACGGCATATAAAATATTTGGATTAGCGGCTTTACGCAATCGATCGGATCATCTATATTTCAGCTCACTGATATCTTCCCTCACTGCAGCTCCTGAATTAGCTCTTTATGCATCAATACTCTTAGTGCTGCTGCTCTGAGTTAGATTCTGGATGAGCTCCTTAGCTGCCTCTGCACTCTTAGTCATAAAGTTACCATTAGAAGCTGAATCAAGAGATGACTGATACCTCCAATCTATACCCCTGAAAAAGGTGCTCAATAGCTGCAACTCAGTGAATCCATGATGTGGGCAATCCCTTTGGTACTTGAGAAAAATGATCAATGCACTCTTGAAAGCTTCTTTAGGACCCTGTTTGAACTGAGAGATCTTGCTTCGTAACTCCTCTGACTTGGCATCATCATAGAAATACAAGAGGAAGGCTTTCCTTGTGGCGTCCCAAGTGGTTAAAGAACCGGCTCACAAGGTGTTTAGCCAGCTTAGAGCATCTCCTGCCAGAGAATAAGGAAATAACTGGCAGTGGAGATAGTCATTGCTCACTCCATTTGCCTTGATTCCGCTGACAATCCCTTCAAACTTCTCCAAATGATCCATGGGATACTCAGTAGGTAAACCTTGAAAAGGATTTTGACCCATGTGTGTGTAGTATTGGAGCTTCAACTCAATATCATTACTGATGCGTGAATTGTTTTCACCTAAATAAACTGCAAGCGCACAATGTACATTTGTAGCATGAAAGGTTATCGATCCCACATGGAACCAAGTGATTACCGCAGATCTGGTACTTTAGAACTTGTCAAAGCAAAGCATGATTAGTATTATTAGTGATATCATTAGACTAAAGCAAATCGGATGTGTCATCATTGGTTTAAGGGCGCTAGATCCAAAGGAAATCGCAGGAAATATAGATCAACAATCAATCAATAATCAATAGATTCACGAACAAAGAAGAAGATATATATAATAACCGATCTCTCGAGATATTATACCTATGAGTTAACCATTAGATCATAAAGGATGCTTTCCAAACCTAATATGAAAACACATGCAATGAAACAGATATGATTGTTCATAACCTTCCGAGCCAAACTCTCGTTTGCACAAGGACGAGGTTACCTACTAAAAACCATGTTCTGGAATCATTACCCAATGGTGTAATGGTGTAACTCCTCCTATGAGAAATATTCTAAATGGCCAGATCAGAATAAAGTAGAGAATACCGTTAGAGTAGAGAATATTGATTATATCATGTTGAATGCATTAGAGATCTATAAAACCATTGAAAACCCTAGATCTAACAAGTTATCTACTCGCACATAGGAAAACTCATGCACAAAGTAAACTTCATAAAATTAAATAGGTTCAGAGATACAGACTCAGTATATTGGTATGAAGAACATATCTCTTCTCCCTTTCAAGCTCTCAAGCAAAGCTAGTGTAGCAAAACCCTAGAAATCTAGAAAGCAAAATAATATTTGGTGGCTATGGATGCGGTGAATTTTGATTCTCTCGTGATTATGCTCTCTGTCTCTTAAGACTCCTTTTATAGGTGGAGAAGTCGTGCCTAGGTCAAAACCTCCTTAAAACTTGAGTCGGGCTTGATTGGAGCTAAACGAACCAGTATTGTAAAATTCGTCAGAATGGACCTTCTTCAGTAAAATAATAATATCTCGTGCTCCAGAACTCCGTTTGATCGGATTTCAAATGGAAATGAAATTCAACTCTCGGGGCTTCGATTTGATATGTAATTTGCCTATTATACCCTTCATGTAGGTTGGTCAATTGTCCGTTGACTTCCAGATTTCAATTCTGGCTCTGCACTTTCATTTTCTAACAATTGCTCCAATTCTTTCCTTTTTGCTTCCTTTCGTTTCCTTTTGCTCCAAAACACCTTTTGCTTGTAAAACTTGTATAAATACCTAAAACACATTAGAAAGAATCTATAAAACCAGTCATATCATGGCATAAAATCGGTAAAATCTATGATACATCAATTACTCTCAAAGGATGGAGGTCTGATTGCTGACCTATTGGCATAGAACTGATCCGGTCTGTTGTAATCAACCAAGGTCTGAACAGGATTTCCAGCATTGTTGTTCTGGTTTTGCTCCACAATCTCCATCACATTGTCTGCAGCATCTAGTCTCTGAAGCTGATCATTGTACTTGTTTCCTTCTGCATCAACCAGTTCCCCTGCTGCATTCCTTGCCAAAATCACTGGTGGCATCGTTGCTTGATCCAAAGTTCTAGCTAACTTTATGTTCTCGCGCTCGAACCTTGCTAACTCTTGATTAGAAAGGCCTACTAACTCTTCTTCTCCTGTGTTGCTTATGGTTCTGATTTTAGGCATACACCTGAAAGTAACAAAGAGGAAGAGAGAAAAACGTAAGTAATAAACTAAAAATAAAAACCTAAACTAAACTTTAATCCTAGATTGTTAATTGGCCTTAATTAGAATCCCTGGAAACGGTGCCAAAAACTTGATGTAGAGAAAGTTTTCCCTAATAAAATCGCAAGTGCACAGTTAAGACAAGTGTAGTATACAGGGTTATCATTTCCCAAGAGACTCTTTGGAATACAATTAAATCTAGTTTCTTATTAAGTTAGGAAATTCAAATTCAAATTTAAAAGACAAAAAGTAAATCAAGCAGGAAAGTTGTTGTTTTAAAACATATGGGAAAAAGCGCTAGGTTTCGGGATTTCTTCGGGAATCTGCCTAATTATCTAATTAAGAATTGTTCTAGAACACAAACACAAATTTATAGAGAACCAGTTTCCGCTGTGAAGCTCTAACTATGCCTAGTTAGCTAAACTACCAAATTCCTTTGAGTAATCTAACAATTAAGGCATGCAATTATTCAGGTATGTTAAGTTCACTAGATCTCTAGTCCAAATTCCTTTGCTAATAGTCTCACTAGCTCAATTAATCTATTTTTCAATTAGCTAAGTCCACTTCCGTTTTCTTATCTAATCTATGAATTAAACCTAGGTGATCAGGCTAGATCTAAGTAAATATAACCAGATTAATTGAAGAACTCTTAATTAGACTCCTAGTTATGAAAACCCTAATTTAGATTCATAAATCCCTTAGAATCCCTAAACCTAACTAATGAATTACTCGCTCATGGTTTGGAAAAACAGAGACATGATTGAATAAGAGATTTGCATAAAGAAATCAAAACAAAAGAGAAAGAGATAATAAATCTTCTCCACAAAATCCGGGTTTTGTCTCAGGTTGCAAAACTCACAAAAACAAGAGTCTAGAGTCTTCTCTCCAAAAGCAAAACTTAATGAATTCCTAATTCTAAAACCCCTTTTTATAGGTCTCAAAACGTGGCTAAACATTGGGCCAAAACTAAGAAAACAACAAATTCCAACTCATAATAATAAGGAAACTTGGAATAGGAAATCTCGCACTGCATCGATCGATGCACTTGCTGTGTCGATCGATGCACTTCCAAAAGTTGCCTTCGATTTCCACTTGACTTGATCCAAAATCCTCGTTTTTGCTCCTTTTGATCGAACCTGCTCCAAATGATCCAAACACCATTCGAGCCATATAAATACCTATAAAGGACCCTAAAACATACTAAAACAGAGACTCTAAAACCATAAAAATCACAATATATCAAATAATTCTACCAAATACAAGCTTGTCTTAAAGTATACAGATTTCCTCCCTCTCCCCTAGACTTATTCATTCCATACCTCTTAAGAATTTATTTGCTTATATTCATTTCATTTTACAAGATTAAAGCGAAAAATGGTCTCACGGAAAATTTTTCATAGACCTCACAAAAATCAAGTTTCTCAGGTTTCAATAACAAAACGGTATAATGAGAAATTTTCCTAATCGTATTGAAACCGAGCTTCTAGTGATTAAAAATTGGCATCTTGGGAAATTTATCTCGGCCTCATCACTAGGTTTTTACAAAAAAACACAATTTCAAATCATGTCATCCTTTTAAAATCATCTAAGGGGAGAGCTGTGAACCATAATGCACATACAAAATCTCATATCTAGCAAAACATCAATACTAACTATAATGAGAGAGTGGTACAAACTTAACTGAATAATGCTCCAGTATTACTGAATATCTGATAAAAACATGGATCTAATTCTGAATATGTTTATCAAGCTATATGGTTTTCCATTCAGTCATACTTTGTCAATGCTGTCAAATCACTAAATCATAGTTAAAGCAGAATAAGGTTATTAATCAATAGTTCCATAGTACAATAAATCTCAAAATAAATCATAAACTTAATCCATCAAAATCCAAAAGAAAAATCAAAGGAAAAATCATTAACACTTCCTCCCCCAAACTTAAATTTCATTGTCCCCATTAAAACAAATAAAAAGGAGAAAAGTACATAGAAAAATCCAAAAATCGAAAAGAACATAGAAAAAGAAAAAAAAATTGATAGAACCGTCACTACTGTCGTAGACTACGGGTTCGGCGTCTTGGAATCTCAGGTTCAGCTAAAGATCATGTATCTCCAAAGAAATCAGGTGTTGGGTATCTCATCATCATGGGGTCAACCGGTAAATTGGAAAGGTTAACCGGGGCAATAAAAAAAGTTAGCGAATCGCCATGCTCTGCAGCCATCGACCGACTGGCACAAGGGTCGTCCGACTCAGTGTCCGCGTCCTCGTCACCTTGTCTGCATCTCTCTACCTTCTCATGGGTAGGGTCAGGTACTTGTCTGGTGGGAACATGTGGGTCCTGGTTACATGAACAACCAGTGAGAAAAGACCAGAACCACTGTGCCACCTTGTTCTTCCGTCTATAGCGTTCCATCTTGTACTTATACTTTACCTCAGGAGACGCCTCAAATGGTGGTTGAACCGGTAGTTCAATGAAATATGGCATATCTCCAGTCGAAAATCGAGCTCCAACCAACTCAGGAACTTAAGCTCTAGGCTGAGAAGTAGAAGCACACAGTAGTTGGGTATGGCGGGTACGTCGAGAAGGGCCATGAACTGCGCCGGGTGGGCGGGTAGTAGGGGGTGCAACAATGGCAAGCAGCGCTGCATGTGGTGTAAATCGGAAGGCATTGGCTCCCGAAATCTTGTTGTAATCCTTGTTAGGCAATTGGAGCAAACGAACAGCTCCATCAGCACGTGTAAACTCATAAAGCTTCACAAAACGAAAAATATCTGAATAAGCTAGAGAAGCATCATCTATCTTAAGGTGAAACTCAGGTCCTCCCTCTTTGATAAATCTTTCAAATGACACCTCACACAATCTAATAAACGGAGTAAAAAAACTCCCCACCGTCTCGTTCTTTTCCAGACCCTCCAGAAAATGTATGGTTTCTCAAAAAAACCAGATGACGTGCAAGAGTGCACCGATCTCCCAATCAGTCTCCTTCGGGGCATATGGTAAAATAAAATCATTGTAAATAATGTAGTAGAGCAGCGTAAGCTCATGCTCATAGAGACGTCCAACCTCTGTTCGTCTAAACAACATTTGGCTAATAATCCGCGAAAAAAATCCTCAAAGCAGGATGATGAATAAGTGATTGCTTCGGTTTGGTCGTCTCATAAGATCCACATCCAATCAAAGTCTAGAACTGCTAACATTTCATGAAATTCTTCATATCATAAAACTTGGTTCCAGTTCGTTGGAAACCAAATACAACGCACAACTCGCCAATGGTGATGTTGTAACAAATCCCTCGTATCTTGAAGCGGAGTCCTCATTGGTCGAAATCTTCACAACCACGCGGGTAAAACAAATAACAAGAGGCCAAGAATTGCCTCACTGTATCTGGATAAGTGGGATAGTGACGGATACCGATGTGCCCTACCTCAATGTTACTCATCAACGTTTCAAATTGCCTTTTGAGACCAAGGCTCCTCATGGTGGTCATGTCGAGCAGTTTCAATGGCTTTATAGAAATCTGCAGATAATGGTTGTAGAGAACCGTTTCAAAATAATCATAATGTAGGTTGCGTCGGTTCTTGCCTTATGTTCTTGAGACTATCTCAGCTCCTTCTTCGCCTTTAAATGGGTAAGGCATAGGTTCCTTCTCGTTCTTCATCCACATCTCTTCGTAGACACTGTGCTCAGAATCGCTGCTAGACATTGGAAAAAGAAACAAGAAAACCGAAATTAAATCTGTTTCTCTAAGTTGCATCGAAGTCGACCGACCGTAAAGTCAGAACAATCGACTCGAGCAAGGCGAAAAAAATTTACGCTTAACTACGGTCGCGTTCTTCGCACATTTCATCAATTCAGCTCAAAATTTATCAATAATTCAACCACATTCCAGTAAAAAACATCAACAATCTAATGTTCTACAACTTAATTCGCCAAAATTAAACTCAAAATCCAAGACATGCAAGAGTTTCAATAGTTTGAAATTTTCATTCCATAGATCGAAACAAAAATCACAAAGACATGGATGAATACTTTGCAGATCGGGAAAACAAGTTGTAGGAAGTGAGAGAGCTTAAGAATCCGAACTTGACAAGCTTGAAATCGCTAAAATCGGTTGAGAATTGAGGGAGAAAATCGAGTTTTAAGTTTTAAGTTTTTTGTGAATTATGACGAAAACCGTCGGGTTTTAAAGAAAATCAAACATGAGTCGACCGACTAAAAGCCAAGCTCGTTGGACTGGAAAAATAAAACACATTTTTTGTGTGTTTTATGGTTTTTTATGACTCTATCTAAACTGGGACTAAAAATCTCAAAATTAACCTGAAACAATAGAGACTCACAAGTGGGTTGTGTTGAGACTGGGTTCTACTTCTAATTATTTATAATTAGAAGGGTTCATTTTTAGAGTAAGTTTAAGTAAAAATACAAAACGGAATCCTCGGAAAAAATAAGTTTTATAGATAGTATTGATTACACGGGTGTTAATTGGAAATGCCGAGTTAACTTTGATCAAAGAGAAGTATTAAACCTAGGTTTGCTAGTAATTCTTCTCCCCGATTCTGAATGAATGATTTTAGTGAAGAAGGGTATGTATTTATATATCTTAGTAGTCGGTTATCTAAGCCCATGGGCTAACCTTGGAAAAAATGGAAATATTCCATTTTTTCAAGATCAGGGAATCTGTAATAAGATTTGATCTTATTCTGTCTGAGTTTAGACTTCGGTCTTGGACGAAGTAGTTTATACCCCCGCTTCGGAAACTAAAATCCGACCATTCTTTACTGAGGTATCCCTCGGTCATCTGAGCCGAAGGTTCTAATCCTATTGAAGAAACTTATAACCTAATTCGTAATTAGGGAAAGATCGGTAGCGACCGAATCTCAATTATTTTCAAACTATTGATAAGGGGTGCTAACCCCACCATCAACAGTAAGTCCCCCCCCCCAGTTCGTCCAAGGATAACCTATGGCAGAGTTGGCGAATTTCGAAATAATGTAGCTTGTCGATAATTGAAGCTCGATTGTTGTTGATATTTATCCTCTAAATCCTCAAATCTTCTTTCTCTCGTTTCGTCAATAAATTTTGGCGGAAAAATACGGAAAACGAAAGGTCTCATCTAACGCGTGCACTGAATTCTCGGTACTCTCATATCCGTTCGTCTTCCCTTTGACGTGTCGCTTTGAAAAGGGGCGCAATTAAATGGAGAAAGATCCTAGATTGATTAAAAAATCTCAAATACATTTTTGGTGGGAAAAAGAGAAGGACGGATCATCACTTGAACCTAGGTTCAGTTTTTATTTGAAAATGATGATGTGTCCTATGAAGACGTCGATTAAGTTACCATGGTTAAAGATAATCTCCTAGCGATAATCTCTCAAAATCTTAAATCCTTCTCTCACATTTACTTCACAATTCTCTTAGGATGTCATTCGACAAACAAAACTCTCTCGGTTCTGACTCCGAAACTGATTCCTCTTCATCAGGATCAAGCGAATTTCAACAGAGAACCTCCGAGGATCATCAATCTAATAACTCTCTGGTTAATACTGAAGATGTTTCCTCTGCGGAAAAGAAGAATCTGACTCCAACTCTGTCATTCCCGGCCAATTCCCCAACTAGGAGTAATGGTTCGGAAACTGTCTCCAACCAAGTAGTGACAGGTGGGGAAGAATTACCAGAAGACTTCGGAGATTCCTCTTTCAAAGAAAGTGACATTGAAATTATTCGATCTTCTACTACAAATCCAAAGGATCTCGACATTCTGGTTCCGAAGATCGGTGATAGACCTTGGAATCCTCCAGAAGGGTTCATGTGTTTATACTTTCCCTTGTTTACCAAAACTTGTCTTTGGTTTCCGATTCCCTTTCTGATGGTGGAGTTCTACAGACGCCTGGAATTTGGTTTTACTCAATTGAGGCCTGGCGCTGTCAGACACATGGTCACCTTTCTAATTCAAGCTGGAAGAGCTAACATCGTCGTCCCGTGTTAGAAATTTACCAAGCTCGCCCAACTTGTGGTATACCATGGTGAAGAATGCCAGTAAAATGGGTACTGGTTTTACTTCCAACGCCAAAGGTTGGCTTACTAACTTCTTTTTTGTTCGGATCAATAAAGCCCCTATTTTCGATCCTAGCGCCGAGGTTATTAGGGCATGGTCGGTTGATGCTTCAAAAATCATAAAACAGATCCTCTTCAAAGAACTTCCCCCAATATTTAAAGAAGAAATGGATCGGATCTATGCGCTCAGCTCGTTGAAATTCCCGAAGATTCCTGCGAATTTTATTGACCTAGCTCGACAGCGTTCATGTATCCCTTTGTCTATTTCCTTATTCCTAATTTGTATCTGTCATTATTCCTACTCACCATTGGTTTTTTTTTCTAGGCCGTGAAATATCTGAGGTTGAATGTCCCTTGGAAAGACTACCCTCAGATTATTCCAATAAATTACTTGTCCGAGCACCTCCCAAGAAGTCGAGATCTCAAAGACTGTTGAGGAATGAAACTGGCATCTCGTATATCGCGTCTTCAGAGAAAAAACGCGGAAAAGCTATCGTTATATCTCAATCTCCAAAAATTAAGCCCTCAAAGAAATGAGCAGCTCCTCCAATTATCGGAACCCCTCTATCGAAGAAGCAAAAAAATCAATTTGAAGCAAAAGACGCCCCATTTAAATTTGAATTCAACTCATCACATCTTTCAAAAGATGAAGAAAAAAGTGTTGAGTTTGTCTAGAAAATGGCCGGCTGTAAATCTTTGAAACCAAAGGGTGACTTTTCCGCGAAAAAACACATAACTGCCCTTGCCAGAAGCTATGTTCGAGTTTGTCAATCTACTCTTACTCTCACTTATCCTTCCGAACTTTATTATTTGAATCTTTTGTAAGACCCCCTTTTTTTATTATGAATCCCGCAATACTTGCCTTATTGTCGTCGAATATGAATGCCTACTAAGAGACACTAGAAAATTCGTCGACAAACTTCAAAAGAAAAATAAAGTATTGGAGGTTGACCGAACTTCTCTTGCTCACCAAGTTGAAGCAATGAAGAAATAGGCTCGAATTTCTGGCTCTTCTTTAGCTCAAAAGGTGAAATCAACAAAACGAGAGATAGTCGAGAAAATCCAAAGCAAATTGAACTCTATCGAGAAAATCGTTCAAGCTCGAGAAAACGGACTAGTGAAGACCATGAACCTCAGTCAATCTCAGGCTGTCTTTAGGGTGCTCAGCGACGTTTCTTCTCAGGGTGTGAACATCCCTGTCGATCTTCTGAAGCAAGTGGAAGAGGATGCAAGGGCAGCCGAACAAGAACTGAAGGAATATGAATTCGCCGAATTTGAACTCGATGCTTTTCATTTCGATGTTTGAAGATTTTTTTGTTGTTGTTTTGTTATTAATGTATTTTTTTTTTTTTTTTTTGCGAATGTTAAGACTTATTAAATGACAAACCTCGGGGTTTTCGGAAATTTCATTTCTTATGTCTTTACACCTAGCTATTATATCTTTCTTTGAAGTCATATTTTAAACTCAAAAGAAAGAGATTCTTCGAGTAATCTGTATGTTGGACTTTTAGAAAGTTCCTTCAACAGATCACCGGATGTTCATGGGCGAAACCGAAATTTGTTTTTGTTCAGCGAGTAAAGCCTCGACTGTTAACCTCTAATCCTAAAATCCTACTTTATCAGATCTTTAGATATTTTGGGTATAACTATTTTTATGTTTATCTTAAAAATAAGCGAGAACGACCTGACTTTACCTTACAATTTATCGGCCCTACTTTATCAAGCTCCGAAATTTTCAGCTGCATTCGGTAAAGAATGTATAAAGGGACGAACCCTGTTATCGAGAACTTGATCAAGGTACCGATTGTTTAATTGTGTGAATTTTGGTTAAATATATTTGAGTTATAAGAACTTCATAACTATAGAACCAGAATATATTATTAATATTGTAGTTGAACCCATCGAAAGGCTGCCTACGTACCCTCAGAAGGGATCAAGCCACACGTAGTTCCGAATTTCTCTTCATTGTTTGATATATCGGAAATCTGAGAGATCAACATTTTTTTTTTGTTTACATTCAGAACCTCTTTAGTCTTAATATCTCATCTCCAAGAGATGGGAAAGCCACACATAGTTCCGAATTTCTCTTCATTGTTTGATATCTCGGAAATTCGAGATATCAACATTTTGTTTTATTGGTTTACATTCGGAACCTCTTTAGTCTTAATATCCCATCTCCAATAGAAGGGAAAGCTTGATATTCTTTCCGAAGATTCTCTTTGAAGAATCTTCTAGCTTGCCTTTCACGAAAAAGATCCCTAGTGGAGTTGGGAATTTGAAGCATTGATGATATGTGGAGACTACTCCTTTCATTAAAAACACTCAGGGGGTTCCGAGAATCACGTTGTAAAGAGTTGGTTTTTCTATTACATCGAACTTGACGATCTTAACTATTCCTCCAACTTCCAATGAAAGTTCTATAGTACCAAGTGTTACGACGTTTTCACCGCAAAATGCTGCCAGCATCCAGTCTCCCGGTATAATCTTTGCTTCCTTTGTCCAAAGTTTTTGAAACATATCAGTTTATATCACATTTGTCGAGCTTCCAGAATCTATTAATATTTGGGGAACTAGATAGTCTCCGATTTGTAATTCAACAACTAACGGATCATTATGAGGAACTTTGACCCCTTCCAAATCATAATTTGTAAAAACGAGTTCCTTTTGAAAATTCCATTTCGTCGTTGGTCGATTCGGCTTTATTTGAGATTCAGACTGTTTCGATGCTTCTGCGGGGAATGTCAAAATAACATGTATCCTTCTTCGTTGAGATGAGAAATTAGGCCGAGGAGATTCCTATTTATATACAAACTTCCTTTTCGAATCCAATGTTTGTCCTCTTATGTCAACCAAGTACATCTTTATGGGAATTCGCTCTCTATTAGGTTCTTCCGAAATTTGGTCTAAATATTTATTCAAAAGGTACTCCGGCAAGCTACGACATTTTTCTGTATCGTCCCCGTATGCAACATGATAATCACACCACGCCAAAGGGGCCCTTTCTTTTTTTGATTTTGGGCTTCAACCTGTCTCCCTTGTATTGTTCCAAGTTCTGATTTTGCAGCTCGACATCTAAAAACGCAACCCTTGCGTTAGCCTTTTCCTTCTATTCGAACGCTCCATCGTAGTGCTGGCGAGGTTCTTTATATTTTGGCTTTGCTTCTTTTCCCTTAGAAGCATTTTTATAATCTTTGGACAGCCGAGCTCGACTTTCGTCCGCCCTAATATATATGCTTGCTCTATAGAATGCATCTTCCATGGATTGTGGTCGGTATGCTGAAAGCTCTTCCCAAAATCTTGTTTCATACCAGGTTCCACTAGTTAATGCGTCGATGGCTAGTTCGTCCGGGATATCTAGCTGAGAATATATTGTCTTGAATCTTTTTATGAAGCTTTGAAGAAGTTCGGTTGATGCTTGTTTAATGGAGTAAAGATCGAAAATCGTTGTTGGGCGTTCGAAATTGAACATGTATTGTTTCAGGAATTTTTGTTGTAGCTCATCAAAACTTCTAATCGAATTAGGTGGAAGATTGGTTATCCAAGCTTGGGCGTTTCCACGCAAAATTTCCGCAAAATATTGACATTGCTTCTCCTCCTTTTCGGATGAATGGATTTTAGCTTGGTTAATTGTGATTATGAACGCCTTAAGAAAAGCTTTCGGATCTCCTATCCCATTGTAAGTTGGGAACTCTAATTTCCCTTCTTTAAGCGAATAAGGACCGTCAATTGCTTCCCTATATGAATCTTCTTGCGAACTTTTGAATATCTGGCTAATGTGCTGGGTTTCGACAGAAGACTTTTGAAGCAAGTTGTTCATTTCGGTAGTTCACGATGCAATTCCGCTATTGAATTATCCGTATTCGAGATCGGATCTCCGTCTGTTGACCTTGTATCACAAATCTTCTCTTGGGTTCTCCGTATCAAACCATGGTTTTCTTCTATTTCTTCTAAGCTGTAGAGCGTATTTTGATCTTCCTTTCTCGGAGATAACGATAAACGAATATTCGAAAGTTTATTCGTCTTTTCACGATCATGATCTTGAACACTTTTTTTCTTGTTTTTCAAAGGACTCCTGATGTTTATTACCTCACTTAAAAGTTTTCTTTGTTATGGGTTTACGTGTTGAGTTGATATCCCAAACCCCTAGGTTGTAATTTTGATGGGTTGTTGGTCTCATCGAGTTAGTCTTGATTTTCTTTGAGTTTTAACTATCATTTGCTTAGTTCCTCCGAGGTTTCTTTTTACTTAAACAGAAGAACAGCCTCCCCTACTTGTCGCGCCAAATGTCGAGACTGGGTTCAACTTCTAATTATTTATAATTAGAGGGGTTCGTTTTTGGAGTAAGTTTAAGTAAAAAGACAAAAAGGAATCCTCAGAAAAAAAATAAGTTTTACTGATAGTATTGATTACAAAGGTGTTAACTCGGAATTGCGAGTTAGCTTTTATCAAAGAGATGTATTAAACCTAGGTTTGTTAGTAATTTTTTTCCCTGATTCTTAATGAATGATTTTAATGAAGAAGGGTATATATTTATATATCTTATTAGTCGGTTATCTAAGCCCATGGGCTAACCTCGGAAAAATGGAAATATTCCATTTTTCTAGGATCAGAGAATCTGTGATAAGATTTGATCTTATTCTGTCTGAGCTTAGACTTCAGCCTTGGACGAAGTAGTTTATACCCCCGCTTCGGACACTAAAATCTTACCATTCTTTACCGAGGTATCCCTCGGTCATCTGAGCCAACGGTTCTAATCCTAATGAAGGGACTTATAACCTAATTCGTAATTAGAGAAATATCGGTAGGGACCGAATCTAAATTATTGTCAAACTATTGATAAGGGGTGCTAACCCCACCATCAACAGGTTGGCTCGCACTAAGCGCTTCTTTACAGTCATTAGCTTGACTATGTCAGATCATGCGCTTTCCTCATCAGAGCGCAACACAGAGTGTTGTTTTCTCTCTTGTTCCTTCATGATAGCATCATCGTCTTCATCTTCAGTAAGATCTATGATCTTGTCTTTCTCTATTTCCTTCACCTTCTCAAGTTTAATACTTGCAGTACACATCAGTTGTGTTGTAGGTGTGTACCTCATGTGCCTTTGGATTGGTGTGAAGGTTTCCTTGGTTAGTGCACTTTCAAAACCCAGGAGTCTACTTCCATTCATGTTCATTATCTCTGCTTCATTGGGTTCTTTGTTTGAATATGATACTTCTAGTTCTGCAATCTATCTCAGTATAGGCGGTGTGTAGGAATGGTATTCCAAGGATTAGCAAATCTTCAGGGTTCCATAAAATATAATTACATGGAAATATTCTGCAATGAATTGACCATTGGTGCGTACTGGTATGTTCTCCAACATCCTTTTTGTATCAAGACGGATACTTCAACCCGTGTTCAATCTACAAACCGATACCACCAACCCCTGGAGTGGATAGCCTGATTGAAGAAGTCCTGGAGATGCAAAACAGAACCTATGATAGCCTTGTGAAAAATATGGACCAACTCTTTTACACCCTTGACGCACGAATCGGTAGTCTCAAGCTTGATGTTGGAAGACTTCATGAAAAAGTGGAGGAGCTTGAACGATTTGTGGGGATCAAGAGAGTTTCCAAACGTCCTGGAGTAGTCCGAGCCATTCATACCAGGAAGCCTTAAGGAGAAGAAGTCATGGAGGAGACAAAATAAGAAAGTTCGTCTGATGCAGTCGGCCGACTACCATCTATGGTCGGTTAACGCATAGATGATCGGTGAACCCTTGAAGAAGTCGACCAACCCGTCGTACCAGATGATGAGATCGGTTGTCCTTTGATGCAAATCCCACCAAGGAAGAATGTTTACAGGACGTGATGCACTAATCAATCGGTGTATACATGGATCCCTATTCATGGATATGAAATTGATGATGGTGGATTTGATATTGAAAAACGAGAGAAGATGATTGGGAGCTAGGGAAGGAAGTTGAAACTATTCCAAGGTGTTGATGAGAAGGATGCCCTTTGCACAAGTCTGTAGGCTGTAAAAAGAACTTGAAGACGTTCTCAGTAAGGTGATAAGTTGGGAGATTTCCCCAGAAGATGTTAATGAAGTATTTGCTACGATTTTTGATAAGGCGATCATGTACCGGATGTCCGATAAGAAAAAATATACTGGTCAATTTGAGCTTAACATAACCATTGGAGCTCAAATGTTCAAGAGGTCTTTATGTGATTTGGGAGCAAGCAGTAACACAATACCCCTAGAAGCTGTGAAGAAGTTTTCAGCTTATGAACTCAAACCTACAAAGAAGGAGATGAAGTTAGTTGATAATACAAGTGTGATTCCATTAAGAAAGTTGAAGAACCTACCATGCATGATTGGAGATAGGTTCGTGGCACTTGATTTTTATGTGTTAAAGACAAGTTATGCTGATGAAGCTGATGGTATACAGCAAATCATACTTGGAAGATCGTTTCTCAAGACCGCAGGAGCCCTAATTGATTGTAATGATGATAAAATAATCTTAAGAAACTTGGGGAGTCCAAACATCATTTTCAAGGTCAAAGAGAAGGATAAAAAATTTGCCTATTTTTCCTAGAGAAAACGAAAAAAAGAAGAGTATATCAGTCATAACAAGATCCAAGCCAAGGATGAGAGCGATTCAGAATCCCAAGGAAAAGATTTTCATAAATCGACGATACCCGAGTCGGTCGACCCCATCTATAGTCAGTCGACCTGACTCTCTTGAAGCCAAACGAAGAGCAATCGCGATGCCGTCCTTGTTTCCAATTGAAAGGGAGACTCTCGTGAACATGTTGACTATAGAATTCATTTCCTAATCAAACTCACTCAAGATAATTGAAGGCCAATTCAAATATAATGTTGAAGATTCATTTAGGAATGCAAGGAGATATGACCACTTATGGAATAATGTGGAATGGATATGGAGTTGCAGGAGCTCGTCCCTTACCTTTTGAAAGGGAAGATGAAGGCTGAAGAGTTTTGTAACCGCTTGTCCAAGATGTATTATGCCATGATCGAGAAGTCAATACCAAAGAAGCTTGGAGAGTTGGGAAGAATTGAGATAAGTTGTATGATTGGTCACACTTGGTTTGAAAAGTTACCATGTGATACAGGAGTTGGAGTAAATTTGATGCCACTTTTAGTAGCCAAGGCATTGAAGTTTGACAAGTTGCTGAACAAGCAAGTGCTCTTAAGGTTTGTTAATGACACTTATAATGTAACATAAGGAATGTTGGAGAACGTCCCACTACGCACCAATGATCAATTCATTGCAGTAGATTTCCATGTAATGAGATTTTATGGAAACCCTGAAGATTTGCTAATCCCTGGAAGACCATTTCTCCATATCGCCCATGTCGAGATAGATTGCAGAACCGGAAGTCACTACAAGAAAAAAGACTTTTATTAGCGGCTGAAAAACACTATCTAACGATACCATAGAGTTTTAATAGCCGCTGTCTATTCGTCCGTTATAAAAAGTCAGGCACTTTCGATAGCGGTTTTTTGCCCTGCTATCGTATTTCAACTTACTTGAGCGCTTTTTTTGTGAAATTAAATTTTATTTAATAGCGTATAAGTTTTGTTATTATATATTTTTAACAACATTTCAGACTCGTTATTTATAATATATCGATAGCAGTTATATATGGTTTACTGATTATGAGAATTTTATTTACATATGTACATATATATACACAATTCTAGGTTTAAAGACATTATCAAATATCAAACATGTTCTACTGCATTAAGTGTCACAAAGACACAAAATTTGGTTCAATATATTACAGACACTAAGAGAAGTAAACAATTTGCAAACTTCAAGTCATAAACCACGAACAACATCCAATAAGCTTAAGGAATGAATTCAGACAAAATCAATAGCAAAAAGACGGTTACTAGCTTTTTCCTCTTCTCGTTTCTTAGCTACTCTGTCTTTATTGGTGAATTAGAGCCAAATGATCCAAATGATCCAAATGAGCTATTCACTTATGTCCTTGAATGGAGAAGTTTCGAACCTTAATATCCAGAGTAAATGAATTTCGTTGACAATCCAATGGCCAAGAGTGATTTCCATGATGTTTCTTCCTCCACGGCCAAGGACCAATCCTATAAGCTCATCTGAGATACTAGTTGTCAGAAAACAAAAGGCTTAAGTAATGAAACAAGCAAAAAAATCAAAGAAACCAAAACATATATACTTAACTTGTCTTTGGACTTTAATCGACTTAACATGTCCACATTTCCTATGCTTCACCTGAGATATGCGTATGCACCACATTCATAAACTAAATCAAAGCAAAACCTAGTTCAAGAACTTGTAAAACATAAAATCAGGATAGAGTAGTTCAACTTTATAAAGCATGATCTCACAGTTGTCAGTTGTACGATCGTCTGAACTCAATCTGAAAAAGTAATAAACAAAGTTAGATGGTGATAATAGAGTAACTTTCAGGTATATGCTAATAGATGTATGAATGGGTCTTTAATTTATGCTCTGAAACTTGGAAAATTAAAAGAGTAACTCTGTCAACAATGGATCCAATGATGCAAGCCAATTTGTTCAAATATTACCTGTGAAGAAGAATCAACTGAACAATGAGAAAAGATATTGATTTTCCGTGTAATCCCAATTTCTACAACCGACGCATAAACTAAAGCAGGTTACAACTAGGCCTGGGCATTGAGTTCTTCGGGTTGGGTTCAGGTCGGGTCTAGTCGGGTCCGAATCTATTCGGGTATGAGAGTTTGTATCCATACAGGTACCTATAGAGTTTCGGTTTGGTTTTTGTTTGGTCTGGGTCGGTTTGGTTCCAAAACTATACTCGTAAAATACTCGAAATAAATGGGTATATTTCGGGTTCGGTTCAGGTCCAAAAATTATTGGTTCTTTTGGGTATTATTACCCGAAAATTCCCGTAATATGATATATTGTGATTTTTACCCGTTTTTACTATTGTTTCTCTGGAGTTTTTGTGCCTTTTACAGGGTTTATAGGTGATAAATTACATAATGGAACAATTGGGATGACTTGGAGAAAGTGGAGCAAAAAGGAGCAAAATCAAAGTTAGAAGATGCAGTCTCGAATATGACTATCTGAAGTTTGACATTTTTTAAAGGTCTTCCCAATATCCAAATTTGACCAAACCAGTGCCAAAATAAAGATATTTGAGTTAGATTTCATCTCCAAGTAGTTTGAAGTGTTTCCCATGTCTGTAACTCAAGATATGGCCGTTTAAGTGAAAATAAGTATGATCTGTTGCGAGCTAAAGAAACTGTCTGCTCTCTAAGAGTGCATCGAATGACGCACCCCATTGCATCGATCGATGCAATGCATGACGCGATTTTAAGTGTAAAAATTGCCTTTTTGGCCCCAGATTAAACCCTATTTGAAAAAGGAAACATCTAGGTCGTCCCTAATGTTTATAAAAAGAAATTTTCAGCCATTGTTTAGGCTATGCATGATATTATTTTAGTTTATGAGAGAGATTGTTGGAGAGTTTTTGGAGAGAAAAATCCCGCACTCTGTCTGCTTTCTGAGAAGATTTCGAACTCCTCTTTCTTAATATCAATCTCTTTTATGATTCTTATATTATTCATGATGTTTGTTTCATTCACCACTAGATTTTGACCCGTGCGATGACGCACATGTGGTTTTTTTCTCCTTAATTTTTTTCTAGTGGCTGCAATAAATTTAGATGTATTAGTTTTAAGATAAGAAGTTATGTGTATATAATGGTGGAAAATGTTTAGAAAGTAAGGTATTATGAATTCGGTGCCTTCATAGTATTTGGAGTTTGGACCATTGTATAATGCGATGACAGTTAGTGAATTAACTTATTTAACCGTGACATATAGTGTTAGATATGAAGAAACAACAATTTCATATTGAATGAAAAGTTTCGAACTCCTCTTTTTTTAATATCAATCTCTTTTATGCTTTCTATTTTATTCATGATGTTTGTTTCATTCACCATGTCTGAATAGATCCATTGTATCATAATATTAGAAAAAAAAAAAAAACCTGAAAATGATTAAATAAGTGGGCCTATATAAGGACTAAATAAGAATCTGATATTTATGATTGTAAAGTGTAAACCATAAGCCATTTAGCCAGCAAATAACAATAGAAACTAAACTAACAAATATGAGTGGTAATGTAAGAAGAAATACTTTTAAACCTAATGATTAGAGAAAGTAGAGATAAAGCAACACAATATATAAATAGATAGTGGTAGTGTCTAAGGATCTGATATTTATGATTGTAAAGTGTAAACCATAAGCCATTTAGCCTGCAAATAACAATAGAAACTAAATTAACAAATATGAATGGTAGAGTAAGAATAAATACTTTTAAACCTAATGATTAGAGAAAGTAGAGATAAAACAACAGAATATATAAATAAATAGTCGGTTATCTAAGTCCATAGGTTAATAATGAATGATTTTATATATTTTGAATGAATAATTTTAGTAAATGATTTTAGTGAAGGAGGGCATGTATTTACCCTCTCTCTTATATATCGTTAACGTCACTCTATCATCTGTCAGGACTAGATAGTCGTAGTGTCTGAAAGTCATTGTCATTTATGAATTAATTTTTTTTTGTAAAATAACTTAGAACTTGGACGTTACACAAGGTTTTATGGTGGTCCTAGATGTTTGGTGTACATGAACCATTGTTGAGTCAAACCCTGATACCTTGTGAAATGGAAAAAATAACCATCAGAGTTTGTTAAACTTGGTTACACATGTCGCGGCTGGTTGAAACTATATGACATGTGGTATTAAGAGATTTGTCTAAATTATATTACATGTGGCTGTAAAAATCGTCTAAAATATACTGTAAGCGACACTAAAAAATTTGTGAAGACTTAAAAAGAGTATTTCACCAAAACAGTTAGAAATTTCAAGTAGAAAAAGAAAGAAAAATTAAATCTTAATCTATTTAAAAGCAGGTTCATTGAAAGATTTTAGAGTAGAAGTATTTAAGAAAAAATATTATTATATTAGTGAGACCTACTGAAAAATAGGAAACCGTATCTCTACACCTCTTGTATAAGAACCCCTCTCTCCTCGGATTTGCCACGTAGATAGACGGGATTGACGGATTTAATTTTATTATTGTTTTTTTTTTCTCGAATTTTTATAAAAAAGAAAAATTATAAAACTACTTTTTTTTTAGAACCCCAAAAGAGATTCTTCAATGAACCTGTTCTTAACAAAATTCTATCATTTATTAAATCTTTTGAATAATTGGAGTTAAAAAATGATACATAATCTTTAACCAAAAAGAAATATCACACAATACAAATAAATTAACAGACAAATGAAATTTCTGAATAAGGACCAAGAAAATAAAAACGAGTTTTGAGAAATAGGTACTAAATGTGAAAGCACGAGTCGGCTTCGGAAGTGGAAGCTTCCGTAATATTGTCCCAAACCATTTTGGACACAAAATCGTCGTGCTTTGGAACATACTCCTGCAAACATAAAAATAGTTAATTTAGTTATCCTCGTTTGGGTTTCAGACATTTAGTATACATAGAATGAACAATCGGAAATTGATGAAAAAAATAAACCTCAAGAAGTTGGAGCAATCGAGGAGCGGTCGGGGCGGAAACAATAATACGGCGAGCGGTGGAAGAGACAAAGCCTTCGTCCACTGCCTTATCTATAAACGTCAACAGTGAATCGTAGAATCCATCAACGTTCAATAGTCCCACCTACATTTATAATATATACATATGTTCTTTAACTACTCTTTGTTTTCGCATTATTTGACCATGCATACAAAGGTTATTCATGTATGTTTGCATCTGTAAATGAATTTAATATCCAGTAGTACTTGGTAGCACGTACGGTATGATTTTGGGGTACGCATGAATTATGATTCACCTTTAAGTTTTCATAACCTTAATTAAAACATTTTTTCATGTGAATATGACATCAACCCCATATGCTTAGATTCTCTTCCACACAACACATCACACCCGTGAACATCGTAACTAAAACTAAATAATTATTTAATCTAATAAGAAATTTGATTAATTTTCTTCTTATTTATTTGTAGACACATATACGTTCATAAGGGATATCTCTATACTTCTCCATCCATACATGAAATGTTGTACCTCTATTCCTTAAGTATGTTTTTTTTTCGGTTTTATTGTCATGTATCCCAATCCCAAGCTAACATATCTAAACCAAATTGAATAATTACCGGTTTAGTGTGGATCCCAAGTTGAGACCAGGTGATGACTTCCAACAACTCTTCAAAAGTCCCATATCCACCTATTTTTTTGACAAAAATTGTAACATTAACTCTCCATGATTTTAGATATATAAGCATTTCCAGTCATTTTCAAAAAAAAAAAAATTTTGGTCACATTTCATTATCTTCTTAAGAAACGAAAGAAAAAACAAACCAGGTAGTGCGATGAAGGCATCTGCTTGGCGACCCATTTCAGCCTTCCTTTCGTGCATAGTCGATACTGTTATAACTTCACCAATTGATTCACCCGTTATCTAAACCCATCATAATTGCATCACATCCATCAACAGCATGTTATAATTCAAATAATATTTTCTATATTAAAGATTCATTTACAGTGCTCCTTAAATGTTCTGTAGATTAGTAAATACCTCTCTTGGTGCTAGAGACTTGGGAATGATCCTGCACAACATGCAACATACAATTTAACTATAATCACTTTCAAGTATAACAAATCATTAATTCGTGTAGTCACCTTTACTTTGCAATTGTCAAATATGAATATTTTTTTTTTTTTCGGTTTAAGGTTGAAATTTCTAGAAACATCGGTGTTCAATTATTAGTATATATGTTTTAATAAGAACTAAACAAATATGCCTTTCCACCCGTTCGGGCTTAGATTTTGCCTACGAATAAATTATATTGAAAGCGACACCAGAACATTCTTATCACCAGGAAATATGTCTCAATAAATATTTGAAAACCACAAAAGGTTTATAATCTTAATTTCTAGGAATTTATCTCGAGGCAGTCGAATGTCTATTTAGGATAATGTCACCCATTTGGAAGGCAGAACAAGAAAATCGGAAGACCAAAACAAGAATGCACTTTCGCTTTAAATGTAAAGATAAATTTAAACGTCAATTTTTTTGTGTGGATGTTTTACACCTCTAATTCTTTAATTGAGAGAGAAATAGAGAGAGACCCAAGAACATGACGACCACCATCATGAACAGCCTGAGATATGAGACCCATTAGCCCCACGCTCCCTCCTCCATACACCAAATCGATGTTTCGCTCAACCTTTCACATTTACAATTTTGTGTTATTAATGACAAGACATACAATTTATTCTATGAACTTTTACTTGTATATATATATCATTGACTTTCTAGAGGACTTTTATCAATTTAATATAATATGTATCTTTTTAACACAACAGCACGAAGATTGGTGGAATTTTGTTAACTGGGGAAGCGAATTAATTACAGCCTTAATATAATAACGAATTAGCTATAGTTAATTAAATAATTGTGAAAATAGAGAGAAACCAGTTGATGGGCGAGTTGGAGGGCAGCGTCTTGATAGGTGGTTTTGTTGCCGGAACTGCTTCCGCAGAAGACACAGATCCTCCTGAATCTTGATTTTGTCTCTTCCATTTTCTTCTGTCCCTTTCTGTCTGTTTTTTTTCTTATTTTCTGTGTGTGTTTTTTTTATTTGTTGTCACTTTCTCAACTCTCTATATATAGATATAATCATATAAATGGGAGGGAAGAAAAGTGAAGATTTGTTTGGCTAAGGATCCTGGTAAGCTGGCAAAATTGGGTTAGTTTATCTTACACTTGGATTTTGTAGATTGTGACAGCTTTTTTTCCTTTACGGTATAGTTTAGATTATGTTCTTAGTCATTATATTTATTGTGCGATCAAGTATAAATAAGTAATTTATATATGGTAGATATCTAAAACACAAGGTTACGAATTGTTTTTTCCCACTAGAGAATCATGGACGCTTCGCCTATAATCTTCTTAGACCGGAGACCGAATCA
This sequence comes from Euclidium syriacum, assembly GCA_900116095.1. Classification (NCBI taxonomy): domain Eukaryota; kingdom Viridiplantae; phylum Streptophyta; class Magnoliopsida; order Brassicales; family Brassicaceae; genus Euclidium; species Euclidium syriacum. The sequence continues at coordinate 6,761,831 of FPAK01000009.1, read as the reverse complement.
AATAAATTAGTCTTTTTCACAACATTGAAACTCGGATTTGTGATATTGAGGCATGCGATCTTTGACATGTCTCTTATTTTGGGTTTTTTGTTCAAACACGTCTCTCGTCCATATTATTAATTAAAAAATGAGAATGACTGAGAATAAAAGTTTGATGGTTAATTACATGAGAAATGTGGTATTGGTTGGATCCTGCCAAATGAAAAAGGTGAAATGCGATGGATGCGTTCAAAATGTTTCCCTAGTTCCCTTTGTTTTTTAGAAGCTGAAGCAACAGTCTTTATTTGAAAAATGTCATGCCTCGATAATATGGGTGTTGGCAAAGTAATCTTTGAATTTGATTGCTTAATTTTATTGAAGCAATTAGATCTCCATTAGATTAGGCAAGACTCAGTGGCTATGTAGAGGAAATCAATCAACCAAGACGATCTTTAACATCAACATTTATTTATGTTAATCGAGGTGCGAACCAAGTGACTGATTTGATCTCTAAGTCTAGTGCTTCGTCATTTTTATATAATGCATTAATTGATTGTATTTTACTAGATTGGTTCAAAAATGTTTTCCTAACAGATCTGGTATTATACTAAATTCCTAAGTATCTTCAAGTGTTTAAAAAAAAAATAAAAAATTACATCTCATCTTTACCAAAATTCATGGTTGGTGAATTAGAGTCCAAAAATTTGAACTTGCACTGCATTGATACTTGGTTTAGTATTTCACTAGATTAACAACCAAACAAGCCCCCATCTTTTCGGTGATAGCACAAGCGATATATAAAACTATATCAATTTGATGTCGTTAAATTAACGTCTAAACTGGATTAAAACTGTCTAAACCCGATGAAATTAAATCAAAACCAAAACCCAAATTAAAATCAAATAATAATTTAGACCCGAACAAAATTAAATATACCCATTTAACCCAATCACATTTAATAGGAATCTCTCTTACAACGAGGCAAAATCCGGATTGACAACAATGTAATAGAGAGGTTAACCAATAGGCCAAACTTCTCACTTGGTATCATAGCAGCAATAAATATTTATATTATTAAAATTTTGAGAATCTGATATACCATCACCAGTCCAAAACCGTTATCAGAGATAAAAAAAATAATAATTTGCTACTTTCAAAAAGATCAACCACTTGTTTTTATCCTATATTTTTGTGAAGTTTCGGAAAACATGTAATTGATAAACTCAAAAGAAAAACTACATCAATAGTAGATACAAATTTGTACCATAATGAGTTTGAGAACAAATCTCATACTATAATTACAAGAGGAATCTTATTAAGTCACACACAACACAACAAATACAATTCAAATTCTTAATTGTGATGCAATAAGTTAATCCAATCTAACTAAACAAAGATTCAATAAAGCTTGACGAAATTAGCTGTTTGCTCAATTTCGATTTTCAAAACCCATAAATTTGGAAGTTCATAGAGAACTTTGGGAAATTAGGGTTCTTGAGAGGGAAATTGATGTGTCGGTATTTTCAAGTTTTAAATTTATAAACACCTCAATCTTAGCCCAAGTATAAGTTATACTCATTGCAGAAATTGAAGGATCGAACCCAAAGGAGCGCAGAAGTTAGCAAATCGTTTGAAAACCGTTTCAAAAACGGATTTATGAAAAGGGGGTTTTGGTTGATGGTTAATGGTTTGTGGTAGTGATGCTACCCAATTAAAATATTTACTAAGATAGAAATGTGAATTTCTGAGGAAGACTCGGTTAAAAAGAGGGGTTTTAGAAGACTAACTAACTAAGGTTTTGTGCTTTGGTTAGGGATTCGTTTCACAAGTGATTTTACTCGGTTAACCCGATGACGTCTCGGTGATAACCGGTTCTCTAAGTGTTTATTCTAACAACGGGCCTATTGAGAAAAATAAACAACTAACAGCCTTAATTACTACAAGTACCTTTGCATTTTCTAATGTGGGTATCCAATTCTAATCTCGTTAATTGATCTAAAAATTTCTTAGGAATTCAATCAACTCTCTAGACCACTCTCCTAACATGTTAACCCATTTGAAAGGATATTAGCGTGTACTTAGGCAATAGACATACAAAGTTTTCCACAATTCATTCCTAAATGCTAGTAAACTAGTCCTATTAGGATAGAGTAAGCCTCTCTATTAATCATTTAGACTCATCTCTACTAAACACAAGGATTAAATAGAGTAGAGGTTAAGAGACTCATCTACTAAACAAAAGGATTAAAGAGAGTAGAGGTTAAGAGACTCATCTACTATACACAATGATTAGAGAGAGTAGACTCATCTAGTACTCCATCTCAAACTATCCTGAATAATACATATAACATTACATTATTACATATAACATTACACTATTGGTGTGGCTGTACTCAGACCTTCATGAATAATACATATACCATTACATTATTACATGGTATTAAAGTTTGATCCACACAGTCCAACCCGATTCAACTCGAAAATGTTCCAACCATCGACAACTTAGACACAAAATTAGTATCGTCGATCCATGCCTGAACATATCGAAATTAATTGTAAACCAAAATAGCATTCACCATTTTTTACTTGAGATACACTTTTCCTATATTTTCTTCCTTTGGTGACTTGCTATTTAAGTGTTTTGAATTAAACACCGCTTGTATTCTTGTAACTTAAAAAGCTCATACCTAATAAGTCTTTCATCCTCTATAATATTTAATAAAAATTACGACTACTCAAAATAGCTCTCCTACTCGCAGTATTCTTCATCATTAAACTTAGATTTCGTTTTAACACTTTATCATTTTCTACCGAAATTTAACCAAATCCTAACCATCAATCAATACATAAATATTTGATTGTAGAAATCAAGCATCCACAATTTTAAATATTTTTATGAAACGTAAACTAAACCAAAAGATTAAAAGATTCACAGTTTAATCTTTTGCCCAGAAAAATTAAACTTCTCTGTTAATATATTGCTTAAAAAAATTACTCTCTTCTGTTACATAACTAAGATATTGCATTCATGGTTAGTTATTTTGAAATTTTATATTTAATTTCTAAAATTATTTTTCTACCAACAAGAGAGAAAAGAATTTACAATCATCTATAAAAACACACAAAATATAACATTCTTATATACCAACTAAAACAAATTGTAGCCGTGTTATTTCTACTTCCAAATTCAATAAAAACTCTTAATTGTTTCATACATTGACTTGTTTGAACACAGTTCTTATTTATTCTTAAATAAATTTTCTTGTGTGAACACAATTCTTATCTTATGTAGCACTTCCTTTTTTACTATCAAAGATAAATCACATCACAAACTAAAAATCAATTACAAATCTTTGTCGAGCTTTAGCATCCACTATTTGGCACAGTACGTGGAGAGAATACGTACTACTCTAAATCACATTGTAAACAACTTAGATTACTTCATTGAAATCCAATTGAAATCATAGCAAATTTTGCTCTAAGAATTTATGCAGGAAATGTTTTAAAGTTCGTAAAAAACTATTAATATTTTGTTACTTCTTTAACCAAACTTGCGTACTTCTCATACTTTCTTGAATCACATTTTCATAGAAAAAACTTTTGCCACGGATTTGTCTACAATATCTTCGTAGAAAAGTTGCTACGATAATTTCCGTAAAAATTTTGGATTAAATCCATAGCTAATTAGTTACAATTTTCTTGGATATTTCCTTAGCAAAATATAGTTTGCTACAAGTTTGCTTTGATTCTTAACATTTTTTCTACATCTTCTTCGTCTCCAGTTGATAGCATGGATTTCTTTAAGATTCGTTACCATTTTATCTAAAAAAATTTTGTAGTTAATTTATTTTACATTGTACTATTTTTACTAGATAAATTACCTATAGCTATTAGACGTCATTCTTATAGTGTAACGTTTAACAAAATTTAAAACAAAAGGGCAACCTTTAAGTTTTAATTATTGTAGAGACTCTAAAATACCGCACAAAGGATTGGGTATTAGAGTATTTTGGATATTCGGTTTATGTTGGGGTCAAAACTGATCAATTCTAGACCTTTCGTATAGAAGAGCTTAAGACCCATATAAGTACCAAAGAGTTAATGTTCGCTATCAGTTCCAATCGATTTTGGGTAGGTTCGGTTCTTCATTTTGAGAACTGGTAAATACTTAAAAAATTTCAGATATGTTATAAAAAATGTCTAAAATATACTTGAAATGTTGAAAATATAGGCGAAATCCAAAAAATCTATAGAAACTACAAAAATATACCCAAAACCAAATAAGAAACTAATGAAAATATACTTTTATTACAAAAAAAACCCTAAAACCCCAAAAACTAAAGAAAAATATACACGTAATTCCAAATATTTAACCGAAACCCAAAAAACAATGAAAATATACTCGTATTACATAAAAACACCCTAAAAACCGAAAAAAAATTTAACTAATATATTTAATATTTTCAAAATATGTTTGTATTTTGGTCATTCAAGTACTTGATTGGATATTGGGTAATTCCCGGAAATGAATGGAGACCTACGAGTATCATTATACAGGACCCATCATGTATTTTAGGCATATCTGAAACCGACCTGAACCGCTAACTACAAGAAAACAGGGATTTAACGGTTGGGTGTTCCAATTGTTTTCGTAGTTACAAAAAGCTGCGATTGAGTTGCTACTCTGTAGCTACTTTATTATGATAAAAAAAACGTCGCAAAATAGTAACCATTTTGTGACTGATTATTTCAATTGCCAAAAATTAGCTAATTTTCGATTGTTTTACTACTAAAATGTAGTCGCTAAAATAGTCGCAGTGACTATTTTTTCACTGATTGTTGAATTATCAAAATTTTGAAATTTTAAGCTTAGATTGAATGAAAAATGAAACTCCATTATGCACCCAAAATTTTGAGCTTATGATGGTATGTAAACTAGTAGAGAATGTTTATATATAATTGGCTTTGATGGAATCACTTACCTATATATGTGTCGGACCTAAAAGGTAATCGATTCCAAATAAATCAATTATATTAGGTAATAGGTTTCTTCAATCATATTTATATTAATGATAATTTTTCTATTATATATCTTTCTTCTAGGAGAAAATGGTCAAACAAATATCGAACTTTTCGGATTTAGCTAAATAAAGTACGAACTTTCATTTAAGTCGAAAAAATACCCAACTTTCATTGACCAAGCTAATTTAGGCATGACATTAGTCAACAGTAACTTGCGGTTTGTTAATCTAAACGGCCGTTAACTTCACGTATTTAGAAAATACGACTCCGTTTTCAATTTTGTTAAAACGACAACGTTTAATAAAAATCCCCAATTCACAATTTCAAATCCCTAAATCGAAGAAGAAAAGCTCTCATCCTCATCGAAGCTTCATCGTCATCTTCTCTTCTTCTCTCCTCTGTTTCTCAACGATTTTTCAGAGCTATGTCTCGTCTCTCCTCTGTTTCTCACGTAATTTTTTTCTTTCTTCTTCCTCAAAGCTTCATCGTCATCTACTCTTCTTCTCTTCTCTCTTTCTGAAATCGAGCTTTGTATCTGGTTTTGTGTAATCAATCAGCCGACATGGTGAAGAGGAAAAAGTTAACACCTCGACGATCTGCGGCATATGACGATCCTGTTGAAGACGAGATGATTGACGAGACGATTGATGAAGAACCTGCTGAAGCGGAGCCTGTTGAAGGAGACGACTGTGAGGTTGTGGTTGATGAAGACGACAGTGAAGCTTTTGACTGTAATGATGTAGAAGCAGAGGAAGACGATGTTGTTTCCGTCCAAGTAGATTCAAGCTTGGTGTTGACTGAACACTTCGGAGAAGTAGCACATGATGATAGTGAAACTGATGATGACAGCGGAGATGATATATGGGATGATGAGAAGATTCCAGATCCCATTTCTGAAGATGATAGTGACGAAGACGAAGAATTGGAGAGGCAGATTCGTCAGAATGAGGAATCAGAAGATGAAATTCTGGTTTTGGGCAAATGTTTCAGTTCTGCTGCCGAGTTCAAGAATGCTTTACTCAGGTATACTCTGAAATCGAAATAAAATATCAAGATGTACTTGTCTACTCAGAAGAAATTAGGTGCTATATGTGCTAGCACGGATCCAAATTATCCCTGTAATTGGAGGTGTTATTGTGCATACGAGAAAGGAAAACACAAGTTGCAAATCAAGGTTCTCTTCGATAACCATTGTTGTATTAGGTCTGGTTACTCAAAGTTATTAAAACCGACTTCGATTGCTGAGTTATATGAGGAGAGACTAAGACTTGATCCTAAGCTACAGCCTAAGGAAATAGCTGCTGAGATATCTAGGAACTACACTATGACAGTGGAGGTTGAGCAATGTAGGAAAGCAAAGACTAGATTGTCAAGGGCAAGAAGAAGAAGCCATGAAGAACATTTTTCTCGTATATGGGATTATAAAGCTGAGCTGCATCGGTCTAACAGAGGCAACACCACAGAGATTGTGACTATACCAGGAACAAGACCAGGTATGAAGCAACGATTTGATCGGTTTTATGTCTGCTTGGAAGCACAGAGGCATGCGTGGAAAACATATTGTAGACCTATTATCAGTCTTGATGGAGCGTTCTTGAAGTGGGACATAAAAGGAGAATTGTTAGCTGCAGTTGGTAGAGATGCAGATAAGAGAATAGTCCCCATAGCATGGGCTGTTGTGGAGATCGAAAACGAGATTAATTGGGATTGATTTATCGCTCATCTCAAGATGGATTTAGGACTTGGTGATGGAAGGGACTTTGCTATCGTTACTGATAAACAAAAGGTATATCAATTGAAAGTTTAAGTTATTTTAAGTTTGTAAATGTTTTGATACTAGTTTTTACATGTTGCCTTGACTTGGATTTTTGATAGCTTCTTTGATAGTTTTTACATGTTGTCTTCACTTGGATTTTTGATAGCTTCGATTATAGTTTACATGTCCTGACTTGGGAGAGAACCTGATTTTTGATTTTTTTTTCGTGTTCATGATTCACTGTGATATTATAGAATAGGATAGAACCTGATTGTTAGTGCTGAATTGATTACACATATACAGCAAATGAATTCAGTTGCTTATTTTATGTTTGTTTTGTTTTGAAGGGCTTGATGAATGCAATTCATAATGTTCTTCCACTAGTAGAACACCGACTTTGTGCAAGACATAATTTAAAGAATTGGAAGAGAGATAGTCATGATATGGAGCTTGAAAGGATTTATTGGAAAATTGCTCGGAGCTACACAAAAGGAGATTATAACGATAATTTGAAAGTCTTAGAGCAAATGAATCCAGTAGCTTATCAGTCTCTTCTCAAAACCAGACCGGAAACATGGTCTAGGGCGTACTTCCGAGTTGGTTCGTGCTGCAACGACAACCTCAACAATTTGAATGAGTCTTTCAATAAGACTATCAAAGAAGCTAGACGTCTACCACTCCTTGAGTTGTTAGAAGAAATAAGAAGACAGTGTATGGTTCGTACTGCGAAGCGAAACAGAATCTCACATAGGTGGCAATCAAGGTTCACCAAAAGTGCTCACCCTGAGATTGAGTTAGCTATCAACAAGGCTGCCGACTGCCAAATGTACATGGCAACAGGTGATAATTATGAGATACACTACAAAACACTATCTTACTGCGTGGAAATGGGACCTAAGAGCTGTGGCTGTGGGAAATGGCAACTGAATGGTATTCCTTGTGAGCATGCAGCTAAAGTCATCAGAGTAAAGAAAGAAAAGAAGGTAGAAGACTATGTCTCTCTCTTTTACACAACAACGAATTGGCAGCTTACATATGCACGTGGTATTCAGCCAGTTCAAGGAATGAACCTATGGCCAAGAGTTAATAGATTGCCTGTATTGCCTCCACCATTCCGAAACAAACCCTGTGGAAGACCTAGTAACTATGCTAGGCGTAAATCAAGAGATGAAAAGACAAGTACGAAGAATAAGCTAAGCCGTGTTAATCGTGTCATGACTTGCTCAAACTGCAAAGAGGAAGGACACAACAAACGACGTGCCAAAAGAATAGTGTTGAGCCTCCATCTAAAAGACCAAGAGGTCGACCAAGGAAAGACCAAGTGAGTTTAAGTTTCTGATCTTGACTTAAATGTAATGTTCACTTCGATTTTTTTTATGAGCTTGTGTGAATTTCATGTCCATTTTGGTTTCCATATGACACAGGCAACAAGTTCACAAGGAACACAAGGAGGATCACAAATGGGATCACAACCGACACCACTTTTCTTTTCACAACCTTAATATTGCTCTTCTCTTGTTTCTTTTGTTAGCTTAAACTTAAAAGCCATGTCTATGTTTCTGGTCTTTTCATGTGTTTTGTATGCTTAAACTTATAAGCTATGTCACTTTCCCTCTCTTTTAAACAGGCTACTTATAATCGAATATTACTTAAATTTGATCTTTTTCTGGTTTATGATCAGCTAATGCTTACTTTAGATTGATGTCTTTAGTAAAGGAAAATGGGAACACCTTAAAACGATTTGATGAAAGAGTGGATGTTTTAATCAATTTTCTGAATCTAAACAACAAAACAAACTACTTCATAAGAGTACAACACAACCTAGTTCAAAACACTGCCATTGGAGTAACAACAACACAAACCAGCTCAAATGAGCAGATACACAACAATAACAACAATCAAGGCGCACAAGCAAAACCCGAAACAAATTTTCCACTTTCGACAGTTCATTTTCAACGCCACTAAATCTTGGTTCACTGCGTGAATCATCTCTGTCATTAGTTCAAACTCAGCCTTCAGATTAGACACTTCATCTTCAATGTTTTCAATCTTTGGCAAAGCTTCTAACACCTCTTCAAACACAGATTCTTCAACCCATTTGAATAAATGGTCCTGAACACGAAAACCAAATAAGATTACTTACGATTTTCAGACTCTAAACATATCTACCCACTTACATCTAGAAAGATTTCGCATCGATAGAACGGACGTCCAGGATTCTCCTGCGTCTTCGATGTGTGATTCGACACATCACCTCCACACCTGCATTTCGGGTAAGGAAACCCACGTTTCCCTAAAGATTGGCCAAAAGGCTTCTCAGAATTTAACTTCATCTTCATGTCATGAATGAGAAGAAGCGAAGGAGTAAGAGAAGCTGCACCTGTGAAATCGAAAGAGAAAAAACTATGAAAAAGCTTGATTTCAGAAAGAGAGAAGAGAAGAAGAGAAGATGACGATGAAGCTTTGAGGAAGAAGAAAGAAAAAAATTACGTGAGAAACAGAGGAGAGACGAGACACAGCTCTGAAAAATCGTTGAGAAACAAAAGAGAGAAGAAGAGAAGATGACGATGAAGCTTCGATGAGGATGTGAGCTTTTCTTCTTCGATTTAGGGATTTGAAATTGTGAATTGGGGATTTTTATTAAACGTTGTCGTTTTAACAAAATTGAAAACGGAGTCGTATTTTCTAAATACGTGAAGTTAACGACCGTTTAAATTAACAAACCGCAAGTTACTGTGGACTAATGTCATGCCTAAATTAGCTTGGTCAATGAAAATTGGGTATTTTTTCGACTCGACCGTTTAAATTAACAAACCGCAAGTTACTGTGGACTAATGTCTATGCCTAAATTAGCTTGGTCAATGAAAATTGGGTATTTTTTCGACTTAAATGAAACTTCGTACTTTATTTAGTTAAATCCGAAAAGTTCATTATTTGTTTGGTCATTTTCTCCTTTCTTCTAGTATTAAAAGTACTTAAAATTTTAATTCTATAGAATTTCTCGTTTATGGGTACAGATCGAGTAATATCATAGTGATTTAAATATAATTACTACGCCTTGTTGATAGAGATTTTCACATAAATTTTATATTTAAACTTGCTATTTGTTTAGCACTGTCCAAATAAACTTGATTCTGTCAAACTTACTTTGTACGATATAATAATATGATCATCTACTCAAACAAACAAATTAAACTATATATATGTTGTTAAGCGCACTCATTCAAATAATCGATCGTTCAAGGCCATACAATATTAATTTTAAGTATATCTAAGTTATAAAGTCTTATATATATAGCTAATCTTTATACATGTCCCTGACACATACATATATAAAATTGTTATGTGAAGATATTATACATAAGATAGTTCTTGAACATTGTCATAATTAAATAGGGTGGATCGATCGAGTAAAAACGGATCCGATGAAATAATGAATTCTGAATTAGAGCCGTCCTCGAAATTTTCTATAACTATAATTAGATCATAATTTAACACCGACTCGGGTATTATGTATTTATAAAATCATTTTATAATATATATAAATTAAAATAGTTTGTATAAAACTAATAGTTAATTTATGGTATAAAGTTTTAAAATATTTATATGATTTATTAACCTATGTTATTGCATAGTTATAATTTTTTATTTATTTAAAAATTAACAAAAATATATACAACATAAATATAGATATGTATCAATTATAGTCATTATATCAAATAAATTTAACTACTATATAACATGATATATTTTATAAATTTTAAATTAAAAAGAAAATCATGAATATAAAATTTCGAAACTTATTCTAAAAACATATCCCGTGAGCGGAGATCATTTTTGGTCTGCAAAAAGAGATGAGCTACCAATTCTGAATGGACTGCAGTCTAATATATTTTATCTATTAATAGACTATGAACAAAATTATTTCTTTGGTTAATTTTTCTTAAATTGTTCTTAGTGAGACATATCGCATAGTGTATTCTCAATTAATATATAGGGAATACCATGGGTGGAAATTTGCTTACTATATAAATAATAGAAACAACTAACAAAATTATGTTTGATTTATATGGAAATCCAAAAATTACATCATTATCTACAATTTTTATTGAATGTGGTTAGCGTTTAGTGTTCAAGTTCTCGTCCTAAAACCTAAATGTTTAGTGTTAGGGTTTAGAGTTTAGGTCGAGATCCTAAAAATAAAACGCTAAACACATTTGATAAAAATTGTACTTAATGATAATTAAATTTTTTTAAGTTTGATGATTTAAAACCAGAATATGTAGTAAATAAGTTTAAATTTGATGATTAAAACCCATTTTCTTAAAAAAATGCGACTAAAATGCGACGTCGTTCCGACTAATGAATCAAAATCCAAAAAAAATTCGGCAAATTAAACCCGCAAAATATTAGCTCGCGTAAGCTGTAATTTGGCCGAAAATGTTTTGTAATCCCGCCCAATTAACACAAAACACGAAATTTTGGCCAAGTGTAGTTAATAAATTTCATTTTCTCCTTAGATTAAAAAAAACCCTTTCATCGACTGAAATTCGACCCTCTGCGTCAGCTCAAATATGACCCTCTACGTCGGCTAAAGCTCCAATCTCTGCATCACCACAAGCTTGAATCTCTGCGTTGCCACAAGATCGAGGCTCTACTTTGGCTCAACCTTGCCCCTCTGCATCACCTCAACATGATAGTTATCAGGCGTAAAACAAACACTATGAGGAAGATGATGATGAAGAAGAGTACGATGATGAGTTTGAGGAAGATGATGTTGGTGATGACGCTCCAGTGGAACCAACACTGCCTGGAGATGTGCTCACGGCTCTACATAATTTGCTTACCCAGCCATGACGTGAGCTATACACCACCCTCCCCTCTCGCACATTGGAACCTGGAACGACCTTGTAAACTAAGGGGTCTTTAGTTTTAGTTTATGTGAATATTTTTTAGTGTTAGGTTAGGTTTTTGTTTCTGTGAATGTAGTTAAGTGTTAGGTTTTCTCTTTTAATATGTTTAGTGTTAGGTTTTCTCTTTGAATCTGTTTGGTTATATGTTTGCTTTGAGTTTTTCTTTGTTTGAATATGTTCATTCTTGGTAAATATTTTTTTAAATATGTTGAGTTTTGGCTTTTGTTATTGAGTCGAATTCATTTTTCTTATTGGTAGTCTTATTCATTATATGATTAAGACAGTCTATATGTGACACTAGTAAGCAGTCTTGTTTCTATGTTTGTAGGTTTGGTCAGGACAAATACGGATTGACTCGGATGATTACAAGGATTTTCACAAACAAGTACGATGAGCCATATTACAATTGGGGCTGTGTGCCCATCCCTAAATCAGAGAAGTACTTCCTTGAATTCTCGGTAAGCTTCCATCACCTCTCAATATGTTTTAACTTTTCTATTTACACTTTAGTTTGTTTTTTTTGGTCACTAACATTTCTCTTATATTATTTTTTAGAAAGAACACACCTGTCATCCCTTACACATAGGTATTGTTCAACTAAAGTTTGAGAAGATCTGTCAACTGTGATTAAAGGATATGGTTTCCAAGGCACAGACTTAACAAAAGAAACCAAAGTGGATGGATGGTAAACTGTGGTCCTATTGGGGCACATGCAAAGCCAAAACAAAGCATGATATGACATCAACAGCTCGAATGTCTGACCGTAATGGTAAAGGAATCCAAAAGCACGTATCTGGACAGAAGTCTTTCCTACAAGTCGAGCAAGAGATAACATCGATCTCAGCTGTCTTTAGAGAAGAATAACGAAGTATTTTTTTCACGTAATATACTTCTTTAAGCTTGGTTTTTCATATTTTTTTTTTAAAAAGTCTTTGAAGGACTAAATAATATGTGTTTTGTTTGTTTGTCGTCTACTATCACTAATGACAGAGGACAAATGTTTGGACTTGGAAACCTAGGGACTTACATCAATGGGAAGCACAAGTATCCGGGAACGCCATCTACCTTCATAACTGTACAACAACATCTTGAGGAAGCTAACCGAAAAATTCAAGGAAATAGCAGCTTTACAAGCACATCGGGACATATTGCACCTATATGTTACATCAACTCTAGAAACAAGAGATCAAGGGGTTGAGAGTCGTCAAAAGGTTCTTAAACCTTAAAGACCCGGAATTTCGAGCTTTCGCCGTCTCTGAAGAAGATGATCCCGATACTGATGATTGTAGTGGACATGTCTCTTAACTTTCCTTCTCTATCTCTCAACTTAAAAAAAGTTGATGCTTTTGTTAACCCTTATAAAGAAGTTTGAACTTGTCCAATGTATTTTTTTTTTTTTTTCTTTTTTTGTCACGGTCCAATATATTTGTTAACTTTTTTTGTGGAGTTTGAACTTGAATGTATGTTTGTGTTATATTTATGTTTTGTAAACTTGAAACAATGTTTATATTTTGTAAACTTCATATCTATTTTGTGTTTGTAGTTTCAAGATAATTCAAATGGTCTTTTATAATTAAAAAACCATTTTCATAATCAATCTAAATATAACAAAATATCAAAACCATATTAATAAATCAATTAAATATTTTAGTAGCTAATCAGATACCAAAAATTTATAGGACTTCACTCATTAAATTAGTTCTAATACAATCACAAAACATAAACAAAATCAGTCGCCTAAAAATGTTAAGAGTTAGTGGCTCTATTTAACAGTCTTTTAGTGGTGGCAAAAAAGTCAAAAAACTAAATTTAGCGAATATATAACAACTAAATTCTGCAAATTAAAAACAGCTGCTAACTACTAAAAAAATTAGTGACGAAGTATTTAGCTACCCTGCAAAATATAAGCAATACTGAGATTTACGACTGTTTACTGACTTATTATACATTAGTTAATTCACTGTTTTCTTATAGTAATTTATTTCTGGTCGGTTTTGGTTCCAGTTCTTATGATACCCTAGTATAAACTATCAATAAACTATAGTTAATTAAAAATTTAATTAGTTTGAAAAAAAACTATTAATTACATAAAATAATAATATTTTATTTATATGGGGAGACGCACACGAGTAAATAAACAAATGTATACCGTAGGCCCTGTAGCGATAAGATGTAATGAAGCTTGGAAGAAAACAAAAAATAAACGAACCAACATATATGATAGTACATGATGAAAGCTAAGATTCAAAGATCGAAGTCGCACTTGAGAGGGAAAATGGTGGAGGAGGTTGTAGTTCCGTTGAAGGTACTTAAAGGAAGCCTTAGATCATCGCAATTAACCTTAGGCTTAACCCTCCGAGACTTCAAGTCCCCAAGCTTAAACCTAACCCTAAGCCTGAACTTGATCTCTATGTTGTAAACGCCGGCGACCCTCTCCTCGTTGAATTTACGGGACTCTCTCGCGCCAAACATAACAATATTTTGGCCTTGGAACATTGGTGTGAAAACGGTCATGTTTTTGTGTCCTTGATAGAAAGGAGTTAACGTGGTGGAACCAAACCGCTTTCCCTCGTAGTAGGCATGCGCTTCGATCCGGTCGTAGTAGACTCCAATCCTCTTGTTAGGGTTGCGGACAGGTACAGTGAGGGCTAGGTTATACTTCAAAATGTTGTCGGCAGAAGTGTAATCGAACCGGGTAAGGGATGCGTCAGTCACGTGGAACTTGATGGAGCGAGGGCGGACGATGAGCCAGAAGATGAGAGCCGCTATGCCGAGGATGACAATCAGGGCTATGATGACTTTGACAAAGAAGCTGAGGATGCAACATCCACAGCCCCGACCGTGTCCATGTCGGTTGTAGCCTTTGGGAGCCGGTGGTGGGACAGATGGGCCGTAGAAGGCGCCGTTCAGTGGTTGTTCAGCCATATTTTAGTTTGCGGAGATTTGGAGTCAAATGGGTTTTTGGCTTTAAGAGATTTATGTACGCCCTTTATATACACGTTTTCGTTTATGCATTGGTCAACTTAAAATATTATTTACGGTATTGTCACGTCACGCGGTCGTTTGATTTAATGTTTGACCGGAGAATATTATGCAATTGTAGGCTTGTGATGTTGCCCCAGAACTTTCCTATAAAGGTCATATATGGTTTTCGGGATCTCGTCGTACACTAGTTTTCATGCCTTATATATTAATATTAGAGAAGAGAGGAAAAATATTAACTTTAAAAAAGAGATCTGTAAATGAGAAAGTTTTGAAGAACAAAATTCTTTTTGTCAACAACCTTATCTACTAGGAGGTCTATGAATCCAAATCAGAAGAATATAGTTTACTTAGAAAATAAGAGAAGGCATGAAAACTACAAGCATTACGAGCAAAATTGTTCGTCTTTAAATTTAAAAATTACATGAAAGCAAACAGAGAGAAAAGGAGATATTGTAACACAACTTGAGCCTTTGAAAATCATTAAAGTAATTGAAGTAAACTGGGCATGATACTCATTAAGAGAATGTATGATCAAGTCATTAGTTTATTGAGATCAGATGCTGAAAGATCAATGACTCAATGTTTATTTGAATTCGGAGAGAACAAATAACATAAATGCTAGTCTTTAGAATGTGTTTTTTTGAATGATTTTTCGTGCAAAGAATATGCGATGTCTCCATCTTTCTGATCACCATTTGCTCTTTTAATCGAGCTAAACCTCCGATCACTTTGAACCCCAACACTTTATTCGAGGCCGCCTCGGTTATTCCTAACAAACACCACTTCGTCTCACTTCTCAAGAACATGAAATCCTCAATAAGGACACTAGCGACAGCAACTAGAGAATCTATACCAAGCTTGAGAGCGGAAACGAAAACCTGTAAACTCCTATTCTAAAAGAATTCCAGCTGCATTATAGCAACCGCTAAGCTCGTCTGTTCTCTCTAATCCCATGGAAACTCTCTGACTCTCTCTCTATCTCTATATTGCGGTTTGATTAGTCTCCGGCAGTCTACAGGTCCATTGTGTCTGTACCTTCCGATCTAAATCCCCAAACCAACGCTCAACTTCTCCCGTCAATGTTTGATTCCATACTTGCATCAAATCCTTTGCCTCGTGCATTCACCATGACTGGATTTTCTCAACCCCCGGCAAGATCCATGGTTCTATTTTTACATTGCAATTCTCCTTCATCTTCTTCTATGGTTTCTATAACAGCGGACGAGAATACCTGGAAAATTCCGGCGCCGATCTTAGGATTTCCTCTTTCGTTGAGCTCCACCGTGCCTCGGCAAACTCAACCGCTGGCATCCAGCGAAAGTTCAGGTGAACATCAAAAACCTAAATCAAAATAGACCACCGACTCGTCGCCGTTTCTCGAGTTCTTAATTTCTCCGATCAATTGAACTATAATTGATTATGAGAAGAAGAGATCGGTTTGAGTGCCCAAAAAAGAACCAGTTTTCATTCTACTCAAAAACCAACCAGAGCCTTGTTTATAGAAAACTAAACCGGGATCTATTTCCTCAACCTGATAACTCAACATTTCAAACCGGGATATAGACAAAGTTTGTCCGCCGAAGCAAGTCTTTGTTCGTTCAACAACTATTTTAAGCTCGTCATCCGAGCAAAATTCATATATCATCTATCAAAAACTTTACCTTTCAATAACTGAACTGGTTATCGATCAAAGATATTTTCCATTTTGATTTACTAGCTCGCTCGCAGTTAGTCCATCAAACAACAATGAACAGTTCGTCCATGGAACATAAATTCACAGTTTTCACATTGAACTAAAACTCACTGTCGTGGGATTCTTAAAAATAATCCACTTTTCATTCATTAATTAATTAAATGTTCATACTAGATTTGACTTATATTATTTATAATTAGAAGAGTTTGTTTTTTAGAGTAAGTTAAGTAAATAAGAAAAGTAAAAAGAATCCTAGAAAAGAAATATTACTATCGATATCGATTACAAGAGTGTTAAATCGGAATGCCGAGTTAACTTTATCAAAGAAAAGTATTAAACTTAGATTTGCTAGTAATTCTTCTCCCCGATTCTGAATATCGATTTTAGTGAAGGGAGTATGTATTTATATATCTCTATAGTCGGTTATCTAAGCCCATGGGATAATCTCGGAAAAATGGAAATATTCTATTTTTTCCGAAATCATGGAATTTGTGATAAGATTTGATCTTATTTTGTCCGAGCTAAGACTTCGGCTTTGGACGAAGTTTACACCCACGTTTCGGAAACTAAAATCCGACTTTTCTTTACCGAGGTATCCCTCGGTCGTCTGGGCCGAATGTCCTAATCATATTGAAAAGACTTATGACCTAAGCTGTAATTAGAGAAAGATCGGTAGGGACCGAAACTCAATTATTGTCAAGCTATAATCCAGGGTGCTAATCCCACCATCAACAGTAAGTCCCCCCCCTAGTTCGTCCGAGAATAAACTTACGAAAGAATCGGCGAATTTTGAAGTAAGATAGCTTGTTGATAAGTGAAACTCGGTTGTTGACGATCTTGATCTTCGGAAATCTTTGAACATTTCTTCTTTCTTTGTTTCGTCGATTAATCTTGGCGGAAAAAAATATGGAAAACGAAAGGTCCCTTCTGACGCGTATGCTGAAATCTCGGAACTCTCAAACCCTTCCGCCTTCTTTATGACGTGTCATTCTTTAAAGGGGCGCAATGAATGGGGAAGAAGAAAAGACGCATCTTCCCTTATAAATATTCACCTCCCAAACCAAAATTCTCTCCTCATCACTTCATAATCTTCTCTCAAACTTTCTAATCCTTCAAAAACGATGTCGAATCCTTTCTTGAAGAATCTCAAGGTCTACAGGCCCCGGTTGGTTGTCCTCCGACCAGAGGAGCGAAACGCCGAAGAGAAACAAGCGTCAGACATACAAACAATTCCCTCGGCACAAAGTACTCCGAAGTCACTCCCAACCAAACAAGCTCCTTGGGGAACTCCCGAAGAAAAACAACGAAAAAAAGAAAAGAAAAACTGAAACGACCGAAGTTTCTCTCCGAATACTTCAATCCAGATGAAAACAGATGCAATTGGTACTTCGGTGTCTACTCCTGCTTCTCTTCCATCCTCAACAGATCAACATGACACAACAATTATTATTTCGTCTGGCGACGAAAAAATTTCCACTTCGACGCTTCCAAGTTCGGAGCAGACCGCGGTAATTCCTGTCGCGTATTCTCAAAATCCAAGAGGAAGCACGAATATTCCCATCTCCGAATCCCGAGGTGGGAACAAGAGTTCCGTGAACATGCGCCCTCCTAAAAACAAAGAAGTCGGGTTGCATCTTCCGGAGCAATAACTTCCACTGCCTCTCTTCCCAATCAGGGGTCGCTTATCTCGGCTTCTTTGCAGCATTTTCAGTACTCCTGTGGAAAGGACATTCCTTTATTTGACGACAGGAAAGAATGTGCCAAACTTTTTGGCATGCTCGGAGGCCGATCCAGTTCTCTCCCTCTTCTTTCCGAGATTGAGGGGAATTTATTGATTGAAAGTGCAACCGCTTCTCATTTCAAGGTTTGTAAATGGCACTTTTTTATTCTATCAGTTTAATTTATTCACCTCTTCTCTTTCTTTATTTGCAGATAGCAGCTGTTTTCAATCGTCTTGTTTTGGATGCTGAGGCTAAACAATCAGCAATGAAGGCAGAAATTAAGGAGTTGATATCTAAATTGAAGAATGCTTCTCATGACTCCGAAAATTGCTAAAAAAATAACCGAACAAGAATCCCTAAAGGCTGCCAAATTCTCGAATCAAGCCAGGCGTCTTGAACGCGACTTAGAGGCAGTTCGACGATGGTAACCGTCTGAGCTTGCTTCTAGGCCGAGTGGGGTTAAAACAAAGGAGAATGAAATGGACGACAAGATGATCAATCAACTCGACGCTCTTGGAGAATGCAAAGGTAAGTTTTAAAAGATTCGGAAATACGTTGACGCAAGCAGGCTTCGTAATTCTCTGACTGATTTATTTCACTAGGTGAAAGGAAAGTGCGATTTGGTTGAAATGCTTGAGAAGGAGAAAGTTCCCGTTCCTTCCATCATGAAATAGGTACTTTCTTCCCAGCTGAATAATCTTGAACGTCGACTGAAAGACTTCCCGGACTTTCCTCTTAGTCCTTCGGATCTGACCTTCCAAATTTTTTCCGAGGGACCTATGGGCGTAATCTTCGCTCGGATGGCGTGAAGATGTACTTAGCCCCCGGAGTTTGTAATCCTTATAGATCTTTTCTTGATTTGTAATCATTTTCTTTTATTTTCTTACTTTGTACGAACCTATTCTGAAGTTTTTTGAATTTATTGTACTATTATTTTTTTGTTAAACTGAGAGATTTGATGACTTTAACTCAAATGTTACTTTATCACATTATAAGCTCGTCAGTTTTTTGAAATATTGATTTTACGAGAAATACACCTTTATCTGCTATACAAAATTCTACTTTATCGAATTCTGGTATTTGAAGTGGTTTTAAATATGCGGGAATGATCCAACTTTGCCTTACAATTCCTCGGCTCTACTTCATCAAGCTCCAAAATTTCCAGCTGCATTGGTAAAGAATGTGCAAAGGGACAAACCCTGTTATCGAGTACGTGATCAAGGTACCGATTTTATATTATAGCTAGACTCCAAAGAGTTGCCTACGTACCCGAAAGGGTTTTTTTGTATCAGAAGACCTTCTGACTCGTCCGCACAATGATACCGTTTTAAGTGATAAGAATTCCAAGCCCGAAGTACATCCTCTCCATCCATGGTTTGCAATCGATTAACTCAGGGTTTAACTTTCTTTATCACTAAGTAAGGACCTTCCCACCTAACCCCAAGTGTATCAGCTCTAGGTTCCTTAGTATTTTCAAATACCTTCCGTAAGACTTAATCTCCTTCGTCTAGAGGGTGATCTCAGACTCTTTCGTTGTAATATCGGGAAGCGACTTGTTGATAATTTTGAATACGAAGTAAAGCATGATCCCGAAGTTCTTGGTTTCGTCATTCCGATCTTTTAACTTTGTATTGTTTATCTCAGTATTGTGTATAATTAGAGTTCTCCGCAAATTCGGTACTCTAACTTCTGCGGGAGACATTGCTTCCATACCATGAGAAAGGGGTTTGCCCAGACGCGCTTCTAGGAGTTGTTCTATGGGACCACAACACTCCATCAAATTCATCTGACCAACGCCCCTTTTTGTCGAGAAGCCTTTTTTTTATTCCAGCTACAATTGTCTTGTTCGTAGCTTGCGCCTACCGATTCCCCTGGGGATACCTCGGATTCGACTTGTTCAATCGAATTCCCCACTTTCAACAAAAGGCTTCGAAATTGTTTGAAATGAACTGCGAACTGTTGTCTGTCACTATCTCATAAGGAATTCCATGCCGACAAACAATGTTCTTCCAAACGAAACCTTCAACTTCCTCGCTTTGAATTTTCGGATAAGCTGCTCCTTCGACCCACTTGGTAAAATAATTGGTTAAGACGAGTAGGAATCGTTTTCCACTTGTTGACTTCAGGAAGGGTCCCACGACATCCAAGTTTCTTACCAAATCGAATTCCTTGAACTTCTCTGCCAAGCGTCTTACCAATTTTACATAAGCGCCCATTCGATCATTTTTTGCTTCAAATTCACCACTGAACTGATTTGTAACCAATTGCGAGTCACAACAAGCTCGAAGATATTGAGCTCCGAATTTCTTTGCGAGAGGTAGGCCTGCAATTAAAGCTTCATATTCCGCTTCGTTATTGGAGGCTTCGAACGCCAATCGGAAACTCTGCTCCAAAACTTCTTCAGTTGGGGATTTTTACCAAAAACTTGTCAAAGAACCATCCACGAAGAGAGTCCAATGCTCATTCTGAGGCGCAATTCTTACCACCTCTGAGGGCAGTTCGGATAAAAAGTCAGCTAATACTTGAGACTTGATCGTCGACTTGCTTCGATATTCAATGTCGTATTCACTGAGTTCAATTGCCCATTTCGCCAATCGTCATGATTGATCTGGACTGTGTAATATTTTTCGGAGGGGCTGGATCATCATTACAGCTATCAGATGTGATTGAAAATAAGGTCGGAGTTTCCGAACCGCAATTACTACGGCGAATGCTAACTTCTTTAGTGCCACATATCTAGTTTATGCATCGAGTAGAGACTTTCTTATGTAAAACACAGGCTTTTGTTCTCCTCGATCCTCTCGGACTAATACCCCGCTTACAGTCGATTCGGATACTGAAACGTAAAGGAAAAGTGTTTCTCCATCTTCTGGCTTATTCAAGATCGGAGGAGTCGAAAGATATCATTTCAGCTCCCTAATTGCTTCCTCACATTCGTTGCTCCATTCGAATTGCTTATTTCCCTTTAACAGATTATAAAAAGGTAGACATCTATCTGTCGACCGTGAAATAAATCGGTTCAAAGCCGCGATTCACCAAGTGAGCCTTTGCACTTTTTTTGAATTCTTCGGGGATGGAAGATTCTTTATCGCATTAATTTCTCTTGGATTAGCTTCAATTCCTCGTTTTGTCACTATATATCCGAGAAACTCCCCAGACGTAACCGCAAAGGTACACTTATCTGGATTTAATTTCATACTAAAGCGATTTAGGATATCAAAACAATCCTGTAGATGAGTGACATGGTCGGATGCTACTTGAGATTTTACTAACATATCATCTATGTAGACTTCCATTGTGCTTCCGATCTTCTCCCCGAACATCCGGTTGACCAACCTCTGATACATCGCACCGACATTCTTCAAACCGAAATGCATCACGCGGTAGCAATAGGTTCCACTATCCGTTATAAAAGCTGTCTTTTCCCTATCGTCTGGATGCATCATAATTTGGTTGTATCCCAAAAATGCATCCATAAAAGAGAGAAGTTCATTTCCAGCAGTTGCTTCCATCAGTCTCTCTATGCTTGGAAGAAGGAAACAATCTTTTGGACATGCTTTATTAAGGTCTGTAAAATCTAAAAAAAATCTCCATTTTCCATTTTTCTTCTTGGCCACTACGGGATTTGCCAGCCACTCCGGATATTGAACCTCGACAATTGAACCTTTTGCAAGTAGTCGACCGATCTCTTCATTAACGGCCATTGCTCTTTCATGTCCTAATTTTCTCTTCTTTTGTTTGATCGTTTTGAGTTGGATCTACGTTCAAACAGTGTGATATTACTGCAGGGTTAATGTCCACCATGTCGTTTGACGACCAGGCGAAAGCTCCCTTATTCGTCTTCAGCAAATCAACCAACTTATCACGTATTTCTTTTTGCAAACCTCTACCTATGGTTACGCATCGCTCTGGACATTTCTCATTGATACAAACTTTTTCATATTGATCTTTCTCGAAGATATTTGGATCTAGCTCGCCAACTACTGACAACTTCGGATTTCTGTTATTTGGAATTTTTGGCTCCAAGATAAATGAGATGATATGCGGTTTTGTCTCCGTCATAGAACAAATTATGGCTATTCGTTGATTTCCTTTTACCGAACAGAAACCATGTGGGGTCAGAAATTTAAGACACTGGTGATAGGTTGACGGGACTGCTTCCATTATTGTCAACCAGGGAACCCCATGATCGCATCAAAGAAGAAAGGTCCTGAAATCACATGAAAAATAGTATCCATCGTTACTACTCCGATAGACACCGGATAGACTACGGTTCCCACCATTATATCTCTTTTTCCTGGAAGCGATGTTAGTGACTTCGTCCTAACTTTCATATCCTTCGAAACTACATTCATACGAATCATTTCTTCGAAGCTTAACAAGTTCACTGTGCTCCCAGTATCTATCAGTACTTTATCCATAGCATTTCATGCTAGATAAATTTGAATGACCAAAGGGTCGTTGTGAGGACAAGTAACTCCGTCGAGGTCTGCTTCCGTGAAAACCGTTGAAAGACCGGGGTTATTTTTTCGAGTCATCGGAATCCTCCAGATACATCTCTTTACGGTCCCTTTAGAATCCGAGCTATTTAAAATTGTTCCAACGTATTTCTTCATCTTTCTATCTCTGGTTGCTCCGAGGTTTCTTTGATTTTTACTCAAAAGTAGCACCCCCTACCTGGTGCGCCAAATTTTGATACTGGGTTCGGTTCGATTTTTTTGGAGTAAGTTAAGTAAATAAGAAAGATAAAAAGAATCCTCGGAAATAAATATTATTATTCATATCGATTACAAGGGTATTAACTCGGAATTCCAAGTTATCAAAATCAAAGAGAAGTGTTAAACCTAGGTTTGTTAGTAATTCTTGTCCCCGATTATGAATATCGATTTTAGTGAAGGGGGGCATGTATTTATATATCTCCGTAGTCGGTTATCTAAGCCCATTGGCTAATTCAGGGAATCTGTTATATGATTTGATCTTATTCTGTCCGAGCTTAGACTTCGGCTTTGGATGAAGTATTTTATACCCCCGCTTCGGACACTAAAATCTGACTTTCCTTTGCCGAGGTATCCATCGGTCGTCTGGGCCGAAGGTCCTAATCCTATTGAAGAGACTTATGACCTAATCCGTAATTAGGGAAAGATCGGTAGGGACCGAAACTCAATTATTTCCAAGCTATTGATCCGGGGTGCTAATCCCACCATCAACAAAAAAGTTGAAATCACTTTAGCGTACATTACATGACTATTGTTGTGAAATAATCCACGTTGGGAATATTTAAATTTAAAAGCTTAGACGCCAATTAAAAATGACCTAGGTTGTCGACGAAAAAAGCAGAAATCTACCTTGCATTCTTTCTCCTTGGATGCAGTAGTGAAATAATCTACTTCATTCATGTTTAGGTTTCAAAACCAAAGCATCAAAGACCCGTAAGTCGGGTCAGTCCCGCACTAAAGCTCTAAAACAAGCAAATTATTGAGCCGAGTACTTCTCGCACTTTCATCACGGACTTTGAAAACAAAAACATGGTAAGCCAAACACAGATTCACACCTTAAAAACAAAACGCTGAGTCCAACCTCACATCAAGATCAAAATTCGTTTAAAAAGCATAAGCCGAGCTCAGCCTCGTGATTTATCACTATTGTAATGGTTTTAAGCCTTCTTTTTATGCAATTTGAGGTCCTTAACCATCCTTTATTCTCATAGTCATGCATTATCATTGTAAATTGATGAGTCCTGAATTTAGTGGTTCTTATGCTTCATTTACCCATGGTTTTTAGGCACAAGACACTGCTTTATCATGTAAATAACCGTATTTCCGCTTAAATATCATTTCATTGCTTCTAGAGTTAAGATCTTATATATATACATGCATATGGTGCTTTGGATTGTCTCTAGGTCGCAAGAAGGATCATTCATGGACTTTGGAGCTTACAAGAACCAAGTTGAATCAAAATAGCGCATAGCAAATAAAAAAAAAGAAGTCGGGACAACGTAGAACCATAAAACAGGACCATGCACACGGCATGAAGCAAGGACTGGATGATAGAAGCAAGGAGAGTCAAGACTATGCAGTTAACTCAACCGTTACGGCGGCAAAAAAATCAAGGGAGGACGGCACAGAGGAACCATAAGAGACCCAACAATGAAGCTGATCCATGCCGTCCAAGGCATGAACCGTGTCGGCAGCACGAAGAGCAGGTCGCCTTAAAATGGCATTTTACAGAACTACCACCGCAATTTCTCTCCCACTTAATATAAATAGATATCTAGGCATTAGGTTAAAGGAGACTTTTGATTTTGCATAATCTTTTTTAGGGTTTTAGAGAGGTTCTGGAGAGAAAAACTTGGATCTTTCAAGATATTTTGTGAGAACCATAATCATTATGCTTTGAATCTTCATCTACTCTCAAATCTCTTTATCTTTATGCCTTTAATTTATTGCATTACTTTAAGACTCATGATGATCCAAATGGTCATGTGTGAGTAGTTGAATTTGATTGAGTTAGGGTTTTGGGAAGAATGATTTTAGGTTAGGGAAATAATAAGAGAAGCCAGGAAAAACTACCTTTTCTATGGGTTTTAATGATTAAGCTAGGATTGATAAACCTATGTTTAAACTTCTAGCATTTCATCGTCCGAGAGGTGTTCTATGAAATTCCCATTTCGTTTTCAAGGATCAAAACCTATTGTCACAAGACATTGTAGAGGATATAAGTTACAAACCTCGCCTCTTTGTTATTTGGCTAATACCCAAAATCTTGCTAAGAGTTTGTTAGGGGAAATCTAAGAGTTTTTGGTTAATACCCACTAATTTTCTTTTATGAAACATAAGAATGGATTGGTGATCAAGAGATTGACCCAATCTAGTTATCAATATTTATGCACTAGCTGAGTTTGATTGATTATCTCTAATCTCCCAATTTGAATTCATTTTAAATATATAAGTCCCAAAACTCAATCTCTTTACTATATTTGTTATTTCACTCATTCGTCGTGTTGCTTTCAGTTGCACTCTCTTTTTCTAATTTATACTAGATTTTGATCCACGCGACACTGGCGGGATTATTTGTTTAACGATTTTTTATTTTTGTTAGAATGTTTTATTTGGTGTGTGTGCTCCTTATGTTTTTTTATCGTTCAAAGAAAACATGTTTGGTGGAACGGATCGTGCGGGTTGGAATGGAAAATTCGCTACCAAGCAATGACTAGTTCGGCTCGATTGAAAAGAGAAGAAAACTTCAAAGCATAGTAGGAATATCAATTTGAAGGATCGAAATAAATAAAACAAAATGAAGTTTGTTAAACTTAAACAAATTACCCATGCTTGAATGAAAGAAACCTGAAAAAAGCAGAAAGAAAATATGTTAATAATTTTTTGATACGTAGAACAAAGCAAAAAAGGAAAAATAAATATAAGTGAAAAAACATACCGTGTACGTTTTGACAGAGTTTATGAAAAATTTCTTTGAAGACAACGTTTTTGGTAGTCTTCTGAGACTTACCATTCCTGAGACTTTTTCTAATATTTGAATTATATGTTCCCGTCCCGTTCCCCTTATTTTCCGTCATGTTTTCCAAAATATTATTATTCAAAAATAACCCAGATGCTCTGAAATTTCTCAACCTTTCTCTAAAATTGCCAAAATTTCTCAAAATTTATGGTTCTCGTTCATGTCTCCTTTTTGTTATGTCTTTTCTCGTACCGAGTTTCTCATCATGTTCTTTTATCGGATATACTTCGAGACTTTTTTCCAATACTCGAATTATCCTTACCCGCCCGTTCTCCTCAGTTTCCGTCATGTTTTCCGGAAAATTATTATTCAAAAATTATTAAAATGTTCTGAAAATTCCCAAATTTTCCTAAATCTGAAATTTCTGGTTCTCGTCCTCTACCTGTTATGTCGTTTCTTGTACCATAGTTTCTCATCCCATCACTTTATAGGGAATACCCGAGACTTTTTCAATATTCGAATTATACGTTCTGGTTCTGTTCCCCTTATTTTCCTTCATGTTTCCAAAAATATTATTATTCAAAATTTACATAGGTGCTCTGAAATTTCCCAACTTTTTTTCTAAAGTTGACGAAATTTCTCAAAATTTCTTGTTACCGTTGGTGTCCCCTTTATGTTATGTCTTTTATGGGGAATACTTGGGGAATTTTTTTCCAATACTCGAATGATCCTTGTCCGTCTCGTTCTCCTTATTTTCCGTCATGTTTCGCGGAATATTATTATTCAAAAACAATCAAGATGTTTCGAAAATTCAAAAATTATCCTAAAACCGTCAAAATTTTCAGTTCTCGTCCCCTACCCGTTATGTTGTTTCCCGTAACCTAATTTATTATCCCGTCACTTTATATCCCATACTCGGGACTTTTTCAATATTCGAATTATATGTTCCCATCCCGTTCCCCTTATTTCTCTTCATGTTTCCAAAAATATTATCATTCAAAAAAATTTGACATTTTGACATTTGAATTATACGTTCCCGTCCCGTTCCGCCAATTCTTACAACATTTTGAAATTTACTAACCTTCGAGCATTGATATCATATACTCGTTGATCTGATTCACACTGACGTTTTTAGGAGCAAGGATTGCTCTCTTTTGGAAAAACGTGGCATCTTTCGCCTTATCCAAGCGATCCCCGTATATCGCTCTAGCTATACAGCCGATTGGATCCAAAGCATCTTTAATCAAAAACTGTTATGGAATATCAATCTCGACTTTTCCATCATTATCTTCTCCAACATTGCCATCCCCAACATCTAAGATCCAGTCAGAAAACTATTTAATGTTGTCAGCCTCGGTAGGAGTTAAGTCAGCAAGCAACCTCATGTTCTTTGTGAGCGTCATTAATTTGCATGCCTTCCATAGATAAGATGAGCAAATCGATGCAAGATTAACGTCATTCCTAGAACGACCAGGAATTACCGGGAAAACCTGTATGAAATCACCTCCAAACACGACAACTTTTCCACCAAAAGGCTCGTCATTTCCAATAATGTCTCTCATGCTTTTATCAAGAGTTTCAAAACAATACTTCGACATCATAGGTGCTTCATCCCATATAATCATAGAGGCTTCCTTAACTAAATCTACAGAATCTGATCCAGGCTTCATCGAACATGTAGTACACTCATTAGGTTTGACGGGAATTCCAAACCGAGAATGGGCTGTCCTACCACCAACTAACTACAACGAAGAAATACCGCTGGAAGCTACATTGAGGTAAATAAGATCTGTAATTCATACCGCAGCAGATAGTAACTTCCATAAAAAAGTTTCCCTGTTCCTCCAAATCCGTAAACAAAAAAAACAACCCCTCTTTTATGTTCCACCACCCCAATAATCTCATCATAAATTTTCCTCTGCTTAGGGGTTTGCTTCAAAAACCATATATCATGTTGTTCTCTCAATCGAGTACAATTAAACGATCTTTCATCATCAATCAAACGAATAGAGGTAACATTACCGTCTGATTCTGGCTGAGGCATATTTTCAAAGCTGGAGAGAGAACTTTCATTCCATGATAACTGATTTTCTATTTCCTCAAGACAAAAATTATTTTTTTGCTCCAAAGTCAATGTTATCAAAACGAATTCACGTCTTAGAATGAAGGAATATATAAGTTAGAATCGATCACATATTTTTAATGTACAAAGCATTTAGATAAATTGAAAAATACACTAATCGTTACCTTGTCGTTTTAACTTTGCTTTTTTTATCTTCTCGATATCATCGATTAACAGCGGCCAAGTCTGTTCCCACATTTTATCCAGAGAGTCAAGATTTTGACCTGCTCGTGACGCGCAGGATAATATTTATAGTAGGTTTATTTTAGTAGGTACGATTTAGTTGGTTTGTAAATTTATTGGTTTTGACGAAGGAAACAATAGGTATGGCGCGGCGCAAACCAATCGACTAATAAGTTATTTAATAACCGATTTATACCAAAAATGCGTACAACAATGAATTTGGTTTGGCTAAATTCGTTAACAAAATAACTAATGTTTAACCGAAAATAACCGAGCCGGAAAAAAGTAAATAAATAGTAACCAATTAAGTTGAACCAATCAATTACGAATCTATCATTTTTTTTGTTTGATTAAACCGATCAATTAATAAGTTTCTGGTTCGAGTAAGCGTGGGCTATATATTATCGACTATATTTTGTTTGAAATTAGTTATGTTATTTTTCTATTTTCTATATTGATCTTGGTATATGTAATGTAGAAAATATTAATTGGGTTATATTGGTGTAGGTTTTGTTAGTCAATAGAAAATGCTTAATTTTGTTCAAATTTTAATTATAGAAAAATTTAAATGTTTTATTTAAATCATATCCATTTCTGGAAGGGAACCCGTTCCATCTCGTACACGTCCGGATTTCTCATTCCATTCTCGTTTCCGTATAAGTAAATTTTCCTTCGCGATCATTCATATTATTCAAAGGGAAAAAAGAGGAGAAAGGGTGTGGAAAGGAAATTATCGAAGTACATGAATTACTCCTTTAGTATATAAATTTTTTTTTAAATGAAAATTATCTAAAATATATTCCGAAATTTCCCACAATTTTCCAAGTTTTTCAAAATTTCTTAAACTTTCTCGTTCCCGTTATTAACTATCTTGTACCCAAATTTTCAGTCTCGTTTCTTTGTTGGGAAATACGTTCGGAATTTTTTCCAAATACCCGAATTACATGTTCATCTTTTTTTCCATCCCGTTTTCCGATATGAACATGCCTAATGTAATTTCATGTTTGATTCATGTTCCTGTATAAGTTGTTTTTCATTTGTGGCCAATATTTTATTTAGACAGATAAGGATAGGCAAAGGGTATAGGAAGAATTCCTGAAATACCCTAATTATCGGTCAGGAACATGTAATTTGGCTTACTATACGGGAACATGAATGAGGGTAGGAAAAGGATATAGGAAGGAATTCAACATAACTATTTTAATACAATATATACCAAAATTATTTTTAAAATTAAGCTAATTTAGATCGGATGATGTTTAAATATTTATTATAACCAAGAGAGAACCATATTCATCCTTATTAAATGGTAATATATTTTCATGAATTATATATAAACTAAGTTTCCTTTTTTTTTTTGTTTTAGTTTATAGGGGATAAGAGAAAAATCCGGGTTTAGATATTTTTCAAATATAGAGAAATTAATTAAAAAAAATCAAAATGTAGACAATACTTTATTAAGTAGACATTTTATTATAAGAGTTAAGTGATACCAACTAATTATATGTTTCCAAAACAATCCACTAAATCTCGGAATATGTAAGAGTATATTAACTATTTTTATTTTAAAAAATTAGGAGAATGTAGAATTAAATAATAAACAGAAATATTGAGAATATTTTTTTGGAAATAAACAAGATAATAGATAAATTTCTAATTTAAGATACGATTTGTGTACACGTGGTATATTTCAAATTTAATTCTCAAAGAATGATTCTTATATAGTAAAGGTGATTAAGTTTTTTTTTAAGGGTTTTAAAATCGTGTTAGGATAATATCAAAGTTGATAAATATTTTGTATCCTAAATTTAAAAAAAAATTTGCAACTAAAACGTGATTATAAGGGATATGGTGATTCAATTTAGGACTCAGTGAATTTGATAATAATTCAAATTATGTTAATAAATAAAAAAATTAATAAATATTTATGCATTAATAAAAAATTCAGTTAATATTTTTGTAAAATATATTAGAAACATAAGATTTTAAACGTGATTATAAGGAAACTTATGCATTAAATTTAAATTAAATTAGATAATTTAAGACCATGTTAAGGAAAATATAAAAATTATTGTTAACTTATTATACTCATTTAATAGTAATTCATTTTAAATATAATAATTTCATAAATATTGAATACGAAAATCAATTGATTTTTGTTACATATTTTAATTATAATAAAATATACAAATTAATACAAAGGAATGAAAAAACTGATAATACTTTTAAGAAGTTCTACACCATACAAAAAAGATTTGGTTTATAAATAAGAGATTTGAGAAAATATGAATTTAGTTAGGGTAGAATTTAGAGATCTTAATTTTAATTAGAGGTTTGGAAATCCAATTTGGACGATTGGCCTGCTTTCGTGGCTCTACTTACTGATTTCTCCACCCTCAAAAGACAGTTTCAAGTTTTCACCATCGCCCTTATTTCTCGAAAACTTAATGGTAAGGCGGATTGTTTGGCATGTAGTGCTACTGCTCAGGGTTGAGAGTTTACTTATGTAAGTAGTTTTCCTCCAAATTGGATTTCCAAATCATTTGTGTAAGTTTGAAGTTTCTAAGATGTCAAAAAAAAAAAAAAAAAAAAAAAAAAAAAAATTAAACGTTAAATTTTCGAAAAATGAATAAGTATGATTCATGGATTAAATTTAAAAGTTAGACATCTATTAGATATTCTACGGAATTTGATGAGACATATACTTTTTAAAAAATTTACAAAAACTTTAAGTTAAATTTTAAAAATCTAAAACCTGCCATCAATTGAAAAGTTCAAAAAAAGAAAGATTTAAAGTAACTAAAAACGTCAAAACATTATTCAACACGTTACCATTAATTAATATGACTAATAGTAACAATTCGAATTTTATTTATTAATTATTTAGAAACAATAATGAAAAATAACTGATGCAGATAAAAAAATAACAAAAAAATGGAAAAATCCATTTATTTGTGTGGAAGAAAAAAAAGTACCCGCAATAAAAAAAACAAACAAAAAGAAGGATTGGGCGTATAATAAAAAAGTTGTGCACCCTCGATGAAAAAATAAGAGTCACTGACATGGTCACCATGAATAAATGATACATCACCAGCTAACTAAAGCCGTCGAATTCAATGCAACCACAAAAAGAATAAGCCGTCGACGATTATGTAGTGACAAACAATGAAACACATATAAAAACATATGAGAAAAAAAAGGTAAGAAAAAAATGTTAGAAACGTTTTTCATTCGGATGAAGAATAAAGTTTTTGAAAAGCAATATAAAACAAACGAAAGAGATCTAAAAGAACCCGATGGAGGAAAATATATATATAAAAAAAAACCATCGAAAACATATAAAAACAAAAGAGAAGAAAAAAAATGAAGAAGCCCTCAAGATGTTTTACATTTGGATAAGAAAAAAAAATTGAGAAAAATGAAATAAATCCGAAAATGAAAAGGAAGAAACGATATTGATTTGTGGACGTTAGCAATGAAGTTTATGTGTATATATATAGGAGCTGAAGTAGAGTAGGGTTTTCATTTTCAAAAATAATTAGTAATATTGTTAAAAACAATTTAGGAGGATATTACGAAAATTGATAGATTGGAATTAAAAGAAATTTAAAAATGCCAGATTGTTCAACTATAATTAGGAAACAAAAAATATTGAAGATTTTAAATTTAGAAATTAATAATTTTAAGGAATTTCGACTTAATATGAGTGTTAATCATTTACATAACAGAAAAATTATTCAATTAAAAATTTTTTAAAAAAAGAACAGGGGTTTGAAATGTGGAAAAAAATGACATCCTTTTAATGATATAAGAGATTTGAAAAGATTGGAAACTAATTAGAAACCAAATATTTAGGAGAGGATGTGATTTGTTGCCAAAAATATAGTCAAAACTTTACAAAAAAATTTGAAACTTTAATTGAGATGAAAGATGGAAGGGATATTTTAGCTGAATTTTTACTTTCCAACTATTAAAAAATTATAATTATTTCTTTTTTTTACTAATTTCCATCGAATTGCTTTTTCCCAAAAATATAGGGGATTTATTATTAATTAAAAATTGGAATATCAATTGAGAAAGGAAAGAGTTGAACGTGTGAATAAACCCTAAAATTTTGTTTGTCAATAAACGGTTGAGATTAAAACATAGCATACTAATTATTTTAACGACTAAGATTAAAACAAATACTATGCTACTAATACCCCTCGAACCACAATCCTCCTTTAGCTAATCAATGGATGAGATTATAACATAGACAATTAAAACTTTGGACGGCTAAGATTTACACAGCATTTAGGATTAACATGTTTCCATAATATCCTTAATGAAGATAATTGCTTATAATTAATTTTCAATAGCATTACATGTAGTATAACACATCCTTGTAAGGTTGTCTCTATATTTGTACTTCTCAATTACGAGTATTAAGATGTTTAAATGCATATTTACTTATTTCTTAGCTTAGTAGATAAAATTAACAACAATCTATCAATCTACCTATTCACTGCTTAGTAGTATTCTTAATACCAAATCTCGCTTCTTTGTGGTACGATACTCGTATTTCCGCTATAACTACCTAATATATGAAATTTGGATGAATATTGTTACTTTTGCATTTAGAGTCCTAGGTTTGCATACATTTGCAATCGGTGCTATCTTGGGTTGAAATATATATTGACGGAGATGGAAGAATAAAATGAGTTAAATGGTAATAAAGGAGGAAATGAGACTGAATTTGGATCCATTTTGAAGTGGTTTGATTCAATTTAAGTTACTGTGGTGGAAGATGCATTTTTGAGCAAAGAAGAAAAATGATTGTCAAGGATCAATCTCAAAAAGTTTCAAGATTAGGTTATATAAAGGTGTCTACCCTATGGGTTTTGCTTTTCCATACTTCTTGGATCTCATATGACATGGATTCATCCTTCAAAAGGAGTTTTCATCGCATCAAAAGGAGATATTGTTCTCAGGATACAACCAATTTAGTAAAGACATGTATGTCTGCCTCGAAAAAGAGCATGGTGGAGAATTGTGCTACATGTTTAAAAGAAGTTTTCACCGGTTTCCTTGCCCTGTCCACCATTTTCTTTTATGTGAGCACATTTTCTTCATTTTTTCCTCTTTTTGTTGACTTATCAAATCCTTACTTTAGACTTGTTATTTAAATGTTTTTGACCTCTTTAAGAGCGGTATGCTTATTCTTCGAGAGAAGATTAGGGTTTTAAAGTTTTGATCTTAATGGGAAAACTTTTGAACCTTTCTTGATTTTATTATTATTTCAATTTTTTTTTCGTTTATTTGATGTTTTCTTCTTCTTCTTACTTTTCTCTTTTCATCATCATCATGGAGACCAATCTTTCTATGTGTGGGTAGTTCTTTTTTTTTTTGGTCATCAAACTTTATTCAATTAATAAAAACTCAATCCAAAGTTACAAAAGCCGCTTTGGCTAGCCTATCAGCTTCTTCATTGTTCAACCGTGGAATAAAAGCAAAACAAATAGACGAGTAACGCAAAGTGAGTTCGCGGATATCTTCTAGGATAGGCTGGATCTCATTGTGAGATTCGTCGTTGTTGAGGAGCTTAATGATCGTTAAGGAGTCCGAGAGGACTAGGATATCATCAAGCTGTTGGGCCAAAAGGGCTATGACTGCCTCAAGCATTACCCACGCTTCTGCTATGAGAGCCGACCTCACCAAAACGT
Source organism: Euclidium syriacum (assembly GCA_900116095.1). Taxonomy (NCBI): domain Eukaryota; kingdom Viridiplantae; phylum Streptophyta; class Magnoliopsida; order Brassicales; family Brassicaceae; genus Euclidium; species Euclidium syriacum. The sequence continues at coordinate 6,728,300 of FPAK01000009.1, read as the reverse complement.
CGAGTGCTTGTCTCTGTAATGTCCGTAGACGAGAAGTTTGACCGTATGATCCATGCCACTCCCGCTCGGTGGGATGTGACATCCCAAGCCGCATCCACGAGACAAGAATATCGCATGTTGCATTGTGGGGGTGCCGGAGTGTTTAGCTTGGTAGCTTCTATTGGAGGGCTCTTCTCTTGCGCTTTAATCCACTATATTGCTTCCCTTGTCACCTTCAAGATGACCTCTAGTGGGGAGAATTGTTTGTCTTTGAAGACCAGCTGGTTCCTAGAGGTCCACATACTCCAGCAAATCCATGGAAAGAGTGGCGTTGTGGTACCTGTGGGAGGTAGGTTGACAAGTTTCTTTGCACTAGCTAGCAGACCTAACAGAGTAGGTACTTGTAAATTTTCGAGCCCTATGGATGGAGGTAGGTCCCATACTTGAGTTGCAAATGGACAATCCCTGAACATGTGTAGAATAGTTTCTGGTTCATCACATCTCGGGCAGGCTGCCGAGGGAACTATACCTCTGTGGGCCAAGTTTTGTCCAATAGGGAGGGTATTCTTCCCAATTTGCCATAACAAATGTCTGACTTTTGGGAGAGCTTTAACTTTCCAGACGTGGGCTTGCCAATTGAAATCCTTATCCTCTTGGCTAATATCTCGTACTAAGCTCATTCCATATCTTGATCGCGTTGTGTATTGACCATTCTTGACATGTAGTTCTTTCATGAATTGAGGTTTGGATTTTTTTTAAGGAAAAAATAGTTTTGGCTATCATTTCTCATGGCTGTATCTTAAGGAATCTAAAATTTGGTGAATCTTTAATGCTTAATTAATTAGGATGGAAATTCCAATTTTTTTCTTAGGAGATCTAACACCCACAAGGTGTTTGTGAAACCTCACTTGTTTAGATAGCTCCTCATGACCATTTAGTTTGATGGATTGTTTATACCATGAGAATGGGTTAATATAAAATGGAATCTAAACTACTAGATTGTGTTTGAAAAGACTAGAAACCAAGATCCAATTCCTAGCTACCTGATGTATCGATATTTTTACCGTTTTTGACACATATATCTAGTATGTTTTGAAAACCTTTTCTATGCTTTTAGCAGAATACCAAGTGATTATCACGTCATGGAACACTTGAATGAGACTTAGATGTTTTAGAGCAAACACAAAAGAAAGAATGGACAAATGGATTTTTCGTCGATCGACGTAACCCATATCGGTAGACGCGGATTCTCGGTTTAAAGAGGAAACATTTTACCAGGATTTTCCAAAGATCCAAAGTCTTCTATCGTTATTGGAGATCATGTACGATCCCGAGAGCTATATATACCTCTTTTAGAAAAAAATATTAGGTCATCCACCTCAAAAGACTCTAAGCATCAGATTAAACTATTTTGCCTCGAGTAGCCACTTTGTTCTAGGGGATCCTTGGGTTTTTATTTTAGGTTACTTTTCTTCTCAAGGAGAAAATGGCACAATCTGCATTTCAAACTTCTTTTAGTTTTATGTGATCTTTTGGTTTTAATATGTCTTTTACTTTGCTTTCCATGTGTGAGTAGTTTTATTGTTAAATCTAGGTTTTAGTAGTTGTTATTAATCTATAATGATTTCAACATGATATAATCAATATGATTCTCTACTAAAGTTGTTCTAAATGTTTGTTCTAATTTGATCACTTAGAGTATTGATTACGAGGTTGTGTTAATTAAATGATACTTGTTAAACAAACCCAAATAGCTTTTAGTAAGCGATTTCCTCATGGTTCTAAAGAAGTTTGTTCTAGGGAAATCATGAACTGGCCGGATCTGTAGACAGTACAAGAGTTAATTTTCATAGGTTTGTAAAGAAATTTGTGATATAGTCATTAAGGAATAGTAGAATTCTATAAGATATTACGTTTTTTTTTTTGTCATCTCATTTGCATCTTTGGTCTTTTTTGTCCTCGTTTATTTTACTTACATTGCAATTTAAGATTAGATCAAAACCAACCAGACAATCATTCTAGTGTAGTGCATTGCTTGCATTCCTAGCTCATATATCATTACTCTTCGGGTTTGACCTTTAAGGATACAATGGCATGGCTTGCACTAGGGTATTTGAGACTTTAGATATCTAACGTTTAAGGCTTAGGTTGTATATATCATCTACGTTTCTTAAGTAACTTAATTGATTTAACAAACTTTAACCCCATCACCGCGATCCTACTTTAAACATTCTAGGGGGGCCTCGCATCTAACGGATTCTGAAAGCCAAGTAAAATCTCATAAGTGAGGCTGAGTTCATCCTCACATATAATAAATCCACCTCGAAAAAATTCAACTAAGCTCCACCTCGTTAGATAAGCTAAGCTCCACCTTGCACTTAACTTAATTATGGCTTAGCTAAAAAACCTTGGGAATTTGTCAAACTTAATTCTCGTCAAGCCGATAAACCTTGCAGAATATTTCAAACTTAATTCTTGCCGACATAATAAACCTCTTGATATATGCCAACTTCTGTTAGTATCGAGTTATAAATATCTTTCATCCGTCGAACTCATAAAACTCTCCTTTTGACGAATTTGGGGGGCGGGGGGAAACTGTTGATACTTAAATCGCCCCTCCATAATTGCTCCATTTAAATCAAGATCAGACCATCTCATTACAAGGCCCAACTTCACAAGTGCAGACTAAAGAAGGCCGGTACCGACCTCAAAAAAAAAGAAAATATTATAAAGATAATCTCAATCTTTTAAAGGAAAAATAAATATTATCAATTCAAAAAAAAATTCCACCCGCATAAAAAAAAATTATTATTAGTGCATAAAAAACGTTATCTAATGATATAATATCGATTTTAGATACATTGTCACCGCCCGCAATAATACGTGGAGCACATAAAATAGTAGTTTGGTTATTAAATAGCACTTTTTTCGTCAACTATATTCTTAGTTACAATTACATTTTTGTTTTGTTATTTTTTGTATTTATCATCGTTATCTAATTGTACTATATATATTTGATACATCATTAGTTTTCTTTTAATTATTGAGATATTAAGTTTTATATCCACCCTTTATACCAAAATTAAATGTAGGAGAAGGGGTGATTTAATTCCGGTTGTCGGGAGGGAAGATACAATAAAACTCCTAAGGCTATGCGACTGGAGGAAATAATAGGTCATATCTAAAGGTTTATATTTCTGATTTTTGATATGTGTATAGATGTGTCAAACAATTATTAATTTAATTAATCAAATAAAAAAATTAGAAAAAATGTAGGTTCCACTAACTGTATTAATACATCTCATTCTCTAAGTTATATACACATACACAACAATATTTATGATTTCAATTTTTTGACAATGATTTATTTATTATTTAAATTACCAAAAATAATATTTTTTCTATTAAGGTCGAGTTTTGGAAATCAGTCGGATAAATCTTTTAATATTATTTAAATAATTATTTATCAGTCGTATAAGACAACATATATCATGTAAAAAAACATATTTGTAATAATATTGTGAATATATAAGGGTTCTATTTCCTTATTAGGGTATAGTTTTTTAAAAAATAGGTTAGATAAATGTATCAATATCTATTTAAACAATTCTTTATCCGTATAAGACAGCATATGCCTAAATAAAAATAAACATATATGTAATAGTAATAGAAATATTCAGGAGTTCTCCTTTCCCAATTAGAGTATAGTTTTGAAAAATAGACCGGATAAATATCTCGATAATTATTTAAAAATCAGTTTACCCGTATAAAATAACACTTACCAGGTAAAAATAAACATATCAGTAATAGGATATAAATACCCAAGGGTTCCCTTTCCCTATTAGGGTATAGTTTTGAAAAATAGGTCATATAAATATCGCGATAATTATTTAAAAATCAATCTATATACTTTCTTAATTCGTCTGTGTATATTTACATTTATCCAACATTTAATTTTTTTATCCGGTTAAATGGTTAATTATATGTGTTGAATTGTAATTTTATCTAAGTATTCTATATTATATGTGTGATATAATTTTTATGTGCTTTATCCGGTTAAATGGTATTTTTACAATTTGTTTATCCGGTTAAATGGTTATCTATATTTACTATTATAATTTTTTATGTGTGTATAATGTATAAAAGTCCCAAGGATTCACCTACCCAAATTAGGGTATAGATTTGTCGGAGTAAGACACGAACTATTCCACCCTTTGATTATTTCAATCAACCGTATAAAATTAGAAGTGGAAAGAAAATATTTCACTCTTGGATAAATATGCATGTATGTAACATAACTTCAATTTAACCAAATAATTTTTTTGGTATGAAAGTTAAAAAAGTTATGAGTTGAGTAAATATAATAAAATATTATGGTATTAAATGCTGGATTATAGATTTTTATCGACGATTCCTTCTCATATAATATTTTTTCTTTTATGTTTAATAAAACAAAAACCATATATTTTGTTCCTACACATGCGAGAGTGATGTTCACAACAACGTATTTGAAGGGCAATTACGAAACAGATATTGTTACCGCCTTTTCTCACCCAATTAAAGAAACCTTAATGTCATTTACTTAACAAAAAAAGAAACCGAATATATACACTTAAATCACCCTTAATTATTTTGTCCACTCACATATTTTGTTATTTATAAGCAGATTTTTATATATATTAAATTAAAAAAGGTTCAATTTGAAAAATTTATATTACATAAAGTAAAGTTTGTAAAATTTAGTTTAAGTCTCAAATAAACTTTATACTAAAAAAAATATGGATATTGGTACCAAACTTTTGTAGTACTAATTCATCAATTACCAAAAGTGTCAAATTCATATACATACTATGTAGTAGCATTAAATCCATGTTATGGTAGGATTTCATTAAACGAGAACAAAAAATAAGTATTATAACTGAAATATCATTTTGAAAGAAATGACTTAGCTAATTTTTGGTAATGCCACCTTTCTCACCGTCGACACTTTCAAAACTCATTTACACAAAATTTCTGAGATTGTCAAAAAAATCTCTTTTTCTCTCCAAATTTCCAACCTCCGTCGCCAACACGACGGCAAACGCCACCACCGACCTATTTTCGGTCATAGTCTCAGCCTTCGTAACCTCTATTTCCATCGGAATCGATGTGTAGATCTAGCTCGGAAAGGAAAATCAGATCTCTTCCTGTCCGCTCTGTAATCGTCTTCGTCGCTCTCATCGACTTGAAAACTCGAACAAGAAACCCAGGAAAGGTAACCCCGTTTCGATTTCTCGAGTTATAACCTATAATTTTTGTTTGGTGATTTCATTGTCTTCGATTTCTCTAATTACTTTCAATTTTTCATATCGTTGTAGCAAGATTCTAAAGCTTTAAGATATCTTTGAGGACCTAACACAAAGATAAGCAAGAGAATCAGTCAATCGAATCAGGTCATACATTTTCTCATCCACATTTTATTTTATTTTATTGTTTTTCTATGCCTTGTTAAGTTGAATCTCTGATTGTTTGTGACTTTATAAGTTTTTGATGATTTAATACTGTTAATGTGAATGTCAATGTGCATGTTTTTTGGTGTTTGAGACAACAACTCCAAACTCTTATGATCTTCAGCAGTATAGTTCTAATACAACAAGTTCATCTTCTCAAAATGAGAAGTTTCCAGTAACTCCAGCAGCTCCTCTGAAGAATCCCGCATCGGGTTTGAAAGATTGTACGATTGATAATTGTCCAAATTCTCCAGCATCACCTATTTGAATATCAGAGGTACTTTAAAATGTCTGCTTCACTATATATTGTTATTTATTGGATTGGTTGTGGTTTGCTGCTTTAATTTTGGTTCTGGTTTTTCTGATTGTTCTTGTAGCGTACCAAATTCAAGAAAAATCAGAAATGCTAGATCATGGATCTATCTGGAAATAAGGTCGTCGTTGATGGAGGATGTTGGTCATCGAATAATCCTTAGTAATGTATCCACTTTGTACCTTTGGGCACTGGTGCATGTCGAGTAATGGTGGATGTTGTGAAGGTGAAAGATGTTGTAGTGTGGAAGACAATATCTGAGATGGAATATATGGAAGATGCACTTAGAAGCTCTATTGCCTCGCCAGAGGATAAAGTGGCTTTGTTGAGATTTTTGGATCAGTTGGTTGCTATATGGTTTTACATAAGTGGGAAATTATATCAAACTAATCTTAGATGTTTTGTTTCCAGGTATGAAGTAAAAACCAAAAAAATCTCGGAATTTACATGATCTTTTTAAAAACATGGTTTGTGTTTCAACTTATAAAATAGAAATAAAGACTTTTTGTTTATGAATTTGATCTTTAAGACATGGTTTGTGATTTGTTTATGACTGGGTTTTTTCTGTGCAAACTTTGTAAGCTTTGAATCTTTGGCAAAGGAGATGTATTTGTTAATTTTGTCACATAGTGTATAAAAACAAGGACAAAACCAAACCAAATTCATGCCAAAAAAGGCCAACACCAAACCAAAATCATGCCAAAACTTTATTTTACACGGAGAAATTTTTTTTATCCAAGAAGGAAACCAAAATTTCATTTTGAAGCCAAACATTTTAGTCAATTTTTAAATTATTGTATCTGAAACCTCTCATTTTCTCTCAAACTCAGCATTCCAATGGTTTTTTAGGGTTAGAAAATCTCATTTTCTCTCCAACTCACAATCTCTGTCGCCACCACATATCTACCTCTGTCTCTCCTTTATCTAGGTTTAACTCCTCCTTTCGACGCCTCGATTTCGACCTTCTCTCCGTTTCCCCGATTTACCTCTACGTCTTTGTCTCCTCGATTTAAATTTGCAATATCGAAGAAAAAACCCTGGAAAGGTAATCGAGCCCTAAAACCTAGGTTTTACTCTTCACAATCAAAGTATTAAGATTTATCTAATTACGAGCTTATATTTGTAGGAAGATTTGTTTCCCTAGAGATCTTTGTGGAAACTTATGATGAAGATAAGCAAGAGACTCAATATCCATTACCAGACTTAGGTTATCTTCTTCAATTTATTGTTTTTAATCGTTTGTAATCTATGTAATTTGCCATTATAAGTTGATGACATGCATCGTACTTCTTTGCAGGTTTGATCTTCCATTCACAGTATAAGGTCTCGTCAATCTCGTAAGGTATTATTATCTCTCAACAATTACAAAATTTCTTTGTTTTAAGACATGGATGGATGATGAATTTCATTGATTTGTTTTATTGAATTGTTTTAGTTGTTCATATTTGTGGTAACTCATGGATTTTTCTGAGTTTATTAATAGGAAATGAAAATGCTAACTTATACTAAATTTTCTAATATAGATACGATGGAAGCAAGGAAAGGCATCATCTGCGGACACCGACATACGAAGTGAAACCAAAACTCTATCGACAGCAAGAACAAGAAGCAAATGACGATCATGGAAGTGACAGTGACGTACAAGAGATCACAAGAGTAGAATATAGACGTGCTACGGATTACCCTATATGCAGAGAGGATGATGAAGTTGGCACCGATCCAATGTACCGAATACCTTTGCGAAATCTTGCTAACACTGCCCACAACTCTGCTCCATTGAAAACGTCAAAACCAGAACAAGGAGAGTCATCAAGAGGCAAGGCTCCTCGTAGAGACTAACGCATGCATGATACCAACCAATCTATTGTAAATACTAGTGTTCTGTTTTGACTATGTTTGATGGTTACTTGATCTCTTTTAAAGTTCATTTTATATATGTATTAACTTTGGTTGCTTCAGAATTGTAATGGAAGATCAACTTCTATTTGAAAAAATTGTATGTTAATTAGATTAAATTGAAGTAATTTATATCATTTATATGAATATATAACAAAACTCGACATCCACAGATGTGTCATTATACATTATAACACAGAAAAAAGGCTACCAAATATTACATTATAGCACAATATAAACATTCTATTGCAGTTTCTATGTGTGCTTATAAATTATGTCACAACACGAGAAAAATGCCATGAAATAATAGTTCATGGCATTACTTATCACTATACATTATGTTGTAGCACCAATAAAACGCCATGAAAATATATTCAATGGCATTCTAAAAGTGTCATTAGAAAATATGTTACATCATTAAAAATGTGCAATGAAAAATTGAATAATAGCACGAAACAGAAGCTAGTAAAAATTTTTTTTTATAGTAGTTTATTAGCGTTATCATAAGTCAGATTATTATAGCATTAACAAAATGCTATCATAGGGGAGTCTATTATAGCTACGGATGTCATCGTGTTTTAAAATTCACTACAAAAACCCTATCATAGCATTTTTTATGCGCTACTAATGTCCGTTTTTTTTTAGTGTTACCACAAAGGAAGTACAATGATAAAATGTCAATTCGCCACAAAGGGAATAGAATGGTTCGAGTCTCAAATTAGTAGCCTTTACACTTCTTCTTGAATTGAGAAATGGTAAAATGTTACACTTCTTCTTGAAATACAAGAATTTGGGTTTTTATAGCATCTAGAAAAATAATACTATATGACATTATGATAGCGTTTTGATAAACGTTGTAGTTGCTCCGATCATAAAAGTCATGCAATTTCGATAACGGTTTTTTTGTGTTTCTATCATATTGTTGTATACAATAGCAGTTATTTGTGTGCAATTAAATATTATATAATAATGTGTTTTTTTTTTATTAGTAACATTGTCAACACCGTTTTTAATTGTTATTTATAAAACTACTATAAAATTTGTATTAAACAGTTAGGAGACTTACTTCTCCACAAGGCCAGATATCTGAAAGATGTTCACAGCTTTTATGTACCTCTAAATAGAAACCAAGGTACAGAGTTTCGATTCTTGTTCAGATAGTCTCGTACCTGTAGAATGTGTAAAGTAGCAAGCACAATGAAACTAAAAAAAAAAGGTTTTTTTCGCATAATGAATAAAATAGTATTATTATACCACCAAAACAAAGAACCTTAGAAAACATCAAAGTTAATTTAAACAAAAACAGATTTACAGAAAATGAATACTATAATAGAGAACTTATATCCATGTAACTGATATTGTGTATTCTTCACCAAAACCATATAGATCCACCACCTCTACCAAGAATGTTTTTGTTGCTTCCTCAGCTAGTACAACTAAAAAGATACAAAATGGTGATAACTCAAGAAATCACTTCACAACACAAACTTGACAATGGTCAGAGAATTGATAACAAAATGATAACAACATTTATAAGAAAAATCCTCAATCACTATTACATGGATAAAATGGTTCAATCAACGCTCAAAAATATCACTTACAAACTCTTCCATGGATTTCTCATGACCCTGTGACTTGTGCCAAATTTTGAAGAAGGGCAAGTCTGTTGGTTTTGATGGAACCGGTCTTAGCATCCTGTTCCATAACACGAACCTTGGTGCAGTCGGATCTCCAAAGACTAGATCGCCCCTTAAAGCACTATTTACGTGCAATTTTACCAACCAACAAGAAAGCTAAATCACGGAACCAAACACAATTCATTTTACAAAACTATGCTTCAATCGAACTTAAAAAAGAACTTGATAACTCGTAGATCTAGTAACGACTAACACATATTTCATAAATAAATATCAACGGAAGCAAACCTCGACAGGATTTCAACAAATTTCAGTTTTTTTTTTGGGGCTTTTTTCCTTCACCAAGCAGCAATTTCACCATTCTCCCTTGGAAATAAACAAAGCTGCCATTTTCTATTGTTACAAAAAAACAAAACACGAGATTGTGTTACAAATCCTGTAGAAACAAAAATGGAAAATAAATAAAAATTAGAGTGAAATTCAAGGACCTTTCGTACAGTAGCCGACGCACCGACGAAATTAGGATTTGATGATGAACGGGTTTAGGGTTGATGGAGTATTTCCTTCCACGTCGTTTCCGATGTTGATACTGGCTTCAGCTTCTAATTATTTATAATAAGAGGGGTTCGTTTTTGGAAAAGTATAAAGTAAGAAAACAAGAGGAAACCTTGGAAAAATGATGTATTATTAATAATCTATGTTACAAGGGTGTCAACTCGGGATGCCGAGTTAACTTTATCAAAGAAAAGTAAAACCTAGGCGATCTAGTTCGTGTTCTCCCCGATTCTGAATGAATATTATTAGTGAGGGGAGGTATGTATTTATATATCTTTAATAGTCGGTCTAGTAAGCCCATGGGCTAACCTCGGAAAAATGGAATATTTCCATTTTTCCAAGACTAGGGAATCTGTGATAAGATTTGATCTTATACTGTCCGAGCTTTAGACTTCGGCCTAGGACGATGTTGTTTATACCCCCGCTTCGGACACCAAATTCGATCACTCTTTACCGAGGTATCCCTCGGTCATCTGGGCCGAGGGTTGACATTCCTGTTGTTGGGACTTATAACCCAATAAGTTATCAGGAAAGAGCTCGGCAGAGACCGTACTCCAATTATTACCAAACTATTGATAAAGGGGGTAGAACCCCACCATCAACAGTAAGTCCCCCCCCCCCCCCCAAGTTCGTCTGAGGATGTCTTCGAGCAGCGTTGGCGAATTTACATTCTAAATAGCTTGTCAATAAATGAATTTCGGTATAAGTTGATCTTCGTCTTCAATAGTCTTAGTTTTAATTCTGCAATATTCTTTACTCTTCACTTTGGCGGGAAAACACTAGACAACGAAAGGTCTTATTCTCTTCTGGCCCGAAATTCTCGGATATTACAAGACTTTTCGATTTTCCGATGACGTGTCGGTTATATACTTTCGAATCACCCGAAGCAACTTTTGGTGGGAAAAGGTGAACTCTCTTTTCCTCCCAATACAATTTCAACACTTATTGAAAACGTCGGTTGATCTTCCGCAAATGTTGAACCGCCTCTCTCTAAACAACTATTTAAAGAGACTAAATCCCTATCCTTTATCATATTACTCTCGCAATCTTTCTAAATATTCTTCTCAAAATGTGGCCTAAAAATTCTCCTAGCTCCAGCTCCGAAACCGATCCCACCTCGGCTTCTTCTTCTTTCGGGTCCAGCGAATCGCAGCAAACAAACCCCGAAGATCAATCAATCGACTCCCTGATCGATATCGAAGGCATTTCTTAAGTCGAGAAGGAAACTGAAAATATTGACCATCTCCGACCAGGCAACCACAGGAGAAGAACTTTCTGAAGAATTTGGAGACTCAACCTTCAAAGAAGGCGACATCGATACTCTCCGCCTATTCGCCTCTGAACCAGAAGGTCTCGATATTCAGATTCCGAAGTCTGGAGAAAAACCTTGGACTCTCCCCCCTCAGGGGTTCATGTGTCTCTACTTTCATTTCTTTACCGAAGCTCGAATTTGGTTTCCTATTCCTTTCCTTCTGGTTGAGTTCTATAAAAAATTGAAGATTGCTTTCACTCAACTAGGACCCGGTGCTATCAGACATATGGTAGTTTTTCTTATCCAAGCCAGCAGGGCTATTATCATCATTCCGTGCTGGAAACTCTCTGAACTTGCCAAACTTGTCGATAATCGAGATGGCAGAACCTGGTATACTATGGTTAAAAACGCCAGTAAACTAGGAAAATGATTTACTTCTAACGCCAAAAACTGGCGTACTAATTTCTTCTACGTTCGGATCAATAAGGCTTCCGTCTTTGATCCTAGTGCCGAGGTGATTAGGACATGGTCAGTTGATAGCTCGACAATCGTAAAACCGATCCTTTTTAAAGAACTCCCTCCGATCTTTAAAAAGGAGATGGACCAGATTTATAACTTTCCTCCTCTGGTATTTTCGAAAATTCCTGAGGATCTAGTCAATCTTTCTCACCTACGCTCAGGTACTTCAAATTTCTTCCGAAATTTTGATTTGCTGCTTCTTTTTGTTCGGGTTTTGTTTTATAGGCTATGTGGTTTCCGAATCCGACTGTCCATTGGAAAGATCGCCTTCGGATTACACCAATAAATCCCTTATCCGAGCTCCCATGAAAAGGTCGAGATTCCAGAAATCTCAAAAAGGCGAGATCGACTCCTCTGCCCACGAAGCTTCAGCCTCTTTGGAAAGAAAACGTGGAAAAGCAACCACCACTTCCCCAAAAACCAAGTTTTCAAAGAAAATGTGTGCTTCTTGGTTATTGGAACTCCGTTGACTAAAAGACAGAAATCTCAAAAGTCGAGGACGCTCCCTTTAAGTTTGAATTCAATTCATCACAACTTCTTTCAAATGATGAGGAGAAGAGAGTCGAACTTTTCTGGAAGATGGCACGCTGCAATTCTTTAAAGCCGGAAGGTGATTTTCTAGTGAAGGAGCATGTATCCGTTCTTGCAAGGATTTCCATTCGGGTTTGATGATCTGTCTCTATCTTTGGTTATCTTTTACAATATTTCGAGGTTTTAGCAAATTTATTTTTCAGGAAGCTCGGAACACTAGTCTCATCGTGGGTGAATACGAAGGCTTGTTGAGGGAGAAGAATGATCACATCGACAATCTCGAAAAGAAGAATGAGGCTTTGGAGGTTGAGCGGACTTCTCTTATTCACCAAGTCGAGGCTATGAAGAAGGAAGCTCGTGCTGCTGCTGCTTCTTTAACTCATAAGGTACAATCCACCAAGAAGGTGATGGCTGAGAAGATCCAATACAGGCTGAACTCCATTGAGAAAACCGTCCAGGCTCGGGAAGAGGGGCTCGTAAAAACTATGAATCTCGGGCAAGCCCAGGCGGTTTTCGGAGTACTTAATGAACTTTCTTCTCAAGGTATAAACATTCCTGCTGATTATTTGAAGCAAGTAGAGAAGGAGGCCAAAGCAGCCGAACAAGAAGTTAAATATTATAATTTTCCTGAATTCGAACCAAACGCCTTTAGTTTCGAATTGTAATGTCGTTCTATTTTTTTTGTTTTTTTGTTAAAGAACCTTTGAATGATAACCCTCGGGGTCTTCCGAGATTATATTCTTGTGTCTTTCTTATTTTTTTGAAAACAATCTATCTTTCCTTGAAATTCGAGAAAAGATTCTTCGAGTATTCTGTATGTTGGTCTTTTTCAAGAATTCCTTCAACAAAATACAGGATAATCATGGGCAGAGCCGAAAATGTTCAGTGAGTTAAACCTCAACTGTTTTGACCTCTAATCCTTAGATCCTACTTTATCAGATCCTTGGATTCTTTGGGTATGAGTTTTATGTTTTTCAACATAAGCGGGAATGTCCCGACTTTGCCTTAGAATCCCTTGGCCCTACTTTATCAGGCTTCGGAACCTTTAGCTGCATTCGGTATAGAATGTGTTAGGAGGGATAAACCCTGTTATCGAGTACGTGATCAAGGCATCGATTTCGTGTTTTTTTGTTTTTAGTGAATCGTAGTTAAGTATAGTCAAGTCATTGAGACTTCGTTACTATAAAACCAATATTAAATGTTTGTAGCTGAACCTTATGAAAGGTTGCATATATACCCTTAGATGAGATCAAGTCACACGTAGTTCTGAGGTTTCGTTAATTATCTCTGAGAATCCGAGATATCATTGATTTTTTTTTTTTTTGCTCTATATTCGGAGCCTTTTGAAATTTAAAATTTCCTTTCCGAAGGGAGGTTCGGCTTTTTTCTCCTTTAGGCCTTCTTGGAGGCAACGTCTTGCTTCGGCTTGACTTCCTTTTACCAAAAAAATTTCGAGTAGAGTTGGGAATTTAAAACATTGGTGATAGGTTGAAACCACTCTTTTCATTAGAAATAGCCAGGGGGTCCCGAGAATTATGTTGTAGAGAATTGGTTTTTCTATTACGTCGAAATTAACGATTTTGATTGTTCCTCCAACCGTTATTGGGAGTTTCGCTGTCCCAAGAGTCTGAACACTTTCGCCATTGAAAGCTGTTAGTGACTTAAGCCATGGTTTGATCCTTATCTCCTTTGACCATAATTCTTGGAAAGCATCAATACTTATAATATTCGCAGCGCTTCCAGTATCTACTAATATTCGAGGAACTTCGTAATTCCCAACTTGTAATTTTATCACCAAAGGGTCGTTATGTGGGACTTCGATTCCTTCTAGGTCTTCGAGAGTAAGGACAAGCTCCTTTTGTAAAGTTAAGCTCGGCTTCGTATGCTGCTCGGCTTGCTCTTGTGTTTCCCTAGGGAGTTCGAAGATAACGTTTATCCTTCTGTGACAGTACGGGGATCCTTCTTGGGGAGATTCCTTCCTTCTTTGATGACTATTATTCAGGACTCGCTTCTTCAACTTTGATTGGCATTTTTGGGTGAAGGTTTCTCTTGGATGCTCGGGAACCCATTCTAATTACTTTTCAAAAGATACTCTGGTAGGTTACGGCATTCTTATGTACTATGTCCATAGGCGGTATGGTAACAACACTACGCTGGAGGGGTTCTTTCTTTTTTGGTCCTAGCTTTCTTCTTCTGTTCTAGATACTTGTCGGTTAGGAATGATATTTTCGCTCCGGCTCTTCCTTGTTGTTCGAACGTTTTTTTGTAGTGCCGGCGAGGTTCTTTAAATCTTTTCCTTATGTCTTCATCTTCTGAAGTAATTTGATCGTTCTTGGATAACCGGGCTCTATTCTCGTCCGCTCTGATGTATACGCTTGCTCTATAAAATGCATCTTCTATGGAATGAGGCCAGTAAGCCGAAAGTTCTTCCCAAAATCTTGTCTCATACCACGTCCCATTAGTTAGAGCGTCAATGGCTAGTTCGTCTGAGATATTTAAGTGGAAGTATATGGTCTTGAATCTCTTCATGAAACTCTGAAGTGACTCGGTTGACGTTTGCTTTACGGAATAAAGGTCGGAGATCGTTGCTGGTCGTTCGAGATTAAAGATATATTTCTTTAGGAACTTTTGCCTTAGTTCGTCGAAATTTCTTATCGAATTAGGAGGTAAGTTGGTTATCCAAGTTTGGGCGTTTCCTCGTAAGCTTTCCGCAAAATATTGGCACTTCTTTCCCTCCTTCTCTGAAGGGTGAATTCGAGCTTGGTTGATAGTGATCATAAATGTTTTAAGGAAAGTTCTCGGATCACCTACTCCGTTATAGGTTGGTAACTCCAATTTCCTTTTTTCGAGTGAATCGTGTCTGAAATTGATTGTCTCGGATGGGTTCTTATATGTATTCTCGAACGCTTGGTTTAGGTGTGGGATGTTGACCGGAGGATTCTGGAGCAAAACTTTCATGTCCCGAAGATCGCGGTGCAATTCTACTATTGAGTCACTTGTTATGGAGGTCGGCTCGCCATCAGTTGACCTTCTGCTTATAACTTTTTCTTGAGTTCTAGTTGTCTCGTTCTGCCTTTCTTCTATCTCTTCCGTACCTTGTTCCGCTTCATCTGATGATTGACAGTTTGATAGAGGGCTGCTTATTGGCTCGCATTCCTGATTACTTGCTTCCTCGTCCTCCAGAAGACCTTTTATGGATTCTCCAATCCTTAGGTTTGTCCACCGAGTTGATAGTCTGGATTTTTGATCTAAAACCTCAATCGGCGGTTGATCCCATCGAGTCATCCGTGGTCTTCCGCGAGTCGTAGTTATCATTGGTGTGTATTTTTTCCGAGGTCTCTCTTTTACCTACCGAAAGTCAGTAGCCCCCCTTCCTGGCGCGCCAAATGTTGATACTGGGTTCAACTTCTAATTATTTATAATTAGAGGGGTTCATTTTTGGAAAAGTATAAAGTAAGAAAACAAGAGGAAACCTCGGAAAAATGATGTATTATTAATAATTTGTATTACAAGGGTGTCAACTCGGGATGCCGAGTTAACTTTATCAAAGAGAAGTAAAACCTAGGCAATCTAGTTCGTCTTCTCCCCGATTCTAAATGAATATTATTAGTGAGGGGGGTATGTATTTATATATCCTTAATAGTCGGTCTAGTAAGCCCATGGGCTAACCTCGGAAAAATGGAATATTTCCATTTTTCCAAGACTAGGGAATCTGTGATAAGATTTGATCTTATACTGTCCGAGCTTTAGACTTCGGCCTAGGACGATGTTGTTTATATCCCCGCTTCGGACACCAAATTCGATCACTCTTTACCGAGCTATCCCTCGGTCATCTGGGCCGATGGTTGACATTCCTGTTGTTGAGACTTATAACCCAATAAGTTATCAGGGAAGAGCTCGGCAGGAACCGTACTCCAATTATTGCCAAAATATTGATAAAGGGGTAGAACCCCACCATCAACATCCGCCATATTCAGCATCGAGTCTCAGCCGCCCAAACTCATAAGCTACAACATCAAAAGCGATGGCGTCCCCGCACTGCAATCCGATTTTGGATTAGTTCCTCCATCGTATTTCGATTTGAGCAGAGAGAGAAGGGAAAGGGAATCTAGTATCATCAAAAGATGAAGACATAGATGAGAATAGAGGTGAAGATGGAGAGATATACTCAAGTCGTAGATTTCTGGGGATGAATGGATTTAGGGTTTGGAGCAGATGTGTTTTCTCAAAAATGAGGATGATGAAACGTTTTCATTGAGACAAGGAAAAAAAATAGAAGGGAGAAACTGAAAAAAATAAAAAGTGTAGCAGGAATGAAAGTTTTATTACCCCCTTACACTATTATAACGTTTGCAATGACATATATGTTATTAGAGATAACCATTACCTTTCAAACGAGATGCAAAATTTCTTTTAATTATCTAACACTATACCATAGCGTTTACGGATATAGAAAATTATCTTACATAATCCTATCAGAATCCCTTAGTGAAGTTTGAAAATGAAGGAGATAAAGAGCATTAATGTTTGAAACTAATCCCTTAGCGAAGTTTGAAAATGAAGGAGATAAAGAGCATTAATGTTTGAAACTAACCCAAGACATGCAAACAACCTTTAAAGACTTTCATAGATATTAGACCCATCAACTCAATGCTTCCTCATCCATAAACCAAATATATCTTTCTCTTCACTTACAACTTCCAGATGACCAAACAATTCCAATCACATAAATATGTCCACGATGAGCATGTCCGGAAATTCAATCAAACAAAGGTAACACATTCAGAAAGAAAAAAAAAGAATTCCCATCCTCTACACTTTAAAATTCAATGAAAAACTGTAAAAATCACAAAAGTTTACAAATATCCGTAATATTTCTAGACACAAGACAAAGAAAACCACAAACCCATTGTGTGAATGTCATTTGGGCGAAACAAGAAAGAGTAATAAGTTCTCAAGACTTGGATGATTGGTACGAATAAAAGAAAGGTGATTCAGTTAAAGTGTATACCTCAGTGTCCTCCTGAAGAGGAGCGAGTGAGGCCACGAGAGATTTCATGTTCGGCCTTTCACGAGCTTCATACTGCAAACAACATAAAGCCAAGAAAACAAAATCCTTTCCAACATTGTTTAAGAAATCACCTTCGAGACAAGAGTCAACTAAAATCAGGAAGTTCTTCCACAAATGAGATCAAGCACCTACAGAACAATATTAGAGAATTTGGAATCTTAAGCTAAAAAATTGAGTAGTACCAACATCAGGCCTATCGTGTTTAATCGGCTTGTATGAGACAAAAAACTCAACTACGTATGAGATAGTGGACACAACCTAATGCTAAGCTTAAAACGAGAGGAAATGATTACCACTTTGCAAAACTTCTTAATCACAGCCATTGACATCCCCGTCAAACTTCTAGAGAACTTAAATAAAGTTACAAAAAATGGGAAAAATCAGCAAATATGTAATTTTCCACCGAAAAATCTAGAAATGAGTCTCATCTAGGGTTTTTGAAGGTTTACCTTTTGCAAAAACGAGAAGGGAAGAGTTTGATGAGATCATCCTTACACATATTGAGAAGAGCATTGAAATCTACTCCTTTGAAGGAAAATTTCTTGAAAGTTCTCTACATCAGCACTTTGGTACCATTTTCGCCTATAACATTTTTCCCCAATTTTAGAGGTTTAGAAAGTTGAAAAATACAATTAGAGAAAAAGAAGATTCAACGATTTTAGAGTGGAGAAGAAAAACTCATCATGATTTGGATCTCTTTGAAAGGATAAAACCTTAAAATGGTGGATCTCATAGAGTACCAAATACCCACATCCTTCCGTTTTAAGCTTTGGTTGCAAAAACTAACCATATTTCTTTATTCGCCAGCATTGTTCTCCTCCACGGGCTAATAGAATCCTGCATAAAGGAAAATAGGAAATAAATAGTAAATTTTAAATTTGGTCCAAACCCTAAACCTCAAGCTAAGGAGATGATGCAAATCACGAGAAGAACGAGACTAAGAACTAAACCCCCAAATCTTGTTTCTTAAACGGGGGAGTAGTAGAAAGGAGATGATGCAAATTCAGTCGAATCTTCAAATTTATATTTCTCTACATCTCTTAAAGAAAATCCTTGATCTCCTCCTACGCTGTCCTGAAAGGATTGAAAATCAAATATGAAAATCCAACGTTCCACCAAAATTCTTCAAGTCTTCTTATGGACCAGTAAATGAGACCTACAAAACTAAAAGAAATTGGTCATTGTCGTAGTACACAGATGGGATATCGCCGTAATTAAAGTCTCATGAGGATAAAAGATACCATTTAGAACTATAGAAGAGATGAAGATGACGAGAAAACTTAAACGGAAAATTTTTTCTTTTATGTACGCTTTTTTTCTTCAATTAGCTCAGTGGAGGGAAAATGTCTTTTTTTTATAACAAATTTGGATCTGTTGAAGAAGATGTTCAAAGTTTTGTTTTCCTAGTCATTCAGAGAGTAGATTACATTCTTAATAAACTTCTTAATTTCCCGAATAAGCATATTCGTGTCTCGAGAGGGCTTTAGATGATGCCTCAAATAACGCTCTAACCAAATTGCATAAATGGAGGTCTGAATAACAAGTCCAATGGGGAGGAAATCAAGTCGATCACAGTTATGCATGACGATAAACTGATAATTAAAATCAATATGAAGAGACATGTAGGATACCACACTCTATGTAGTAATGTGAAAGTTGGAATCTCATAATTGAACGAGAATAAAAAAGAGCTTACAACTTGCTCTTCAAAAAGTTATTGTAAAGGCCCCATAACTCTACTATTCCCCATCCACGTTTCCATTTTCTAATTTTCTTACTGTTAGTTTCGTTTTTTCTCTATACGAAAAAACATTTACTATGTTTTTTTTCTTTCTTGGATATAAAACTTTAGAATTATTTTTGAACCCTGAAAATTCAGTTCAAGTCAAGTATGGTTTTTATATTTGGATATGAGGGTTGAAGATTCAATGATGAGTTAAATTTTAAGTAAAGGGAAAAAGATTAAATATGGGGTTCGGATGGGATGCTTTGAACCTTACTTTATAAGTAGAAATGAGTTACAAAAAGAAGTAGACAAGTGGTTTTGACGAACAAGATCAAACTGATATCGAAATCTGACACCTAATGACTTAGGAAACCGAGCTAAAATGTTAAAGACGATCTAAGTTCTATCTCTCTAGTCATAATCCCGAGTATTATCTGAAGTTCATCTCCCTCTTGGTTACATTTAATGTGCCTCCTATTTATACTGAGCAGGTGAGCTCGTGTTTTGAGAGTCATCATTTGCTACGAGGTTGTCAAGCTAGGATTGTGGGCAGTTGGATAGGTCATCATTTTTTCAGAAGTCGAACTGTTTATGGTCAGGAGGCAGTTGCGTCTAAGTTCAACAGCTTTCTTCTAACGCGTCCTCAATCGATGGCTCTCGTTTGATGTAGACTACGTGTCAAGCATCCGCCAAAAATAGGGTCTTCGAGTTCGCAAGGTAGCGCTCGCTTACTGGCTTGGTTTGGTATTGACGTAGTTTTCGGACGTTGTGCCTAAGCTGATGATCGACTTATGGGCTTGATCTGAGCCGCACTGATTTGGGCCCTTGTTTTGGGCTTTAGCTTGCTTCATCAGTGATCTTGGGTTGATTCGGGTCGAGCCCTTCTAGGGGGGGAGGGGGTGCTAAATCCACTTCCAACACTTAGCCCCCCCAGTTCATTGACGTTGCATCGCGTCACTAGACCGCTCTGATTTCTTGGGTTAGGGGCGAATCAAACCTAGAGCATGCGAAGTCAGGCCAACATGTCTTTTGAGGCGTCACCAAGTTTTTCGGTTACGTCCCTTGAACTTCCATCTTCTGCCTATATATTGAGCGCGGAACCCTCAGGTTTACCCAATCACTTATGTAGATAAACCCGTTTTCTTCTTTCTTTCTTTCTTTGTTTCAGAGATCCGTTTGTTTCTCCGGCTCCTTCTTTACTTTCTCCTTTTCCGTTCTTCAGGTAAATGGGAACCCAGTTATTCCTATACTGCCCGTTCTCTCGGGTCGCCGAGCTCGTGTTGCTCCTTGAGAAAATATAGTTACGTCCACCGTACAACCTAACCCTTCGACTACCATTGACGGTCCATGCTTCTCAGGACCTCGCCTTGTTAATGGTGGCTCAAATGTCACCATTTTGGACGGCATACCAGCCGTCATTACTGAGTCGGAGGCGGGGGCGTCTCTGACCCTTGTGCCTCCCGCCGATGCATAAGTTCGGATGGAAACACCTTATGCTCGAGCGGTTGCTTCAGAGGATCCCTCGTCCATGTTTCCGAGCAAACAGGCGAGAACCAATGCGTCCAAGGGGGTTGTTGGTAGGGTAAAGGCGGCGACAGAGGAGGTATTTTTCTCGAGCAGTAAGGCTCGAGGAACGGTCGGTACGTCAGTATACTCGATTGGGGGTAGGCTATACGTCAGTTTTGACGAGCCTAAGGAGCGTCGGATTACTCTTTATCCCGACGCGTGTGCGCATCTCTTCTGGGAAACGGGCCTTGTTTCGAGGATCTCGGTGATCTGGACGAGGCGGAGAATATTCGGATAGGTTCGCATATTTTGGGTAGGGTGAGTTTTACTCGGCCTTTGTATCCTAGCTTGTTTATTTTGCTTCTTACTCTACTTCGATTTCTTGTGTAGGCCCAATCGGTATTTAATGGTATCTCGTCAGTTATGATGGGAAGGTGAAGGATCTTCTCGAGGAGGTTGAGGCTCGAGAAGCTGAACTGGCCAAGATTCAAGGCTCGGTGGACGATCGCGTTACCAAGGAGGTGGAACGTTATCCGCCGAATTATCTCTGGCCGGGGAGGCATTGAAGAAGGCCAAGGTGGTGGCGGAGGCGCCCGAGAAATTTTCCTCCCAAGTCCTCCGACATGATGAAAAATGCAAGACGCTGGTCGATCGGGTGAATGAGCTCCGTGACCAGCTTCTTAAAGACAAGGAAAAGGCTGAAGCGGAATTGAAAAGTGTTGTTGAGAATAGCACGTCTCAAGCTCGAGGGGAGATGATCGAAACAATCGCTCCGATCTTGGGACAGGTTTGGGAGTTTAAGGAGAACCAGAAGAAGTACCTGAATGCTCTGCTTACTCTCGATATGTATCGGTCAGGCTCGTAATGCGTCAAGACTCCTCGCGAAGAATTGGGAGTTGCTGTGTTGGACGAGTATGTCACCGAGCTGGCGGAGCAGGAAGCCGAGGCAAAGGGGGGATCTGAATACCCGAACTCAATGAGGCGATCTTGAGCCCGGACTCGTTGACCCCGGCGACTCCTACGGCTTCTCTTGGAGCTTCTTGGTGTATATTTGGCCTTCAGCTATTCGCCTTTGTTGTACCTCCGGTTCCCTTTTTGCCATGTCTTGATTTTTTCTTGTACTTTTTGAGTTCTTTCGATGGTCGGACTTGTGGCTTTTAATTATCTGATAATAAATTTATGTTTTCTTTCTTTCTGCTCCAATCCTATTTTTAAATGAGAAACAAATTATCATAACTTTATGTGGAAAGTTGTTAAGATAATCCATGGAACCTTGATGGTCGGAATGACGATAGGACTTGAGACGGTAATCAAAACGCGCACATTTACGAACGAACTCGGCTTAGACTTGTGTTTTCAATTTGGAAACTACGTTCGCTTTGGAACGTAATTTTTTTTGGATTCGAATGGACCACTTAGGGGGTAAGGTGGTCGGCCCAACTGCGTCCAAGGGAGCACATATATGCAAAAATGGGCCTGGCTTGGGTGTACGGGTAATTTGTGGACGTAATAGATTTTTCTGTGAAGCTGACTCATGTTCGTCATAGCTGCGCCTCTAGAGAAGTTGCCTACATACCTTCTATAGAAGGATAAAGGCATTCGTAGTTCGGTACACAGATAGCGAGGTCTATTCCTTGGTTTTTTTTTTTTTTTGAAGATTGGAGAAGCGAGTTTGACAGATGCTTAAATGAGTGAATCTTACATAGTTTTTTATTGTGTGAGAAGATGAGTTGGGGGAGAAATTCGATGGACTGAGCAATCGTTGATGGAGAGGTGAGGGAAGGGGTGGGCCAGTTTGTTGATCGACCTCTAGCTTCGTTTCCAATCTTATTCGGAGCGCGGCGCGGGGCCAAATCCTCATATCATAATGCGGTTTGCTTGCGAAGCACGTCCTTGCCTCGGCTTGGAAACCTTTGATCACTGCGGTTCCCGACCTGGTTGGGAATTTTATGCACTTGTGATAGGTGGAAGCGACGGCTTTGAGATGGTATAACCATGGGTTCCGAGGATAGAGTTGTAGATCGTCGACTTGTCAATCACCTGAAATTTGACAAGAGTTGTCCCATACCTGCTACTGGCTGGAAGAGCGATCGTTCCGATTGTGAGGGATGACTGCTCGTTGAAATCCGTCAAGGAGCGAGGGTTTTGGCTTGATCGAGTACTCGTGGAGACGCATTTTGTCCAATGATGAGGTTGATCGAACTACCTGTATCGACGAGCATTGTTGATGGTGGGGTTATCACCCCTTATAAACAACTCAGAATTAATTAGGATATAGTCCTTCTAGTTTTGCTATGATCCGATCTCGGGAAATAAACCCGAGTTTAACTAAGGCCTTAGAGCCCGAGTCAATCTCTTTATTCCCGAGCCTTAGGCTCAGATTATCATCAAAGGACGGAACTACGTGTGGCTTGATACCTTCCGAGGGTACGTAGGCAGCCTTTTACGGGGTTCAGCTATAACATGAAGACCCCTTCGGGAGACCTTTTAGGAGCGACCTTTACCGTTAATTGCCGAGCGGTTGCACATCAAGATGAACCTAGCTATTTAATCCCCCGATTAAATAAGATGTACTTGCAAAGAGGTCCTTTTAATTAGAAATAATCAAAAGCCAAACCCCTGCATCAACAAGCATGTGCGCGACTTTGCAATCTGCAACCGTCATAGTGATTACGAGAGGATCATTATGCGGGAGACCCAACCCGTTGAGGTCGATTTTGCTAAAGGTTACGCTTGCTCCTCCTCCTCCGTGCTGCACACAAAGATCGTGTTATGTTTATGCGTTACGATAGCCATTATTTTGGTAGCCCTGATTGAAAGAAATAAGTCGTTAAAATCCATCAGTCCGCACATGATCATATTTATGCGTGCGCGAGGAGGCGGAGAAGGTATCTCCTCGGGGCTTCGCTCGGGGTTCTGGAGGTGAGGAACTTCTTCTCGAGGCTGCTGTTCTGGTTCAGGGGGTTGAAGTGTGGATACCTGGTTTACTTGTGGTGCTGCTTGCTTCCCGTCGTTCCTTGGTCTAGGGGGAGGGATGTCGACATTTCCTTTCTTGAAGCTCTCGCTTAAGTGGTAGTTCATATGGTGATATCCTTCTATCGAATGCCTAAACCATTTATTGTAGTCGCAGTAGGCCTTCAGATCGTGGTTATTATCTCGTGGTCTCTTCGCATTAGGATCTGGGAGTGTGCTCCCTTCTCCGACAAGGTTCACCGTTGCTCGGCGCGTCTTTGCTTATAGATCTATGGCTCACTGTTGCTGTGCAGCAAAAGTTAAGGCTGGAGGGGCTTGAAGAGGAGGATTGGAAGCTCCCTGCTCTTCGTCCATTTGGATGAAGGTCTTGGCCTTACAGAAAGTGTCTTCCAGGGATAGTGGCTCGCGTACGTTGAGTTCGTACTGGAATGGGGTTCCTTTCCGGATACCGTTCTAGAGCGCGGGAATCGACATCCAATCGGGCATATAGGAGCGGGATGACACGTCTCTATAGCGGTCGATGTAAGATCGCATCGTTTCTCCGGGAGCATGGACTGTGGTCTAGAGTTCTAATGCGGCAACGTCTTTTTTAACAAACGCAGCGTAGTGGTTTGCGAGAGCGGTTTCGAGTTGATTGAAACGGCTGATGGAGTTCGGTGGGAGGCGAGCGAACCACTAGAGGGCCTCGCCCTCCAGGTTTTCGGGGAACATACGGCAATATCCGAAAAGTTAGTGCAAGTCAAGTACAGGTTTTATGTTCGGATGTGAGGGTCGGAGATTCAACGATGAGATAAATTTTGAGCATAGGGAAAAAGATTAAATACGGGGTTCGGATGGGATTCACCGAACATTATTTTTATAATTAGAAAGGAGTTACAAAGAGAAGTAGACAGGTGGTTTTGACGAACAAGATCGAACAAGAAGCTGAGATCGGAATCTAATACTTAATGACTTAGGAAGCCGAGCTGAAATGTTAAATACGATCTAAGTTATATGTCGCTAATCGTAATCCCAACCAATATCTGAAGTTCATCTCCCTCTTGACTACATTGAATGTCACTCCTATTTATACAGAGGAGGTGAGCGTTATGATCGTAGCAGGTGAGGTTGTGTCTCGAGAGTCATCATTTGCTACGAGGTTGCCGAGCTAGGGTTGCAGGCAGTTTGATAGGTCATCATTTCTTCAGTAGTCGAACTGTTTATGGTCAGGAGGCATATGCGTTTAAGTTCAGCAGCTTTCTTCTAACGCGTATTCAATCGACGGTTCTCGTTTGGTGTAGACTACGTGTCAAGCATCCGTCGAAAGTAAGGTCTTCGAGTTGGTAGGGTAAGGCGCGTGGCACTCGCTTGCTGGCTCAGTTGGGTATTGACGTGGTTTTCAGGCGTTGCGTCGAATCTGAGGATCGATTTCTAGACTTGAACTGAGCCGCGCTGGTTTGAACCCTTGTTTTGGGTTCTGGCTTGTTTTATCAGTTATCTTGGGTTGATTGGTATGAAACCTTATATGGAGGGGTGCTAGACCCACCTCCAACACTATTTATGTATAATATTTTTCTTTTATAATATATATGTCGATTGGTTGCTAGGCTTTTAAATTTTTTAAGTCTTGAAACTATAATTTTTATCAATCTCACATTAAGGTTTCAAGTCTTCAGAAAATTTCAAAGTTTAATTTTTTGTCTTTTCTCTCTACAATGAGTATTTTTTCTAGAGCAAGTAATACAAGACTTTCAATATTTTTTAAAAGTCACAGCCAAACCAATTTTAGAGGCAAAGCCTAAAATAAAAATCCTAAATAAACATCCCCAATAATTTCAAGATCATGTGTACAAAAGTGGGCCTTCCTAAAATATCAATGAAAAAAATTTACTCCACCTCTTTTAATTCCTAGATTGTCCTGGCAGCATTTGAAAGTAAAAGATGTATTACAAAATTTCCACGTCACTAAGGACGTATCGATCACGGGTGGTTGTGGAATGCTTATGTTTTAATTCCATTATTGCCCTTTTGCGTTTAATAGGAACAAATAAATGTATAACAAATCACCATTATGATTAAAGAGATATTAGTTATGGGTGAATACAATGGTGAAATTTCTTTACTTTTTAAAATTGTTTTATGAAAAGACTAGCGTTCTATGACAAACACAAATTTCGAATTAGCGACCAAACGAGATCATTATGGGTGTGTGATTGATCAAACAATGATGTGTTTGCAAATGGGCGAGATAATACTGAAGACGAAGGATTCATTTTAATGGGACTTACGCAATAATCTTGTTGGTGAAGAAGGCATAAATAATGTCTACCAGCAGAGCCTCTCTCGCGCTGAGATCTTTGATTCTCAAATAAAGAAATATGGGTAGGTAGATACGAATACAACTACTACAATATAATTTTGGTAAATTAATACTCGATAAATTAATAAAATTTTCTAGTTGAGTTGGATTAGTGTAAAATTTAACAAAATTCGATATGATAATAAGATAACAATATTTTAGAAATTCCTAGGTAAATATATGATTCCAATAATATTTTAAATTAATAATGATATATATATATATATATTATGCATATATAATTAAGTCAATTTAGTAAAATAAGATTCTAGTGTTTTTTATTCTCGAATCGCACAAAATAATTGTGAAGAGTTCTAGACGCGATCATTGCTTCTTTACTTGTAGCCGTTTCTAAAGGTGCAGTGTAGAACAATTCGAAGCAAAAAAAAAACTATTTTTAAAATAAATTGGAAAATAAAAGAAAAATGAATTTTACTATAATGTGGAAAACATGATTACAAAAATAAAATGTAAAAAATTTAAAATATTATTTTCCGCGAACGTATATTGTTCTCGATGGACCAATGTCTCTTTAAATTAATAAATTGATATCTCTATAAATTAATAAAATTATATGATCCTAACTTTATTAATTTATAAAGATTTTACTCTTTGTAGAAAAAGGACGAGGGCAAGCCGAATATTGTTCTCGATGGACCATTTACGTGACTCACACCAAAAAAAAATTGTAGTTTTTTCCACGACAGAGACGCGCCTGGCCGGTGGACAGTCAGCATCTTTCAAAGCAACGAACGATGCGGTAAATAAATATGTACGCATGATTTTCCACCCAACGTTGTGAAGCAATCGGAAGAAACTTCGTAACGAGATCACGGGAAACTTTTCAAGATCGAAATTGACTTAAAACGAAAAGTATTCGAGCAATGAAAAATAGGTTAAGAGTACTATAATCCTATTAGTGCTTAAGAAAGCTCTGTTTTTTATTTGATGTGTGGTGAGTCCTTCTGCAATAAATGGTGGTACGAGAATCATCTTATCTAGTAAACTAGTTTCACAGAGAGACATGTCCAGATCTTCATATCATCAGTTTGTTCGCATTTGGAAAAATCCTATCGTATAATGAAGACAATAAGGTGCTTTGTCCAAATTTAAAGATAACTAGTACGCGAGCTGGAGGCAGACCATGTACAAAGACCATGTAAGCTATAACTCAAACCACTTAAGCAATGTTTTGCCGAGAATAGTTACAGTAAATCGTGAACATCGATACATTTTCATATACTAACAAAGAATTGAGAGGTTGGCATACCACGTAAAATTGTGTCTAAAATATATCACTTCGTTTATGTAGAGTCTACACAAGGTTTTTCAAGAGCTTCATATGGTTTGCTCACAATTTGGTAGAACCTATTGAATAATCTCTATCCTCTAAGGCGTGTTCTCCGAATTTTACTAACTATGAGCTTGAATATAGAAAAAGAGAAAATACATAACCAAAACATCACAAACTAACCCGACTAGGTTTTTTAGAGCATCCAAATCCATAATTATATCACCATAATGATCATACTTTGACTTATTGCATTTCTAATCAACATTTCCAAACTTTTGAATGGTTAGGAATGACATATTACAATATATATAATAGGTATGAGATTAATGAGGATTAGGTGGACCAAACCAATCCGAATTTGGCCATGTGTTTTTGAATAGCTAGGTTATAAGTCTATGTCCCCTCTAAGAGCCTTCTATCACTACTAATGACATGATCATTCGATTTAGTGAAAGCATTGTAGGGTGTTTGGTGATTCTTAAAGACACTTAGTTGATAAGAATGTAGACTAGGTGATGTGAGCTATAAGCTGCCATCCTTACTTAATAGTCGAGTAATGGAAAATTTTCCAAAGAATACCCAAACTATTTAATTCTGGCAAAAAAAATACATGAACTACATTGATGGCCCAAAAATACCTCAACTTTGATTGGCTTTTTTGATAATCAACAAATTTTTTGTTGACTCGACAAAAACAACACACCGTTATTTACTTGCTAACATCCGTTAACAGACGTTTGAGAGTCTTTTTATACATTTAATTACGTTATATATTAGGAAAATTCAAGCTGACCAGAGAATCGATCATAGTGTAGTAGTTTTAAGTTTGTAACATAGTTAGATTATCTGATAATCTTGAATTGGACTAATATATAACTTAATTAAATGTATAAAAAAACTTGCAACCGTTTGTTAACAGATCTTAATAGATAGGTAACATATCAGATAACGGTGTGCTGTTTTGACCAAATCAACCGCAAATTTGTTGATTATCGAAAAATTCAATCAAATTTGAGGTATTTTTTGACCAGAAATGTAACCCAAGTACTTTTTTGCCAAAATGAATTATTGTATGTATTATTTGGCAATTTTTCATCGAGTAATAGATTCCAAACTACTAGATCTAGAACTTTAAGAAAACTTTCTCATCCACAAAGCCTTAGGTCCATATAAATATGTAACATTTTCGACTTCAGGTTAATCTTCAAGTTAACTCATGTCACCTTTATTTTATTTGTTTGTAGCCTTAGGAAAACCCCATAAAACCCATAAAACCCTTTTAGTTACATTTTACATCCTATGTAGTTAAACCAAACCAACCATCAACTAATAAATCTCATTCTTTGTGGTTCGACACCCTCGCCTTACCTCTATCTACTCTTTAAGAATAGACTAGGCTAGATTTATGGCCTATAAATATTTTTTTGACGAGCAATTTAGTTTGAGTACGACTAGACCCTATAACTGATTCATTACTGGGTTTTTTTGTGTCACTCAACACAAGAGAAATCAAATTTTCTGAGATAGTGGGAATGCTCAAGGAACATGAAATGGAGTGTGGAATTGCCCCTACGAAGAAAGAAATAGCATTGTGATGTGTGAAGTAATTCTCCTAAAATAAATTGCAAGTGCACAGTGTACATATGCAATATTTATGTTATCGATCCCACAAAGAGTTAGGGTTGATCTATGATTTAAAAAATCTCAAGTAATGAAAATCCCTAAAAACCAAGGAGTTTGAAAACGTCGGTTTGTGTTCAATTATGGAAAATATTAGATCTAGGATTTTCGATTAGTAACTATGAATTATGAATTAAGCACTCAATCAGATTTTATCTCTTGATTCTAGAACTCTAGACACTTGGTGATATGATTTTCCAAGAGTCTGTTAGGGCAACACCTTTGTTTAAAAACTTAAATCTCAAAAGTTCTTTTGGATTGTCGCCGAATATACAAGCAGTAGAATCGAGCTAGATATGTTCAAAAGGTTCCCAAACAGGCATTGGCTATGAACGCACCTTACTCACTACAAAGAGATAAAGCGATCACTAATCCATGACTGCTATCAGATCTCAGCATAATTTGATAAAAGAAGGTTCACGATTCCGCTAAGTCAGTTAAGAGCAACTGTAGCGAAGAACCTTTTGTGATAAAACTGATTGATTAAACCTATCTTAACCATTCATAGAAGACCATAAGAAATACCCTAAATCTAATGAGGTGACTACTCAGACATGATAATTGTATCACAAATCATTATTAGATTAATGAGTTGTAAAAGAGATTAAAATAGATAATAGAATATCAGAGGGTCTTGGATCTTAATATGAGTAAAGAACAGCCTCTTAACTTCTTAAGAGTCTAGTAACAAATAAAAAGAGTAATACCTAGGTAACTAGTAACAATGAATGGAACCAAAAATTTAATGAATGTTTGTGTGATTGCTTGTGAATGTGAAGTCTGCGTGTATCTTTTTCTACAGATGTAGAGCATATTTTATAGCTTCTTAGGTTGGTCCTAAGGTAGAACCTCCTTAAAACTTGAGTCGGGCTTCATTGGAGCTAAACATGCCAATCTTGCAAATCTCGTCCGAATGACATGTCTTCATTAAATATTTCATATCTTGGGATTCAAATACTCAATAAGCTTGATTCAAATTGGAGATTAAAACTAACTTACATATCTTAGTCTTAGTATGGGGATCGCCTCCTGGTTCTTTGGGTAAGTGGATCAAAGGTTGTCCAACTTGTGGTTTTTGGATTCTGTCTCTTCATCTCATGTCCTAGTTTTGCTCCAAATCTCTTTATTAACTCATTTTGTTCTAAAACATAATTTTCTAGTAAAACCTGTATAAATATCTAAAACATACTACAAAGACTCTATAAAAACACATATATCATGGTAGAAAATCGGTAAAATCCATGATACATCACACTGTCAGTTGCGAAGGACACCAACAAGATAGATGATTTGGAGGCCATGGTTGGAAATCTTGCAAAGAAGTTAAATCAAGACTTAAATGATATATCTAAAACTCTTCACGTCTTGGATTCAACAAGAGGGGGTTCGACTCTGAGAGAATTGTACCTAAAGCTTATGCCCAATACCATGAGTGCAGTAGATATAGACGCTATATATCTCAATATCCTACTATGAGGAGAAAGGAAACAAAGTGAAGTGAGTGCAAAGGGCTTTGACATACTCAGCAAGAATGTTTATGTGATCGGCAAAAGAGAAAAGATAAGTCATTATTATGGATGGATGGTGAAGAAACTGATGAAGACAATGGAGATGAAGATCTCAATTACTTTCTGGAATTGATCGGAATTACTGACTATGATGACACGAAAGAGGATTCAGACTGTTATTTAGTACTTGTTAGAAATGCAGATTTGGACTTAGAAGTCTATGATGATAAGCTCGAGACTGACATTTAGAAGGAGTATAAGTCAATGTGTGAGTTATTACTTAGATTAAGCAAGGAGAACTTGAAACTAAAAGCTGAAAATGAGGAGCTAAAGAGTCACAATCAGAAACTACCAAAAGAACTAAGGAAGGGAAATGTTGTCGCGAGTGACTCAAGAAATGGAGGTGATGCAGATATGAAGAATGAGAATGAGATGCTTAAGAAGAAGACTCAAACCTTGGAAAATGAGCTTGAAGCAGTGAGACATAGGTTTGAGAACCTCAAGATCAAAGATGATAAGCAATGCAAGAAAATCAAGATGATAATTGGAACAAAGAAGCTAAAAAAGTGTTGATGGAGCAATATAAGCCAACCAGAACATTCATGGTGTGTTACTATGGTGTGAATCACACACGCAAGGTGACCTTTTTCAGTAGTGGTGCAAGACCAATGTTCTAGAACCAAGATACTCAAGATTCAGGGATACCATCTAGCGATGGACCATGACAAGGTTCGAATGAGTCAAATCAAATACAAGAACCAAGGTAGATACATAGGTTTCAAGGTCAAAACTCGGGAAGGCACCATGGAGCAAGAAACTTGTGGGGGAAGGACTCATCATACCTCAAGTATGACCTCGGGCTGGCAAAATAGATCAAGAGTCAATCACATTTATGAGAACTGCTTCTATTGTGAAAATTATGAACATTACAAGGCGCAATGTTTCCGATATTAGAGAAGGCTTGACCTACTGTGGTATCAAAATGAGTACTATGTGGACGGAAAAACATAAATCAAGGTTGGGTTAGACAATCTGACCTATATGGTGACTACATGATGGGGCACACAACAACTTTGTTCAGAATAATGGATACAAGAACAAGATGTGCTACATAGTCTTCTTGACAATAGAAAAGACAAAGGGAGAGCTATGATATTTTGATAGTGGATGCTTTCGTCATATGACATGAAAACTTGAAAATCTTGATGAAGTTAAGACACTAAAAGGGGGTATTGCTACTTTTTTTGATGGTAATGTTGGAATCATCAGGGTAAAGACAAGACAACCCACAATGAGTTACCAAAATTGAAAAATGTATACTATGTTGAAGGTCATTAGTTTAAGTTAATTGTGTGATCTGAGAATGAAGGTTTTGTTCACTAGCAAGCAGTGTCAAACAGTAGAAAATGATTATAGGGTTGTCATGGATGGAGTACGAATGAGCAACAATTGCTACATGTGGTAAAAGGAGTCAAAATTCTACAGCTCTAAAATATATCTAAATATGTGGCATTAAAAACTCGGTCATATGAACATGAGAAAATCTGACAACACTTGTCAGAGAAGGTTTGGTCAGAGGTATTTTCATATCTCAAGTGTCAGGAGATGGTGTATAGTCTTTGTAACAAAGAATGCAATTTAAAGTGCAACAAAAGAAGGTCTCTAAGAAATTCAGACAAGTCATCCACTTGAAGTAGTTGACATGGATTTGATGAGACCAATGAAACTTTAAAGCATTCGTGGAAAGAGGTATGTTTTTGTCTTGGTTGATGACTTTACACGGTTTATATGGGTTATATTCTTCAAAGAAAATTCATATACATTTGGTGAGCTTTCGAATTTGGGTTCTTCAATTGGTTAATGAGAAAATGAGAGATCAAACATATTCAAAGGGATCATGGGAAAGAGTTTTAGAATAGACTGATGGAAACATTATGTGGAAATTAAGGAATTTCACATCAGTTTTCAGTTCCAAGGACTCCCCAAAAAAATGGAGTTGTGGACCATAAATAATCGTACACTTTAGGAGATGTCCCTGGACATGATATATGGAAATAAAGTACCTAAAAAATTATGGGCTGAGGGAGTCAATATAACATGCTACATCATCAACAAATTCTACATTAAGAAAGGGACCACAAAGACTTCGTTTGAACTATGACATGGAAATGTATCAAACCTAAGCTACTTTCATGTATTTGGGTGTAGGGTATACATTCTCAATGATAAAGATCATCTTGGGAAATTCGATTCTAGGAGTGAGGAAGGTATATCCATGGGTTATTCAGAATACAATGCAATTTTTGGAGTTTACAATAAGAGAATCAAGGTGATTGATGTTACAATAAATGTTGTCTTTCATGATGCATTGTATGTGCGTTCGGAGTTAGATGCTAATCGTGAGGAAACAAAAGAGAATACTGCCTCATCAAAGAATCCCTCAGAGAAGTAGACAAACAGGCCTGAAAATGGGAAAGAGAAGGAGGAACCGGAGTTCACCTCAAATCCTGCTACAAGCAATATGACACGGGAAATTTCTTCGTTAAATATACACAACCAAATGAGAGCAAGATGAGCTGATTTGGATTTAGAGGAGGTTGTGAAGTTTGTTTGCTTTGTCTCAAAGATAGAAGATCACAGAGCAGCGTTGGAGGATGATTTATAGATTTTGGCCATGCAAGAAGAGTTGGAACAATTTGTAAGAAATTATGTATGAGAATTGGTTTACATGCCTGAGAGTGTTAATGTGGTTGGTACAAAGTGAATCTTCAAAAACAAGTGTGAGTAAGAAGAAATTGTCACAAGAAATAAAGCACGATTAGTGGCTTAGGATTATTCACAGTTGAAGGTGAAGATTTCGATGAAACATTTTCTCATGTGGCATGTCTTGAGTTAATCAGTTTCTTTCTCGGAATGACATGCATCATGAACTTCAAGGTATATTAGATGGATGTTAGGAGTGCATTATTAAATGGGTTTCTTCAAGAGGAATTCTATGTTGAGCAACCAAAAGGGTTTGAAGACGTTCATTCTCTAGATCATGTGTAGAAACTCAAGAAATCTCTATATTGGTTGAATCAATCTCCACGACCTTGGTATGAATGACTGACGGGGTTTCTAGTCGGGTGTGGATACACTGGAGGTAGTGTGGATATGACCATGTTTGTATTGTCACACGGAAAGGACATTATGGTTGTTAATATCTATGTTGATGACATCATTTTTGGGTCCACATCACAAAAGATGGTGAATCAGTTTGTGGACAAGATGAAGAAGGAATTTGAAATGAGCATATGTGGTGAACTGAAGTACTTTATGGGATTTCAAGAGATTCGGATTTGAAGGAGTAAGAAGATCAAGAATTCCTATGAGCCAACAACCAAGCTGTTCAAATATAAGGAAGGTATGAACGTTGATGAGAAGCTCTATCGAGACATGATAGGAAGATTATTGTACCTCACGATCAACAGACCTCATATGTGCCTTAGTGTAGATGTATGTGTGAGATATTCAACTAGTTCACGATATTCACATCGTCAAGTATGCGAAGGAGATAAGCGAGCTAGGAATCTACTTTTCCATGAGTTCAAACCAAAACTTTGCAGGTTATTGTGATGTTGATTGGACAGGAAACATAATTGATCGTAAAAGTACTAGTGATGGGTGCTTCTTCTTGGAAACAATATGGTATCATAGCATTGTAAGAAGCAGAACTCAGTGTCATTGTCCACAACTAAAGCAGCATACATTGCCTTGTGAAACTACTAAACTCAACTATTGTGGATGAAAAAAAATTTTGTGGACTATGTAATGGACTTCGAACCTTTCTTGGTGTATTGTGACCACGAAAACGTCATTGATATTCCAAAGAACCTGGTGCAACACTCCTAAACCAAGCATATTGACATCCGTCATCACTTCATTTTGGAGCTTGTGGAGGACAAAAAGATAATTATTGAACATGTTATCACTGAATTGCACTTAGCTGATTCTTTTACTAAGCTTCTAGATCTCAATTGATTTGTCACCTTACGCAAGGCTAATGGGGTATGGAAAACTAATTATATATGTTGAGCATGCTGAGTGAGGCACCTATTGGCACATGAACTATATTATACGTAGACTCAACATGTTGTTCGACCAAGAGCATGAAAGGAAAATATTCGCCTCTCATAATGTTGTGTCATCACTGAAATATATGAGTTGAGTTAAGTAGAGCAAAGCAAGAGTACAGAAGGTTGTGTTTGATAAGCAGACCCCTATGTGAATTGAGACTTGAATAATGTTACATATGAGCTATCCACTAGACAGTGAGGTATCCCTTATAACTGAGGGGACTTTGCAATTATCATATGAACCACACACTAAGGTAAACTGTGAGGTGTCCCTTGCTATTTCAAGGAGAATCTTGAAGCCACTAGCGGTATATACATGTGGAAGAAGTTAAAAAAAAAGAAAAAAATTGTAAATAAAGCACAAAGCTGTTATGGCATGAGAGAGTGCAAGTCTAGTTTGGACACTCTGAATGACCATGGTCTACGATTTTAGTCATTGCATGATATACATGTATCATGAACTAGTCTATTGTATGTCTTGATAATTGGGGGGGGGGGTAAATTCAACACCCCATCGAGATATATCTGAGGTAATTCGTGTCTGACTTGTATCAATACCTATTTTTCCATGTGATTAACTGTTTGAGAATTATGTCCATAGCTCAGAATTTTACCAAGTGAAGTGTATGAATGCGGGGGTAGGGTGTTTTTAAAGGAAAAGAGTTGATACTTTGTCATAGTGTCACTGAGTTAGGTTGTGAGTCAGTAGTGAAAATTTCCAAGTGAATGTTTCAGTTATTGGTGCGCACTTTCTCTATGGGTGTTTGTATTATTCTTGGTTGTTATCCGAGTCTGGTATCTTGTTTTTTCTCTGCATTTTTATTTTTGTTCGAATATACACTCATGCAGGGATGATAGATGTCTACTATGAGTGAGTGAAAATGGGGTAGCATTATGTTGAGATCCATGGGTGTTTATTATGACTAATACTAGCTGTGTAGTGGTATCTCTTGTGTGTGTGTTCTCATGCAGGTTATATTCATGATATGTCAAATTCATAGAAAAAGGAGAATACCGAAAGTGAAAATTCTTGAGGCATATAATGAGGTAAGGGTTGAGATGCTGGGGTGGTAGCTGAGCCAGAAAAGGATGCAACATACATATGTGAGCAAGATTTTCGAATATGGACAGATTTTATGCGGATGGATATATCTAGGAAGATTTTGAAGTTGTGGAAAGATGACTTGGACATCTTGGAAAGAATAAAAAACAAAATTATTCTTTGAAGATATTATGAGGAGATTTTGGAAGATTTATTTACACAAAAATGTAACTAAATCTTGCAGATTGTCTTATATATAAATGACGAGTGTAACCATTTAGGGTAACGACTTTTGATGGGTTTTGTATGAGGTTTTTGTAGATTGTGAGAAAAAGAAAAAAAAGTTGTAGTACTTTTCTTGAGAGGGATAAAGATCTAGGTTAGGATAAGCTTACCAATACAAAAACGTGTAATTTGTATTCTTTGATTTCTAATAATACGTATTTAGATAAATATATTGTGTTACTGTATGATTTATTCATATCGGTTGAATCTCTAAACTTTCATAGATGACCTTAGTCTAATTAGTGATCCAACCATTGTTTTCATTCAAATCTTGAGAGCTTGTATCACTAAGAAACTTCATAGCCCCCAGATCTCAAAAAAACTCATTGAAAACCTTGAGGGTCATGGAGATTATTGGAATCCAGAGAAGTTATCGCTGCCACCAAAACACCTAATTCTTTATATAAGTCCTATAGCCACCTCTGTCATCCCTCACCTTCTCCCCCTCAATCTTTTTTCATCCAAAAAATTTCATCTCATACTTTTTATATAATGATTATTAAAAAAATCTATTAACAAAAAAGAACTACATTCTTCACTATTTTGTAATTATTTAACATTGATTAATCTAAAATTGTAGATAAAAAGAAAAAAAAATCTAAAATATACATATAAATAATTGAGGATAGATAGATAAATAAAGACAAATGAACAAATTAGGTTGGAATTTATTTAAAAAGTTTCTACAGTCTAGAATTTGGAAAACATTGTTAATTTTCACAAACAAAACTTTCATAATTGGGCAGATCAACACAAATTTTGAACCTCTGTTTAATTGCATCCGGATAAAAATTTCATACTTGTCACTCCCAAATCGAAAGTTCAATTCATTAAACCCCAAAAAGGTTGATTTCACGGTTTATTGTGTACCAAACACACCTAAAACAAATTTAAACCGAGTTAAAACCTTATTCCAACCAAATAAGACAAAAAGAAATGAATCCGAGCCGGCCCACCTCTTATTCTTCACCTAATTATTAACTCATAGTCTTTTCTAACGCTTCTTCTTGCGAAAATCAGCATATTTCTTCTAAAACAGTTAATAAGCATTTTCTTTATTTTTTTCTATTTGATTAGTAGATCAGTTTCTTCAATTTCGTGAGTTTTTCGTTTCCGATTTCATTTTATCTCATGTGAAATTTATGGAATCGAGTAAAAAGTAATTTTGAACTTCACCATTTCACAAGAAGTTTTTTTTTACTCGTAAGTTTGTTTGAGTTTTGTTTTAGGTAAATAAAATTTCCGCATATTTAGTTAGAGGACTTTTAGAGGATTTGGATTGTATATTCATACTTAAGCATTGTTGATAAAAAAAATTTCTAGCCGAGCTCTTGTACTTCTTAGAATCTTGTAACAAACCATTAATTATGAGTTTCAGAGAAATCCAATTCTTCTCAATCAACTTGTCAAAACCAAACATCAATTCATAGCTTGTTCCTTGATAACGTATATAGAACCTCTCAGATCCTAAATTCCATTACTCCATCTCACATCCTCAATTTCTTTTATCAATTTTCTTCAGAGTGACTTCATAATTACCCTATTTTTTTAACATATAACCTTTATTGAAATATTAATTAACTGATTTTAGTCATATAGAAATATAATGTAAGCTTCCATTTCTCTCTCTTCTTCAAAATCACGATGACATGACTAAATTTCATCCTTATGGTTGAGAAATTTAGACTATATTTACCCAAACTTAACGTTTAACTCTTATACAATTTCTTAAGAAGTGTATAAGAAAAACAAAAGCGGTGGTGTAAATTGGGCGGAGAATGATATTATCCTATGAACACACAAGGAATCTGATTTCAAAGATTCATTTTCTTCCACAACAACTTGGAATCAGATTCGCGAGTCATGCGTGGTTTTACCTTGGCGAAAGTCGTCTAGTTTCCTTGAACTATTCTAAGGCGTGAATTTATGACGTGGTTAACTTTTTTAGGCAGACCCCTCTACAGGTGATGAATGAAGATTTGAGTTGTTATTTAGTGGTATGTGTTATATGGTGAGTCAAATGAAACTCATGACCACTTGTGTTTTGCTTGCCCATACTCCTTCACGATATGGATAAAATTAAGTGGTGGCTTGTTAGGTTCTCGTGCCAATCGGATTGGGGTGATATAGTCAATCAATTCTCATGTAAGTATGTCTTGATTTCATACTTATTCGACTTGTTCTTCAAACCATTGTTTATGTTTTTGGCGTGAACGAAATGTGGGACATCACCAACAACATCCTTGTGGCACTGACTTACTTATTTGGGAGATTGAGAAGCTGATAAAAATAGAATCTCCTTTCTCAATTACTCTCTAAATAAGAAGCTTGAAAATCTTGTTAAAAGATGGTTTGAGGTTTGTGGAGTCACTCATATTTTGACATAATGTTGTTATTGTTTAAGTTTGTTTCCTAATTTTTCTAGTTTTCATTAGTGTTGTAAATATTCGTTGTTCTTTTATTTCAGTAAATAAGTTTAACTTTTCATTAAAAAAAAAATCTATAATAAACCTTTTTTTTGGAGAGAGAGTATTATTTGAGTAATTACAAAAAGTTAATGTTATTGTAGATAATTACTTTTTAAAAAGAACCTTTGTACTTATGACTTAAGTTAGTTGATGCGTCTAGGATGCTTTTTGTTCCATAGTATTTTCACAATAGGTAAAGATATTAGTTTTGTTTTGCCAACATAATCACAAAGAATAACTAGTCAAAGTCACTTTTAGATAATAAATAATTTATTGCAAGGAGAAAAAGAGTTGAATAACGTAGCTTAATTTCTTTTTCTTTAAATTTCTTACATAGGCCCGATGCGGTAGGCCTCGTAAAATTGATTGGATTGCGTTACAATGGAAGTCAATAATGAAATGTCAGGCTTTGTTTATCCTTTGACCGCACAATTATACAAGTGCGATTATATCTGTTTCTTTAAAAAAAAAAAAAAAAAACTGAACCTTCATTGCCATATATTGCCGCCGAATTAATAATGACTCTTCGGTTTATCATAAACCTTCCATTTTGTGACACCATAGACGGTGACTGTGTCACAATAGTATTGGTTTTGAAGTTATGATTCTCACAATGAATGAGTTTTTCTGTCTCTTATGTAGTCAGACCCGACCCAAATAGGTGGAGTAGGGTGGGGTAGAGTAATTTCAACAATCCGTTTCATTCTCCTAGTCATCATTCCGTTCCGTTTTGTTAAGCGCTTGAGATCACAACATCATCCGTTCGTTCTCCTATTTTTGATTATAAATATCAACCGAATTTGATTGTTAATATCAAATTGATATTGGGATGGTCCTTCGAATCCCAACCCCACTACCAGTTTTTCTTATAGAATATTGATTATTGATGAACAAACATTGTTGGTTGAAGAAGATTTTCGAATTAATTATTTTCTTCTTGTTGTAGATATGGTCATTTCTTCGATGAAAAATAGATTTGAGTAAATTACGATTTTTCGAAGTGTCATTAGATTCTTATTTGATCTATTGAAATTAAAATCATTTGAAGAAACTAATTAAAAAGAGTATCGCATTAGTTTCCACAAACTTTTTATGATGGTAATGTTTCCAATGTTGATTTAGATAATACTTGTTTTGAATTAAAAGTTTTGCAACTGACTCTATCTAGTATATCAATGAAACCTAGTGAAATGCTTGATTTTATTAAAAATGTAGGTTTTTATCCAAATGTTTAATTGTGTATTAACTTTTACTAATTAAATTGTTAATAGTAGTTTCAGCCGAGAGAAACTTCTCAAGACTAAAGTTATTGAGAAATTTGATGTTCCAAAAAAGTTGAATGATTTAGCCATTATGTGAATTGAAAATGTATGTTAGAAATCATCAATTTTGAAATACTTATTCAAGACTTTGCATCGACTAAAACTTGAAAAAAATTATTTTTTATGATATTTTTTAGGAATTACTATTATATTTTGTTTTATTTCGGATTTAAATTCTTGAGAAATTCAGAGTAATTTGGAAACTCAAGCACAAAGTCTATATACTTTTTTTTTCTTTTCATAATAATTTGTATTTAGGAATTTTTTATTGTCGTCTCAGGGATGTCAAATTGTTAGACTAGAGTTGTACGTAGTATTGCTTCCTATGTTCAGCTATGTAATTCTTGGTTTGTAAGAACTAACATCTAAACAGTCTTAATTTAGTTTCTTATATGAATGTCCATTAAAAAAAAAAAAAAAAAATCAGCGTTATCTATTGTACTACTCCTACAGTAATAGCATGTAAGCGCCACCAAAATAAATAAAAAATGGAAGAACTGACGACCTAAAAATATCAAACCATTAAATAAAAAATTATCAAACCACTCTTGTTGGATTTATAATTTATCGAAAAATAATAATAGTATAAAATAAGAATAATATATGGTTCGCGGATAGACCTACCAGTATATTAAATCTTGAATGCTATATCTAATAAATCTAGAGAGGGTGCCAGTTGCTCGTACACCCTCAAAGCTACTCCATCACCATGATTGGAGTTTCCACAACATTATATCAGCGCAGTTCATGTGATCTTGACGTGTTGCATTCTCATTGGTCACCTGATGACAGCAAATTTGGACTGTTCTTGTAATGTTTAATAGTCCACTGGCTCTTTGGTCGGGTTATGGGCTTCTTCCAATTTTGCATGTTTTTGGTATACACACGTATTATCATGTTAGGCACACTTTTGTGAAAAGTCTATTAAATTTTTTTATCTTCATCAGAATTAATGCAGATAAAAAAAGGTCGTGTGTCGTGATATGCAGTCGCCATAGAAGAGCGTGTGATAATCCAAAGCTATTGCGTTTTCGTAAAGGGGCCTGTGAGGTCACAGTGAGCACTCTATGTTTTTGTCCTCTATGAGTGATACTGCGTAGGCCTTACGTCACGCGCCACTTCCCTCTCCCAACACGCAACTTCAAAACAATATTTCACGCGCGCGTGTCGGGACGGCAAATCTCCGCCTTCCGATCAAAATCAACGGTCTTTAGAAGAAAGGGCAGGAGCGTAATTTAAGAGGGTGGGCCCAGGTGATCTTGGACCATTGGCTAGAAATTGCGGGACAAACGTCGAGTTGTACTAATTATTGACACGTGTCCAAAAAACCAAACCGACAAAGACAAAAGTCGGAGATACACGCATATCTGTAGCATTAAAGGACCAAACCCGAACGCCTTATCAATTTTATTATTACTACCGAATAAATTATCGTGACTAACTAATTGACCATTTTGTGAAATCTTGTAATTGTAAAATTAGTCATACATGTGTAAATAAAAAGTTTCTTCTGTAGATGGAGAAGAAAATAATACTCCATCCATACAGTGGGGAATTTTTATATATGGAGTAAATGGAGAAAATAAATGTATAAAGGCAAAGGAGTAAGGATGAGAGAGAGAGAGTCGTGGAAAATTGTAACAAGAGTAGGATTGGCTGCTTTCTTGACTTAAGGGGGGACACGTGGGCCCTGCTTTTACACGGCCCCTATGAAGGATTTTTGAAAAAGCGGGAAGAGTTTTTGATTGGGATGTGGGGCCTACGCTCGACGACGAATCTTCTTCGCTTATAAAAAAGAAAAAAAGTTTTTTGGAAATATTAGGAGGAGAAAGAGCCAACACGTGTGGGGTCCATGTAACACTGTACACGCGTCAACTCCACAGCTTCCATCTTCTCGTTCTTTCATTAAGAGAGGGAGAGGTTTCGTGCGTTTGGCACGAGGGATCAAACCCGTATGAGGTC
Source organism: Euclidium syriacum (assembly GCA_900116095.1). NCBI lineage: Eukaryota > Viridiplantae > Streptophyta > Magnoliopsida > Brassicales > Brassicaceae > Euclidium > Euclidium syriacum. Next base: position 6,686,839 of record FPAK01000009.1, on the reverse strand, counting down.
CCTTCCTTTTGGGGTCCGAGTAAAGAAATATCCGGTTCAAACTCTTCTTTTTTCGATGTAATCACGAGTACATAAGCGTTAAGGAAGTGCTCTTAAAACGAATTTAAATCACGATATGAAATCGAACAACGAAATTGAGATAAGTTCTCGTTAAAAAAATCACTCCTAGTGCGATTGAAATTACATATTCAAGAATCTTAGGATATAACTATTGAAATCATGATCGCAAACACTCGATAATCGAATCCTGCGAACATAAATACTTAGATGCTCTCCAAGTAAAAATAACTTACTCTTTTTTCATAAGTGCAACAATATATTACTGTATATACTATAGATGCTCTCCAATAGTTTAATTACATGCTTCTGTAAAAATTATTTTGGCGCAAAATAAAATAAAATACCAAAAGAGCAGTAGTAATTTTATAAATTAATACTTGATAAATTAATAAATATAATAAATTAATAAATTTTTTCGGTTTCAAATTGGATATGTGTAAAATTTAACAAAAAATGATAAAATAATAAAATGATAACTATTTAGAAATCTCCATGTAAATATATGGTCCTAGTAGTACTATAAATTAATAATTAAGTACATAAATTGATAATTAAGTACATAAATCTATGCATAGTTAAGTCGATTTAGTAAAAATATGATTCAGTTGTTTTCTAGAATGTCAAATCTTTTTGAGTTCATCTCTAATTTTTTCTTATTGTTTAAGAACTTCTGGCGTCATCTTCTCAAACCGCATAAACAATTGTGAAGAGTTGTAAACGCGATAACTATTTTCTTACGTCTAACTACTTCTAAAAGTACAATGATATCAGCTTCAGACTCATTATTAGTATTAGCGATTGTGGTCAATATTTCTTCTAAACTTTAAACTTCTAAACATATCACATTTTCACATGAATAATCTAATAGGGTGACCAATATTATTATTCATAACTTCAAGTTCATGTATCATGTCATCTTCAATGGTGGATTGATTTAAATTCTCATATACAATATCCTCTAAACGGATTTTGTAGTGACGAAAGCAATTTTTTATGGTATTTTGTTGAATATTAATTAGAAAATAAAAGAAAAATGATCTAGAATATATGAATTTATCTTTTTAAATTAATAAATATGGATTCGAAATGCAAGAACATGTGATCACGGGATTCTCCCTAGAGTCCACATAGGCAACATGAGTCATCTTGGATCATACCCCAACTCTTGAGGCGATACTTTACGGGCAGTTTGTTTAATTTTGTAGTCTAAAACGTGAATGAATGTTTTGAGACTGCACCTTTAAACCATATTGTCTTCGTCCAAGGTAAAAGTGACCTCTTTGTCGCAGAATGTCCCAGGTCCCCGAGGTAGTGAACTGCATTCTCCTATTACCTTAGAGTCCACATTCTCTGATTTCTTGTTCGTTATCCATTGAGGGTTCAACCCTTCTCACGGTTTGAGCTATAAAATTCACTCTCTCATTTCTTTTTTCTCTCGAAGAGAGAGTCCATTGGCCATTTCTGGACACATCCGAGACCTTGGCATCCAGAGGAATCCCCATCCAGCGAGTCCCCTCCTCTTCGACTACATGAATTAAGGGCCAAAATTCGTCTAATTACCGAACTAGTACCAGGTAGTGCGGCCATCTCCTATCTTTGAAAAGAGAAGAGGCTTTAAAATATGCCTAAGGTCCAACATTTTCTTCCAAACCCAAGGGGATTGGTCATTCCTATCTTGACTCCAGAAAGGTTTGCCTTTCAACATGTACTTAGCATTCCAAGCCACCATAAAGAGTTCGGTTTAGGGAATATAAGCCAAATTAAACGCATATTCAGATAAGTATTCCAGATTCTAAAGTTCCTTCAACCCAAATACCCTTCATCCTTAGGTAAACACACATAAATCCATGAGACTTTAGTCATAGCTCGAGAATCGATCTGACCTGACCAGAGAAACTTATTACATAAGCTCTCTATCTCATCCAGCCATCCTTTGGGAAGCATAAAGGTTGCAAATCAGAAAGTAAGATGGCTATAAATAACCGCCTTAATGAGCTGGAGCCTCCTCGAGAAACTAAGACATTTTGTGGCCCAGTGAGTGAATCTCTTCTTAATAGCATCAACCAAAAGTGAGTATTATGATATCCTAAGTTTCATGTGAAGAAGAGGGATACCCAAATAACGAAGAGGCAACGGACCAGCTGTGAATCTCAACTAAGCTATTCTCTCCATCTAATCCGGCGAATACCCAACCACAAAGTACTCTGATTTTACTTTGTTTAATTCAAGATCAGATAAGTTGTAGAATATATCCAGAGAATCTTTAATCCCTTCAGTGGAATCAACAGACCTACATGGAAAATCATGACATCATCGACAAAGGAAAAATGGGTAATCACCGAGTTTTGACACAAAGGGTGATACTTGATTAGTCCAAGCTAAAACTTCCTCTTAAGGATGCATCCCATGACCTCCATGCCCATCACAAAAAAGGTAAAGAGATATAGGGTCTCCCATAGACTTATAATCTCTTTATTATGAGAATTCATAAGCTCAGACGATGAGGAACCAAGAAGGGCTTGGTAGTAGTTCACACAATGTTCATGAATTCGGAGAAGCTCCGTGATCCTATAATCATTCTGATCGAAGAGGTAATGAATCTGGTTATTCGCATGCCTGTCCAACATCATTCAGTGGAAAAAAGCTGATCCACAATCTCTCACTTAAAACTCAAATAACTCTAGACCTTTGATACAAGAACTTTTCTTCGGCTTCAGCTAGTTTATACCAATTGGAGAAGGCCCTTTTGTCTTCCGAGACAGTTAGAGAAGAAAGAGAAAGTAGGATTCTCTCATGGAATTTGGATAGCTCTTGCTTAGCCTGCAACACCCTGGTTTCAATACCTGAGAAGTGTCTCCAGTTAAAGTCACTCAACACCTGCTTCATTCCCTTTAGCCTTTTGGAGAAGCAAAACATCTTGGTTCCATAACACTCAGTGGTATGCCAATGATTATCCTGTCTTTGCAGAAATTCCTCATGACCAACAGGGAGTGAGAGACCTTGAAACTCCTTCTAGCATATATCTTTTACATGTAATCAAACATGAGGGACTATGATCGGAAAACCCTGGATCATCAAAGAATCCATAGATGTTTGCGAAATGTAGTCTCCATACATGATTGACAAAAATCCGGTTAACTTATTAGCAATTGGATTGGCCTCTTGTGTATTCCACCAAGTGTAGTAAAACCCTCTTGAGGAGATATCATGCATCCCAACAACATATACATAATCTCTAAACTCGTCCATTCCTCTTGTAACTCTAGAACGCCCGTTAGAGCTATCACCTGTGTTGATACTGGGTTCAACTTCTAATTATTTGTAATTAGAGGGGTTCGTTTTTGAGAATGAATTGAGACATAAGACAAAAGAGAAACCTCGGAAAAGAGAACTTTATTAATTATATTGGTTACAAGGGTGTTAACTCGGAATGTCGAGTTAACTTTATCAAAGAGAAGTATTAAACCTAGGGTATCTAGTAATTCTTCTCCCCGATTCTGAATGAATTCAATTTGTGAAGGGGGTGTAAATTTGTATATCTTTAGTAGTCGGTCATTTAAGCCCATGGGCTAACCTCGGAAAAACGGAATATTTCCATTTTTTCTAGATTAGGGAATCTGTGATAAGATTTGATCTTATTATGTCCAAGCTTTAGACTTCGACTTGGGAAGAAGTTGTTTACACCCCCGCTTCGGACACTAAAATCCAATCATTCTTCAGAGAGGTATCCCTCGGTCATCTGGGCCGAGGGTTCTAATCATGTTGAAGGGTCTTATGACTTGATAAATTATTAGAAAAAGCTCAGCAGGAACTGAACCTCAATTATTGCCAAACTATTGATAAGGGGTAGTAACCCCACCATCAACAACCTGGATCCAATGATTGATTGACATCTCCCATAACTCCCATGATCTTCTTTTAACAGATGGACCACTTGCCAAATCCTTGAGTTCAGCCCAAAGCATCGTTATCCCTTATTTGTTATTAAAACACATAAGAAATCACTGATTCTTCGTTAGAGTGAGGCAGGGACACAATACAAGTGATCATTTGAGAAAATTTCCCAATGATTCTCAATTGTACAGACGGATCCCACATCACCCAAATTCAACCAAGTTCAGCAAACTCATAGTTTCCTTCAAAATTCCAGCTCTTAAATAAAGCCTTAACATATCTTCCAGCTTTCTCATCCTTCACTCTAGTCTCAATGATACTACCCTAAAAGATAGCTATATGACCTTAGCCATTTTCTAAAGCTCCCCTCTTAATTTTTTTATTAAAGGCTCTGGTGTTCCAGTAAGATGTATCTACACTACCCATCATTAATTAGATTTAGAGTTTGGATTGCTCCCAAATGTTTTTCACGATTCGCGTCTCTGTTTCTTGCTTAAAACCTTTAGAAACTTGTCTTATTCTTATGGGTTATCAGCTTTCCCTGATACCTCTTCCTCAGAGGAATCTGATACCGAATATTTGTCATCATTTTCTTCTTCTTAAACTGAAGAGTCTCTCTCAGAGTCAGTAACTTTTTGTTTGTCTTTTACAACAGCTGCACAGGCTAATTCCTTTGCTATCTTTAACCTTCTAACAGCCCTAGCCACTTCATCCTCTGAATCATGTTCCGAGATCTTAAGAGACTTGAGACCATCTCTTTTGGTAGAGTCTTTCTCTGACCATTTCTTAGATGACGACGACTTCGACTTATCTGATCTATGACTTGGAAAATCATAATGACTCGGAAAATAACTTACTTTTAACTACAAGGGATTGAAAAAAGTTTTCTTGAGAAATTCGAATTACGATGATCAACAAGAGATATTAGAGTTTAGTATATATAGGAGAGAGAGGTTTAGAGTTTAAACAAGTCTAACCGACTTGTTGAACAAGAGATGTTTTTATTAGCAACCAAACCAACACAAATTTCTAACCAAATTAAACCAATTTGGAATAAATTAATTTTTTACTCTCATTTGGGTCATAACAAAACATTCATATAAATTTAGTCCAAAACTATATATACACCCGAAGGCTTGAAGGGCATTCCCAAGACCCAAATGCGAGCAAGTACGACGGTGGCGGTGCACTGATGAAGACATGAAATCAAAAAAGATATCAATGAGATTATTACCACAAATCAAGATTATCATGTGAAGATTAAGATGACTTGATTGCCATGATTTTTTTTCAGAAGTTTTAGTTCTCATAATAAATTTCTTATTTTTAGTTTATTTTATCATTAATTTATTAATTCTTAATATATTATGTTTCCTTGTAAGGCTTATGCCATTAGTATGTAAGAGTTTATAAAAGCTCAAAAATCCCATTGTAAATTATATGTTTTCAACAAGTTTAATAAAACGAATTAGAGAGAGTTTTTCTTGTTGAATCATGATGCGTTCTTGAATAATTTTTGGATCTATGTCTCTTGGTGGATTCTTTGAGATTGGGTTTGTATTGTATCACGATGCTTTCACATCCTGTGTTGTGCACTTCGATCCACCTTCACTTCAATCATGTCTTGAGTTAGTTAAAGAGGTCCTTAGACAAGCTAACAACTCATCCTTTCTTCTCCATCTTATTTCGAGTTAGTTAGAGAATTCCTTAGACGAACTAACGACTCACCCTTTTAATCTGCATCTCTACTGTCGGTAATTGATGCGTGAATTTTTTAACGTAAATTAACTATAAATGCACAGAGTACAATTGTAGTACCTAGGTTATCGATCCCACATAGATTATGTCCATTTTTCAGTTCTAAGCTAGAAAATTCATTTTAAAGCCAAATCCAGTATCTAGTAACCAAACTTATCAAATATTTCAAAGTAACGTGTAAACTTTATGATATTAAAAACGCTAGATCATAGGTAATCACATGAAGTATAGATCATCATCAATCAACAATCAGTAAGCATACGTAGAAAACCCTAGTCTGTTGGTGAATTCTATATTCTTGTTAACAACTAGACCAGAAACATCTTTTCAATTTATGGAAGCTAACTCATTACTCATGATTTTTTTTCGACAAAGGTATTTTGCACTAGGACGAAATCACATACTAAAAAATATGTTCTGGTTTCATTAATAAATGGTGTAGTGGCTTAACTTAACCTATTAATCAAATATTCTAAGTGACCAAGTTATAATAAGCATTAGGGACAACTAAAGTAGAGAATCATATTGACCATATCATGTTGAATGCATTATGGATCTATATCAAGCATTGAAACCTAAATGTAACTAGAGAACTACTCACACATAGCAAGTAAATCCAATATAATATCAAAACCAAAATATTGCATTGAAGTAAAAGAAAGTAATATTGCAGAAAAAATAAGTCGTGACTCTCTCTACTTGGGAACAAAAGTGACCTAGAAAGAAAACTCAAAGAAACCCTAGAACAAGGTAGTTTCTTGAGGCAAAAAGATTTTTTGGTGGCTTTAGTGTCTTGAGTTGTGAATTCTATTGTGCCTTGATGTTGTGTGAAGTTATTCACCTAAAAGTAACTACAAATGCACACTGTACAGATGTAGTATTTAGGTTATCGATCTCATAGAGATTATGTCGAGTTTCAATTCTTAACTGAAAAGCTTAAAGTAATCTAGGTAACTAACTAGTATCTTGTCTTGGTAACTTATGGATTAAAGGTGTTGAACCAAGGGACATTCGCATGAAATATAGATCACCATATAATCAACAATCACTAGACTCTTGAACACATAAGACACAAGTATGTAATTACCGATCTCTCGTGAAACTACTTCATAAGTTAACCACTAGACCAAAAACGTTGGTTTTCAATCTAAGTTGACTAACACATGCAATAAGTATTGATATGCTTGTTCATGACCTTCCAAGCCAAACATTGGTTTGTACAAGGAAAAGATCACCTACTAAAACTCATGTTATGATCTCACTACAAAATGGTGTATAGGGTAGCAAAACCTAGAGATCAATATCCTAAGTTATCAAGTCAGAATATTGTATGAAATACCATTAAAGTAGATAGTCAATATTGATTATATCACATTAAATTCTGTAAAGATCTATAAATCCATTGAAAACCCTAGATCCAAAAAGTAAACTACTCACAAATAGCAAGCAAAACCATATTCAACAATAATATCAATATCTTGCATAAAAGTAGAGAGTAGTTTTTTAGAAAGAGAACAAGTCGTGGCTCTCTCTCTGTAAAATCCTCAGTGCGTAGAACTTCAAAGAACCATAGGAACAAAGTAACTTCTTGAGGCAAAGAGGAGAGTTGTGGGTGACTTTTGCTTTTAGATCTTCAAAGGGTGGTTGCTTCTTCAAGGCTTGACCTAATCTCTGAGTTTAAGAGGGTATTTATAGCTAAGTAGTCGTGCATGAGATCGACAATGAATCCTTGAAATATTGAGGTTTGGAGAAAATCTCATAATACAATTTCCTTTCTTCTTGCTGATCTCTACGAGTCGGCCGGCTTCAGTTCTTCTCGATAATTTCTCTATTTTTGTTCCAAATCATCTAAGTCTTCCCCAAATACTTCATCTCATGAATTCTCCTGTTTACCCTAGTTAAAACACAGAAAAGGCTCCAAAACCTTTTAGAATATGCATGTGAAAACCGGTAAAAATATCGATACATCAAACTCCCCCTCACTTACCTTTTGCTTGCCCTCGAGCAAAAAAAGAGCTAAACTAGTGAGATTAAAAATCCGGTAAAAACTATGATCAAACCATCATCATTCAATAACCATTTCTTTCCTTTTCAGTAAAAGCATACTGAATGTAACTGCCAAAGAAATCTTTTCAAGAACTTATTAGAGTTAGTCAAACCACAATGAAAAACCATATCTAAGATACCATCCTAGCTACTATCAGCCATCATAGGTTCACTTCAAAGTCTTTCAAACATTAAATTGTCTTAAAGAATATATGTTTCTTCACTCTCCCTCAGACTTTTTCATTTTATTACTTGTCTTTCTTTAAATTTCTCAAGGTTTAAGCGAATAATGGCGTTATAGGAAATTTTCCTAGCCTCACTATCAACCAAGTTCTCAAAGGTTCAAGTACATCATGGTATCGCATGAAAGTTTCCTAACTGTACTTATCTCGAGCTTTTATTGATGAAAAATTGGTGTCCTAAAAAATTTTCCTCGACCTCATCACTAGGTTTTACAATTAAATACTTATTCAGTTCTTTTCAAATCATCTAAAAGGAGAGTTGAAAACCATAATTACACAGACAAATCTCATATCAAGGAAAACATCAAAGCTAACTCTAACCAAAAAGTAGTACAAACTTAACTGAATAATGCTCCGACATTGCTGAATAACAAAAATCATGGGTCTAACTCTGAAAATGTCGATCAAGCTTTATGTTAGTATTGTTGAATCACTCAATCATGGTTAAAGCAAAATGAGGTTATAATCAACAATTTCACAAATCACAAAGTCTCAAGCAAAATAAGTCATCAGCTCAAAATCATAAACCTCAATCCATCAAAATCAAAAGAAAAAAAAAAAAAAAAATCATTAGTAACCCTTCCTCCCCCAGACTTAAATTTCACTGTCCCCAGTGAAAAAAAATTGAAAGGAGAAAAGTAAAAAAGATCAAATCAAAATAAAAGAAAATAAAAAGAGAAACGAAAAAGATAAAACTGTCTCTACTAACGCGGAATGCGGGATATGGGTCGTGAATAATCAGGATCATAAGTAGAAGATCCTGTACCTCCAAAGAAATCAGACGGTGGGAATCACATCATCATCGAATTATCCGGGAAACTCGAAAGGTTAAACGGATCAGTAGGAAAAACCATAGTCTCGCCTCTCTGAACATCGGTCGGTTGACCGTTATCCTGGTCGGTCGACTCCATCTCCGCATATGTGTCGTCTCGTCTCTCTCTCTCGTTCTCCTCTAGCTATTGCACTGGAACTCTACTGGTAGGCTCGTGTGGCCTCTGAGAACTGGTGCAGCCAGTATGAAACGACCAAAACCACTTCACCATCTTGTTCTTCCTTCTATGGCGCTCCATCTTATACTCATACTTTGCCTCGGGAGTCTCCTCGAATGGTGGCTGGTCCGGTAGATCAAAGTAATATGGCATTACGCCAATGGAATGTCGTGCTCTAGCAGACATGTAATCATCAGCTCGAGGCTAGAAAGTGGAGATGAACGGTGGTTGTGCGTCTAGGTGGGGCGTGAATAGCTCCTGGTGGTCGGATCGCAGTTGGGGCAAGAATGGTGAGCAAGGCATCGAGCGGTGTGAATCTCAGCACATATTCTCCATCAATCCTAGTGTACTCGTCGTTGGGAAAGTGAAACAAACAGATAGCTCCATCTTTCCGCGTAAACTCATAATTCTTCCCCAGTCGAACAATGTGAGAATGACCTAAGGAAGTCTCATCCAACACCAGGTGCATCTCAGGACCATCCTCTATAGTGAAACCAGCTAGGGGCACCTCGCAGAACCTTATAATCATAGTCAATAGACTCCCCGCCGTCTCCTCTTGGCAGAAGAAGATCCTCCAGAAAATACATGATTTCCCAAGAAACATGGCGTGCAAAGAGTGCACCCATGTTTCAATCCGTCTCCTTTGCGTCACCAGGCAGTACAAACCTATCTTCAAGGGCGTAATACAGCTATGTAAGTTCCGGCTCATAGAGGCGACCAACCTCTATCCGTCTCAGCAATGTGTGGCTGATGACCCATGACATAATCCATAAAGCAGGATGTCGGATAAGTGCCTGCTTCGTCACAGTCGGGTCATAAGCACCACATCCAATTAAGCTCCATAATGCCTGACGTGCTTTAAAGTTCTTCATGTCATAAAATTTGGTTGCTTTGTGTTGAAAACTAAAAACAACACAAATCTCAGCAATAGTGATGGTGTAGCAGACTCCTCAGATCTTGAAACGGAGATGGCATTGGTTGACATCCTCATAGTCTTTCGGGTACACCAAGTAATAAGAGGCTTAGAACTGCCTTACTGCGTCAGGATAAGTGTGGTGATAGGCGTAACCAATGTTTCCCATCCCCATGTTCTTCATCAGCTTGTCGATCTGCCACTCCAAAGCTCCTCATCATCTTCCTATCCAGCAGTCGCATGGGTTGAATATCAACTTCAAAAGGATGTGGTAGAGGCATCTTTTTTGGCTTTGGCCACATCTTACAAAAAACCTCTGGCTCAAAATCACTTGACATCCGCAAAACAAACATTAAAAATCGAAATATGAAACCCAATCGTAATTGCAGTCTACGGACTTCAATACCCACTCGACCAACTCGAGTGAAGCGACAATTTCCGCTTAATTATACTTCGCGTTCTTCTCACGTTTCATCAAATTTACTAAAAATATTTCCATAATTCAACCATGTTTCATCATCAGCAACTATATTCGACGACTCTACAAAAAAAAATTACAAAATATAATGCTCTAATTCCTCTACATGCAAGTATTCCAAAAATTTATAGATTTTTTTTTCAAAATTCGCACTATAAATCGAATAAAAAGTTGCACCAAAAATTGCAGATCGAAAAAACGAAGCACGGATGATGATAGAGCACTATAACCGAGCTTGAAAAGCTTTGAATCGTAAAGTTTGGTTGCGAATTGAGAGAGGAAATCAAGTTTGAAGTTTTGAGTTTTCGTGAATTATGAAGAAAAATTTCTCAAGTATTTAGGTTATCGATCCCACAAAAATTAAGCCGACTTTCAATTCTTAACTAAAATGCTTAAAGTAATCTAGGTAACTAACTAGTATCTTGTTTTGGTAACTTGTGGATTAAAGGCGTTGAACCAAGGAACATTCGCATGAAATATAGATCACCATATAATCAACAATCACTAGACTCTTGAACACACAAGACACAAGTATGTAAACCTAGAAATCAATATCCTAAGTGACCAAGTCATAATATTGTATGAAATATTATTAAAGTAGAGAGTTAATGCTGATCATATCATATTAAATGATGTAAAGATCTATAAAACCATTGAAAACCCTAGATCTAACAAGTAAACTACTCACACATAGCAATCAAAACGATAATCAACATTAATATCAATAGCTTGCACAAAAGTAGAAAGTAGAGTTTATAAAATAGAACAAGTCGTGGTTCTCTCTCTCAATAAAATCTTTAGTGGGTAGAACTTCAAAGGACCTTAGGAACAAATCAACTTTTTGAGGCAAGAAGGAGAGTTGTGGGTGACTTTTTCTTTTAGATCTTCAAAGGGTCGTTGCTTCTTCAAGGCTTGACCTAATCTCTGAATTTAAGAGGGTATTTATAGCTAAATAGTTGTGCATGGGAACGACAATGAATCCTTAAAATATTGAGGTTTGGAGAAAATCCCATAATACAATTTCCTTTCTTTTAGTCGACTTGTACGAGTCGACCGCCTTCAGATCAGTTAGGAAATTTTTTACAATAGGTAATTGAAATTTTAGACTTTTTTTTTTTTTTTTGTAGATAATACTAAAATAAATTAAATGATCATGATATAATTTACTAGATATACGAAACATGAATTAACAAATATATTAAAGAAAGGAAAAAGCTATGAAATGGACCAATAAAAAAATATGATTAATTGAATAACGCACATAATTCGAAAAATTAGGAATTAAGGGAATCTAACCCATTGACAAGAACTTTACAGGGAAAATAGCTAACCAATTAACCTAGTGAATCAGAACTAATGGACGTAGCTTAATTTTTTTTTATAATTACCATGGGGCATGTTCCCCACCCATGAATGATGTGGATCCGCCCCTGGTATTCAGTGTGGTGGTGCGTGTTCTGCTGTTAGTGGTTGGATTGGTGTGGGTGAAACCTGGCTAAGAAGTGCACAAGGGGTGAGAATCGTATTGGATTCAGGAGCTGAAATAGGCATCTATACCCATTTTCCATCGTGAATTAGTAGAGTCGTCATGTTCGAACAATGTTAGAATGCACGAGAGAAGAGTCGTCAATATTCAACTTCATGTCTTTGCCATTAAATTTCGTGCATCCTTTGAATGAAACATCACAAAACTTCATAATTAGAGTCATCAGACTTTCGAAAGTCTCTTTCTTTACCGTTAAAGTTCCTCTAGTAAAAGGTTTGGCTCCTCAATGAAACCAAGTAATGGGTGAAGAGTGCACCCATGTTTCAATCATGCTCCTTGGGTGCTTCGGTAAGATCGTAACAATCGCCTATAGCATAGTAAAGAAAGGTAAGCTCATGCTGGTACAAGCTTCCGAGATCAAATCTTCTCAGCAAAGTAAGACTGAGAAGTCGTGAAAAAAAGTGCAGCGCGGGATGTCGGATCAATGCTTGCTTCGTCTCGCTTAGACTATAGAAACCATAGTGGGATGTCAGATCAACTTCCAAAAGATCCGGCGTTCTCCGAAATACTTCAAAAAATCAATTTGGTTTCCTCTGCGCTAAAAATCGCATACCATGCAAATATCATCGATAGTAATGGTGTGGCAAATGTCATCGATCTTGAAGCGAATACGCCAATCATTTACGTTATCGAATTCCTCTGACTTGAATGGACACTCGGGAGATCAAGCAACTCCCGAAAGGGAAGCATACCGAATTCCGACCCTATCAACCCGACCCAACGCGAACAAAAAAACTGAGAAGTTGATTGTTGTAGCCTCGATTAAACTTATTGAATCAACTTTGGTTCTTTTACCATTGAGAATATATCTCATTGTTGGCAATAAAGTTCACTTCCTGCATTTGGAGTTGATACACTTTCTCTTCTAGCACCATGTTGGCACTTTTTTTGTTAGGCTGAACTTGTTGACCCATAGGCAATGTTTGTTCCATTTTCTTGGCCATTTTCTCACTTTTTTCCTTTAGAATTCGTGGTGATTGTTTCCTTTAGGTAGGGATCCGTGAGCCCATGCTTCGATTGAGCGATGTTTTCGATGATTTTATCCCCTTGACTGAAGGTGAGATCCTTAAAGTTTCATTGGCTTTCTGTAGTGAATGCTAGCCTCCATTGTAGTTGGTATCTTTGATGGAAAGTGTAGAGTTTTGAACCCATGGTGTGGAGATTCATTGGTGTACCCTTTAAACCTCTCCCATGCTTCAAAAAAATCTTCATGTGCCCCTTGACGGAAGGTGGAAATGTCATTTTCAGAACTTGATCATCCATTGGCGGTTGAAAAACTTGTTTACGAACGCCATCTTGCAATGCTCCCATGTTTTGATAGAAGCTTTAGGAACTTTATTCTCCCAATGACTTGCCTTGTCCGCTAGAGATAACGTAAACAAGGTGAGTTTGTAGGCGTTGACATTGGTTCCATTTGTCTTTGCGGCTTGGCAAATCCTTTCAAACTTCTCCAAGTGATCAAGCAGGTTCTCGTGAAACATTCCATTGTGACGGTCTTGAAGCACCATGTTGAGAACTATCCCTTTAATGTTGATTTGATTTGCTCCTTCTTGGGGTACCTTGATACCGGTTTGACATTGCATGAGGGTCGGCTCATCATATATCCCAATGAGCTGCTTCGGTTCTTGTCCTTCGAATCTATTCGCTTCCTCGCGACGAACATCCATCTTTGTCGCTTTGGTTTCCTTCTTAGCTTCCTCTTTGATTTCCTTATCTCTCTTTTGAACTTAGTGATGTCAATGACCAAAATTAAGTTTCCTTACACCCTGAAATATGAAAGAGGGAAGTGAAGAGAGATGGATTAAACTTCGTACAGCACGATTTGAAAAATAAAAATAATCTAACAAAATATTTTGTATCGATCGATATAGGGTCCATACAACAAGCGTATTGATTGATATCAAGTCGATACGCGTAGGTAAATCGAAAGAAAACTTTATAGAAACTACTTTATCGACCGATACGGGGTCGATATAGTCAGACTACTTAGCTAGGTATGTTACAAGGATGTGGTATCAACCGATATAGGATCGATACACAGTATGTATCGACTGATATAGGATCGATACACAATGTGTATCAGCCGATATAGGATCGAATGTGTATCGACCGAAAGGAAGGTCAATACTGTCGAAAAAGTTTTACAAAAATCAAATGCGATTAATACTTTGGTTCAAACTTTTGATAAAACTGGCGAGTTGGTCCTCGGCAACGGCGCTAAAACTTCATGTGGGGTATTTTTCATGTTTTTAATTTATAAACAACTCGTTGTAACAATTGAGGGATCGAACCCAAATGAGCGTGGTAATTTATCGAACGTGTTCCTACGCTTCTTGCATTGAGTTCGTTTCACAATGTCGTCGTGCTTATTATCTCCAAAACGAGATGGATATTTGAGAGATTCTCATTCTCCTTTGTGCCACATCTGAATGTTTGTCTTATAGTCATCATATTAAGCTGCTCGACATATGAAAAAGAAACACGAAAGAATTCAATAAATTAAATTTTCTCCACTCTGATTTGACGCCAAGGTCGGTTGACTCGACCGACTCGAAACCCGTCGAAGTGTTCATCGCGTTCTTTGCACATTTCATCGTTTCCGCTCAAAATGTTTCCATAATTTACCCAATTATTAGTGCAAATCACTATATTCTACTATTCTATAAAGTTCTAGCCAAAATTGTACTTTATTTCCATCACATGCAACTTTTCTAAAAATAAATACGTAAAGTCGAATTTTGAACTAGAAAATATATATAAACATGATTAATACCTTGCAGATCGAAAAAACGAAGTATAAGAGGTGATAGACCACAAAAATTTGAGGTTGGCATGATTTAAATCGTCAAAAACAAATATGAATTTAGAGAAAAAAATCAAGTTTGAAATTTTAAGTTATTTAGAAGGGCAAATTATTTTAAATACAACACAATATCATTTTTTTTGACAAAACTACACTGTAGTTTCAATCAAATGCAGAACTACATTTTTGGGGCAAGGAAATTACAGTTACTCCCTTATGACCAAACAAAAAACTCGAAACCAAAATTACCATTATAACCTTCGCGATATATCAGACTTCTTTAGAGGTCTGATAATAGGCAAAAAATGGGTAAGTTACTGCATTAACTCGTCGACTATGGTGATTGTCGTGGAGGTTGAGAATTAATGACATATGGCATTTCTGTAATTAAGTTAAGTTTGAAAGTTTTTTGTTTTTGTTTTTTTGAAAAAAACGTTAGGCTCTAATAAAAGTCTGAGTAATGGCATTTGCGTGAATACCCAAATTCTTAAAGGGTAATTCGTGGGATTCCGAAAAAAAGGAGATGAAGAGGGTATTTTTAACTTTGACTTCAAATTATAGGGTATTTTTGCAAACAAATCTATTTTATAATCGCGAATTTATAGAATGTGAAAACACGAGTCGACCACACTTGGGTTGGTTGGTGTTTCAATTTTGTTTGGTTCTTTTCCGCTAAGGGATGAAAGGATATGGACTTTAAGATCTCAAGTTGGGATTCTTATGAGCTCTAGAAAGGACTTGGATATTCTTTTCATAAGATTCTAAATTAGATGATATAGTTCTTTGTTCATCAAACTGTAGGCCTTCTTCTAAAGCTAATGATGAGTCACAATCTTATGAGGAAGAAGAATAATTCTGCAAGAGGATTGATATTTTATCTGAAATTTCTTCTCTAAAATTAAGCTATTGAATTTTTCTGTTAAAGCAACAATAGTAAAGGTGTGACCCTTTTATGACATTTGAAACAAGTGACATTTTTATAGAAAGGTTGATTGCTCGAGGTTTCTTTTGATTGAAATTTTCTGCAAAGCTTTGCCAATTTTTTTATGGTATCAGAGCCAAGTCGGGTTGAGTTAAGATAAGTTAAATTTTTTTCTTCTATAGTACTCAATTTTCATCTCTCTAAGGTCTTAGGACTTAATTATCTAAGTCTCGTTCGAGTTGGGCAATAAAACTGAGTGATAGACATGATTGCAAGGAGTCTCATATATATAAAATTTAAGATTCAAAATAAAACTAGGATAAAAAAGTGTGAAATCATAAGTAAAATAACATGATATAAATTCACAAGTGAGTTTCCTCCCACTAAACGCTTTTTTACATTTATTAGTTTGACTTTGTCTGATCATCTACTTTCCTCTTCAAAGCTTGACATAGAGTATTGCTCCTTAGCTGGTTCTTCCATGGTTGCATCTTCATCTTCATCCTATGTAAGATCAATGACCTTGTTGTCTTCTTCTTCTTTCAGAAAACACATGTCTTCTAATAGATGTGTGTCTCATCAATAGTTGAATTGGCTTGAAAGTTCTCTTAGATAAGGCATGTTCAAAACAAGGTGGTTTTTTTCCATTCCTTCTTATCTTTTCATCTTCATATGTTTGCCTTTCTCACTATGTAATACCTTCAATTCTGCAATCTAACTCTACGTGGGTGGTATTTAAGAAAGGTATTCCAAGAATAAATAAATTCTCAGATTCTCCATCAAATCTCATCACATGGAAATCTATAGGAAAACAATGACCATTAGTGCGCAATGGCACATTTTCCAGCATTCTCTCGGCGGAAATGTAGGTTCCATCAGCAAATCTCAGCTCTCTGTTTGTTCAACAACTTGTCAAATTTCAGCGCATGGGATACAGATGGAGGCATTATATTATGTAACATCTCCGATCCGCAATAGGAGCGCCAGGATGTGCCTTGGTCGAGTTAGGGAAGATAAAGCTTGAAGAAAAATCTAGAAACTCGTCCATGGTGAAAAACCACTGTTTTTTTAATTAATTTAATTAATTCAGAAACTAGTGGTGATTCTATAGACATATCAATGTCTAATGGTGTGAGATCGAAGAATGGAAATTAGACTATATAGGGGGATGGATATTCGCGAGTGATCGGATGGCTTAGGAACTTGACCGCGGATGAATCGTGGACTAGTTATACTCATTTAAACTCTTGTTTTTCAAATCTAACAGGGGTTGAAGGAATTAATGGAGAGACTTGGATCGAATCAAGATATCTCGATTAGAAGGGAATCCGGATGTTCAAGACTTGGTGAGATCGAAGGATTGATCCATTAAGTCAAGTTCAAGTGCGGGACTTAGCCACGAACAACATTGATGGGATAAGTTATCAAAATGATCAGCTCCAGTCAGCTCAAACTAGCTAAACCATCGAGTTAAGCTAGCTGGGTCTTCCAGAAATGCAGCTAGTCAGACTGTGCAGCCAATTCGACGAACGGTTGATCGGTTTTACCCAAATCAGTGCGAGTGACAACTTGCAACTATTTAGTATGAATTGTGATTGGTCGGAGGAAAATCGTTTCTCTTCGCAGGAAATGATCAACTGACCTATATATATGATACGTGAATTATTTCACCTAAACTAATTGTAAGTGCAAAATGTACAATTTTAGTATTAAAGGTTATCGATCCCACATAGATTCTGTCGAGTTTCAATTACAACTGGAAAGTATGAGTGAACCTAGGTAACTTAATGCGTCGATGGCTAGTTTGTCCGGAATATCTAGCTGAGAATACATTGTCTTGAATCTTTTATGAAACTCTGAAGAGGTTCGGTTGACGCTTGTTTGATAGAGTAAAGATCGAAAATCGTTGCTAGACATTCGAAATTGAACATGTATTGTTTCAGGAATTTCTTTCCTAGCTCATCAAAACTTCTAATCAAATAAGGTGGAAGATTGGTTATCCAAGCTTGGGCGTTTCCACGCAAACTTTCCGCAAAATATTGACATTGCTTCTCCTCTTTTTTGGATGAATGGATTTAAGCTTGGTTGATTGTGATTATGAACGCCTTAAGAAAAGCTTTCGGATCTGCCATCCATTGTAAGTTGGGAACTATAATTTCCCTTCTTTAAGCGAATAAGGACCGGCAATTTCTTCCCTAGATGAATCTTCGTCCGAATTTTTGAATATCTGGCTTATGTGCGGGGTTTCGATAGAGGTTGAAGCAAGGTTTTCATGTCCCGAAGTTCACGATGCAATTCCGCTATTGAATTATCCGTATTCGAGATCGGGTCTCCCTCTATTGACCTTGTATCACAAAACTTCTCTTGGCTTCTCCGTATCAAACCCTGGTTTTCTTCTATTTATTCTGAGCTGTAGAGCGTATTTCGTTCTTCCCTTCTCGGTGATAACAATAAACGAATATTCAAAAGTTTATTCGTCTGTTCACGATCATGATCTTGAACACTTGTTTCCTTCTGGGTTTACGTGTTGAGTTGATATCCCGAAGTCCGAGGTTGTAATCTTGATGGGTTGTTGGTCCCAGCGAGTCATTCTTGGTTTTCTTTGAGTTTTAACTATCATTTGCTTAGTTCCTCCGAGGTTTCTTTTTACTCAAACAGAAGAACCGCCCCTCTACCTGGCGCGCCAAATATTGAGACTGTGTTCAATTTCTAATTATTAGTTAATTAGAGGGGTTCGTTTTTGGAGTAAATTAAGTAAAAAGACAAAAGGAATCCTCGGAAAAATAAGTTTTATTGATAATATTGATTACAAGAGTGTTAACTCGGAATGCCGAGTTAGCTTTTATCAAAGAGAAGTATTAAGCCTAGGTTTGTTAGTAATTCTTTTCCCTGATTTTGAATGAATGATTTTAGTGAAGGGGGCTATGTATATATATATCTTAGTAGTCTGTTATCTAAGCCCATGGGTTAACCTCGGAAAAATGGAAATATTCCATTTTTCCAAGATCAAGGAATCTGTGATAAGATTTTATCTTATTATGTCCGAGCTTAGACTTCGGCATTGGGCGAAGTAGTTTATACCCCCGCTTCGAACACTAAAATCCGACCATTCTTAACCGAGGTATCCCTTGGTCATCTGAGCCGAGGGTTCTAATCCTATTGAAAGGACTTATAACCTAACCTGTAATTAGAGAAATATCGGTAGGGACCGAATCTCAATTATTGCCAAACTATTGATAAGGGGTGCTAACCCCACCATCAACAAATATCCTAAGTGATCAAGTCAGAATATTGGATGAAATACCATTAAAGTAGATAGTCAATACTGATCATATCATATTAAATGCTGTAAAGATCTAGAAATCCAATGAAAACCCTAGATCCAACAAGTAAACTACTCACACATAGAAAGCAAAACCATAATCAATGTAAATATCAATAAGTCCTGGCTCTCTCTGTAAAATCCTCAGTGGGTAAAACTTCAAAGGATCTTAGGAACAAAGTAACTTCTTGAGGCAAGGAGGAGAGTTGTAGGTGGCTTTTGTTTTTTGATCTTCAAAGGGTGATTTCTTTTTGAATGCTTGACATAATCTCTGAGTTTAGGAGGGTATTTATAGCTCAGTAGTCGTGTATGGGGTCGACAATGAATCCTTGAAACATTAGGGTTTGAAGAAAAGCTCATAATACAGTTTCCTTTCTTCTGGCCGACCTTTACGAGTTGGTCGACTGAAGCTCGAGTCGGTCGACTGAAGCTCGAGTCGGTCGACTTCAGTCCTTCTCAATAATTTATCTATTTTTGCTCCAAATCGTCTAAGTCTTCCCAAAATTCTTCATCTCGTGAACTCTCCTTTTTACCCTAATTAAAACACAGAAAATGCTCCAAAACCATATAGAATATGCATGTGAAAACTGGTACAAATATCTATACATCATTGGATCTAAGGGGGAAAATTTAAAAGACGATATGACTCTGGAAACAAAGCTTCCATTCAATTTCGATGAATATAAAATCCTTATAAATAATGTCATTCTCACCTCGTCTTTCTCATTTACGACTATATTCTCAGAGAACATGTAGACTTCAATTTCTTAACTTTTCTTCGTTGAGTAGATCATATTCAATTACATTTTTCCTTTTCTTCGGTAATCTTGTATCAACCAAAATGAGTTCTTTGTTGAATGGTTCCTCGACTGACCCCAAGTCGGCTTTGTATCTCCCAAATAAGTTTGGGTATATGTTTTTACTTATATACGATTATTTTAGCTTTTGAAAGTTTTTGGATCTTGCATATTAAGGATTGTCTTCAAAATAAGGATTCTAATTCCCTAGTTATTTTTCTTTTTTGGTGAGGAACTAACAATCTTTTTAGTACATAAGAAGTTGATAAAGGAGCAAAGCAGCCATGATAATAAGGAAAAAATTTTGGAGTCGGAAATTTAAAGTTTTGATGCAGGGGATTCATATTGTTCGACACACTCGACTAACGAGTGTCCTTGTTTAATTGTTGTGATGGTCGCGCAAAGCGGTCTGCAGGACGGCGGTTTAGGGGTCTTATAGTGGAGATCTGAAGGAGTTCTTCCGGGAAAACCAATGCTAATCAAAATATGTTCCTGCAATCCATTAACATGAGGAATGGAAAGAGATGAGAGCCTAAAGTGAGGAAACGACTGACCACTGAGGATCATAGTTTCCTTGACGAAATCTAAGAAAAAATTGCAGCAGAGGAAAGGTTGATCAAAGAAACAAACGAAGTAGAAAATTCGACAGACCCATGTTTGGCGATCGAGGTCGAACACAAAGCGACAAGGAAAATCCGATCAGGGCAGGTTGTGTGTATAGATGCATACAACCCAACCCCATAAGGAATAATAATACCGAAACGAAGATAGAGGATGCTAGATGCAAGATGTTGGTGGAAAAATTAATGATACAACTTCCACTCTTGGATGCTTGTAAGACATCTTCATTCTTTAAGTGATACGTGAAGAAGATGATCACCAACACTGTGAGCCTGGAAGAGGGAGTTATGATGCTAACTAGTGAATGTAGTGAAATACTCCACTACAAGATATCGAAGAAACAAGAGGATCCAGGGGCATTCATTCTTAACATTAACATTGATGATGTGAAATTCGATCATAGCCTATGTGATCTTGGTTCATCTGTAAACTCGATGCCATATTCAGTAGCTGAAAGTCTTGGATACACTGAATTCATCTGCATGTAGTTGCGTTTTATATTGGCGGATTGTTCGGTTTGTCATCCCAAAGGATTTGGCTAGATATACTGGTATTCGTGGAAGGCTGTTTCATACCCGCTGATTTTGTCACTTTAAAGTTTGACAAAAAACCTTTTGATTCTATCATATTAGGAAGGTCATTTGTACCTACAAAATGGACTATTATTGATGTAAAGCAAGGGAGAGTTTCCTTCAATTTGGAGAATTACAACTGAATTTTCGGATGGACAGAATTGTGAACACACCAACCATGGAAGGACAAACATTTTTGGTTGACATTATCTCTGATTTCATGGAGGAAGTGTTCCGAGAGATAGGCATTAGTGATCCACTTAAAAAAGCTCTAAAAATTTATTATAGAAAAGAATGACACATTAAGGACTAAGCAAGTGGTTTCTCTAAGATGATGGATTCAAGTGAACAAATAAGTAAGATGGTCACAGCTCTTGAAATCTCATTAGAGTTAGTACAAACGACTAGGTAACTGATTGAAGTGAGGAGAATGCTCCAACAATTGAAATTAAACCATTTCAAGCAGGTCTAAGGTACACATTTCTTGGCCCAAATTCTACCTACCAAATGGTAAGTTGATTTTTTTTGAAATCACACTGCTACTAAGAAAGTTGTGATATTATAGAAAAACTCTTGGGTATTCTTTAGATGATATTGTAGAAATTTTTTCGGAGTTGTTCATGCATAGAATGCATCTCAAAGATGAGTCAAAGTCAACTTTTAAGACCCAGAGGAGACTAAACCCGAATCTTGAAACTATGGAATGTTGGAGTAATATTTTAATTTCGGATAGCACATGGATCAGACCAGTACATATAATACCCAAGAAAGGAGGAGTAACGGTGTTGAAGATGGTGAATCATGAGCTGATAGCCAAGAACAACAATAACTGGACATCGAATGTGCATTGACTACCAGACGTTGAACGCAGCCACGAGGAATGATCATTTCCCATTGCCTTTCATTGATAAAATGTTGGAGAGGCTAGCTAAACACAAATAGTATTTCTTCCTCGATGGATACTTAGGATTCTTTCAAATCCTGGTTCACCAAGATGACCGAGAGAAGACAACGTTTTACTTGCCCATATGAAATGTACGCTTATCGTCGGATGCCTTTCGGATTGTGTAATGCACTAGCAACTTATCAGCGATGTATGATGTTCAATTTTATTGACTTGATAGAGGGCATAATGGAGGTGCTATGGATGACTTCTCAGTGTACGGACCTTCATCCATGAATGCCTAGACAATCTATGTAAGGTCTCTACAAGATGCGAGGAAAAACACTTGGTGCTTGATTTATAAAAGTGCTCCTTTATGGTTCAAGATGGCAAGAATTGAGGTGAAAAGATTGAGATGAAGTCTTGGTGACCACACGTGCAATGCAACCACCTGACTAGAAATGATATTTTGCGGTAATGTAAGATGCCAGTGATTTTGTTGTAGGAGCAATTTTGGGAGAACTAAAAGACAAAAAATTGCATGTCATATATTACGCTAGCAAGACGCTTGATGAGGCCTAATGCAACTACGCACAACTGAAAAAGAATTTCTTGTTGTGGTGTTCGCTTTTGATATTATGATCTTACTTAGTGGAATCCAAGGTAGTGGTATATATTGATCATGCAACACTCAAAGACCTTATTGTTAAGATGGATTCTTCTCTTAGAAGAGTTTGCTATTGAAGTAAGAGAGAAAAAGGCAATAGAGCATGGAGTAATAGATCATCTCTCACAAATCCGAAAAGAGGATGAGGTGCCATTTAATGATCACCTCCTTGAGGAGCATGTTTATGTAGTTGGATTATTAAGGAGTAACTTGGAAGGCAAGAAAACCCGACATGAAGTCTCTGGGAGATTAACGTCGAGTGACGCAGTCAACATGTCGATTGACAATGAGCCAGTCGATTGACCCTTTAAGATAGTCGATTGACTTGAAAGCCATGGACCAAAATTTAGGGGAAAATTGTCATTCTCTACCCCCAAACAAACTTTTACATGGTTTTGCATCCCTGTTCCAGTTTCGACCAAATTGCATCCTCCTCACATACTTATTGTCAAATTGCACCTTATTTTCAAGTTTCGGGTATCACTTTTGATTGATCCTTTTAAACCAGTGCATTAACCATGAGCCATAACCAAACCCGATTTTGACCCAATTTTTTGACCCAAATCCCGATTACAAACCCAACACGATTAAAAAAAATAAAAAAGACAAAAAAATAGAAATAAATTCAATAATTCAAAAAAATTCAAAAAATAAAAAAATGAAAATAAAATTAAAAAAATTCAGAAAAATTCAAAATAAATTATAAAAAATCAAAAAAATCAAAAAATATTTCAAAATTAAAAAATTAAAAAAATTAAAAAAATCAAAATAAATACAAAAGTTTCATTTTTTCTCAATTAATTTCTATAAAAAAATTCCAAAAAATTCCCAAAAAAAATCATGATATGTTATTTATCATCTCCTCCAAACCTTCTCATGAACCCTTCATCAACAAAACTCATGCGAACCAACTCATGATATGAAATACATAGATATGAAAAATAACAATATTTTTCCAAATAAATTTTACTATTATAATACACTAAGACAAACTATATATATATATATATATATATATATATATATTTCTAACACTGTGTTTTCTTCCTTGTAAATTTGAATTTTTGTTTCATTTGATTTCTTATTTTTCTATTGCATTATGTTGTTTTATTTTAATATTAGGTTAGTGTAATATTATTTTCAATTTTATCATGAGAAATAATAATCGCTATTTATTCTAAAATATAAAACTTTAACATATATCATCTTAATTGGATAGTCTAATATGCTATTAACATATATTTGTTGTGATGAATGAAATCTTAATTGTTGTATAACATTTACAAATTTTTGTTTCCATTTCATCTAATCAATTTTGCATGAGCACAAATATAATGTAGCTTTCTATCTCATTTTGCATGAGCAAAAATTTTGTTCATGAGGGGTGTGTAAGAAGCTTTGGAGGAGATGGTAACTCAAAAGTATTTTGGAATTTTTTTGGACTTTAGAAAAAAAAAATTTTAATTGAGGAAAATTGTAATTTTGTGTGTTTATTTTTTTTCGAATTTTTAAATTTTTGAATTTTTTTTGATTTTTTTATAATAAATTTTGTATTTTTTAATTTTATTTTCAATTTTTCTGTTTTTCTTTTAATTTTCTGTTTTTTTTTTGTATTTTTTGAATTTATTTTGAATTATTGAATTTTTTAAAAAAAAATTCTTATTTTGTTTTTTTTTTTAATCGAGTAGGATTTGTAATCGGGTTTGGATCATAAATCTATGTCATAATCGGGTTTGGTTACGTTTCATGGTTAATGAACTAGTTTAACAAGGATCAATCAAGAGTTATACCCGAAATTTGAAAATAGGGTGTAATTTGACAGTAAGTTTGTAAGAAGGATGCAATTTTGTCGAAACTGGAATGGGGATGCAGTTTGTTCTGAGAGTAGAGACAGTTGGTTGACCCTTAAAGACAGTCGGTTGACTTGAAAGCCATGGACCAAAATTTATGAAACATGTCGAGAGAAAAGTGGAAACAACGATTAGGAGCGTTGCAGCAACTACATCTTATGAACTAATACCCCCAGGTTCAGTGAGAAAGCACAAAATTTAGAAGTCGACATTTCACCAGCTGAATTCACAGGTTATTGATGGTTGAGAGAGGATGGGATGGGCTTCATTGCATGTACCAAGGGACTCCCTAGGACTTCTCTATAGACTGTCGGCTTGTCTACTACACCAAATTTCACTTGATAAGATAAGCCATCGATGTGAACTAGCAAAGTGATTATTCTGAGGGTATTTACTGGGCTTTCAGAGAATCCCAGAAATATCTTTGAGTACCGTCGTCGACCATTAGGTCTTCCAAGGTTGCAGCAAAGATAAGATTAGCCAAGCTACTCGTGTCTACGAGGAAATGATCGAACTTCTCCCTTGTGATCGTAAGTTTGATTACCATGGTGACGATGTGAGGGACGTATAGCCCCCTGCGATATTCCAAAGTGAATTTGATTGCTTGCATCTGATCAGTGATGTCTTGAATTCTTGTATCTTGGTTGTTGATATCAAGGGCGTGTTCGATGAGGAGGCCTAGCCCAAACGTGATCGTGCAGGTTACAATCACAGTGGTTGTTGATGACAGTTTGATGGTTTAAAGATGAGATTCAACTATTCAAGTGATAGAGTATTTTAGATCGGATTTATGGAAATAAAACTTCTTATTTAGATCCAGAACCGAATACAAGAGATCGAAAGCTCAGAACAAGACTCCTTCTTCCGAGGTTGTTAAGAACGAAAAATAAAATCTCAAAGAGGTTGTATACTAAAATCTCTTTGTTGCTCTGTCTTTCTTGCGGCTTAGGCTTGAGTGTATGAATTATGTGTCTTGTTATGGATCGGATGGCTTTCTTTTAATGAATCATTTCTTTTATATTATGATCTTGAGTCAGCTATGCTTCCTTTCTTATGTGATTATCATTTACGAAGTTCAACATTAATAAATATGTTACTTTTGTTGATAATGACGAGTTTGAGTTGTCCTTTGAAGATTTTCTCTTATCGCCAAGTATTTCTTTTTCTTTGATGTCGCCCTAGAGATTGCCGACCTTGTTGGTAATTGAGTTGGGTCTGAATTGGGCTTTGCATGACCATCCTTGTCTTATTTATTTTTGAATTGAGTCGAGCTACGATGAAGGTGCTAATCCATGCATCAAACAAATATTTTTTTGCTGATTCAAGACCGATCATTCACCAATTATAACTTTTTTTATTGAGTTCTTTGAATCCCTGAATTTTGAAATGCATGATGGAAAACTTTATTGTTTTAATAACATATCCTCCAAAGGAGAAACTTGCAAACTTAAAAGAAGCTTTTATCAAGAAAAATCATATTTACATTGACTCAAATATTCAAAAATTTAAGGTTTAGTAAATGATGCTAAGAGATTTAGTAAACTAGCTACAACATATTAAAGGTTATATCTAGGTTCAAAATAAAATTTAGCTCTAAAACATAATACTTCATATAAATTTTGGCAATTTGGATATGTTTTATCATCTTGTTCAATGAGATTTTCCATATTGAAAATATTGTCTTTCATCGGGGGTATTCCATTAGTAAATCCCCTATCCTTGGTAGTATTGGGTGGGAATTGAGTAAACTTAGTCTTTATTCAGTTCGGTATGGCTATTGGGTGGTTCGTTTTGGTGTTAAGACACAATCAGAACCATCGCTAATTGACCCTACAGTGACTATGCTTCAGGCCCATTCCTGGAAAATAGATGGTCCTTCGAAATTGAAACACTTTCTTTGGAAAGTGTCTTTAGGTTGTCTTTTGGTCTATCTTAGATTACGTAACTGGGGTATTAATTGTAATATAACTTATCCTTGGTGGGGAATGAACAGTGAAACGATTAAACCTACTTTATTTGAATGTCATCCTGCAGTGCACGTTTGGCTTTTATTCCCCATTCCAAATGGGATTCTCTCCTTTCCTTCATCTTCGGTGTTTTCAAATAATGATTACTTAATTATTTTAACGCTTTCCAAAATAAAATTTGAATAAACTTCATGTCAGTCCTTTCACATGGATATTTTGAATCGGAATGATAAGGTTTACAAAGGTCTTGATAAAAAAACCCCCGGATATTCTTAAACATGTAATTGGGGAGGGCCACTTTTAATTGCTGATGCTCAGAACTCCCAATTGGTGCCGAATCAGATGGACTCACTTTCTGAGGCTGTCATTAATCCAGCTTCTGGAAGCATTTGTCAGGTTGATGGATCGTGGAAGAAAGATTGTCAGTATGCAGGATTAGGATGGTGGCTTAACAGCCCGAATAGTTCAATTACATTGATGGGTGTCAAAGGCCAACTGCGAATTTTTTCTCCTCTCCACTCAAATGGAGGCTCATGTGACCTTCAATGGAATTCAAGATCAATCCAACCAATAAGAGGGAGAATCTAATTAGAGATACTAAAGTACTTTTTCTTATCAAACTCTAAAGTGAGGTTCTAACCCATATAAGAGGTGACTATCTTGTGATATAGAATAAAGACGACTTTTGGTTTTGGATTCTTCAACAAAAATAGACAAAAAAGAGTTTTTATAAAAGCAAAATACAAGATTATAATTTAAATATAAGATAAATGATACAAGGAATTGTAGTGAGCTTATATAGGTGAGTTACAACGTCCTTATTAAGATAAAGGAAACAAAAATCAGAATTAAACATAGAAACTATCCGTTGGACAATTAACTTAGATTTAGGTCTTCTTAAGGAAAGTCTTCAAGTGAATGATCTCCTAAGCAATCCAATCCAACCATAAGACATAATTAGAGTCTCTAGTTCCTTTGGAGTCTTCCAAGATCGTCCTTAATCATCAAAACAAGTGGAGAGCAAGTTGTAGCCAAAAGATCTTCTTGGGCTTGGGTTTGCCCATTCTCCTTGATTTCTCTAGCAGCCTTGGCCTTAATAAGCATCTTGGATTGATTGGTATCTCCAGGTTCGTGGTCTAAACCGGTTTGGTCTTGGGTGATAGCCAAAGTCGGTTTATCGACTAAACCGGATCCAAATTGGAAGGTTTGGAACTCGATGATCTTCAGGGCTTTAAGCTGGTTTCCAGGTGGTCTAGAGTATCCTAAAAGTCATTTTTATGAACCAAATGGTTGGTTTCATCGTCCTCTTCAGTTTGATGAAGTTTGAGCTCTTGGTTGCCGATAAGCTCCATTTGAAAGGGTCTTGGGCCCAACTCTCTTATAACTAACCCTTGGGTTTTCTCCATGTGCTCTAGTTGCTCCAGTATCTTTCCCACGTACAAGTTGACTTGATGTTGAGTGGTCTTGCTTATTGACCTCGTGATTGGCCGGTTTGGCACGAACGGGTCGCGCATCTCCCTTGATGGTTTTCCTAGTGGTTGGATGTCCTCATCAGAGGCCCTTCTTTGAGTCATGGAGTGCATGGTTGCAACCAAGTATCTGCAGTGAATTTTCAGACATACTGCTCAGAGCTCATGAAGATAATTTCTAAGATGGAAGATTGGCCGGTTTTTGTGGCACTAATTATTGATTTCTCTAAATTCAAAGGACAATTTCAAACATTATCTCGTATTCTTATCCCTCGCAAGTTTAATGGTAAGACATATTGTTTGACATGTATTTCTACTATTCGAGATATAGAGTTCACATATGTAAGTTGTACTCTCCACTTTGGATCAGTAAATCGTTTGTATAAGTTTATTTATTTTATGATAAAAAAATAAAAATTAAACAATAAGAAATATTAATATAATATTCCTTTGAAGAAATAAATAGAAAACCAAATTCTTTAAAGTAGTCCTGTTTATAAAGAGAAAAAGGGGTCATTAAATTTTCAATTACTTGACTGATATAACACCTTATCTATACACAACTCCCATCAAACCAAATGCTTAAAGTGTTAAACTGAGTCATCTTATTAGAACTTCAAATCAAATCAACATTTCTTTTGTAGCTTTATCGGCATTGTTAAGAAAAATCAAACTTATAAAACTAAATCGTGACTTATCATAAATCATAAATACGATGGAATCTCCTATTATTTTTCCTATGCATCTTTTTTTTTTTTTGGTTTTTAATGTTAAGTTTCCCATGTATCTTCGGGGAATGCTTTATCTTTTTAGAAAAAAAAAGAAAAAATCTTCGAAATGCTTTATACTAAATAATGTTTTTGATAGTTTTTTCATAAAAAAAAGTTCACTTTTAATAATACTAACATCGGACGTACACATATTTGGATATGACCATAGTTTTTGCAGTCTTTTAAGAGACACCCCTATAGAATATAATGACAAGTACATAAACTAAATAATTTATTGGAGAAGATCAATGATCAACCAATGACTAATTACAATCTCACAATCACTAAATTAATATTAAATAAACAAATCAACAACAAATTGATAAGCTAATAGAAATAACTATGACACTTTCCAAAACAAAATGAACAGAAATATGGATTTTGGTTTTTAAATACCTAAAATTGACCAACATGTAAATATGAAGTGAAATTAATAAAGTAAGATATAATATGAAATATAAAAATTAAAATCAAATTTTAAATTGAGTTTACAAAGTTTAAGTCTAACAACCAAATTGATCACAAATTATCCAAAAATAATATAATTTTTTGATGTAATATAAAATTAACAAAATAAGATCTAACAATAAAATTTTACCTAGAAAATTTAGTTTGCCATATTTTTTTGTCAAATAACAACCAAAGCATATTTTAAAAAGTTAAAAAAAAACCAAAATATATTAAAAAAATATATTGCAAAGTAAAATAAAAAATAATAAAAGCAAATACTAATCCACTGCGATTGAAAACAAATTATAAGTTAATATCAAAATAAAAACATACTGAAATTGAAAACAAATAAGAAGTTTAAAACAAAAACAAATATATTAGATTCCTAAGACAAAAAAAATGTATAATAAGTTTCTAACACATTTATATTAAATCCAAATATAATTAATATTTTTGAATATATAATTGTATTACGGATACCTTTTCAATTTTCGGTTCGGGTTAGGATTCGGGTTTTCGGGTATCGAAATTGATACCCATTCGGGTATTTTTACATTACGGATTTAGGTTCGGTTTATTTTTCATGTCGGGTTCAGATTCGAGATTCGGGTTTGGTAAATATGACCAAGCCTATAAATGAAATGCGTATTTCCAATATTAAAAGTTTAAAACTGCAAAGCCTTTTGACTGAAAAGGATGGTTTTATTCCATTCAAATATTCAGTACGTAACACTCACACTTCATTTGTGTTTCACTCTAACATTGCAGTAATGCACTATCGTAATCATTCATATATACCTATGCAAAGTAACTATAATTTAGTCTTATATAGATGACCAGTTATATTTTTGGATTCAAACTCTATTTTCTATATTAAAAAAAAAGAAGCATACATACATCATTTTTGCCTTCACTTGCAGTCCATTTTTCCGATTTCGGCTGAAAAATACTAAAAGCTAAAACTTAGAAAAGAAAGCTTTTGTAGTATATTGTTGACATACCAACAAGAAACATATGTGCACAACAATAACGCAGTGTGTTTGCTATGGGAATAGACATCATCTTCTAATACCTTGTCTTATCCAATATATTTTTCCATCTAATGAAATTTATTACTGATTTTTTTACAAAAATTACAAAGATTTTCGATGTTACCACAAAAGAGATCTATCACGGTTTTATATGTCCTCCGAGTAAATAAAAAAAAAAAAAAAATGGAAGTATAATCAAGTAGCTAAAGCTAAGGATCCTTCAATTGTGCCAAATCACACATGTAAGAACATAACATATCGTTTTCAAGGAAATGAACCAGTTCTGGGCTAGGATCTTGACCAAATGAATAATTCCTAAACCACTTCTTGCTTTAAATTATAGAAGTCCTAATACAGTAAAACCTCGATAAATTAATACTCTATAAATTAATAAATTCTATAAATTAATAAATTTATTTGGTCCCGAGTCGGGACAGTATAAAATTTAACAAAATTCGATAATATAATAAGATAATATTTATTATAAATCCCAATGTAAATATATAATCCCAATAATATCATAAATTAATAATGGTATATATAAATTTATATATACATAAAATATTGTGAAAAGTTCAAGACGCGATAATTGTTTATTTACGTGTAACCGTTTTGAAAAGTGAAGTAATATCATCTTCAGTCTCACGATTCAATATTAGAGATTGGAAAACATGATTATAAAAAGAAAAATGTAAAAATTTAAAATATATTTTTCATTATTCCTCTTTAAATTAATAAATTATTAATTTCTCGATAATTTAATAATTATTAATTTATCGATAAATTAATACTTCTATAAATTAATAAATTTCTCCGATCCCGACGTTATTAATTTATAGAGGTTTTACTGTATACTGGACGAAAGAGGAAGCACACCACACAAAATTCTTAAACTACATGTTGATGTAAATATGGTAAGAATTGACCATGATGGATAACCGGTAAAATCCTCGGTGGAGAAATGTAGTTAGGTCCACCGAATCAAAAAGCAATCAGAAAAAAACTATCATGCAAAAATTAAGAGGAATTCACAAAGAAGAGGAGAAAGACAAAGCATCAAACCATTACAAGCTTCGAAGCCAAACATTTCAACACACCATCTTATAATCATCCAAACCACCCCTTGTCCGTTCCGCATTAACAGTGCTTAGTTGAGCTAATCAACTAAACATAAAATCAAACATAAACAATGATTTTGTTGTAACTAAACTGATTCTTAACGTGTAGAAGGTAGATCCTAAGTGTGGATAAGGCAAATTGGAAAGATTTCTTAAAAACATCCAAAATAAACATCAAAGGTGTCTAGCGTGGTGTTTTTTTCACCCTAATATTCCTATACGTGCATAATTACGTAGTTGTACCATATAAGGGTCGGAATACCAACATGCCTTACTATACAATGTACTATTTGTTCCTTAACAAGCTAAAGCGAAACCTAGTCTATCCAAATGTTTAAAACTAACTAAAATGAATATTAAAAATCAGGAGATTAGTTCATATGGTTTAAGACGCCAAGCCTCGATAACTCACATGGGTTCAAAATATTTTTATGGATTTCTATTAGAGATTTAGTTTGGTACAGTTCTAGACCTCAAACACTAGTATTAAGTAGTTTAACTCCCGTTAATAAAAGTAACTTTAAATTACAAGCATATTCAAGATTTTACTCATTCGGTGAGGTTAAACAAGCAAGGCATTCAAGTTTTATATGCTTACAAAACTTCTCGCTCAAATCTTTTTGTTCTCAAACTATTTTGGTTACCATAGTTCTTTTCGAAAAATCTACCAAGTCTCCTTGTATAATTTTTACCTATGATCCTAAATCTGGGGTAGCTATTCCTTATTCAGACATTAAAGACAGCTGATATGAAAAACATGTATTGACAAACTATAGAACAAAAATCCAATCAAGATTCAATTAAGTATGAGAATACAAGTTAGCCGTTGATGTAAGTTGTGTGGCAACTGGCTAGATGCCACACGATGTATGACACCGGAGATTGTATGAGAGATCAATGGAGAAGGTTCTGGATGCGGATATCAAAGGATGCAGATATCAAGGGAGATCAAATCTGAAGATTCTGGAAATCAAAGATAGACAGCAATCGAAGATTTGGAGCAGAATCAAGATAATCAATGCGAGAGAATTTCTATATATTTCAAATATGGAAACCTTGGCGATCAAGCATAAAGAATATTCAAGAGATTTCCAAGTGCGCATGAAAAGGAAACATAGAAAATCTGCTTAATTATAAAAAGAGTCGAAAATATGTGTATGAAGATTTATCACTTCACAAGTTGTAATAGAGAGAGAGAGATCTAGAGCTAAGGGTTTGAAACATAACATAGGGCTTAGATCATTTGGGAAGATCTATAGCCAAGGGTTCATTGTAGAACATAGGGTTTAGATCATCTGGGGATTAGAGAGCGAGTTCTTTTGTAAGAAGAGCGTTTTGATATTACTTGTAAGTGTATCATAAGAGTTTCTAATCAAAGTATATTCTTTGTAGAGAAACTACTGTGTGCCATATCGTGTCCTACTGTGTGATTACCACACACTCTTTGTCTTTCCGCATTTTCAATTGGTATCAGAGCCAATCACTTGGGTGTATTGGAAGCAGGTGAAGATCCTGGAAGAAGAATGGGAAAGGGTAAAGAGTTCTGGACTAAGGAGATTGTCCTGGAAGGAAACAACTATGGCCATTGGAAGCAGCGTATGAAGACAAACATCAGAAGCATAGATGAAGATGCTTGGATCGCAGTGGAGACCGGGTGGATACCCCCAAACAAGGTGGTAGAAGAGAAGATGGTGCTTAAGCTCAAATCTGAGTGGACAGATGAAGAGAAACGAATGTCCAAGTTCAACGCTCGTGCATTATCTGCCATCTTTGGAGCGGTGAACTCGGAACAATTCCAAACCATCCAAAACTATGAGACATCCAAGGAAGCATGAGACATCCTTCAACGCGAATATGAAGGAACTAATGCTGTGAAGAGGACCATAATCGATTATTTAGCCTCTAAGTTCGAACTGATGAAGATGGAGAAGAGTGAGTCAGTTGGCGAATTCAGCGCACGCATCAGCAACATTGCAAATGAAGCACAACTACTTGGGAAGAAGTACAAAGAGAAGAAGCTGGTGAAGAAGCTTCTAATGAGTCTACCAGAAAAGTACACAGCCTACAAGACAGCCCTATCTGTGTCTTCCAACACATATGAAACTAAGTTTAGTGAGGTAGTCGGGATGCTGAAAGCGTATGAAATGGAGACAACAGGCGATGTCAAGAAAAAGGGTGTAGCTTTTGTGGCAGAAGGTGAGTCACACAAGATTGAAGAATTACAGAACTGACTAGGACTTCTGGCAAAACGTTTCAACCGAGCATTCAAGAAAAATGATTCAGGGTTCAAGAAAAGTGAGTCAGCACGAAAGACTGGTGATGCAGTCAAAACAACCTCACTGTCTGTCACACAGTGTCATGAGTATAAAGGCTATGGTCATTTCAGAAGCGAATGCCCAACTCTCAAGAGAAAATAAATCAAGTGCTTTGAGTGTAAAGGTTTTGGACACACGCAACAAGAGTGCCTAAATTATCAAAAGAAGAAGGGGCAAGAAAAATCCATTCTTGGTGTTGAAGGGAGTGATGAGTCAGATGAGACTGATGAAGAAGAGTGCAACAACTTTGTTGTGTTTGCAGGCATTTCGAAGGAACCAGTGGACGGTGATCAGAGTCATGAGGTAACAGTTGAAAGTGACAGTGACTCAAACGTCGATGTTGAAGAGGAGTATAAGAAGATGTGCAAACAAGTGCTGGATGTCAGTCGAATAAACTCTCAACAATCCAGCAGGATCAATCAACTTTAGGCAGAGCTTGAGGCAGAACGAGCGAGGAGCTTGAAACTTCTTACAGATCTTTTGGAGCAATTCAAGAAGATAAAGATGCTGACGGGAACCAAGGGACTTGATCATATACTGAATTAGGAGAGATATAAGAAGAACAACTTTGGCATAGGATACACTGGAGAAACAAGTTCATCCAAGATTAAGTTTGGCAAAGGGGGAATGCATGACACTGAGGCTAAAAAACTGGCTGCTACACAACGTACCTCACCACATACCACACAGGAAGAAGAAATCTCAGATGATGAAGAACTTAATCTAGGATCGTGTTTTGTGTGTGGAAGCTTTGATCATTTTCAGGCGCTATGTCCAAAATATTAGCCTGTGACGAAGAGGACTACTCGACAACATACGCGTGGAAGTTGTTTGGTGTGTGGGAGCTTGGATCATTTCAAAGCCAAGTGCCCAGAATTCAAGGCTAGGGTGACTAAACTAGCAAGGCATAATAAGGTTCACTTTGATGAAGTTAGGAGGAACACATGATGGGTCAGGAAGACTCACCTGATTGCGGTAAAAAGTCAGAGACAGAGAAGATCACAACCTGCCTCACAACGAACTTTCCGCCGACATTTGAACGAGCTGACGCACGAAGACAGAGAATAACAGAGTTCATGCAGCAAATCGTGACAGGTTCTACCCAAATCATAGATATGACTCAAGGTATGAAAATCATTATGGGTATCCTCAGCAAAGATTTTGGGATGAGGAATATAGGGCAGAACCAAGGAGAGATTTCTACCGTAGAAGTCACAACATGAACTACAACATGCGGTGTCACATGGCTTTCCAAGAAGACGCAAGAGTAGAAGAGGAGGAGACCTGGTATTTTGATAGTGGATGCTCCAGGCACATGACTAGGAAACTTGAGCATCTTCAGGAAGTCAAAGGGGTTAGAGGAGGAAAAGTTACTTTTGGTGGAGGAACCACAGGCAAGATTCGAGGCAAAGGCAAAACCTCGAAGGATCAACAGCTCCAGCTGATGAATGTATATCTCGTTGATGGCTTGAAGGCTAACCTAATCAGTGTAAGCCAGCTATGTGATAAGGGATTGAAGGTAGTCTTTACAAGTATAGACTGTGAGGCAATTGACAAAGATGGAACTGTTAAGATGAGAGGAATCCGATCAGGGAACAATTGCTACATGTGGAAAAATCCCACAAAGAGCCATACCATGTGCCTCAGCGCCACAACGACACTGGACCTATGGCACCAGAAACTTGGGCACATGAATACCAGAACACTCACCACTCTTGTGAAGCAATGAAGTGTACGAGGAGTACCAGTACTGAAGTTTCAGGATGTTGTGTGTGGACCGTGCAAAAAGGGTAAACAAATCAAGATCCAACACAAGAAGGTACAAGATGTGCAAACATCCAATCCATTGGAAGTGGTTCACATGGACTTGATGGGTCATATGCAAGTAGAGAGCCTAGGAGGGAAGAAGTATGTCTTTGTGCTAGTTGATGATTTCTCTCGGTTCACTTGGGTGAGATTTCTTCAAGAAAAATCATAAACTGCCAATAGTTTCAAGATTTGGGCCTTGCAACTCATGAACCAGAAGGGAGGTATCAAGTTTATTAGGAGTGATCATGGTGGAGAATTTCAGAACAAGATGATGGATGACTTCTGTAAAAGTCAAGGGATAGGACATCAGTACTCAGCTCCTTATACACCTCAGCAAAATGGTGTGGTAGAGAGAAAGAACATAACGCTTCAGGAAATGGCCCGAGCAATGATACATGGGAACAAAGTCTCTCAACGATTTTGGGCTGAGGCAATAAGTACTGCATGTTATATCATCAACAGGGTGTACATCAGAAAAGGAACCACAAAACCACCATATGAGTTATGAAAAGGAAAGATACCTCACTTGAGCTACTTTCATGTTTTTGGTTGCAGGGTGTACATCATGAACGACAAGGACCATCTCGGCAAGTTCGACTCACGAAGTGATGAAGGATTCTTTTTGGGTTACTCAGGAACTAGGTCAGCCTTCAGGGTTTACAACAAGAGGACTAGAGCCGTTGAAGAATCAGTCAATGTGGTCTTTGATGATACATCCTATCAGTATGTAGATGTGGAAGATTCAGAAAGTGACTCTGAAGAGGAACAACCAAGAGCTGAGAAAGACAAGCAGTTGGCTGGGTCAGATGAAGAACCAGAGAATCAAGTTGAAGACGATATCACACAGGCTACCACATCAGACAAGTCACTGACTCAGGTTCACCGACATCACTCACCTGATGATGTCATTGGTGATATACATGATGGGAGAAAAACTAGAGGGGTCATTCGTGATTACAGGAAGATGGCAAAATATGCTTCTGCTAGTTTTCAAGAGATGGTTATGTTTGGTTGTTTCGTCTCAAAGCTAGAGCCTACCAATCATGTTGCTGCACTTGAAGATGACTACTGGATAGTAGCCATGGAGGAAGAATTAGAGCAGTTCGTCAGGAATGAAGTCTGGGTATTGGTTCCGCGACCTACAGATGGAAATGTCGTCGACACCAAATGGATCTTCAAAAACAAGTGTGATGCAGATGGTGTGGTAGTTCGGAACAAGGCTTGCCTGGTGGCACAAGGGTACTCGCAAGTAGAAGGTGTTGATTTTGATGAAACCTTTGCACCAGTGGCAAGACTCGAATCTATCAGATTCTTTCTGGGGATGGCATGTATATTAAACTTCAAAGTATACCAAATGGATGTCAAGAGTGCTTTCTTGAATGGGTATCTTCAAGAAGAGGTCTATGTTGAGCAACCCAAGGGTTTTGAAGATGCTCATCATCCTGACTATGTGTACAAGCTGAACAAAGCACTGTATGGGCTGAAGCAAGCACCCAGAGCTTGGTATGAGAGACTTACAATTTCTTAATCTCATGTGGTTATACGCGAGGTAGTGTGGACAAGACTCTCTTCATACTATCTTTTGAGTCTGAATTGATGATTGTTCAGATTTATGTGGATGATATTATCTTTGGTGGAACATCTAAGAAGCTAGTTGATGAGTTTGTTGATAAGATGACCAAGGAGTTTGAGATGAGTATGTGTGGGGAGCTGAAGTACTTCTTGGGGTTGCAAATAACCCAAGATGATGAAGGAATCTTCATAAGTCAAAGCACGTATGCAAAGAACTTGGTAAAAAGATTTGGGCTAGATAGCAGCAAGACTTTGAGCACACCTATGAGCACCACCACCAAGCTATCAAAAGATGAAGAAAGGGTAAAAGTTGACTCCAAACTCTACCGGGGAATGATAGGAAGTCTTCTGTACCTCACAGCAAGTAGGCCAGATCTGTGTCTTAGTGTTGGTGTGTGTGCTAGATTCCAAGCTGATCCAAGAAACTCACACCTTCAAGCAGTCAAAAAGATCATAAAATACGTTAAAGGAACGGCTGATCTTGGGGTGTACTACTCAAAGGCTTCAAACAACAATCTTGCTGGGTATTGTGATGCAGACTGGGCTGGAAATCTGTTGGATAGAAGAAGCACAAGTGGTGGTTGTTTCTTTCTGGGAAATAACTTGGTGTCGTGGCATAGCAAGAAGCAGAGCTCTACCTCACTGTCTACCGCATAAGCTGAATACATCGTTATGGGAAGTTGCTGCACTCAGTTGCTATGGATGAAGCAAATGGCTTCTGACTATGGGATGGACTCTGGACCTCTACTTGTGTATTGTGATAACAAGAGTGCTATAGACATCTCAAAGAACCCAGTTCAACATTCCAGAACCAAGCATATCGACATAAGACATCATTTCATAAGAGAGCTAGTTGAAGACAAAAAAGTAATGATTGATCATGTGGTTACTGAGTTGCAATTAGCTGATTTGTTTACGAAACCATTGGATTTCAATCGCTTTGCAAGTTTACGCAAAGCAATTGGGGTGTGTGAACACTAACTCTCTTATCAAGCATGCTAAGCTGACACAGGGACTAGCACACCAGGTATATCAGACTCAGACTCAGCATGGAACTTCTTGTGCATGAATGGAAAAGAGCTGTCTCTCATGTCGTCTCATAGGCAGTACAAGTTTCACACTGAGAGTGGAGTACAAGGAGCTGAAGGGCAAAATGCCAAAAAAAAAAAAAAAAAAAAAAAAAAAAAAGGGAGATGATAGAGGATCATGAAACAAGATCATGAGACAGCACATCAAGACAAAAGAGAATGAACACAGAATCCAGCCGCCCTTCAGTGTTGGATAAAGGTTGAAAACACCTATGAGATTAAAACATGAGAGTGTGAAAGCTAGCCAAAAATCAGGAAGCAGCCATGCCCTAAGAATCATGTCATAGCACGATATGCCTTGGTGTGATAGTTCGTGTGCTAGCTTATGTGGTGGAGGGTGTGTGGTCATGACACATCTCAGAGGCTGAAAATCCAAGGAAAAGAACAGCTAAAACTCGTTGGGTAACTAGTGATTGATCATTATACTTGATGTTTTAGTTTGATGAATATGTGGATGTTGAGGTTGTATGTAGGTTAAGGAAGTTGAAGATTTGGGAAAGATGTCACGAGATTTGTCTAAATTGGCTAAGGAAATGAATTAATTCACTTGCCATTTTTAGATATTTTTCAAATATTTGAAAAATACGTGATTAGTGGGAAAGTGGGACCGCTTTCTATGGAGACAGGAGAGAGAAGCTTTAAAAAGGGAAGTTGCAGAGTCTTCCTCTTTCATCTTCTCCATTCACAACTCAGAGTTTGCATTTCCTTCTTTCCTCTCAACAAAACGATGGTAAGAATAAAAAGAGGAATTTGTCATCCAAGATACGCCGTTGAATCATCTTCATCATCTTCAAGGGCCTCTGCATCTGACACAGAATCCGGCGCGTCAGTTCGTGATGAAGCACCGATCAACACATGCACGACGATGGTGCTTCACTCATCACCGGTTCCAATCAATACCTCAACAGAGCCCATGCGAGAGCCATCCGACATAGCTGAAGACTCAGGAACTCCCTCCTTCGTGAGTTCTCGTGAGGCCTTTCCAGAAACCCTAGATCCAGGGGGTTTCTTCTGAGCGATAGGGCAGATCTTCACGAATAACTCCAGAGGTACGTGGTGTGCCAGAATTGGTGGATGAAGACTCCGATGACAACATTCTGCTGTAGTCTGTCGCAAGGAGACTAAAAGAGCGCAAGAAGCAAGTCTCTGCCCCGGTGAAGAGAAAGAAGACCTTGAGGTAACAGAAGGAAGCTCAAGAGGTGGTGAAGCTGAGTACAGAAGATGAAGAACCACTCAGCAAGAAAGCGAAGCTTGCACCAACAAAGGCTTCCTCACACAGAGCCTCATCACAATAAAAAGGCAAAGGTAAGGCTGTTGAAAGCCCAACCTCCTCTGATGATGCAGTCAAATCCAAACGCTTCAAGGATGATGAAGCTCGCAAGGTGTGTCAACACTACTTGACTTGAGAAATCGTGGATCAAAGGTATGTTGATTTCTGCTCTGAGGCATCTGCTGAGATAGTGGCTATGATAAGGAGTTGCAAGATGGAGTCAACAGTTGATCGAGAACTCCTGCCACCTTATATCCCAGAGATAATTTGTGAGTTCTATGCTCATCTGCCACACGAGAAGACCAAGAGAAAGGAGGTTAAGATATGAGTCAGAGGGCATAAATACAAGTTCTCAGCAGATCTCATCAACAAAGCCTTGGAGTTTCCTGTACCCTCAACTGCAGAAACCATCGCAACAACCAAGTGTGATAATGTAAGTGACAACGCGGTTGCTCGGTTTTTGTGTCAAGAGAAAGTGACTTGGAAATCATTCTCTACCACAAAGTGTACCCCGTGGTTTGCATCTCTGTGGATGTTGTCAGGTTACAACTGGCTGCCAACTCAGAACCGCACCTCCACTCCAATCGAGAAGGACAGATTCCTCCATCAAATGGCTCATGGGCACAAGGTGAATTTTGGTGAGCATGTGTTCCAGAGGGTGTTTGCACGAGGAAGGATCACCTACAACAAGGCATGCTTGTACTTTCCATCCTTGATTTTTGTTGTGCTGATGAATCAGAAAGTGCCTTCAATATTTGCTGGTGAGAACTCCATATCTCCTCTTGAGTTTGTCCCTGATAAGAGATCTGGCAGAGCATACTCGCAAACTCATTCCAAGAAGGGTAAAGGAGTGACTGCATCAAGCGACAAGGAGTCTGACTCATAAAATGCCTCAGCACAGAAATATAAGACGACCAAAGTGCAAATTCCCACTAGACGGGTTCATACTGTGTCAGCTGTTGAGGAACTTCGTGACACAATCACCAAGCTGCAAGGCACTCTTACCGCACTTGAAGGAGGTAAGTACTTTTGTCCTTTTTAAGTGTATTGCTTGACTTGTCTTTGTTTTAACTGAATATGCACTCAAGCAGGAGGAAAAGAAAGTTCTAGTAGCTCTGAGGAGTTCTAAGGATTGGGTTCAGGGGGAGCTGATGTAGCTGAAGGCTATTGTTGTTGTTTTGTGTTTCTATGTTGTTTCTTTCTTTTCCTTAGAGAGACAGAAAGCTTTAAGGATTAAAGCTTGTGTGTTTGTCTACTCTTGTTGTTGCTCAAGACATTGTCATTATGGTTTTTAATACATTAGTATTTTGTTAATGGCCATGTATCTATTGCTGCTTGGTATGTGCATTTGGATGTTTTTTTTGCAGATGCTTGAGGTGTCAGATTCAGCTAAAAAGGGGGAGATTGAGAATACAAGTAAGCCGGTGATGTAAGCCGTGTGGCAACTGGCTAGATGCCACAAGATGTATCACACCGGAGATTGTATGAGAGATCAATGAAGAAGGTTCTGGATGTGGATATCAAAGGATGCGGATATCAAGGGAGATCAAATTTGAAGATTCTAGAAATCAAAGATAGACAGCAATCGAAGATTTGGAGCATAATCAAGATAATCAATTCGAGAGGATTTCCATATATTTCAAATATGGAAACCTTGGCGATCAAGCATAGAGAATATTCAAGAGATTTCCAAGTGTGCAAGAAAAAGAAACATAGGAAATCTGCTTAATTATAAAAGGAGTCGAAAATTTGTGTATGAAGATTTATCACTTCACAAGTTGTAATACAGAGAGAGAGATCTAGAGCTAAGGGTTTGAAACATAACATAGGGCTTAGATCATTTGGGAAGATCTATAGCCAAGGGTTCATTGTAGAACATAGGGTTTAGATCATCTGGGGATTAGAGAGCGAGTTCTTTTGTAAGAAGAGCGTTTTGATATTACTTGTAAGTGTATCATAAGAGTTTCTAATCAAAGTATATTCTTTGTAGAGAAACTACTGTGTGCCATATCGTGTCCTACTATGTG
This sequence comes from Euclidium syriacum, assembly GCA_900116095.1. NCBI lineage: Eukaryota > Viridiplantae > Streptophyta > Magnoliopsida > Brassicales > Brassicaceae > Euclidium > Euclidium syriacum. Next base: position 6,645,590 of record FPAK01000009.1, on the reverse strand, counting down.
ATTACCACACACTCTTTGTTTTTCTGCATTTTCAAAGTACCCTTTGAAAACTCTATGCCTAACAATAGATCTACTCACACATAGTGAATGAAACATAAAACATAGGCTGTGACTGGTAACCCTTATAGAAACAAAAGGAATGAATAGGAAAAGAGTGAGTAGGAAAGGAATGAAGAGGAAAAAAAGAATAGGAATTATTGTTCCTCTTCAAATTTAATAGGGGAGTATTTTTACTCTATAATTCTCTAAAAAGAATGGAATAGAAGGAAATCATGTGTAAAATATATTCCTTACAAATGGTGTAGCTTTTAAAGAATGATAAAGAATGTGTAAAAAATATTATTTATGAATGGTATAAAGTTTAAGGAATGATAAAGAATTTAATGTTCCTCCTCATTACTTTGTTCACCAGTCAAACACATAATGAATAAAATAGATTGCATAAAAGAAATAGAAATCAACTAGGAATTAAATATCAAATCTCATAACGAACATAGTACGGATCTCGTCTCCCCTTAAAAGCACTCAAAAGTATAGTGAAATTTTCTAAAGATTAATTGAAAATGGTAGATAAAATTATAATATATTAAGAAACATGAAATAGGGTCCTTTTGTAATTATTGATAACTTATTGAAAAAATATGCAAATTCTTTTTTGTTGTTCAGAGAAGCATTCAACCAACTGGTCTACTTTGATTTTTCATTTTTCTTCATTTTGTTGCTCTATTGTATCTATTCTTGCTCATATAGTTTTGCATGTCCTTAGTACTTATACAAAAGCACTAAAAAGACACCATAAAATCAAGTAGACACAGAACAAAACTTTTCAAACCAAAACACATCAACTCTTTCATATTTAGCTTTTGATCACCCTCAAACAAACTGTAAATCAAATCAATGAAAGAGGTTTGAAAATAAAGAAAATCCATTTATTCTCAGAGCACCACACAAACATTTTCTTTAGTAATTCACATAGAACATAATCTAGCTGAGTTGAGACCACGATGTAATTCTCTTCAAGATTAGCAACTATTGAAAATCAAACCACAATCTACATATTCATTTGATTACTTTCAATGTTGGGTCTCATCAGTTAGGCACTATCTTTTTTAATACCTAAATAAATGTTAGGTCTCATCAGTTAGGCACTATCTTTTATAATACCTAAATAAGAAATTTTTAAACACATAGGTTTCTTTCATTTCTCTCATTTTTATTCTTGAGACCGATTTATTCCTATTTACCAAGGGTATCTTTTCTTTTTCTATTGGCTCGTCTTTTCTTTTTTCTAAATAAAAAGCTGGTATCATTAGACCTTATTCAACCTGTCTAGTCTCTCTTCCAAAACAACCTTTTCATTGGGTTGTTTCCTTTTCTTTCACATTTCTTGTTTATTTCAAGGGAGAGATGGAAACCATAACAACATAGACTATCTTACTCAGGCATTAAACAAGATCGACCTTCAAATGAGATAAAATGAATACCTCAAGTAAGTCGAATTCCATTATAGTTTTGGACATTTTTCGGTTAGTTGACACTAGTAGAAAACTACAATTTAGCTACAGAAGTAGCCACGAGTTTTTCGTGGCTATGTAGAAATTAGCCACGGAATTCGTGGAACATGAGATATGTGGCTATATGTAGCTATCCAGTTGTTAAATAGTCATGGATTAGCCACTACAAAATTTGTGGCTATATAGTTATGGATTAGCCATTAATTATATTTGTGGTTATATAGCCACGAATTAGTCACAAATTATTCCCTTGCTATATATATAGCCACAGATTAGCCAGGGGAAATCTGTACCTACTTAAAATTACATATAGCCACGGATTATTCGTGGCTAATCCGTTGCTATATGAAATTTTTTGAATTTTTCTGAAATTTCAACATAAATTTAAATTTTTTGAAATTTGAACCTCACATATAGCCACGGATTTTCTCTGGCTAATCCGTGGCTATCTTTAATCAAAGAATTTTCATTGTCTTCTTATTCTCATTCTCTTTCACCCATTTCTTTATTCATCTTCTTCTTTCATCTTCCTCCTTTTTCTTATTTTTCTCTTCCTTTGCCATATGACCTCCTCCTCCGCCATCGTTCCTCCTCCGTCATTGATCTTCTTCCTTCTCCTACGCCATGAATCCTACTCCTCCATCGCTTTCCCATCTCCTCTTCCGCCTCCTCCATCATTTCTCCTTCTCATCCTCCATTGTCTCCTTCTCCTCTTCCTCCTCCACCATTAATCATCCTCCTCGTTCTCCTCTTCCAATTTTATTTTATAAAATCTATCTAGATCTGCCGTCGGATTCACCACCGATGCAACCGTCGGATCTAGGTAGGTTTCAATTTCATTTATACAAAACCTATATAGATCCGCCTCCCGGAGCCACCATAGGAGCCATGGTCGGATCTAGGTAGGTTTTAATTTTTTTAATTTTTTTTAAATAGCCACGGATTAGCCATGAATTTTTCATTGCTATATATAGCCACGGATTAGCAACACCCCATATAGCCACGACCCTATAGCTACAAATTTTTACCGTGGCTAATCCCTTGATATATATAGCCAAGAATTAGCCACAAATTTTCCGTGGATATATGGCCACGAATTAGCCACGGTTTTTTACTGTGGCTAAATTGGTGGCTATATAGCCACGGCATAACCACGACATATATAGCCATGACCCTATAACTACGGTTTTTTCGTGGCTATACCGTGGCTATTCTTATATAGCCACGGATTTTCTGCTATAACCACGAAAATTTCCGTGGCTGTTTTCAGAATTCTACTAGTGTGATCCACTTGTCTGCATGTAATAGGGAGTCATTTTGTGTCTCCCACCATGCTTCTTAAATAGGTTCTCAAAAAAACATATAAACCAATCAGCGAGGACACTCTGTGGCACTCCATACCGTGGAAATATGATGGACTTGAACAACTTCATTACCATTTTTGCATCTAATGTATCGATCTTTTTCCGGTTTAAATACATATATCTAGTATGTTTTTGGATTCTTTTCAGTGATTTCAACATGGTATTAGGTTTTTATCACTCTTAGAGAAAAATTGGACTTTTGGGAGCAAATTGAAGAAAGAATCGATGTTCTGGAGTTGTGTGACCGACGCACCCTTGATCGATCGACACAAATTTTTCTGTGAAAGAAGGAAACATTTTATCAGAATTTTCTCAAGACCCAAAGTCTTTCTATTATTTTTAGGGATCCATGTATGACCCTTGGGGTTATAAATACCCTTTTTAGGGCATACAATATGGCAACAAAAGACATCACGTGTCAAGCATACGCAAAATCTTGCCACAAGAAGCCGTCTTTGTTCTAGGGTTTCTCGAGTTTCCTTATGGAGAGAAGGTGACTATCTAAACTCTCTATACTTCTACCTTTTCTTACACTAGTGCATACTTTCATTTTATTTTATGTCTTTTACTTTCCTTATTGTGAGAGTAGTTCTCTTTTTATATCTAGGGGTATCAATGGTTGTTACGGATCAATGAACGCTTTCAACATGATATAATCAGTAGGATTTCCTGCTAGAGCTGTTCTCTATAGTTTTTCTAACTTGATCACTTAGAGTATTGATGCTAGGTTGTGTTAATTCAAATATAAACGTTTAACAAACTTGAACTCGTTTTCAGTTGGTAATTTCTCTTCGATTTAAAGATGTTTGTTCTAAGGATATTATGAACTAATCAGACTTATGTTTACTGCCTGAATTAGATTTCATAGGTTTGTAAAGAGATTTGTGATCTAGTTATTAATTCATAAGTATAATTCTTTAAGAGATTAGGTTTTCTACTTAAGTGTGTATAGAGTTCTAGAGTCTCAGAGATTGTTAAATGGAGATTTTTGATTGATTTATGCTTCTTACTAGGGGTGGGCAAAAAACTCAAACCGAACCAAACAAACCGAACCCAAACCAAACCAAACTGAACAAAATTATATATGCAATCAATTCGGTTAGATTTATTCTCGAACCGAACTAATAACCCAATCTGCTTATTCACAATTAACTAATTATATATTGGATTACAATTTCATAGAAAAAATCAATCTCATTTCTTTTTTATTCATATATTATCAACATTATAAATGAATATAAATAAATTTTAATAAGATTGATTTTATTGTCTCTTATCAAATGAATTTTTTATATAAGCTATGAGTAATATGAGTTTTAAATTACACTAATTATTTTTGTTAAACAGAACTAAAACCGAACTATACACAAACCGAACCAAAATAAACCAAACCAAACTAACTTTGGTTGAGTTCGGTTAGAGTTTTAATAAAACTGAATTAACCGAACCAAACCCGAAATTAAACCTAAATGTCCACCCCTAATTTTTGGTTTACTAGTTACACGTTACTTGTTTTGAACAAATTCATGGTTTTGATTGGAGAAACAATTTAGTCTATGTGGGATCGATAAACTTAGTACTACAATTGTACTACTGAGCACTTGCAATTAATTAGGGTGAAACAATTTACGTATCAGCATCATTAGTATGAATAGATATTGCCTCTACCCATCTAGACATGTAGTCTTAGTCGAAAACATCAACTTCACAGATGAAGTTATGTGGCATATCATTATTATTGTTGATATTTCCTTTTCTCTGATACGCATCACAAGCTGAGACAAACTTGTGCTCATTTTTAAGAATTGTTGGCCACAATAACCCAGCTTTCAAAACTTTAGAAACAGTCTTAAATGTAGCAAAATAACCTGCATAATCATATACATATGTCTCTGAAATACTTTTGTTTTGGGGCACATCAGTTGTTGCTCATCTCCTTGATTTGCCCTTTCCTCATGTGCTTCTTCCTACAAAGTTGTTAGCGAGGCTCTTTGGGAGGAGGTGTCTTGTCTTGCTCTTCCTTTTGGTGCCATCCCTTGAAGATGAAATTTTCTTGGTGTATCCAAAGATACCGCTTAATTTTTCTACATTCGTGAATAACTTAGTGAGGACGATCTTTTGTAGTGCAAATTTCCTTCGCATAAAGAGAGTGTGTAGCCTATGCAAGAAGTTGTGTAGCGCGTTGAAGAATGAATGGAACTTGTCTTCATGAGATGATTCGTTAGCCAAACTTTCTTCCAATAGTTGGGTGAAGGCTTGGTATTTGGTTACCCGCTCTTCATCTCTTGAATCTTCGACTTCATTGGTGATTATAGCTTCACAAAGTTCTTGGAGATGTCTTTTTCGGCTTTTCCCATCATCCTCTCAAGTTATATGTTGAACTCATTATCGGCCAATGATTCGTCTCCAACTTGTTGCTCTCTTGCAAAGATGGTTCCTAAAAATCTTGAGAGATGAGGCAATAGTGAGTAAGACTTGTAATTGAGCTTTGTTAGATTAACTTCTTTGGTACCAAAGTCAAAACTCGCCTCTACCATTGTAAGGATGGATCGGCGTAGGATGAAAGCCACTAGTTCATTCTAAGTCTGTTAGTATTCTAAAAAAAAATAATCAACCTCAACTATTTGAACTCAAATTCGAAGATCTGAGTTATGAAGACGTGATAGGCTCAGTATTTTTTAACCAAAACATCAACCAATAAATTATAACAAAATAATGTATGTTACCAATTGACGTTATATTTTTTCTATTCGAAAACCAATCAAATATGCTATCTAGAAAATTTTACTCAAGGTACTTCTTATTTATTATAAAGAAGATTACTCAAAACGTCTTTACTATAAGAAACCTAAACCTTGAATTGAAAATAATCCAAAATGATATTTTTGATTTTGTAAGCTCCTTATTTAGAGTAAGAGTAAACACTTGATTTTATAAAATAATAATATGAATTGCTTTTGAAAAAAAATTGTGACGATTTATTAAACATAAAGTAAAAAAGTAAAAAAAATGTGGTATTTTAAGTTATATCTCTAAAAGTTATCTAATTTTTTTTTTCTAATAACAAAAGTTATCTAATTTTACAGCTGAATACATTAGCGAAGTTACATGTGAGTACTGAGTGCTATGAGAGTACTATATTATTATTATTTTTTTCATGAGAGTACTATATTATTATTATTTTTTCATGAGAGTACTATTTTAATAAAAGACACTGCACATATTTAATTTAAGCAGAACATTTTTTATTAGGAAAACAAAAAAAAGGTGCAAGAGCCATAGTGGTAAACAACGGGAAAAAAAAACCAAAAACAGGATTTTATGTAAACAAATTAATTTTTATCAATGGGCCCACTTTCTCTTCCATCATGCTTCATTATCATTATCGTTATCATCTTCTTTCTTTCTCTCTTTCTCAATAATTTAGATTTTTATGTAATTAAATATTTAGGTTTTCTTGAGAAGGAGACGTTTCCTCGTTTTTGTGTTGTTTGGATCTTCTGACACACTTCACTTTTCCGTATGGTATTTCAATTTCTCTAATCTCGTTATGTATCGAAAATATTTATACATCCCCTTCTTTTATTTTGTTAAAGGTTTTTTGCTATGTGTTCCTTTTTTTTCTTTTTTTGTCATCAATTTATAGAGATATTCCTTATAATATATAGATAAAATATAATTATTTATTTATTTACTCTTCATCTATTTTGTTTTCCAGAAAAGAAAAATAAAATATGCTTTGCGTTTTGTGTTTCTTGCTTCGTTGTATCCACACCATACACCAAAATTGGACGGTAAAACTTTTAAAAGTCAAAACTATTCAACCGCTGGAAGATCAAAGTGTTTGATCAGTTCTATAGACATAGCTTTTTATGCGTATTTAATAAAAACCTTGATAAGAGAAGTATATTTTTAATAAAAAAGGAGAGAACTATCTTAGTTAAGTTTCCTAAGGAAAACTATTATACGAATTCGGTAACAGAAAACATCACATACTTTGGTTTTATTCAAATTAAAATCCTAATCATTTCATAATTCCTTGCTAATTTCAGTGTTTAGAGTCTGAACTTAATAGATAATAAAAGTCTGCAACTGTAGAAAACTCAAGAATGCCTTTTGTTCGCGATTGTAGTTTTATCAATAAAGAATGATTTGGATTGAGATGCGTGTGGGATTTCTTTCTATTAAATAAATATAAATACAATGTCAAATAAGAAAATGATATGATTCTAAATTGGACACGACATACATGTCACTATGCCTTGATGTGATAACTTTTATTTCTTCTAAAATATGTATTCAACTGTATAAATAACTAAATAAAAGAAATTGTTTGGTTCTTAGGATACGTGGGTTCATCACCTGGTCAATATTAAAAATAAATAGAAAAGAAGTTCAGAGTCCTATTATACAAGTTCCTCTGTTTTCGACTTCGCAAGTACACCATTCAAAAATCTCCATAAAGATTTTTTTTTTATATATATATATATCATTTAGGGTTTCACATTTAAAATCAGGTTTAGGGTTAGATTTAAGTTGTGGGATTTGATTATTTAAAATGATTTTTTAGGTATTTTATTATGGAAAATTGATAATAATATCACGAAAAACTATATCAAAAATTATTTTACCAAAATGTTTTTTTTTTCATGGTATTTTAGGAAATTCGAGAATGAATTGTATAGGTTTAGGAAGGATTTCCCGAATCTGTACAAATGCTTCTTGAAATCAGATTGGGGAATGAATTGTACATGTTCGGAAAGGGCTTCCCAAATCTATACAAATGCTTCTTGAAATTGTTTTAAACACTATTCGGGAAGGTTAAACACTATTCGGGAAGGATAAGCACATATTTGAGAAGGATCTTCCGAATTCCAACAATACCATGAAAAAGTTTCATTAATGATATTCTTGTAATTACAAAATTTGGTGTGCTATTATTGTTAAATATAAATTTTTAGTGTTATTTAAATCTTTTTCTCTTTTATTGTTTGATATTTAATTTTTAAGTTTAATATATTGTTTTTATAAGACTAATATATATCGTTTAGGGTTTCAAGTTATAATTATATTCAAGGCTTAGGGATAGATTTAGATTTTATGGTCTAGGGTTTGATATTTAAAATTTAAAATTTTCATCTAGAATTCAAATTACATTTATATTCAATTATTTTATTGGTTGATATATATCTTACATAGATTTTTGCATAGTAAGTGGATATATCATATTTAGGAAATTGGGTAATTGACATGGGAGGACTCGATTTGAAATCAAAACCTCCTTTAAATATATTAATTAGCCGATTTCCCTACCCTATATAGGGTTTAGTGTTTGGATACATTATAAATCTCCTTTGTAACGTCTGGATGGACTAAAATGGTTATTCAACATGTGAACTAACTCCAATTACCCCCAATCAATAATATCAATTTAGGATATAGGACCTAATAAATGGCCATTGATATCTACAAGGACCGATTTAGGTTTAGGGTATAGAGACCCCATATATAAATGAATTTGACCACATGTTACCCTACTTTTGAAGAAACCCTAGATATCTCTCTTTTTCTCTAAGAAGTTATAACTATCTTCAAGGCTTAGAGATTATTAGATTTCTAACCCATATTCATATAATTTATTAGAATTATATTAGTGCTTCAAGGCTTAGGGCTAATTAGGTTTCTAACCCATATTAATCTAGTTTATTAGAGTTATATTAGTGCTTTATGTGTTTATATTGGTTTCTTGGTCTGAGGATGAGCTAGAGTTTTAGAGATAAAATTGAAGTGCAAAGGAGAAAAATCGACAAAAGGAAAAGTGCAAAATTTGATCTTAGTTTCCGAAGAATTATATTTATCGGAGGTCTACCTGATTTCCAAATGAGCCGAGCTGGTGTCAAAATAATTTCATCTCGAGTTGTTTGAGGTCATTATGGTGTTTGTATCTCGAGCTATGTCTACTGAGGACATGTCTAATTTGAAGAATGAAAAACAAGGTAAAAAGCTTTGACTCTTCCAGAGGGTGTGTTGATCAACACATCACCTCTGTATCGATAGACCACAAGCTCTTGACAAATATTAAAGTTTCTTGAAAATTGCATATTTCACCTCTCCCCCCCCCCACAAAAAAAATGCTCATAATTGCAGTTTGACCCATGATCGTGTTAGACGTATTTTGTCTAATTAAGACACATGCTTAGGTTTTTCTATGTACTTTGTTTTACTTTCAATTAGATTTAGGTAGACGAGTCTCAACTCCTTCAGATTAGAAATTAACCTTTTTGGTTTCTTTAAATATATTTTAGTTTATTTTTATGAAATTATGTTCATCTATGATTTTTATTTCGTTAATCATGTCTCAGTAGTTTGCTAGTTAATGTTAGGGTTTTTCAAAAGTTATTCATGAAGTGTTAAATTAGATTCAACTTGGTTTGTCTTCTAGTTCTTCATATTTGATTTTTCTTAATGCGTATTCTAGATTGTGCACCTAAAATTAGGATCTCAGATTAATTGAATAGCATGAAAGTGTCGATAATTTCTTGAACTATCTTAGATGAGAAAAATCTCATATTTACAAAGAATCTTGACTATCAATATTTTGTGAAATTATCGAACTTTTCTAATAATTCTTGTTTAATCACTTGAACTTTCACAAAGAAGTTTGCAAATATAGGTCTTACACAACAAAATTTGGTAATTAATTTGTATCATAGTGGTTATAGTTCTTGTAGGGTTTTTAAATGAAATCAAAACTTCTTATTTATAATTTTCAGTTTCCTAAGGAATTCTCTAGGCTTAAAGTTTGTTTCTCTGATTTGAAAATTCATTTCCAATAATATTCTAGTTTATTTTCCATGTTATCATTTATAGCTTGATTTAAACCAATGAATTTACAGTGTAACATGAACTCTCTAGGGACTCGACCCCTTTATACTATTTATGTGTTTTTGTACACTTTCAGGGTATTTATAGGGATATAACTAAAACTATCACAGGTGCAAGCGGAGTCTAATCTTCCTCATTTTTATCATCCATAGGTCACAAGGAGTTGATTGTGGCTAGCACGGTAGAAGACGCTATCGAGATAATCTTTGAGAAGCCTACATGTTTCCATAATCGCACAAGCACACTGAAGGACGATGTAGGCAATCTGCTAGATGACAGACAATACTGCATTGCTCACATCTTCGTCTGCAAGGTATCCCATATGGTCTTTGGACTGCATTGTCTGCCTGCTGACAAAAATGACAACGAAAGTAGGTGAAAAGAACTTGAGTGTATCGTACTAATACGACCCGCTTCTCCATGAACAACCTAAATTGACTAATTACCCAACTAGACCATCCAATCAACCCAGTCTATGAACCCAGATCAAGTAAACTTTATAAACAAACCTCCCATTAACTATGAAAAGAGAACAATTACTTTCACATCAAAAAGCTTGTGGATAAAATTACTCTGATTTTTTTTTTCGTTTTCCACTTGGTTTTCCTCTATTTCCTTGTCGTTTATACCCTTCACCGTAGTTCAAAAGATAAACCTCTTTCAAACTAAAGTCTCCACCTTTCGACCAAAGCCGAAATTTTTTATTAGATTCGTGACCTATTTCCTACAAAGGTTGCATTTTTCTCTAAAACCCTCAAATGGTCCTTTAATGCTTTAATACTTTATCACTCTGAAGGGATTATTCCATCTTCAAGACATAGCTCTTTTCGGTTATTTTTACCCAAACTCTTCTTTCCTTCTCTTTCCGGTAAGGAGCCTCCTAAATCTACATAATATTCAGTGGACCACTTTTCCTTCACGCATGTAATCGACATATTTTTGTTTTCGTTATTTTCCCGATATTTTTTCCAGTCTCGTCCTCAATCTCGTGGTAATTTTATTGTAAATTTATTGACTTTTCAGAAAATCTTCAAAAACACATAATTTCATAGTGTTTTCTCGGAAACACTTCACTTTTAATAATCATAACATTCTACACTAAGATTCATCCAAAAGATATTTTCTAAACCGGTAGAAATTAATTCTAGAAAAAAAAATCCTCTTTGGTAATAAGATATACCGACAAATAAATAAAAGAAATAATTGAAGGACATTGAGGAAAAAATTGTGGCGTACTAAGACTGTGGGAAGATTAATGAGTGAAGGAAAAGATGGGTATCTTTTATCTTTCTTTTTATTTCATTTTCTCTCTCTATTTTTGTTATATAAAACTTATTTCTCAGTTTTTTATTTGTAAATGTATATTATATTTCCCCTTTGAGCGAGAAAAGAGAGTTTGCAGAGATCTTTGAGTCTGACACAGAGACCAAACTCACATAGCAATCACAAACATCTCCACAAACACAGGTATGTGTATGTATATATATAATATAAGTGTATATTCGTGTGAGAGTCTGTCTCTCTCTCCCTCTTTCTCTTTGATAGAAATTCTCTAATGTAACTTTCCTTTTGCAGCTCGAGATGATCATGAAACACGTGCATCCTCAGATCTCTATCAATCCAGGTTCTTCATCTTTCTTTCTTTTATAATATTCATTTTTTTTCTTTCAATTTTCCTGAACTCTAATATTTTATTATTTTATTTTCAATCATGATTATGTTCCATCCTTCGATCTTTCTTTCTCATAATCCATAATTCGGCCCTTCTTCTTCTTCTTCTTTTTTGATGTGATCACCATTCTTTCAAGTATATAGATATAAACAGATCTATATGAACTTAAAACTTTTTTTTGTTTTTCATCTTTATCATCAATCAGTTCTTTAAAAGAAGATCAATAATTGAAGGAGAATCATCGAAAGCGACACCCTTTGATTCGTCAGTAAACAGTATTTAAGAATTAGATGGCGGCTTACTTCCACGGAAACCCACCGGAGATCTCAGCTGGATCGGACGGTGGCTTACAGACGTTAATCCTCATGAATCCGACGACCTACGTTCAATACACCCAACAAGACGACAACTCAAACAATAACAACAACAACAGCAGCAATAACAACAACAACAGTTTCGTGTTCCTCGATTCCCACGCGCCGCCGCAGAACACGAGCCAACAGTTCGTCGGAATCCCGCTCTCCGGTCACGAAGCTGCTTCCATTACAGCCGCCGACAGCATCTCCGTACTTCACGGATACCCTCCGCGCGTGCAGTACAACCTCTACCAGGTCGATCCCACTCACCAGCAAGCAGCAGCGTGTGAGACGCCACGCGCGCAGCAAGGCCTCTCTCTCACTCTCTCCTCTCAGCAGCAGCAGCATCAACAACAGCAGCATCACGTCCGGTTTGGGTCCGGACCAGGAGAGGACATCCGTGTCGGGTCCGGCTCTGCAGGATCGGGAGTAACTAACGGAATAGCGAATCTCGTTAGCTCCAAATACTTGAAGGCAGCGCAAGAGCTCTTAGACGAAGTAGTCAACGCTGATTCTAATGACATCAACACTAAATCCCAACTATTCTCATCCAAGAAAGGGAGCAGCGGAAATGATAAGGCTGTCGGAGAATCCTCCGCCGGCGCCGCGGGAGAAGGTTCGGCCGGGGGAGGAGAAGTAGCTGGAAAACGTACTGCTGACCTAGGCACGGCGGAGAGGCAGGAAATACAGATGAAGAAAGCAAAGCTGAGTAGTATGCTTCATGAGGTAATAACAATACTACATACGTATTATATACATGATCTACCTATACCCTATCCTCTCTTATGTCACACGAAGTGGACTTAAAAGCTACACCCAGTCATTTTCACTTCATATTATATTTTGTTATTTCATAAAAATATTTGTTTGCTCTTCTGATTTCTCAAATCAACAATCTCCAATCTTTTTTTTTTTTTTTTTTTTTTTTCCAAATGATTTTCTTTTCTTTTTATATTTTTTAATCTAATTTATGCGTCACATATATGAAGAACGATCCAATAGGAAAGTCTGGAAAATTCTAACATGTAACATATTCAACAAAAAATATATATCGATTTATCAAAAAAAAAAAAAAAAGAAAAAAAAAGGAGAGAATATAATATATATAGTATTTTTGTATCATAAATGATAAGCAATTCATCTTGCGTTGTTTCTTGGTAAAATGAAAAGGTGGAGCAGAGATACAGACAGTACCACCAGCAGATGCAGATGGTGATCTCGTCTTTCGAGCAAGCCGCGGGAATAGGGTCGGCCAAGTCATACACGTCGCTTGCACTCAAGACCATATCGAGACAGTTCCGTTGCTTGAAAGAGGCGATCGCTGGTCAGATAAAAGTGGCCAACAAGAGCCTTGGGGAGGAAGATTCGGTGTCTGGTGTTGGGAGGTTTGAGGGGTCGAGACTCAAGTTCGTGGACCATCACTTGAGACAACAGAGAGCGCTTCAGCAACTTGGAATGATTCAGCATCCCTCCAACAATGCTTGGAGACCGCAGCGTGGTCTCCCCGAACGAGCCGTCTCAGTCCTCCGTGCTTGGCTCTTCGAACACTTTCTTCACCCGTAAGTAACCCACCCCGCTACATTGTTACTTTTTTTTTTTTTCTAGTGGACACAAAATTAAGTCTTATTTTTGTTCTTTTATTTGTATTTCTTTTGATTAGTTATCCTAAGGATTCGGACAAGCACATGCTCGCTAAGCAAACGGGACTCACGAGGAGTCAGGTACGTTGAAATGATTATAGTTTTATTGGGGTGATAAAGGAAACATTTTACATAAACTTTATTGACATTTGAGTTCATTTTCTTTATTTTAGGTGTCCAACTGGTTTATAAACGCAAGAGTTCGGCTATGGAAACCGATGGTTGAAGAGATGTACATGGAGGAAATGAAGGAACAAGGGAAAAACATGGGATCCATGGAGAAGACACCTTTGGATCAAAACAACGAAGATTCTACATCTAAATCAACGAGTAACCAAGAGAAGAGCCCCATGGGTGGAGGCGGTGATACTTACCACCTGAATCCCAATCACAACGGTGACCTAGAAGGCGTCACGGGAATGCAAGGAAGCCCCAAGAAGCTAAGGACCAGCGATGAGACAATGATGCAACCTATAAATGCGGATTTCAACTCCAACGAGAAGCTCACGATGAAGATTCTAGAAGAAAGGCAAGGAATAAGATCAGACGGTGGTTACCCTTTCATGGGGAGTTTCGGGCAATACCAAATGGATGAGATGTCAAGATTCGATGTATCTGTCTCCGACCAGGAGCTCATCGCGCAGAGGTACTCTGGAAACAATAACGGTGTGTCCCTCACGTTAGGGTTACCTCACTGTGATAGCTTGTCATCCACGCATCATCAAAGTTTCATGCAGACCCACCATGGGATTCCAATAGGTAGAAGAATCAAAATGGGAGAAACAGAGGAATATGGAGCTGCAGCCATAAACGGTAGTGGCAGCTCAGCCACAACCGCGCATTCATCAGCGGTAGCAGCCGCGGCTTATAATGGGATGAACATACAAAACCAGAAGCGATACGTCGCTCAGTTATTGCCCGACTTCGTTGCTTAATCCCATCTATATAAGGAGCAACCAAAAAGGTTTGTTTTACGCTTTTAGTATTTTAATTAGTATATAGTTTTCTTCTTATACCATTGAACCAAAACAAAGAACAAAATTAATTTTAGGCTTTGGTTATATTTACCCAACGCTTGTATATCGATTTTGTAATTTATTTTTTTCGTTTTTATTGGGGGATGGATAGGGATATATGTATATGGATTAGTTACATGTTATAATTTGCTTTTTGGGTGTTCACCCTATTATATTTTTACTTCCAATTTACTATAACAATAAAATGGTGAATTAAACAAAAAAAAAAAGTTATCCAATATTCTAAGATGATATTACCGTGTAGATGTAAGCTATATGAATTTAGATATAGGTATGAAACATATAAGCGGTTTGGATGCTTGGAAGTAAATATTATTGTTTTGAAAAGGTAAATACTGCGTTGGATGAATCTAGAAAAATAAGTGTCACAGATACTAAATCGGGGAATCGACAAAATGGGTCCAAATAAGTGGAAAGATTTTTTTAATCTAGTTCAACAGATTAAAGACAAATAGAGCATCGAGTTATTTTTTTCCATGTTAACCTTTTTAAGTTTTGAAAAAAAAAACGAAAATGCCACTATTTTCGCCATTTAAAAAAAAAATCTTCTCGAGGATAAAAGATCTTCTTTACAAAATAAATATCTTTTTAAAAAAAAAAAAATTCTTCACAAAATATATATTCTTCACAAAAATAAAATCTTAATTCTTTACGAGATAAAAATCTACACAGTTTAAGATCTGTGTATGGTTTTGATATGGTCTATGTACGGTCTTATTACATTTTTGGTAGACCCTACCGAATAACTAAGACAACAATATGAGTTTTCCGAATCTACATAAAGTCTCTCTAGGTCCCTATATTGTATGAATGTTTCTGTTTATTGTATGGTATATATTGGATCTACACAATGTTTGGCTAGTATACCTTCCATCTATACTAGATATGTATATTCTAAGTTCAATCTACACAAGGTCTTATCTACGTTCACTACAAGAAAATATTGTTTTTTTCAACGGACAGTTTCCAATAGATTATCAACCGTTAAAAAATTTCCAACAGATACGTCTGTTGAGAAATTTCGTTGAGAATTTCCATTACAGACGTTTCCTTTGAAATTTACCAACGGGTCATCTATCAAAAATCCGTTGAGAAGCTATATAATCGTTTGAATTTTTTTGACAAATTTCTAACAGATTGGATATTTTTGTTGAAAACCCGTTCAAAACACGATTAAGAATTTGTAACACAGAAAAATATAATTGAAACCACAAATCACGTCTCCAACGAATTAGACAATTCCGTTGGAAATTCATTGGAAACACGATTTGGGATTTTAAAACATGTCGAAACCACATATCACATTTCCAACGGTTTTCAACCGCTTGGACAAATCCGAAATTCGTTGAAAAGTTGATTTGAGATTAATCAATGTTTTTACGAGATTCCTATTATTAATATATATATATATATAATACACATAACATGATATATCCTATTATTTTTGACGTCATATATCATATACATGTTTATCATTATATAACTAGCATATATTTTATGTACGTTCTATTGATTAATCAAAATAATTATCAAACATGCAAGTTAACTCTACTAAATACTATAGATGCATAAACAGAAATTAAATTTAACTACACAACCAAATTAGACTCTTTGACAGTTCAATCTAGGAAAGTTAAAATTTCATTATACAACCAATTCATTCTCATGACATGACATTGATGCATCCAATAATCAACACTAATTATATTATGATTGCTCATCTAAGTATTCATTATTAGTCAATGAGCATCATTCCTTAACATTCCAAGTTTCTAACGAATTTCTAACGTAATATTCTACGAATTTCCAATGTAATTTTCGGTGAAAACATTACGAAATTTCCGTCGTTAATCCGATAAGAATTACTGACGAAATATTCGATGATTTTCCAACGAAAATTTCGATGAAAATACGTTATAATATATCAACAGATTTCCAACGATCTTCCAAAATATATCAACAGATTTCCAACGATCTTCCAACCGTCACTGTTTGTTGCAAATCCGTTAAAAATTTACTAACGGATCGCGTTCTCGATGAACGTATACCAACATTTATATTTCGGTTGGTAATGGTCGTTAGCAACGGATTCGCAACGGATGTATCCATTAATATACACAGTGTTCTTTTTGTAGTGGTTTCATCTACACAAGATCTGTTTAGGTTTGATTATGACATGTATATTGTCTGCTGAGGTCATGTACTAAGACTATCAACCATGGGTCTACAACCTCAAACAAAGGTCTTGGAAAAATAGTTACGATCTACCATAAAATTTATGCCTTTGGATGTGTATGTATTTTAGTGCTTTGGGTTCCTCATTTGACTCCGATTAGGACCTTATCGCACTCATCATGTATACTTTAGAGTCTTTTATGTCATATTCATTGCATTTAGAGTTAGGGAGTCCTATTTTTATTTGCATATGTACTTTAGTACTTTTGAGGTGTTCTAGGTTTGTTGCAGTGATAAGGGCGGAAGCATGAGAGGAAGCTCGGGCCTAAGATGAGAAGGAATTATGAAGGAGGAATGATGCAGAAGAATGAGTATCATCCGATATATTCATAATTTTGGATGTATTAGGTCTCGATTCAATACACTAGCGTTGATTAGAAAAAACAATTTGTTACCCTTAATTTTGGATGTGTCGGATCTCATTGGTGTGTTTTACAGAGCTTGAGAGATACTCTCTCTACTTTCTTTCTCTTCCTTTTAAGCTTTTATTTTTATGTTTTAATTTATGTTCTTTCATCTTTTTAATTTATTTATTTACTATTCTTTTGTTATTTAATTATTATGATTAAACAAAATAACTTCTCCATGATTCGTAATATAATCATGGGTGAGTTGTAAATTTACTATGAGATAAAGTTTGGTAGATTTGGTTAGGAATGAGAATTGCTTGGATTTGGTATAGATGGATTTTAGTGAAATTAATAGTTTTTAAGAATTTACAAATTTTGTTGAATCTAAATAATATATTAATGATTCTTGTCAAATATTCTTAAGAATTTTAATTGATTTTCACTAATGAAATATATTATCAAATATTATGTTTTTCCTTAGTAAAACTTTCATATTTCTTCATTTTAAAAATTTTCTTTAAGAAAATGTATAACGTGAACTTTTGTGTCATTGGCATCATTTCTTTTTTTTATCTTTTTCTCCTCTTGTCTTGTTCCCCTTCTTATAGTTCTCTATGTCTGTTATCTAGACTTTGAACCATTGGTATCTCTTCTCCAGATCTATTGTTGTCTTTGGTTTCCACGTTTCTTGTTTATAAAATATGAGTTGTGATAGAATTTTATATTTTGATAGTTTGTTTCCAAGTTCCACATTGTTTGTTTAGTTTGAGTGTGTTCATATTTTTTTTAGAATAAGTTCTGAGAATCTCATGAATATTTTAGGTATTATGAAAGTTTTGATACATGAGTGAAAATATAGAGAATTCATTTATCAATAATATTAGATTTTAATAGAATTAAAAGAGAATCCATCTGTTAATAATATTAGATTTTAGTAGAATTAGAAAATCAATATAAGCAAACTTCACAAATCCATTAATCAATAACAATGTATTTTACTAGGAATTAAAGAACCCTTTAAACAGTGGAATATGAAAATTTTAAAAATCTTTATGAATCCATCTATCAATAAGTTTCCTAAATCTAGGAGAGTAATTAACTCAAACTTTTATAAATGAGAAATTAGGGCTTAAAATATATTTGATAAAATTCATAAAAGATAATCTAAGTGAATTTTTCATAGTAACCTATGGTGTTAGGTATCCAAATATAATATTGTCTACATTATATACAATACTCAATACTCAATACATTATTACGGGTAATAGGACAAAAAATGATGAGAACGGTTAATTTGGGTACTAACAAATATTTTCCAAAATATTCCTGATAAAACAACGAGATGGGAAGTCCTGGTACGAGACGTGAAATAACAGAATGATAAATTTGGATAGTTAATACTAAGACTTAAACTCTCACTAATTTGGGTACGACTCAATTTTGGGACGGGAATTCCGAAATAATTCGGGAAATCTTGGGAGTTTTTGAACAATATTTGAGAATGCAAGTCAATTAGTGAACCAGTTCGTGGATCAGCTGATGTGCCAATGGAGCAAGCCTCGAGGATCAACTTAGGAGGTGAATATTCTCAGGAGGAAAATTTTCTTGAAGATCTCGGATCACAACAAATAAGGAAGGAACATGGGCATCAAGCAGATGTTATTCGAATCACAACAAATAAGAAAGGAACATGGGCATCAAGCAGAGATGTTATTCGAAGATTCTGAAGATCAAGGATCTTGTGGGAATCAAGAATCCAAAGATCAAGGAGTTGAGGGAATCAAGGATCTTGTGGGAATTAAGAGTCTGGAGATCAAGGATTAAAGGAAATCAAGGATCTTGCGAAAATCAAGAGATGATTTAGGGATTGTTATTTATTACAAAAAAAGATATGATAATCTAGGAAATCAGTCTCATTATATAATATGAGGGTAGACCTGTGTATTAGGGTTATCAATCAACAAGGGGAAAAGAGAGTGATCGAGAGATAAGGGTTTGGGGAAAACACGAACCTTAAATCGATTGGGTAGATTAAGAAACAAGTTCTTTTGTACGAAAAAACGTGTTGATATTGCTTGTAAGTGTATCTAGAGAGTTTTCTAATAAGAGTATTTTTTTGTAGAGAAATATATGTGTTATCCCGTGTCCCATTTTGTGTGGTAAGAACATCTTTTACGGTGACAAAACTCATCTAGGTTTCTGAGTGATTTAAATAATAATATTTGTTAATTAGTTTAATTATTTAATTTAATTTTAAGTTTAAAATAAAAGTTAACCAATAAAAAAAGAAAAAGTATTGAGAGAGTATCTGGAATTTTTTTTTTAGTCTCTCAAATGAGAACAAATTAGAACCGTTTTTAACTTTCTCTCTTCCTTTTTGAATACTTTTTGTTTTTTTAATGTGAGATACTATCATAGAAACTCACCGTTGAGGCTGCCCTAATTTACTCTTTACCATTCTGTTTTTTTCAATTGGTATCAGAGCCAATCATTTGGGTGTATTAGAAGCAGGTGAAGTTCTTGCGGAAGAAATGGGGAAAGGTGAGGAGTTATGGACAAATGTGTTTTTGCTACTTTATGGTTTGATATTGAACACATATTTAGTATAATTGATTTGTCTTTTACATTTTATTTGTAAATCTTTCGGCGGCGAGGATTCAACTTGTAATTGAATATTTGTTTTCACATCGTTTTTCCAATCTCAATTACGAATAAGGAGAATTGTTTGAAATTCTAAATTTTGGTGTCTACTTTCAAAATAGACACAATACATTTACATACCACACTTATTATCCGAGTGCAATTAAGTCAACCAAGATTTTTAAAATTAAACGGGTTCACAACAACAAGCATTGGCGTCTTGAAGAGATATCGAATATCTTAGATGGAACTGTTATCTCCAATTATCCTATTAGTAAGAATGTATAAATATAAACTATATTTTTTATGTGTGTTGCGTATAATATGACTAATTAGTTATTTTTTTGTGTCTTTTATCTTTAATTATTTTATTATTGGATGTGTTAACTTTGCTGGTTACCTTAAAGAAAATATTTATAATCCAGCGAAGACATCATATATGGTTTTTAATCGTGGCATCGAATAAGTTATTAGAATGACATTTAACATTTGAAATTCGCTTATGTATTAATACTTGTATAGTTTAAGTTATTTAAATATTGTTATTCTTGAAAAATAAATATATACATATATCAGATGTATTGGTTTAGGTAGTCATGCTTATCACTTTTAAAGACAATGGATGAATCAAAAATTTAATCAACAAGTTTATATTATGTGATCAATTGTATGTCTGGTAAACATAATATTGAACGTTTTTATATATTTGAAATAGTTACTTTCTAACAAATATTTATAATCTTTAAAAAAAACATATCGACCACTTTTGAAAGAATATCTGAAATCATATTTGTCAAAATTTACATGAGATCAAAATACTAAGGGATAGGTAACATATTATTTTTGTGTTCATTTATGTTTATTTGTACTAATGATTTGTTAATTCTATAATAATGAATGTGGTTCTTATGTTAGATGCCTATCACCAAATCAACAATGGTGTCTACATCTAAAATAGTTTCTGGTTGGATGAGAATGCGGCATCAACCATTTTTTAAATATATATTTTATAATAGAACTCTATCAACTGTAGCAAATTGTAGCAAATAATAGTGTACTCTTTTATACCAATTTTGTATGATTTGTTTGATACTTATATATAAATTTTGGTAAAATAGTTATAGTTTATTTCTGCAGAGCAATTCTATATATTTATTTATCCATTTCACAATTTTTTCCGCTTATGGAGTATTGATTTAAACATTAAATCATTGTCTAACTAAAATTAGTATTACCATATCATTTATTTTGTAGGCGAATATATATTCCGCTAGGAAAAATAATATTACTTAAAAAATTTATTAAATTGCGACGTTTTAGTTTTTGAGATATTCAATGGACACCATTTATTAGCCAACTTCTACGAACCCTAAAATGTTTCCTATTTATAAATAAATAGATTATGATAGTAAATGTTCCACTTATGAACTATCATCACCACAATCTTCTTCTTGAAACATTGGTCTTCAAATAAAAAACTCAACAGTGGTTCGATATACTCTTCTTTACGAAATTAACTCACAACGTACAGATTGGAAGATAAAAGTAACCATTTTAAAAAAATTATTTACTCCACTTCCTCCACATGGTCAACAATATCAATCTATCATCGCTGATAAAAATGTATAATCTTTTATGCCATCAATTTATTATAATTTTATACAATAATACTATTTTCAAATAATCATCTTATCCTAGGTTTGTAAAGTACATGTAAGCGTTCTAATAAATTATTATGAAGTTTTGAAAGATCATTTAGAGTAAGGAGATTGGAACTATATACAGAACTTCCAAGTCATCGATTTATGTGATATCTATAGACAAGGTTCAAAAAATCGCTAGGCGTTAGTCGGGCGGTCGGGTTGGGCCTAGCGTCTAATTAAAAATCGGGGATTAATCGGAGATTAGGCGGGGCCTAGTTTTAGGTATTTTTACCAGTAACTAGGATTTATATATTAAAATTTGGGAATTATGTTCGTTAGATGCTGTGGACTAGTGCGAAGGAGCCTTATTAGTTGCTACAAGGTCGCAAGTTCGAGTTAGGAATGCTCAAAAAAGACCTTTTTTTACGATTTATCATTAATTAAAACCAAATTACACTTTTACCCTTCTTCTTCAACATTGAGAACGATGGCAGAAAACCCTAGCCCACCGTCTGGTTTTTTTTTACTCGTTTACCACCATTTTTTTACTTTCTTTTTGTTGTTTTACATCAAAATATCATAGATCCATCAATTAATTATCAAATTATGTCTAGAATCGAAGAAAATTGTGATATTTTTTTAACATCCGATTTTTTTTACCGATTTGGCTTAAGTCCGGCGGTTGCCGGCCGCCGACCGCCTCAGCGCCGCGGAATCGGCCGCCCAGAGCGCGTTTTTGAACAGAGTTTATAGATATACAATAAGCCAAATTCGGATCTTATTCGGACAAGATACTATCTAATGCCATTCCTCCATCTCACAAACACATGTATAATTTCCAAATTTTCAAAAGGTTTTTAGATCATAAAGTGGATCCGCTCTACACAAATGATAAAGTTTTTTATTCTATATTTATAAATTGGAGTATTTTTTTTACATGTTCGTTAAAATCTTATTGATTGAATTATATTATATTTGTAATTTATATTTACCATTTCCTTGTATTCTTTTTGCTTTTTTTTAGATGTTTTTGGTGTTGTTTCATGGGTTGGGGAACTGTATTTTTCTGGAAATCATCATGATGATGAAAATTTTGATGTGGATTTTTAGAACACTACAAGATATTTGGGTATTGGTCGAAGGTTTTTGTAGCACTAATTCACCAACTGCTACTTAAAGTTCCAAACTCAGATCCATACTATATAGTAGCATTAAGTCCGCGCTACGATAGGATTTCATTAAGCGGGAACCAAAAAATAAGTACTATAGCCGAAATATCATTTTGGAGGCAAATGACTTAACTAGTTTTTGGAAATGACGCCATTCTTACTAACGACACTCTCAAAGCTCATTTATACAAAATTTCGGAGATTATCCAAAAAATATGTTTTTTCTCTCCAAATTTCTAACCTCCGCCGCCAACACGACGATAAACGCCACCACCGACCCATTTTCGGTCATAGTATCAGCGTCTGTAGCCTCTATTTCCGTCGGAATCGGTGTGTAGATCTACCTCGGAAAGGAAAATCAGATCTCTTCCTATCCGCCCTATAATCGTCTATGCCGCTCTCATCGACCTACAAACTCAAAGAAGAAACCCAGGAAAGGTAACCCAGTTTCGATTTCTCGAGTTATAACCTACAATTTTTGTTTGGTATTTTCATTGTCTTCGATTTCTCTAATAACTTTCATTTTCATGTCGTTGTAGCAAGATTCTAAGGCCTTAAGATATCTTTGAGGACTTACCGGAGATAAGCAAGAAAATTAGTCAATCGAATCAGGTCATACATTTTCCCATCCACATTTTTTTATATTGTTTTTCCATGTCTTGTTAAGTTGTATCTCCGATTTTTTTTACTTTATAAGTTGTTGATTGGTTTAATATTGTTAATGTGAATGTCAATGTGCATGTTTTTTTGGTGTTTGAGATATTCTAAGGTGTGTGTTTTTTTTGTTGCTTATGCCTTAGATCATAATAATGGTCGAAAAGTCTTGGGTTCATCTTAACAGGTAAATAAAAAATATATATTTTTAGGGTTTAGGGGGAAAAAAGAGAGTTTAAGGTTTGCTATTTTTTTTCATCTTTCTTAACCGAAGATCTGACCCTGATTGTGAAAGAGGTGTTTGGGCCTTTGTAAGGTCTGTTGGTGCAACTGTAGAAGAATCTGAGATGATCATTTGCCCATTGATTGTCGCAACGTAGATCGCCACTCAGCTAGTGTTGTTGTTGACCATCTTGAAAGGATTGGAGTTACTAGATGCGGGAGAATTGATATCTTCATAGAGAAGTGGTATCAGGGACTGACTGTAGAAACAATGCAAGTCGGTGGAACCAAGAGATTTTAGGGTTATTATACCTAGCAGCTGAGTTTGTGGATGAAGAGCTTCTTAGGCAGGGTGACTTAAATGAGGTTGTTGAGGCTGAGGATAAGCAAGAAGATTAGTTTCTTGCTAAGCTAGCCGATGCAGAGAAACCTCTGTATCCAAGTTGTGCAAACCACATCAAGCTATCAGCGTTTGTTTCACTCTTTTGGCTAAAGACATAGAGTGGTTGGTCTTATAGAAGCTTTGATCTGCTGCTTCAGACTTTGCCACAAATGCTACCCAAGGATAATTTATTGCACACATCCTTGTACGAGGTGAAGAGGTTTATGAAATCTTTTGATCTGGGTTATAAGAATATACATGCTTGTGTGAACGATTGTTGTCTATTTAGAAAGGAGTTTGAGAAGCTGGAAAATTGTCCGAAATGCAAGGCCTCACGATGGAAGATTAACTCGTGTACATATGATGCTTGGCCAGAGGATAAAGCGGCTTTAGTGAGATTTTTGGATCAGTTGATTGCTATATGGGTTTACATAAGTGGGAAATTATGCTAAACTAATATTAGATGTTTTTTTTTCAAGTATGAAGTAAAAACCAAAACAATCTCGAAATTTACATGATCTTTTTAAGACATGGTTTGTGTTTCAACTTATAACTTGATCTTTAAGACATGGTTTGTGGTTTGTTTCTGAACTTTATTTTTAAGATATGGTTTGTGATCTTTAAGACATGGTTTAAAACTTTTTTTTTATGTACAAACTTTGTAAGCTTTGGATGTTTGACAACGGAGATGTGTTTGTTACTTTTGTCAAATAGAATATAGAAACAAGGACAAAACCAAACCAAATTCATGCCAAAACAAGGCCAACACCAAGCCAAAATCATGCCAAAACTTTAATTTACACGGAGAAAAATATTTGGTCCAAACACGAAACCAAAATTTCATTTTGGAGCCAAACATTTTAGCCAATTTTTAAGTTACTATAGAAACCTCTCATTTTCTCTCAAACTCGGTATCCCAGTCTTTTAGGGTTAGAGAGAAACCTCTCATTTTTTCCCAACTCTCAAACTCACAATCTCTGTTGCCACCACGTATCTACGTCTGTCTCTCCTTCATCTCGCTTTCCCTCCTTCTTTCGGGGCCTTAATTTCAACCGTGTCTCCGTTGCTTTGATGAACCTTTGCATCTCCGTCACCTCGATTTAACTCTGCAATAGCGAAGAAAAATCCTTGGAAAGGGAATTGAGCCCTAAACCCTAGGTTTTACTCGTCACTATCAAAGTATTAAGATTTCTCTAATTACGAGCTTATCTTTGTAAGAAGATTTATTGCCCTAGAGATCTTTATGGAGACCAAAGACGAAGATAAGCAAGGGACTCAATATCCGTTACCAGATTCAGGTTAATTATCTTCTTCAATTTATTGTTCTTAATCGTTTGTAATCTATGTAATTTGGCATTATAAGTTGATGACATGCATCTTATTGCTTTGCAGGTTTGATCTTCAATTCACAGTATAAGGTCTTGTCAATCTCGTAAATTAGTTTTATTAGCTTTAAAAAATTACAAATTTGCTATGTTTTAAGATATTGATGGTTGATGAATTTCACTGATTTGTTTCATTGAAATTGTTCAAATTTGTGGTAATTCATGGATTTGTCTGAGTTGATTCATCGTATTCAGTTTGCTAATATAGGTATGATGGAAGCAAGTAATGGCATCATATGCGGACTCCCGACATACGGAGTGAAACTGTAACTCCACCAACAACAAGAACAAGAAGCAAATGACGATAAAAGAAGTGACAATGATGTGGAAGAGATCACAAAAGTAGAATATGGACGCGCTATGGGTTACATGATACACAGAGAGGACGACGAAGTTGACATCGATCCAATGTACCGAAGAGCTTTGCGAAATCTTGCTAACACTGCCCGCAACTCTGCTCCAATGAAAAGGCCAAAACCAGAACAAGGAGAATCCTCCAGAGGCAAGACTCCTCGTAGAGACTAACGTAGGCATGGTACCAACCAGCCATTCATCCAGAGGGTTCATGATGAATGGCTATAGAACATATGTAATCTTTATAGTCATCAGATAGCTGATCATATGACAAATATGCAGCTAACGGATAGGGTATATCTGTATCAGTGACATTGCAGTAATAATCATTAAGATACACATGGATTTTTGACAACCTCTTATTTGCTAAAGGCGAAATGCTATCAGATGAAGTAGATGGATCAGTTACTACTGTAGGAAGCTCACTTACAACTACCGGAATTTCCATACCTATTCGTCCATTAGAGTCATCTAAACAAGCATCAAAAGAAGCAAAAGGATCAGAAGCGTGTTGCTGACCTGTTACAAAAGGAAATATATCTTCATGAAATACAACATTTCCGGAAATGTAAATTTTGTTTGTCTCCATATCAAGAAGCTTATATCCTTTATATCCTGCAGGATACCCAAAAAAAACACAAGGTCGTGAGTGCGGTTGAAACTTATGTCTATCTTAGAAGAAGTAGAACAATAAGCAAGACACCCAAAAACACAGTGACCATTGTATTCCGGTTTCTTAGAAGTTAAAACTGTAAGAATTTCTAGGTATTTTAACAATTTAAAATAAACCCTAGAACAAATTCTAAGCTTAGGATAAAGTGTCAATTGAATCTAAACAACAGATCTCCAATATACCTGTGAGCTATGCAGCGGAAGATTGTCAGGGATTCGAGATCAGGAGCGCCTCAGATGACGCGCTTTTACTGGTATCCACACGCACACAAACTGAAAAGTTGGGATGCTAGTGTCTGGAGAGATCAAATCTCTTACGAAAGCTCTCGGGATTCCTGTGTTTCTAGTGGCTGTGGAATTAGGTTCAAGCTCCCAAAAGTCGTACATATATCATATATATATAGAGACTTATGAAAACCTAATTAACCATTGGTTCAAAACCAATGATTAATTAAACCGAAAACCAAAATCACAACTGGTTCGGGCTGTGTGTCGATCGACACAACCTTTGTGTCGGTCGACACACTGTCCATAAACGCAATAATTTGATCATTACAATAATGATCAATCCCAATATACTATTATCCAGTTTTCTTAGGTGTGTGACCCTGTAGGATCATATAATACTAGTAATGAGTTCCAAACTCATAGATTACAAGAGGCTTCTAGCAAAGCATCATAATCACCTAGTATCATATGATTGTCTTATCTCGACAACTAGATATTAGAGTAAATACAAGTATGATTTCAAGACATTCCCAACAATCTCCCACTTGTACTAGAATCATCTATTCCTATAATCCCTTGTCACTATATCTCGATCTAGCATAAGGCAAGAACTTGTGTCATCCTTATTTAGCGAGATCATGTTTATCGAACTCTGATTTATACTGATAAAACAAACGACTGACAATCACCTCGTTTGAGCGCGGCCACACATTTCTCAGTATCAAATCTTCGATAAGCCCATAGATATTTAACTCCTGTTATATAGGAGGGAAAGTCCCATCTTGTTCCATCCCTGTTCATCACACACTTCATGACATGCCCAATAAATGCCTTTATAGTCATCTGTTACGGCTGACGTTTGACAACATCAAAACATGCCAATTCATGTGCAATAAATCATGATGAACTCAGGTCTAAGGACTATACTCTATAGTTGCAATGAGAAACTCTTATGACACTCATATAACAATCTTGTAGAGTTCTCATAACGGGTCAAGTCCAATACTGTGTTCTCTAACACATATCTATGTGATTGACTTTAATACTCATATTAATGACTCCATGAAACATAGTCATCAGTCACCTCACATACTAGTCTCTCGCGGTTATTAATGTCTCATCTTAATAAACTCGACTAGGGACCTAAATTATTTATGTCATCTATAACTTATAAGCTTTCATGATCAAGTCACGTACTTGATGACTTATAAGAATGTCATAAATTACTTTAGGACTATTATTTAATAACACAATTAAATAAAACTGAAACAAATTTCATTAATAAAAGATAACCAAATGTATGTCTACAAGAACATCATAACATAAATGAAAAAACAACTCCCACTAGAATCAAGATCACATCTTAAGAAATCTAATGCCTATAGCAGCAGTATGACTCTCATGCTTAGGCCGTGGGAAAGGCTTAGTCAAAGGATCTGCGACATTCTCGTCCGTCGGAACTCTGCTGATCTTCACATCTCCTCTTTCAACGATATCACGGATAAGATGATATCTCCTCTCTATGTGTTTGTCACAATATAATGCCACTGGCTCAGAAATGCTAGGAATCACACCAAGTTCAATGATGAACTTCCTAATCCAAACAGCCTCCTTTGCCGCTTCAGAAGCAGCGATATATTCAGCTTCAGTCGTCGAGTCTGCTACGGTGCTCTGCTTGGAACTCTTCCAGCTAACTGCACCGCCATTCAGACAAATGACATATCCAGATTGAGATTGGAAATCGTCTTTGTCTGTTTGGAAACTCGCATCCGTGTAACCACTCACTACAAGCTCATCACTTCCTCCATACACTAAGAACTTATCCTTAGTATTTCTCAAATACTTGAGGATGTTCTCAACATCAGTCCAGTGACTCTCACCGGGATCAGATTGGTATCGACTCGTCATGCTTAAAGCACAAGAAATGTCTGGACGAGTACAGAGCATGGCATACATGATGGATCCCATAGCAGAAGCATAGGGAATCCTACTCATGCGATCTCGCTCAGCTTGTGTCGAAGGACACTACATCTTGCTAAGAGTAATGCCATAAGACATTGGTATGAAGCCCTTCTTGGAATCATGCATATTGAACCTGTGTAAGACTTTATCAATATAAGTATGCTGACACAGTCCAATTAGCTTATTCAATCTATCTCTATAGATTCTTATTCCAAGAATGTAAGCGGCTTCTCCCATGTCCTTCATCGAAAAACAACTTTCGAGTCAAGTCTTTACAGACTAAAGCAGCGGAACGTCATTTCCAAGAAGAAGAATGTCGTCAACATACAAAATGAGAAATGCAATTGCGCTCCCACTAGTCTTCTTATAAATGCATGGTTCCTCTTCATTTCTCACGAAATCAAACTCTTTGATCGCTTCATCAAAACGAAGATTCCAACTCCGAGATGCTTGCTTCAATCCATAAATGGATCGATGAAGCTTGCATACTTTCTTAGCAGCTTTAGGATCTATGAAACCTTCAGGTTGTGTCATGTACACATCCTCTTCCAAAAATTCCATTAAGGAAAGCTGTTTTCACATCCATTTGCCAAATCTCATAATGAGCGGCAGTTTCTAGGAGAATCCTAATAGACTTAAGCATAGCGACTGGGGAATAGGTTTCTTCATAGTCAATGCCATGAATTTGCTTGAAACCTTTATCCACCAACTTAACTTTGTATATCTGTATATTATCATCCACATCGATTTTCTTCTTGAAAACCCATTTACTCTCAATGGCTTTTACACCATCAGGTAAATCTACCAAAGTCCATACTTGATTCTGTGACATGGAGCCCATTTCTGATTCAGCGGCCTTCAGCCATTTTTCGAAATCAGGGCCCATCATTGCTTCTTCAAAATTTGCAGGCTCGTCACTATCAACGATCAACAGATCATGAGAGTTAGTCACGAGAAATCCATATCTTTCGGGCTCGTAACGAATCCTTTCGGATCTGCGAACTTCAGGCACCACAGGTGTAGATACTACGACTCTTCGTAAATCTAACCACTGCTCTTCCTAAACAGGTCGAACAGTTTCCTGTGAGTCTCAAACTTCTTCGAGTTGTACTTTACTCCCACTGTTCTTCTTGGAGAGAAATTCTCTCTCAAGAAAGACACAGTTCCGAGCAACAAACACTTTGTTCTCGGTTTGGTTGTAAAAGTAGTAAGCCTTGGTTTCCTTGGGATAACCGACGAAGTAGCACTTATCAGATTTGGGGCCGAACTTTTCAGTGAACATATGCTTGACATAAGCTTCACAACCCCAAATCCTCAGGAAAGACAAACTTGGAACATCTCAAGTCCACATCTCATGTGGTGTCTTTGCAGTTGATATTGATGGAACCCTATTCAGCGTAAACGCAGACGTTTCTAGAGCGTATCCCCAGAAAGATAATGGAAGATCTGTGTGACTCATCATTGATCGAATCATATCCAATAGGGTCCGATTCCTCCTCTCAGACACACCATTCCATTGGGGTGTTCCAGGAGGAGTGAGTTGTAAAACAATTCCGCAATCTCTCAGATGATCACTGAACTCTTGGCTTAAGTATTCACCTCCACGATCTGATCGAAGAGTTTTGATACTTTTGCCAAGCTGGTTTTGTACTTCATTCTGTAATTCCTTGAACTTTTTAAAGGATTCCGACTTATGTCTCATGAGATAGACATAGCCATATCTACTGAAGCCATTAGTAAATGTGATGAAGTACTGAAAGTTTCCTCTAGCACTAATGCTCATTGGGCTGCACACATCAGTATGTATAAGGCCTAACAAGTCACTGGCCCTTTCATTTTGTTTGTTGAAAGGAGCCTTAGTCATTTTGCCCAATAAGCAGGATTCACATTTCTCACATGATTCATAATCAAATGAACCCAAAAGCCCATCATTATGGAGCTTCTGAATCCGTTTCTCATTGATGTGGCCCAAACGACAATGCCAGAGAAAAGTGGGATTCGAGTCATTGGACTTGAACCGCTTGGTGTTTATGTTATAGACAGGCACATATTGGTTTAAAACATAAAGCCCATTCTCCAATGGGGCGCTACCATAGAAAATACCATTACGATCAAAAGAGCAACACTTGTCTTTAATCGAAAAATGAAAATCATCCAAATCCAAACAAGAAATAGAAATGATGTTTCTGCTTATAGCATGTACATAGTAAAAATTATTAAGTTCTAAAACCAAGCCTGACGGCAGAGACAAATGAAATGTTCCCACGGCTAAAGCAGCAACTCTTGCTCCATTACCAACGGGCAGGTCCACTTGCCCCTTCTCCAAAGTTCTACTGTTGCTTAGGCCCTGCATATTAGTACAAATATGAGTACCACAACCAATATCTAATACACATCAGGTAGAACTTGAAGTAGTAACATTTACTTCTATAACATAAATACCTGAGGAAGAAGTCTCGTACGTCTTCCTCATCTTCTTAAAATCTTCAAGGTATTTCTTGCAGTTTCTCTTCCAATGCCCAGTCTCCTTACATTAATGGCACGTATCAACATCAGAAGGGTCAGACTTGGGCTTGGGCTCAGGCATGTCCTTATTCACAATCTGGACCGCCTTTCCTTTTGCCTTGTCCTTATTAGGCTTCTTAAACCTCTTACTCCCTTGTACTAGAAGTACATTTGGAGTGCCTTTCTTGATGTTGGGCTCAGCTGTCTTGAGCATGCTATGCAGCTCAGTCAAAGACCTCGTCATGTTTTTCATGTTATAGTTCACAACAAACAGATCAAAACTTGACGGCAATGACTGCAGAATGATGTCAGTAGCCAACTCTTGGCTAATGGGACAGTCCAGTTTCTCTAGGTTATCAATATAACCTATCATCTTAATGACATGAGCACTAACTGGACCGTCCTTTGGTAGCTTGCACTCAATGAGAGACTTAACCGTCTGGTATCTCTCAGTTTGTGCCTACTCCTGAAACATCCCTTTCAGGTTAGTGATCATCTCAACTGGCGACTCCACGTTCTCATATTGCTTCTGCAAGTCCGAGTTCATGGTAGCCAGCATGAGACAACACACATCGACCACATCATTTGAATGCTTATCCAAAGCATTCCTTTCTGCATGTGGGGAATTGGGCACCGGTCTTGCAGGGAGAACATTTTCAAGGACATATTCCTTTTTCTCCTGCTTGATAATAATTCTCAAATTCCGATACCATTCGAGGAAGTTTGATACATTCAACTTGTCCTTCTCAAGGACGGATCGAAGGGAAAAGGAGTTGTGATGAGTGGTAGACATAGCTGAATCAAAAAAAAGGAAAAGGAGTTTAGTTATGATGATCAAGAAAATGAGAAATCTTAACAATTAAGAAAAATCGCATTATATTCAAAATATATTTCCTCTAAATGATTATAATATTCCAAGATCCATACTTCACTGAAACTTGAATGAGCTTTGGCTCATCGATCAAATTTCAGTTATCTAGGTAAGCAATAACTTTGCTAATTATATCCAATATAATTCTTGGTTGTGGATAACATCTTATGTTTGATCCAACCCTATGTCTCTAAGCCCAAAACTATTTTGATAGCCTAGTCAAATAAACCGAAATTTTAAGTCATGTGGTAACCATTACCACATGTCTTACTCATGTAATTGTGGACTGCTTGCTTTGGCAAGCCCATCACACAATGAAATGAGCCTTGACAGTTGACAAAGAATGGGAAGACATAAAATTTGATATTAAGAGGAACATAACTTTCTAATACATATCAAATATGTATCCTAGAGATTTGAATCAAATTAAAACAACTAATCTAGTTAAGGTTTTAATTATACTAGAGTGCGGGATTGGTTATGTAATATCAGGTTCTGGGACTGTGTCGATCGACACTACATTAGTCTCGGTCGACACACCTCTCAATCAATCGCGATAAATCGCGAAAACCGACTGAACCATTCACAAAACCAACCAGTGTCGATCAACACTACATTAGTGTCGGTTGACACTGCCCATATCAAGGATCTATGTTGATCGATACACTACATGAATGTTGATCGACACTATATCCGCAGAAAATTTATCGCGGTGACCGATCAGTGTCGTCGACACACTTTCTATGTCGATCGACACCAACCAAAATCCGGTTCTATCACGATTAACCAATTATATCGATTGAACCGTGTCGATCGACACAACCTTTGCGTCGGTCGACACACGAGAATTCACGGGAATTCGAAAATCTAAAATTTTTCTCGCGATTCTACATGCCGTGTCGATCGACACAAAATTGCTGTCGATCGACACACCTTCGCAGAAAACCCTAGTTTCTCAATGTTGCATCAAAATGATTTTGAACAAAACATCTAGCATGCAAATCCTATACCAATTTAACATATATCAATTTGAATTCGTCCAATTTAACTAACATGCTACAGATTCAATAAAACACTAGTCTCTGATACCACTATAAGAATTTGTAGGTATTTTAACAATTAAAAATAAACCCTAGAACAAATTCGAAGCCTAGGATCAAGTGTCAATTGAATATAAGCAACAGATCTCGAATATACATGTGAGCTATGCAACGGAAGATTGTCAGGGATTCGAGATCAGGAGCGCCTCAGATGCTGCGCCTCTACTGGTATCCACACGCACACAAACTGGAAAGCCGGGATGCTAGTGTCGGGAGAGATCAAATCTCTGATGAAAACTCTCGGGATTCCTGTGTTTCTGGTGGCTGTGATATTAGGTTAAAGCTATCAAAAGTCGTGCATATCATATATATATATATATATATATATATATATATAGACTTATGAAAACCTAATTAGCCATTGGTTCAAAACCAATGATTAATTAAACCGAAAACCAAATCACAATTCTGGTTCGGGCTGTGTGTCGATGGACACAACCTTTGTGTCGGTCGACACACTGTCCAGAAACGCAATAATTTGATCATTATTGTAATGATCAATCCCAATATACTATTATCCAGTTTGCTTAGGTGTATGACTCTGTAGGATCATATAATACAAGTAATGAGTTCCAAACCCATAGATTACAAGAGGCTTCTAGCAAAGCATCATAAGCACCTAGTATCATATGATTGTTTTATCTCGACAACTATATATTAGAGTAAATGTTGATGGTGGGGTTCTACCCCTTATCGATAGTTTGGCAATAATTGGAGTTCGGTCCCTGCCGAGCTATTCCCTGATAATTTATTAGGTTATAAGTCCCGACAACAGGAATGTTAACCCTCGGCCCAGATGACCGAGGGATACCTCGGTGAAGAATGGTCGAAGTCTAAAGCTCGGACAGTATAAGATCAAATCTTATCACAGATTCCCTAGTCTTGGAAAAATGGAAATATTCCATTTTTCCGAGGTTAGCCCATGGGCTTACTAGACCGACTATTAAGGATATATAAATACATACCCCCTACCTAATGATATTCATTCACAATTGGGGAGAAGACGAACTAGATCGCCTAGGTTTTACTTCTCTTTGATAAAGTCAGTTCGGCATCTCGAGTTGACATCTTTGTAACTCAGATTATTAATAATACATCCTTTTTCGAGTTTTCCTCTTGTTTTCTTACTTACACTTTTCCAAAAACGAACCCCTCTAATTATAAATAATTAGAAGTTGAACCCAGTATCAACATTTGGCGCGCCATTTAGGGGGTGACTTCTATTTAATAAAACAGAGAGACCTCAAGAATGGAAAAATATATCGGTGTAATTCTCGATAGTTCGAGTTCCAAATGAACTATAAAGAAGCGTATCTGAGAAATACAAAAGAATCGATCTATAAGCCCGGCCCCAACATATCTTTCCTCGGCAGCCTTCACAGATGCAGATCACGAGGGAATTATAATTCCCCACAACGACCCTTTAGTCATCCGTGTCTTCTTGGCCGGAAATCTTATGGAAAAATGTGCTCATAGATACTGGGAGTACGGTAAACTTATTAAGTTTAGAAACTAGGAATCGGATGAACTTAGTATCTAAAGACATGGAGGTAAAAACAGAACCCATAACTTCCCTCCCCGGGAAAAATAAGTATCGGTAGGAACCGCGGTCTATCCAGTATCAGTCGGAGTAGTCATTATGGACACTGTCTTTCATGTGGTATCAGAACCCCTCATATTCGACGCAATCATGGGAGTACCTTAGATGACAATGATGGAGGCAATCCCTTCAACCTACCATCAGTGCCTCAAATTTCCAACCCCACACGATGTTTGTTCAGTCAAAGGAGACCAACGAATAGCCAGAACTTGCTTCATGCCCTCGAAGAAGCAGCCGGGGATGATCTCGCTAATCTCGGAACCAGAGGTCCCCCGCAACGAAAATCCGAGCTTATCAATAGTTGGAGAGTTAGATCCAAACATCTTTGAAAAAGATTCATACGAGAAAATATACGTCGACGAGGAAAATCCATAACGATGTTTGACGATCGGAGGAAATTTGGAAAAAGAGACAAGAGCGAAGTTAATCGACCTACTAAAGAAAAACAAAGCAACGTTTGCCTGGTCATCGGAGGACATGGTGGGGATCAATCCAAAGGTAATATCGCATCGGTTAAACATGGATCCTACCCATAAACCAGCCAAACAAAAGAAGAGGAAGTTAGGACCGGAAAAAGCAGCAGCTGTCAACGAAAAAATCGGTCGGTTACTAGCGAAAGGGTCAATAACCGAGGTTAAATATCCGGAGTGGCTAGCTAACCCTGTAGTAGTAAAAAAGAAAAACGGGAAATGGAGAATCTGCGTGGATTTCACGGACCTAAACAAAGCATGCCCAAAATATTGTTTCCCCCTACCAAGCATAGAAAGACTGGTGGAAGCCACGGCAGGAAACGAACTCCTCTCCTTTCTGGACGCATTCCCGGGATACAACCAGATTATGATGCATCCAGACGACAGAGAAAAAACCGCCTTTATCACAGACAGGGGAACCTACTGTTATCATGTCATGCCCTTCGGCCTGAAAAATGCAGGAGCAACGTATCAGAGGTTGGTCAATCAGATGTTTGCAGAAAAGCTCGGAAATACGATGGAGGATTATATTGATGATATGTTGGTAAAATCTCATGTGGCGTCGAACATGTCACTCATCTACAAGATTGTTTCGATATCCTAAATCGCTTTGGTATGAAGTTAAATCCGGATAAGTGCATATTTGCGGTTACCAATAGAGAATTCCTCTGATATTTGGTAACAGAGCGAGGAATAGAAGCTAACCCAAGACAAATCAGTGCAATAAAAGACCTCCCGTCCCCGAAGAATTCAAAGGAAGTGCAGAGGCTTACGGGGCGAATTGCAGCTCTGAATCGATTTATCTCACGGTCAACTGATAAGTGTTTGCCCTATTACAACCTCTTGAAAGGGAATAAACAATTCGAATGGAATAGCGAATGTGAAGAAGCCTTTCAAGATCTAAAAAGATACTTGTCAACCCCTCCAATTCTGAACAAACCCGAAGCTGGAGAATTCCTTTTTCTTTATGTTTCGGTATCAGAATCGGCCTTATGCGGCGTGCTGGTCCGAGAAGATAGAGGAAAGCAAAAACCGGTCTTCTATGTAAGCAAGTCGTTGCTCGA
This sequence comes from Euclidium syriacum, assembly GCA_900116095.1. Lineage (NCBI taxonomy): Eukaryota > Viridiplantae > Streptophyta > Magnoliopsida > Brassicales > Brassicaceae > Euclidium > Euclidium syriacum. The sequence continues at coordinate 6,609,616 of FPAK01000009.1, read as the reverse complement.
TGCGGAGATGAGATATCCATCTTTAGAAAAATTAGCATTTGTCGTAGTGATTGCAGCTCGGAAACTCCGACCTTATATTCATACAACATCCGATCGCCGTGATGACAAGCCACCCTCTCCGAAAAATACTACACAGTCCCAGACAGTCAGGACGACTGGCAAACTAGGGTGTCGAACTTATTGAATACGATATTGAGTATCGAACTAAAGCGACAACTAAATCCCAAGTCCTAGCTGATTTCTTGTCCGAACTACCTCCAAAAGTAATGACAAAAGCCTCCCAAAACGAGCGGTGGACCCTCTTCGTTGATGGATCTACCTCCAAATTTGGATCCAGGATCGGGATCTGGCTGAAGTCTCCAACCAGAGAGGTTCTAGAGCAGAGTTTTCGTCTAGCTTTTGAAGCATCAAACAACGAGGCAGAGTATGAAGCCTTGATCGTAGGAATTGGTCTTGCGAAATAATTAGGCGCTCAATATCTCCAAGCTTGCTGCGATTCTCAACTAGTAGTTAATCAATTCAATGGTGAATTCGAAGCAAAGAACGACCAAATGGAGGCATACGTAAAGTTGGTGAATCATTTGGCCGAACATTTTAATGAATTCGATCTAACACGGGTTCCACGGAGGGAGAACACGATGGCAGACTCTTTGGCCGCTCTTGCAACAGCGACAGATCCCCATTTGGAAAGAACAATTCCAGTCGAAACAATCGACCATCCAAGTATTAGCAATAACAAACAGCATGCTTTGACAATCGAAGACGCAGAAGAAGAAGAGGTTCAACCGGAAATCCTTGGGGAAGATAAAGAAGACTGGAGAACACCAATTGTTCGTTATATTAAAAACGGCGAGGTCCCATCGGAAAAATGGGCAGCACGTCGGCTTAAAACTATGGGTGCCCAATATTTAATAATGGACGATGTTCTTTTTAAAAGATCCGCCGGAGGATTGATGCTCCATTGCATTGGTAAAGAAGAAGCAAACGAAGTAATGACCTCCACCCATTCTGGTGAAGGAGGAAATCATTCGGGAGGAAGACTTCTAGCTGTTAAACTTTGGAGACTGGGGTATTATTGGTCAACCATGATGACAGATTGTGACAAATTTACGGCACGATGCGAAAAATGTCAAAGACATGCCCCCGAAATTCATGCACCAACAGAATTGTGCATGACCTCAGTACCTCCTTATCCATTTATGCGATGGGCTATGGACATTGTAGGACCTTTTTCGAAGTCGACTAGCGGGAAACGTTTTCTCCTAGTCTTGACTGATTATTTCACAAAGTGGGTTGAAGCAGCAGCTTATCCGAAGATTCAAAGTGGAAAGGTTGAAAGTTTTGTCTGGAAAAATATAGTCTACCGTCATGGGATTCCTTAAGAGATAGTGACGGATAATGGTTCACAGTTCATCTCGAATAATTTTGAAGCTGTCTGAGAAAAGTGGAAAATCTGCTTAAACAAGTCAACTCCGAGGTACCCACAAGGAAATGGACAAGCTGAAGCTACGAATAAAACGATCATTGCCGGAATAAAGAAAAGACTTCTCGGGAAAAAAGGAAGATGGTCGGAAGAATTAGAAGGAGTACTATGGTCACACATAATTACTCCTAGAAGTGCATCCGGACAGACCCCTTTTTCGCTTTCTCATGGAATGGAAGCAATGTCTCCCGGCGAAGTTAGGGTTCCGAGCCTGCGAAGAATCCTGATGATACATGACACCGAGATCAACGATAAAAAGATAAAAGAACGGAATGACGAAATACAGGAACTTCGGGACCACGCTCTACTTCGCATTCAAAACTACCAACAAATCACTTCTCGATATTATAACAAGAAAGTCCGAGATCGCCCTCTCGATAAGGAGATCTAGTTTTACGAATGGTGTTCGAGAACACGAAAAAACCCGGAGCTGGAAAGCTCGGAGCCAAATGGGAGGGTCCTTACTAAATAGAAACAAAAGTAACACCTGGTGTTTGTCGTTTGAAGACTGTGCAAGGCGAAGATGTTCTTTGGGCTTGGAGTTCATTCCACCTAAAGAGGTACCATTTCACCGACGAGCCGTAAAGAGGTAAAAATAAAAAAAATAAATAAAAAAATAAATAAATAAATAAAACCTAGTAGGTTCGAACTACGGATGGCTTGATCCCTCTTGGGTATGTAGGCAACTCTTCGGAGTACAGCTATAACAATAACAAAAACAAAATCGGTGCCTTGATCACGTACTCGATAAAAGGGGTTATCCCTCAGCTAAAGGTTTTAGAGCCTGATAAAGTAGGGCCCAGGGATTCTAAGGCAAAGTCGGATCATTCCCGCATATTTAAAACCACTTCAAGTACTGAATTTGATAAAGTAGAATTTGGTATGACAGATAATGGTCGAGCATTTCTCGTTAAATCAATTTTTTTTTAAAAATGAAACGAAATGATGAAGGCTAAAATGTGACAAAGTAGCATTTAAGTTGAAATCATTAATTTCTTATAACTTCATACAAAGATAGAAAAAAAAATTACAAAGAAAGAAAAGTCCCATAAGGATTATGAACTCCCGGAGGTAACTTCATCTTAGCATCATTCGACCATTGATGACGACCGAAGTCCTGATGAAACAAAGGCGGAGCTTCTAGATCTGAGGGAATAAGATGGAAAGTGGGGAATTCATTCAACTGGCGCTCAAGGTTGTTCAATTGAGAAAACAATTCTTCTTTCACTATGGAAGGAATCGGGATCTTCTCCTTCTTGAACACCTTAATCAGATCGCATTTCCCCTTCACCTGATGAAATAAGTCAGTCAGAGAGTTACGAAGCCGGCTTGCGTCGACGTATTTCCGAATCTTTTCAAATTTACCCCTACATTCTCTGAGAGCATTTAGACGACCAAGCGTATCTTGATCAACGAAATTACCTTTATTTTCGGTTAATCCGGAAGTCGACGGTTTTGGATGACGAGCTTCTTCTAGTTCACGCTTCAGACGCCGAACTTCATCAACGAGCTCAACGGATTTTTGTGCTTCTTCCGAAGCCATCTTACAAACAACCGCAGAATCAAGAGAGGACTTCTCCACCATAAGTCTTAAACTCTTGTTTTCTTTCCTCATCGCTGATTGTTTCAGCTCAGAATCCGACAGAAGACGGTTGAAATAAGCTGCCGTCTGTAAATAAAAACGAGAGTTAGATAAAATTCGATAGAGAAGGAGATACTAATAGTTATGAGACCTTAAAAAATGAAGAAACCACAGTTTGGTTTAATGAATCCTTGTCGGCCTCGGAAAGGAAAGGAAGAGGGCCGGATCGACCGCCAAGTCTGCCGAAGAGTTTCGCGCATTCCCTCTGATCTTTGAACAAAGGGAAATTCTTTCCGTAGGAATATCGGAAGGAATGATACGAGGATGAAACTGAGGGACCCTTTTGCGTCGGCTCCTTGTTAGGGGTCTCGGAAGGTGGCTTCGAGAGACTAGTTAAAGTAGAACTCGGGATGAGAGAAGTCGGAGTTTTAGTTTTTGGCGGAAGCATGGCTTCGCGGATTTTATTTTTGTTCTGGGAAGGGACAGGAGGAATGATGTGTTTCCTGTCGGAATGGCGAAGTCTGGAACTGTTGTCATCGGAGATTTTTCTCCGAAGATGTTGGTTTCGAGTTTGTCTCGACGGCTGTTGGAGTAGTCGAGGTGTTACTCGGAAGAGTAGAAGAATGCGGGAGAGCTACAGGGTTTCTTGCCGAGGCGTCCGATGGAATGAGGGACTTCTTGGGGGAGGATTCAGCTTTCCTCTTCTTCGATTTCGACCTTTTTTCAGGAGATCCCGAAAAAGGTCGTTTGTTAGTTGTCACCTTTTGAGTATTCACCTCGGAAGGGACTGGTGTTTTATTCAATGTTTTCTCCTCTTCGATTTTCAACACCTCGGGTTGAGCTACAAATACCCGAGGTTTGTAAATCTTAAGACTTTTCATAAAAGGGTTCGACATTTCTAGAGAGAGAAAAAGCAATTTGAAGTTTCTTAGAGAAAGTGTGAGGAGACAATTAGGTTCTGAGGAAGGGTTATTTATAAGGATTAGAAAAAGTGTGAGGAGACAATTAGGTTCTGAGGAAGGGTTATTTATAAGGATTAACCTGTTCGTTTCGCTTCCACATTCAATAATGCTTGTTCTCGAGATGACACGTCGCATTGGAGTTGAAGGGTCCTATAATACCTAAGGATTTCACGCCAAAAAAGAATATGACCTTTCGTTATCCGGTGTTTTCCCACTAAATTGAAGAACGAAGAATAAAATAGAACTAAGACAATTGAAGGCGAAGATCGACTGATACCGAACTTCATTTATTGACAAGCTATTCAGAATGGAAATTCGCCAATGCTGCCCGAAGACATCCTCGGACGAACTGGGGGGGGACTTACTGTTGTTGGTGGGGTTCTACCTCTTATCGAGAGTTTGGCAATAATTGGAGTTCGGTCCCTGCCGAGCTCTTCCCTGATAACTTATTAGGTTATAAGTCCTGACAACAAGAATGTTAACCCTCGGCCCAGATGACTAAGGAATACCTCGGTGAAGAATGGTCGAATTTAGTGTCCAAAGCGGGGTTTAAACAACATCTTCCTAGGCCGAAGTCTAAAGCTCGGACAGTATAAGATCAAATCTTATCACAGATTCCCTAGTCTTGGAAAAATGGAAATATCCATTTTTCCGAGGTTAGCTCATGGGCTTACTAGACCGACTATTAAGGATATATAAATACATACCCCCCTCACTAATGATATTCATTCACAATCGGGGAGAAGACGAACTAGATTGCCTAGGTTTTACTTCTCTTTGATAAAGTCAGCTCGGCATCCCGAGTTGACATCTTTGTAACTCAGATTATTAACAATACATCTTTTTTTCCGAGGTTTCCTCTTGTTTTCTTACTTACACTTTTCCAAAAATGAACCCCTCTAATTATAAATAATTAGAAGTTGAACCCAATATCAACAGTAAATACAAGTATGATTTCAGGACATTCCCAACAAAAACCTCAAATGGAGACTTATTCTTCAGCAACGGTGTAGAGATCATGTTGATCAAGAAACTCCAGTTAAAACTGTATCACCCCAAAATTCCAAAGATAGGTGTTACTAAAAGACTAAAGATCGAGCCACATTGAGGATATGTTGATGCTTCCTCTCCACCACTAAATTCTGCTCTAGTTTTTCAGGACAAGAACGATAAGCAACAATACCTCATTTCTTGAAAAATTCTTCAAATTTTAACTCATGAGCATTGTCATAACGAACTCCCTTGACCTGCACCTTATACTGCGTTTCATCTGCAGATACTCCGGAAACACTCTTAAAACTCTATTTTTTGTATATAACACATATATACAAGTGACCCGAGAATGGTCATCAACAATAGTTAAGAAATACCTATAACCTTCAGCTTTGGAGAGGGGAAGGGACCCAAATATCAATATAAAGGAGGTCAAAGGCATTTAAAGACATATTATTCTTAGATATATAAGGTAAATGCTTTTGTTTACCAAGAAGACAAACAAAACAATGCAATTTTTCTTTATTTCTTTGTTTTATTCCAATTACATCAATAATAGAATCTGTCTTTTCTATAGATGGATGTCCTAGTCTTTTGTACCATAAAATAGAATCAACTACAACAAAAATAGCTAAACTAGATTGAGCAACAATAGGATAGCCAGCAAGCATAGGTGCATCCAGGACATATAGATTGGAAATCACTTCACCTTGACCAATCATTAATCCCCTGATAGGATCCTGTATCACACAAGTACTTGCATCAAAAGTCACTCTAAAACCCAAATATTTGGTTAGTTGACTAATACTCAGCAAGTTCAATCTCAAATCTGGAATAAACAACACATTATTCAGAACCAGGTGTTCATTAAGTTTGATTGAACCGGTTCCAGCTATCTGGACTTTTATACCAGTAGGTAATTATTCACTGAATCAGAAAAGGTCACAAACAAATCTCTGCTGTGTGCTACATGATGTGTAGCTCCACTATCAACTATCCATGACTCGGAACATAAGGCATTACTACTGGCTCTCAACATTCCAACAAAACATAATGTAGAAGTTGAGAAATCCATACTAGGAAGAGCTGTGATTTTAGCCCCAGAAGTAGAAGCAACCGAGTTGATAGCAGTAGTAGACGACTAAAGCTGAGTTCAAAAATAGGCAATGAGATTGTTTATCTGGTTCTTGGAAAGATTATTGATCAAAGCAGCATGATTTGACTAAACTGCTTGAACTGCATCATTCATAGTGATTTGAGCAACCACCAAGGAAGACTTTCCAGATTTCTCACCATCTTGTTTATGTTTATGCTTGAAGCTAGGTGGATAACCATGGGACTTGTAGCACTTATCAACTGTGTGACCATTGTAACCACAGTGCGAACATATCACTCGTTTCTTAGCTGTAAAAGACTGAGTCTGCGTACCATTAATAGATGGTTGTTCAACAGGTAAAGCTGCATCAGTAAAACATAAAATAGAAATGCTGATGCATTCTGAGTCGGAGCAATGTTATGTTGACTGTGATATTGATCCAGGAGGTGGTAGATCTCCGAGAGTGAATGAATATTCTTCTTTATGATGATCTGGCTTCTAATGATGGCGTAGGATTCATTTAAGCCAGCCATAAATTTAATTGCCTTAGTATGATCTGTCTTCTTAGCACTCTGTAACAAGCACAATGGTGACAAACAGTGATGCAAGTAGCACCATTCAGTTCATCCCAAAGAGTTTTCAATGTTGTAAAATATGTCGCAAGATCTAGTGATTCTTGCAGAAGATTCAAGATCTATTGAGTTAAATGAAAAGATCGTCAAACTCGTGATGTGAAAACGAGTCTGTAGATCTTTCCATATATATGAAGCATCTTCAAATCTGAGAACACTTTTAGCAATAGCTTTGTAACGGAGTGAAGCAACCAAGAATGAACCATATAATTGCATCTAAACCAAACCGCAAAATACCTATCTGATGGTAAAGGTCTAGGCAAGGTTCCATCTACAAAAACCATCTTATTCTTCGCAATGAGCGCAATAGAGATCGCAAGAACACGATCATCATAATTGGTACCATCTAAGAGATCAGAGGTTAACGAGAGACCTGTGTGATCGCTATTTGACAGATAGTACGACGAGTGAACGCTTTCTGGTGTGACCGTTACAACGAAAGGCGAATCCGGTTCCGACGAGGGTGAATGCGAACGAGAAGTAACACGGCGACCTCCGTTACGACGTGTGAAAGCTGTTGTTCTGCTGGTGAGTCTAAGAATCACCATTTCCACATAATATTGAGCGGAATTTTGAAGAAAAAATGTTTCGCGATATCTTTGATTTTAAGCGGAATGACCTAAAATCGATCGCAGAAAAGATCGATCGAGTGAACCACTGAAGGATCGATCGGAGTTGAGTCTCCGATGCTCTATTACCATATCACGAAACAAGAATTGTATCTAGAGAGAAAGAGAAATGGAAGAAATCTTGTTTCATTGATTAACAAAATTTTTTACAATTTTGACTTATATAGTTCTGGAGACACTCTTTATAATACAAAGTGTTCCGATTCATTTCGGTTTACTCTATTTTACTCTATCATCTAGTACTTTTGAATGAACTCAGATGCTAGAAAAAGTAATATAATCCTCCATCTCTTGAGTAGCTAATTTCTATATTGAATGATGATAGTTTAAAGGAGACGATTTGTACCAAGACAGTTTTTCAGATTTTTCCTTCTTTTCGTGATACATGCAGAAACCTCAAATTTCAAGTCTGTGCTACCGCTGATGCTCAAAACTCTTGGTTATATTTGGCATCGATTGATGAATATATTAAGTTTTTCTATTAAGACTTAAAGAAGAACTATGTGAGAAGAAGAGTTAAAGTTGGAGGAATCACATGTAAGGAAAAATTTATTGCTTCTACCTTTGTTTCATATGACCATGTCCATACTAGAAAAATTGACAATCTACCTTTAGCAGATTACTAACTATGTTTAATTAATAAAAAAAATAACGAAAAATTGGTATTACATAAAAATATGACACACTCGTAATATTTTTCTAATAACAGGTACATATTCAAAATTAATTTTTTAAAATGGTCTATTTATGCAATTCTCCCTTTAAAAATCATTTTGATAAACTAAAATCCTAAACGGTAAAAATGTTATTTTGACAAATAATGCTTTCAAAAATATACACCCTATCATTGCCCAAAGTATTTTGAAGGAATAATTAAAGCAATCCTATGTGGCTCAAGTTATCTTTTATCGGTTTCGGAGCCTCTTTGATGCCTCTTTGATGATGAGATGAACTCATATGTGTGCTAAATATCAAGTGGTTGGTATTACCATATTTGTAGTGGTCCTTTACATCTCATATTTTGGCCTTCTTTGTGTTGTTTATTGTACTAGTACCCTACTCTTGGAGGGAGCTTTCATTTTGCAAATCCTCCCTACCCGGGCCATGCCCTATGTGCCTTGTGTTATCATCACAGGGTTGTATTTTGGACTTTCTTTGTTCTATTATGAACTCCAGATGATCAAAAAGAAACCTAACCCTAGTTTCCCAATAAACGTCCCCTCCATTTGGTACGTTAAGCCCTAAATCCAACTAAGTGCTTGCTCCATTGTATTCTTGTAGATGTGGCTCACATCCATTGCTGTAAATTCTATGATTTCTCGGTGCAATTCCTTTGGCAGAAAAAAGCAGTGGAACGAACTAGGAGACAAAGATCAGTCCTCAAATGTAACTAGCTCCTAGGTGCCGAAGAAGAAAGTCTTGTCTGATAAAAAGACAATAAGGATTTGTTCTCAAATGTAGCCAGATGAAAAGAAGCAGCTTGAAGATGAAGTTGCTTACCTTACAATGTAAACATTTATAATTTCCTTTTAACATGAACATCATAACCACAACGAAAGATAAGTGAAATGGGAAACGAGATCAGATGACACTACAAAACTCGGCTTAACCAGATAACAACAAAAAACGTACAAGTTTTATTACCTCTTTAATCTTTAAAACTTGAGTTTAGTGAAAACCCAACCAAAAAAAAAAAACTCACGTTTAGTATTGTTCCAACGTTTTTCATTAATTTAAGGATTTCAATAGCTCCTACAATAAAAATAAGATCCATTGGTCTAGTCTTCTTAATACCTGATGTTTCGGCTACGCAACAACTCCTCCACAGCTGAAACTACTCCTTTCCCCTCCACCGTTATGTCCAAACTAGGATCCTCTATCTTCCTCTTCAGCAGCTTGTCCACCTCTCCCCGCAATCTCTGTATCAGATCCAACACATTCTTCGAGGCCGAGAAATGGAGATACCCTCCCAACATCTCTATACCTTCCCCGGTTTTGCTCGGGATAAGATTACCACCAAACATAAGGAGTGCATAATCTGATATGTTTGTCGAATCCCGGATATACACGCTTGTCGTCTTCACCTTCTCGCTGTAAACCAAGTAAGGCAACGAGAAGAGATTCACTCTTGCGTTGACCGATCCAGGGTGAATATCAACTTTACCCAACTCTTTAGTGTAGTAAGCAGTTCGCTTCCCTCTTCTTTTGCACTGCACAACATTTGGGTACAGCCCTGCACACAGCACCGCGCTTACCATCTCCATATCGTTGCTGTATTGGTTGTATGCCTGAATTACAACATGTGAATGTGGAAAAAAATAAAAATAAAAAGTCTGATTCCATCATTCTTCCGAAATATTAATGGATTTATTAGAACCGCGCTTACATTTGGCCCTCTTGATTTGTCTACGAACCCTATATCTGATAGAAGATCAAGAAACTGGTTTCTCATATCCTCCATCATCCGTAGTGTTACAGGGGAAAGAAAGTTTTGCCAACAATAATCTCTTTCCTTTCCACCACGCTTCGCATCCCGATATCCCTCATATGCTTTCACAAGAGCAATGTGATCACTGCACAACACAGATTTTGTCATTAAATGAATGGCATGATGAAAACAGATCTCAGTCACCTACCTGCAGGAGTCACCAGCAAAAGATCTTTTGGCTTCATCGGCTTCTTCTTTCCTATTTAATGGCAGCACAAATGGGCTACGATATGCCAGAGCAGCGGCGATTGTCAGAGCAGGATTCACGCACTGGAAGATTGCTCCAATCAGAAGCATCTTTCCTATATTTGGATCTACGGGTAGAGTGCAAAGATGGCGACCTGTAACATATGATGGTTTCAGGTATAGCATATATTTAGAAACTATAATGCACAAAGATAAACACAAACGAGGTGGTTCTCACCAAGCGGTGTAAGCCCTTCCGCGTCATCTAAAGCCCCAATTGTTTTGAGAAGTTCAATAGCATTCTCAACAGCAAGAGCATCTGGCGGCTGTAGTGCCTTAGCCAAGAATGATCCTATCGATCCAACCTGCAAACTTTTTATATGCAAGCATAATTCTTGCAATGGAGTCCGTATGATTTCTGGTAACTGATACTGTGGGAAAGCGTCAAAGATCACTTTTGGATACAACCTATAACAAAATCCAGCTTGTACACGTCCAGCACGACCTCGTCTCTGCATTTTTACCAAAGCCCCAGAGTATCTTACTTAGATCACTGAATGAAAAGGATCTTTATTACTAACTGGAGAATTTGTGTGTTAGTTTAATACCTGGTGCGCTGAAGCCTTTGAAATCCATGATGGCAAGAGACACGCCACCTTGTTTAAAGCATCATAGCTAGTTTCCTTTGCTTTACCACAATCCACAACATATACAACATCATCAATCGTAATACTACTCTCAGCAATGTTTGTTGCCAAAACTATTTTCCTACAAAAGCAGATCATTATCTCAGAAAAGTTGCTACAAAGCACAATGACAAAAATAGAATCAATAGCTTATAGGGCTAACCGTTTGTTAGGAGGTGGACGGTCAAAAATTTCACGTTGGTTAACTGTCGGCATCGAACCATGCAGAGGAAGAACTAAGATCTTGCTAGAATCTCCAAGCAGACTGTTCCCTTTCATTTTTTCAAGTAGATTAGAAATCTCATCCCAGCCAGTGAGGAAGACCAGAATCGCCCCATCACCTTCACGACGGCAAATATGTTCAATTGTTGCCAAAACCTACGACCAAGTTTTCAACGATAAACTCATAATGAGATTCTCCATTGACAGATTAAATTAACTAGATATTAGCTGGATTTCAGCAAGAAGTTACAAAGAGAATAGAACAAAACTCATACCAGATCCAAATCAATCTGTGCACCAGACCATGCTTCGAGAGAGAGTCTGGTGGCCGGGCTATAACTTTTATAGTGAACATTGATATCAAGATCCTAGACAAATAAAGAAACACTTGGTAAAGCATATTTCAAACTTTCAAGATAAAACAATTCTCATATGCTTCAGTCTTTTGAAGATGCAAAAATTCCAAAAGTTGAAGCTTGCTGCGGTTTTCTTAAACTACTCTAGAGCTGCTTTTAGTCACTGAACCCATCCATAAACTTAAATTTCAATGTGAATTTAGCATTTTAATATCAATCTCACAATAAAAGTATAATATTTTGTTATTGAGGTGTATTCTTTCCACGTATATGGAGACCTAAATGTCTATATCAGCGTTATATAAATAGAAAACAATTCTTAAGGCTAGTTAAATCACACTAATCAACCAAACTTGAACGCAACACTGATGAATGTGAAAACTATAATAACTATTCGTATTTATCCTATTATTTCAATAGTTCTTTTTCTTGGACTCCACTGGGATGTATAGTCATACCTCAAACAGTGTAGTCAGGTCATCTTTCTTGGATTCTGAGTCTCTTCTTCTACCTCTTGAACTACCTTGATAGTTACCTGAGTCGGACGACTTAATATTATAGCGACTTTTCTCCAGTACATCTTCTAGGAATAACTCTGCCACAGGGAATGTGAACCCCTGGAAATAAGTTGAAAAGAGTTTAGTCACAACCGCAAATATCAGATCATATACAAGGCATTGGATATAAGAGTAGTCATACCGGGATGTGCATAGTTGGAGCTTTCCCAAAATATGTTGAGAACAAGTCAGCGTTAATCGTAGCACTCATCAAAATAAGGCGCAAATCTGGACGCCGAGGAAGGAGATCACGTAGTATGATTAGCAAGAAATCCTCATTCATGCCTCTCTCATGAATTTCATCCACAAGCAAGTGGCTTATGTTAGTTAGATTAGGATCCTCAATCTGCATTTCAACAATTTATTCAGCACAGCAGTATTTCAAATTACAAAATATAAACATCATCGTTCAACCAAAGTGTGATGAGGAAACGAGAAGTAGAATAATTCTATCTTACCAGTCGCCGGAGTAAAACACCAGTTGTGCAAAATAGCAATCGTGTTTGATCAGAACGCTTGGATTCAAGACGAATTTGATAACCCACAGATTCACCAAGGGACTCGCCCCTTTCAGCAGATATACGAGAAGCAACAGATATGGCAGATATACGTCGAGGTTGTGTGCAGATTATGTTGCAATCAGCGCCCCTTAGGGAGGATATTTCTTCTTCCAATAGAAACTGAGGAAGTTGCGTTGTTTTACCACACCCAGTCTCTCCTGAAACTACCAATACCTGATAGATAAACACAGGACACGACTATTATTGTAAGATCAACACTACTCAAAGACAGAGCTTGAGAATATTACAGGTGAGGGGAGAAAATAGCTGATGGTATACAGAGAAGAAAAACATACTAAAAGATCACCTGATTTTCTGAAACAGAGTTAAGAAATCCCTCTTTCATCCTAAAAGCAGGTAGCTTTTCTCTGAAAGCTTGAAGTGTTTTAACGCTGTCAGTTGCCTGTGTTGAAACAGTGATAAATTTGTTGTAATGTCCAGAATCTACATGTCCCTTAACGCATATAGTTTACGTTAGTCATGTGTACCTTTAGCTTTTCTTGCCTTTCCTTGAGTGCAACACTGAGTTTTTCTTTCTCGAGAGAATCCGGCAATTTGGAAGCAGAATCAGATTTTTTCAAGCCAAGAGTTGCTGGACGATTCTGTTGGCCATTAAATGCTGAAGTAGAGGCATTTGAAGACCCTGATTCTTGTGTTGTATTCAAAAGATTTCCAAGTTTTTTCTCAGTCTCTGTGGACATTTTAATCTACAAGAAGAGTCTACGCGTTTCAGCAGCCAACTCTAAATACAAATTTGCTTACAAGTGACGTTTCTATTACCTCTTTCTGAGTGGATCCATGCCTTTCATCAAGATCCACCCGATAATCTGGCAAAGGAACTTTGCTAACTACAAGAGCCTTCCCTTTATTGTACGCATGGCTATCTTCCAAGAAAAAAAAAATTCATGACATACTCTCACCATGAAAACTAAAGAATTACTTCTAGAAACAAACACACGGTTTATAGAAAATTTTGAAGACGGCAGATGTTACAACAGCCAAAACATGTAACATATAATTCATTCAGATAACTGTAAGAATCATGACACAAAATGGACGTAAAAGAAGTAGTTGAGAAGAAAAACTTACAAGTAAAGTCCCATCTGATAAGCCATATCAGATAGTGTTTGCTGATCTGCGCGACTAAAATTACGCTTTATTACCATCTCCTGTTCTCCTCCTGTTTTCATTTGCTCTATCTTGTCCCACCATTCATTCTCATCAAGAACTTCCATCTGAAATCAACTGATTCCAATTAGCCTTTGTTAAATATACCCAACCAATAGTCCTAAGAAAATATTAGCATCTTCCAACTAAATTTAATTAGTTTCATGGACTTTTACTAATAATTTGTATATGTACAGACAATGCAGGGGAATCTAAACCTGAAGCTTATGCTGGAACTAAATTTCATCAGCACGATCGATCAAACCCTATATAGTAAGCCTAAGTACCGATGCTGAAGGACTTCATCTTCCTATTCGAATTTTAGCATCGATTCTAACCGTTCACAAGTCGACCAAACAAGCAAGGAGCTAAAATGGAGAGATGAGTAAAGTCGCACAACGTGTCCATACCTCAGCTTGTTGCTGGCGCAAACGCTCGGCTCTCCACACCGGATCCCACCATCGTTGTTCCCCACGGCCACCGCCACCGCCACCGCGTCCACCACGGCGACCTCCACCGCGACCGGAGGAGAAACCTCCGCCTCGGCGACCACCTTGAGAATTAGGACCGTGAGGAGCCATGGCGGCGATCTTTAAGAGAGGACGAAGCGGAAAGAGTTGGGAAGAAAATGGAAGGAAATTGTGAAGTGTTGGGAAAGGAGAGAAGAAGCGTAATAAGAGTTGCATTCGTAACCTGATAAGTTGTCAAGTAATTTAAAGTTGCAATCGCATTAGCAACATAGTGGGAATCAGTTAGTGCCAGTTCTTTCAGATTTTAGGTATTTTGGTTGTAAGGGTTTAGAATCTATTTGGATATTTTAAAATTTAGATCCGAGTTTGTTTCGGTTTTTTCAATCTTACTTGTTTCTTCGATTTTAGATCCACGGTTTACTGTTATACGATTGTGGTTTGCTTCTCTACTGTCTTAGACAGTTCTTTGCTAGGGGTTTCTTCTTTGGTGCGTGAGGAAAGTAGCGGTTTTTTAGATTTTTATGGTTTTCGACCAGATCGTACGGTGGTTCTTTATCTCTAGTGTCTTTTGTGGATAGATCTAAGTGGGGATGCGGCTTGATGGTTAGCCATGGGTTGGTGAGCGCTCTGCATTTTCTCGCTAGAGGAGGATGAATCAAGACATGAGTTTTCTCCTAACTTTTTTTGCTTCCTTATGATGGTCTACCTCGGTTAAGTCTTTTGCGATGGTGTTCATAGTGCGGCTTGCTCGAATCAGGTTTGATGAGATTCTCTGTTTTTTCTCCATTCTCTTGTACAATTGGTCTCTGATTTTATCTAGGAGGTTTGATTGCCTAGTTTTCTCAGTTTTTGGGTTATGTCTTCTGGTTGTTGTCGTTTGTTGTGTGTGCACTCCTTTGGTTAGTCTTATGGCCAGGCTCGTGTTACTGGAGAAATGGGTCTTTGCAATTCAAGTGATGACAACTCTTTTGGTTGATGGTGCATAGCGTTGACGGATATTCTTCGACCCGCTCATATTCTCATCCCTCCTTTCTTAGATGTGAAGCTTGAAGATTTATTCATGCTTCTTTACATTTTATCCTCGGTTTGGGTAAAATTGAACCTTAAGGTTTGTTAGCTGTGATCCTAGGGTTTAAACGCTTATCTAAGCAATGTCGTTTTTAAGTTGTTGAAGGAATACATTTATTTTCTCCTCTACCCGTAAACTTCATGATTCTAGATTCATATGTCATTTGCTTTGGAGTATTATTTGTTGCTCTCGTGTTGATTGTATTAACTTGTCATATGTCTCGACGGGCCAAGTCTATGTCTAGTCTTGAGTGATTTGAAGTTCAATTTGGTTTAGTAGAAGATTTGGGTTGTTAAGGGTGCAAAGGTAAGTCCTAAAGGATTTCTATCAAAGAAAACTCTAAATTCAAGTTTCGTCTCTGCCTATATAGAAAGTCAAAAAAAGAAAAAAACTTAAACTTGACGAAATATTAATAAATCAACGGGACTATATATATATGCTTTATACGACAAAAGCAAAATTTTATGTAGGTTGGAGAAAATTAAATTAGCAAAAATTTATATGGAATATTAAATTCACGAGTCACACCATCCTTGCTTTAACAAGCTTTCTTAATTCTTATCCTCATTCACATGCATCTCTCTTTCTCTCAACGTTGACTTTTGATAACCCCAAGATACTTCAAATTTACATGTCTTATATCAAATGGCTGACCAAACCTCTCCATTATTTCTCCTCTAAAACCCACCAAAACCATGAATGCCTTCCAACCGCCGCCGCCGCCGTCGGTGATGCCGGCCTACAACGGACTCCTCGGCACGGACGATATCGGAGGATTCAGATACGGAGTCGGAGTCTCCATCGGAGTGCTCCTGCTTATCACCACCATCACCCTCACCTCTTACTATTGTACCCGTAACCAGCTCTCTTCTTCACCTTCACCGACAATCCAAGATTTGACACGTGTCCATCACCATCACCACCATGTCATCATCGACGTTGTCTCCGGTCTTGACGAAGACACCATTCAGAGCTACCCGAAGATCCTCTACTCGGAAGCGAAGGACTCAACGACGGCGTCGACGTGTTGTCCAATCTGCTTAGGAGATTACAAGGGGGATCATCTGCTGCGGCAACTCCCAGATTGCAACCACCTCTTCCACCTCAAATGCATCGACACGTGGCTTAGGCTCAATCCTACGTGTCCCGTCTGCCGGACTTCGCCGCTTCCAACTCCTCTTTCCACTCCCCTCGCCGAGGTTGTCCCCTTACCCAGGATGCCTTAATTAGTTGTCTTTATCACCGAAGAATCTTGAATAAATTTTTCTTTCATTCCTTGTAAAGTTTTCATTTTTTGGTCACTAACTGATCGATCATTGTATGCTCTTTGAAGCCAAAGATCTGTAAAAAGAAAGAAAGTCAGGGTTAAGTTTCACAATTTTGTTGGATTACTTTTGTCAATGTGGGCATATTGATTTCTACGTTTCATACCAGAAGAGAAATAATTCAAATCGATTTGAATATTAGTCGAGAGGGACTTGATTTTGAAATATGTTTTTCTTTGCTGGTGGCTTTTAATATTGAACTTTTGAGCTCTGGTAGATCATTTATATAAATGTATTTTACACGTAAAAAAAAAAGAATAAGTTGGAAATTAATTTAATGGGATCAATTAGGTGTTTGATTATTAAAAATGACAATTCTTTCTCAACCATGGTTTATTAAAAGGTAATGATGTAGAAATCTCTTTTATGAATATATCTAACAATGTCTTTGACTTATATGGTGAAGGTGATTCTGTCACGCTAGCATAGATAGAAAATTGAAACGGAATTACAAATTTAATCGATAATTCGATTCTAACATTTGATATTGTTTACATCACATTTCTTTATATATAAACTTTTTTGGAACGGCCACCTTTATATTCTTATTATTATTTTTCTTCACTCTGTTCTTCTTATTTTTCAGTTTTCCTTTTTTGTCTTCGAGCTCTTCTTTGGTTTCTTCCTCTTCGTCTTTGTTCACTTATTTATCTTTGCTCTTATTAGTTTACTTAATATACTTTCTCTTATCCATCTTTAATTTTTGGTTCTTGTTGTTCTTCGTCTTTATTCTCTACTTTATGTCTCTTCTTTTCCTCTTCATCAATACCTCTGTCACCGGCTTATTGATGGCGAAATTCTACCCCTGATCAATAGTTTGGCAATAATTGGAGTTTGGTCCCTGCCTAACTCTTTCTTGATAATCTATTGGGTTATAAGTCCCGACAACAGGAACTCCGACCCTCGGTCCAGATGACTGAGGGATACTTCGGAGAAGGTTGATCAGATTTAGTGTCCGAAGCAGCGGTATAAACGAACATCGTCCTAAGCCGAATTCTAAGTTCGGACAGTATAAGATCAAATCTTATCACAGATTCCATAGCCTTGGAAAAATGGAAATATTCCATTTTTCCGAGGTTAGCCCATTGGCTTATTAGACCGACTATTAAGGATATATAAATACATACCCCCCCTTACTAATAACATTCATTCAGAATCGGGAGGAGAAGAACTATATTTCCTAGGTTTTACTTCTCTTTGATAAAGTTAGTTCGGCATCCCGAGCTAACGAGTCTTGTAATCACTTATAATAATAAAATACCCTCTTTCCGAGGTTTCTTCTTTACTTTCCTATCGAATACTTACCTAAAAACGAACCCCTCTAATTACAAATAATTAGAAGTTGAACCCAGTATCAACATTTGGCGCGCCAGGTAGGGGGGTACCTCTATTTAGGAAACAGAAGAAATCTCAGAAGAAGGGAAGAAGCCAAGTAATGACTTTCCTTCATCGAAAAATCAGGAAAACTCGGTGAGATCAATCACTCATCGAGGTCCCCGATCTAGAACTCGGAATACAGGTTCAACAGAAAAATCAAAGGAACGAAAGACCTATGAACGATCTCCTGGGTGATATAGAAGCAGGCAGTGAAGGCAATCAACCAGCATGCGATATTCCAGAAAACTACCTGTCACTAGGTGAAGCAGAACAAGGAGTGGAAGAGGTGGAAGAAGAACAGAACAGACTGACCAAGATTCAAAGAGCGATCGACAGCGAGAGACTCGTAGACGACGAACCTACTTCTACGACGAGAAACTCAATAGCGGAATTGCACCGCGAACTACGGGATATGAAAGTTATGCTCCAAAACCCCCCATATCTGGACCAAAACTTCGGAATTAAAAAGGGGAATTTATCCAAAACAACGAAGTTTGGATCTAATTCTTTTGAAAAAGGAAAATTGGAGCTGCCAACCTATAATGGAATAGGAGATCTGATAGCCTTTCTTAAAACATTTATGATCGCAATCAACCAAGCACGAATTCACCCGTCCGACGAGGAGAGAAAGAAGTGCCAATACTTTGCCGAAAGTCTACGAGGAAACGCCCAAATCTGGATAACCAGCTTACCCTCTAATTCAAAAGATAATTTCGAAGAACTACGGCAGAAGTTTCTAAAGAAGTATATTTTCAACTTCGAACGACCAGCAACAATTTCCGACCTCTATTTGGTAAAGCAAACGCCAACCGAACCACTCAAGAGTTTTATTAAGAGATTCAAAACAGTATACTTCCAGTTGAATATTTTCGACGAGCTAGCCATCGATGCCCTAATTAGTGGAGCATGGTATGAGACGAGATTCTGGGAAGAACTCTCAGCTTACCGTCCCCAATCCGTGGAAGATGCATTCTATAGAGCAAACGTATACATTAGGGCATATGAAAGTAAAGCCCGGTTATCCATGGATGATCAAATTTTTTCGGAAAATGAAGAAATAAGGAGAAGAATTAAAGAGCCTCGCCTGCACTATAATAAAACATTCGAGCGGAAAGAAAAAGCCAGAATTGCCCTTCTAACCTCCTAAACCCTAAGACAGCACCAGCGAAAAGCAGAAATCAAAAGAGAAAGAATCTCCCCAACATGGTGTTATTACCATACAACCCACGGACATAGCACCGAAGAATGCCGTAACCTACCGGAATATCTCTTGAGAAAATATCTGGAACGTATTCCCAGACAATTAAATTCAAAGGAAACATTAGTAAAAAAATATCGACCGAAGGAGCGATATGTGGAAAAGAACTATCAAAGAAGAAAAGAACTTCCTCAACCAGGATATTCGTTCCATCACAGAAGGATAAACGTTATTTCGGAACCTTCATACGTAGCAGAAGACCAATCCAAGCAGCAAATAAAACCGAAGATAATTCTACCAAACGAACTCATATTCACTCACGAAGACTAGGTAGGAGTCGAAGTCCCACATAACGACTCTTTGGTGATAGAACTTCAAGTTGGAGATTACAGAGTTCCCTGGATATTAGTGGATACCGGAAGCGGTACGAATATCATCAGTATAGAAGTCTTCCAAAAGTTATGGTCAAAAGAAACGAAGATCAAGCCGAGGATAAAGTCATTAGCTGCATTCAATGGTGAAAGTGTTCCGACTCTTGGAATAGCACAACTCCCGATAACAGTTGGAGGAACAATCAGAGCTGTTAACTTCGATGTAGTAGAAAAACCAATTCTCTACAACATAATTCTTGGGACCCCCTGGCTGTTTCTAATGAAAGGAGTGGTTTCAACTTATCACCAGTGCCTTAAGTTCCCAACTCCATTTGGAATTTTCTCGGTAAAAGGAAATCAAGCGGAAGCTAGATGCTGCCTCCGAGAAGACCTAAAGGATGAAAAAGCCGAACTTTCTTTCGAAAAAGAAATTTTAAACTTCAAAAGGCTCCGAAATTAGAGCAAAAAAAAAAAAAAAAAAAAAAAAACCCATAAATATCTCGGATATTCCGAGATAATCGGAACTATGCGTGGCTTGATCCCATCCAAGGGTACGTAGGCAGCCTTCCACTAGGTTCAGCTACAATCATCGGAACTACGTGTGACTTGATCCCATCAAAGCGTACGTAGACAGCCTTCCATAAGGTTCAGCTACAAACATTTGAACCTGGTTTTATAGTGACAGAGTTTCAACAATTCGACTATACTTAACCTCGGTTCACCAAAAAATCAAACATACAAATTCGATGCCTTGATCACATATTCGATAACAGGGTTTATTCCCACCCAACATATTCTATACCGAATGCAGCTGAAGGTTTCGGAGCCTGATAAAGTAGGGTCGAGGAACTCTAAGGCAGAGTCGGAGTCTTCCCGCACAAAAAATACTCATACCCAAAGAATCTGATAAAGTAGGATCTAAAGATTAGAGGTCAAAACAGTCGAGGTTTAACCTCACTGAACATTTTTCGGCTTAGCCCATGAATATCCGGTATTCTGTTGAATGAACTCTTGAAAAGACCAACCAAACAAAATACTCGAAAAATCTTCTCTTAATCATTTAAGGAAAGATAGATAACTTTTAAAGAAAATTATTATTACTATTTAAACGGTCCTTACCAAAAAGAAGGAAATAAAAATTACAAATCAAAGCTAAAGGCGTTATGCTCGAATTCCAGAAAAGTATAATCCTTAGCTTCCTGTTCAGCTACCGAAGCATCCTTTTCCACTTGCTTCAAAAGATCGACGAGTATATTCACACCTTGAGAAAACAAAGTACTAAGTACTCCGAGGACTGCCTGGGCTTGACCGAGATTTATAGTTTTTTCGAATCCAACCTCTCGAGCTCGGACGATTTTTTCGATAGAGTCTAGCCTATCTTGAAACTTCTTGGTCATCCTCTTCTCGGCATATTGTACCCTATGAGTTAAGGAAGCAGCAGCTGCACGAACATCCTCCTTCATAGAAGCTTCCAGAGCCTTGTTCTTCTTTTCAAGACCATTGATACGATCATACTTCTCCTTCAACAAACCTTTGTACTCTCCCACAAGGAAACAAGTAGTCCGAGCTCCCTTAAGAGAAAGGAAGGAAGAAATTCATTTAAACCCTTAGAATATTTCGAAAGACGACAAGAAGCAGAGTTAGATTATAAAACCCGAATCGAATTCCTTGCAAGAATTGATATGTGCTCCTTCGCGAGAAAATCACCCTCCGGTCTTAAAGAATTACAACCCGCCATTTTCCAGAAAAGTTCGGCTCTCTTCTCTTCATCGTTTGAGAGGAGCCGTGGCGAGTTAAATTCAAAGTTAAAAGGAGCGTCCTCGGCCTCGAGCTGAGATCTTCGCCTTTTGGTCAAAGGAGCCTCAATAGTCGAAGAAGCAGGCCTTTTCTTTATTTTCGAAGAAGTGGCGGTAATTTTTCCACATTTTTCGTCCAAGGAGTTTTTAAGATAGGAGGAGTCGACTTCACCTTCTTGTGATTTTTGAAACCTCGGCTTTTTAGGAGGAGCTCGGATAAGCAACTTGTTGGTATAATCTGAAGCTGATCTTTCCGAGGGACAGTCCGTCTCAGATATAGCAAGGCCTATTAAAAACCTGACAATAAGAAGTAATCTAAATTATGTAGAAAAAAGAGAGTTCGAAATACCTGAATGAGATCGAGCTAGATTGATTAGATCCGCGGGAATCTTTGGAAATACCAGCGGCAGAAGACTATAGATCCGATCCATTTCCTTTTTAAAGATAGGAGGAAGTTCTTTAAACAAGATCGGTTTGGTGATTGTCGAGGAATCAACTGACCATGACGTAATCACTTCGGCACTAGGATCAAAGATGGAGGCTTGATTGATCCGAACGTAGAAGAAGTTAGTGCGCCAGTTTTTAGCATTGGAAGTGAACCCTTTCCCCAATTTGCTCGCATTCTTAATCATAGTATACCAGGTCCTGCCGTCTCGACTATCAACAAGTTTGGCGAGTTCAGAGAATTTCCAGCACGGAACGATGACGTCAGCCCTACTGGCTTGAATTAGAAAAGCTACCATATGTCTGATAGCACCAGGTCTTAGTTGAGTGAAAACAATCTTCAATTGCCTGCAGAATTCAACTAGAAGGAAGGGAATTGGGAACCAAAGTCGAGTTTCGGTAAAGAAATGAAAATAGAGACACATGAATCCCTCAGGAGGAGTCCAAGGTCTTTGTTTAGATATCGGAATCAGAATTTCGAGACCTTCAGGATCAGAGGCGAATAAACGAAGAGTTTCGATGTCGCCCTCCTTGAAGATTGAATCTCCAAATTCTTCGGAAAGGTCTTCTCCTACAATTGCTTGGTCGTAGACGGTTTTAGAGCTATTACTGTTAGAAGGAGAGTTTGCCAGAATGGACAGAGATGGGTTCTCTTTTTCCTTTTCGACGATAAGACTTTCCGGACTATTCCCGCCAAAATTAAAGTACGGAAATTTGAAAAGTAGTAATGCTGAAGTAACTGAAATGAAGATGAATTGGTTCCGAACTTCATTTATCGACAAACTATTTAAGGAGGAACTTCGCCAACGCTGCCCGAAGACATCCTCGAACGAACTGGGGGGACTTACTGTTGATGGTGGGGTTCTACCCCTAATCAATAGTTTGGAAATAATTGGAGTTTGGTCCCTGCCTAGCTCTTCCCTGATAATCTATTAGGTTATAAGTCCCGACAACAGGAACTCCGACCCTCGGCCTAGATGACCGAGGGATGCTTCGGAGAAGGTTGATCAGATTTAGTGTCCGAAACGGGGGTATAAACAAACATCGTCCTAAGCCGAAGTCTAACCTCGGACAGTATAAGATCAAATCTTATCACAGATTCCCTAGTCTTGGAAAAATGGAAATATTGCATTTTTCCGAGGTTAGCCCATGGGCTTATTAGACCGACTATTAAGGATATATAAATACATACCCCCCCCCTCACTAATAACATTCATTCAGAATCGAGAGGAGAAGAACTAGATTTCCCAAAGATTATTCAACACTCAAGTCAGTAATGAAACCACATGATAGAGGTCGGGAATTATAGAAATGATATCGGAATGACGAAGAGAGACAAAGGATTTGTTCACTCCGGTCCACAAGAACAAAAACTATCAGAGTTATCTACGATTTATGGAGCTGTTTATAGTGAAAAGAAGTAAAATAAGAGTTTTTGGGTAAGATGAGATCGAAAGGAACTGGAAAAGATCTTATCGCGGAGGAAGAACGATCATCTGAAGCGATAAGGTTTGGAAACAGTGGTATTGATCCGGATTTTCTTCAAATATCGTGTCTTTTATAACAAATCGGACCGACCTGTTGGATTTTTTACCGCTTTTAAAACAATTTTATAACCTTAATTACAAATTTTATCGCCATGATACATGTAAATACTAAATCTAAACGTAAACTAAGATCTCGAATATACCAAGATGTTTCGTAGTGGAATAAAAAAATGCGGTTCGATATAGTCTTAGCGTTCCAAATGTCGCGTCTCTACTGATATCCACATACACAAACTGGATCGAGACGAAATGCTGTTGAGATCCAATCTCAAATTGGAAAACTATTTGTCTATGTTAGGTTTTCTTGATTATTCTTACGGCTGCCAATAATCATCATTATCATAGCCTTTATAATACACATTACACACGCAAGATATGATAGACATAATAGTCTTATTTTTTATAATAGGCTAAACCCATTAATAGAAAAAAATCATGTTCATTAAACAAGATGTCCACTAACTAAATGAACGTGGCGGTATAATGTGTATACCATATATATCACACACATATATATATATATATCATATATATATATATAATTAAAACCCCAATTAATCTAGTTTGTTCAGGTGTATGATCATGTAGGATCAAATAATATTAGCAATGAATTCTAAATTCACAGGTTATAAGCGGCTTCTAGCAAAACATTATAACTATCTGCTATTATACGATTGTCAAATCTCAACATTACAACTTTAACTAGAGTAAAGTACAAATGACTTCAGGACATTCCTAACAATCTCATACTTGTACTAGAATCATCTATTCCCATAATCCTTTCGTCTCTATATCTCGATCTCAGCATAAGGCAAGAACCAATGCCATCCTTATTAAGCTAGATCACATTTATCGAACTCCGATTATACTGATAAAAAAAACGACTGGCTTTCACCTCGTTTGAGCACGGCCATGCATTTCTTAGTATCAAATCTTCGAAAAGTCCAAAGATATTTATCTCTTGTTATATAGGAAGGACATATACCATCTTGTTTCATCCCTATTTCTTACACACTTCATAATGCGCCCAATCAATGCTTTTATAATAACCTTTTATGGCAAGCGTTTGATAGAGTCAAAGCGAAGTAATCCATGTGTGAGAAATCATGACAAACTCAGGTCAAAGGACTATACTTTATAGTTGTGATGAGAAACTCTTATGACACTCATATAACAATCTTGTAGAGTTCTCATAGCGGGTCAGGCCAATACTGTGTTCTCCAACACATATTTATGTGATTGATTTAATACAACATATCAATGACTCCATGAAACTTAGTCATCAGTCACCTCATATATTAGTCATTCGTAGTTACCATATTAATGACCTTGACTAGGGACCTCAATAATTTAGGACATCTTCCACTTATAGGGTTTCATGATCAAGTCACGTACTTAATGACCTATAAGAATGTCATAGATTATTTTGAGACTATTATTTAATAAAAAAATAAAAAATACTGAAACAAATTTCAGTAATTTGAAAACATAGCCAAATGTATATTAACATGAACATCATATAACAAAGAAAAATCTTCCACTAGAATCAAGATCATATCTTAAGAAATCTAAGGCCTACATTAACAGTATGACTCTCCTGCTTGGGCCGTGGAAGAGGTTTGGTCAAAGGATCAGCAAGATTTGCATCCATTGAGACTTTTCTAATCTTCACTTCTCTTCTATCAACAATATCTTGAATAAGCTAATAACGCCTTTCTATGTGTTTAGATTTCTGGTGTTATATGGGTTCCTTTGCCTGAACGATGGCTCCATTGTTATCGCAATATAGATCCACCAGTCCAGAGATGCTAGGAACCACACCTAGTTTAATAATGAACTTTCTAATCCAAACAGCCTCATTTGCTTCTTCAAAAGCGGCGATGTATTCAGCTTTGGTTGTAGAATATGCTACAATACTTTGTTTGGAACTCTTCCAACTCACTGCATCTCCATTCAAACAAAATATATAATCGAATTGTGATCGGATATCATCTTTGTTTGTCTGAAAGCTGGCCTCGGTGTAACCACTCACAACAAGTTCCTCACTTCCTCCATATACTTAAAAAATATCCTTAGTTCTTCGTAAGTATCCAATGGCAATCACCTAGATCAGACTGGTATCTGCTTGTCATGCTTAAAGCATATGTAACATCTGAGCGAGTGCAGAGTATGGCATACATGATAGATCCTATTGCATAAGCAAATGAGATTGTACTCATGCGCTCTCGCTCATCATGTGTTAAAGGACATTGCGTCTTGCTGAGAGTATTGTCATGGGAAATTGGTATAAATCATTTCTTGGAATAATGCATACTAAACCTGTGTAAGACCTTATCAATATAAGTATCTTGACACAGTCCAATAAGCTTGTTTAATCTATCTCTATAGATTCTTATTCCAAGAATATATGAGGTTTCTCCCATGTCTTTCATTGAGAAACAACTACTTAGCCAATTATTAACTGATGGAACTGAAGTTCCTCTCCAACCAACTCCTCCATTACTCAGCTTCCATCATATCATTCCCACCTGAGAAGTTCGTACTCCCAATCTTTCGCATCTGTTCCAACATCCTTAGATATGATAGAACTTGATTGGCCTCACCATCGTTACAGTTGTGCTCATGTTATGCTCCAACAATTGGCACCCTAGCTAAAACCTGAGCCAACATGCTCATCAATACGTCCATTCCACATGGACCTTCAACAATTCTAGTTGCCGCAACAATACGCACAGCCTATGAGATACAAGCTACCTCTGCCACGCGAGCTGCTTCAGCAATGCAGGCCACCTCAGCAGCGCGAGCGGCCTTGAAAATGCGAGCCTCTTCGGAAACATGTGCCTCTTCAGGAGCATGGGCATGTTCATCAATGCGAGCGACCTCTTCAGCACGTGCCGCTTCAGCAGTAGTAGTTGCAGCAGTCTCGGCATCAGCCGGACTCATAGTTTTCACAATCTCTGGATTCTCTCTAGTAACTTTAGTGTCATGATTCCCGCTCGTTCCATCAGTTCCAATTCTTCGTGTAGCACACCTGGCCATCTGCAATGACCCACGGGAAGTACTAAATTAGTTCGAGCACTAACTTAGGTTTTTATCACAAACATTATTTCAGACACATAGTCTACGGGTCAAACCCTTAACAATTTATACTATCAAGTCTCAGTAGCCGGGTTCTATAAACCTTAACAGTTCAGACCAAAGGCCTCTTCCACTCGGGTTTCCTAACCCTTAACAGTTCAGACACAAAGTCTCAGTAATTCGGGCCTCATAACCCTTACAAAATCTAGACCATAGGTCTCAGTAATCCGGTTCTCAACCCTTAACAGAATCTAGACCAGAGGTCTCAGTATTTCAGGTCTCAACCCTTAACAGTTAGAAACTTACCGCGATACATTGGCGCTGGAAGGATGGTCTTATCCCACTAACTAGTCTAACAAAAAATAGTCCTAGCATCGACCATGCTCTGATACCAAATTGAAACACCCCAACCTGATTTTCCTTAAGTTTTTAACTTAGTCAAATTAGGTTCTTTTTTTTTGACTTAACACTTTGAGGTTCATCAATTTTCAGACTGATTCATACTTAAACAGATAACTTGAATTAATTAAACATGTGATTCTAAATAGAATGAAAGTTTTCTAATAAGCTATTACATCATAATCAGTTCATCTACCCAATAAACTAAGACTTAGACCACCAAGCTTCCTTCCTGCTTGTCGTGTCTCGTGGTCCTAGCCACTTTGGTTCTTATCCTTTTATGTGTTAAATCAAAGATAGTGTAAGCAAAACAAGTTTCTTAGTGAGTGCGCTTAAACCGCTTACCGAGCCTTAAAATAAATCGTAACCAAGCCATCAATTCAATCAACAGTTCACAAGACAGAACTTGACAAACCTAATCATCCAGGTTACTTTGGAACAATCATCAAGCCGAGAAACAGAAAAATAATAATAGAGTTAAGAAATTTAATTAAGAAAATCTAAGCGAGAAAATGATCTAGATAGAGACTTGGATTAGAACACTCACCTTAAAGATTCAACAATAGGTTGGTTTGGTGGGGATTCATAACCTCTTTGAATCATGTGACTAACATACATCAATGCATTAACCAATGTTATCACAAATCAACCTTCAAGATCAACCCCTCATATTTAATGGTAAATTATATCAAAATTAAAACAAAATATTTTTACAACTTTATCATAACATTTTTGTAAGAAACTTAATACCAAAATATTAGGATACTTTTATCTTGTAGAGGACCGTTTTCTCAAACCATCTTCAAATTGTATGTTACTGTTTCTCCGAATCGAACAAAAATAATTATTTTTTGATATTCTATTCAATAATCTTGACAAGGCGGCGAGGGTTTATCTCCGTGTCATATGTTATTTCTTTCTCTTTAAAGCGAATGACTCGGGGCTTGAAAACGCATACCTTAAAAGGTGTGTTAGGGTTATATCTTGTGAAGGGTTGACCGCATCCCAATATAATCTCCCCAAATCGGAACATGTTTCCCAATAGTGTCTAAACCAAACTCTTCCACACTTCCTTCACAAAAGAGCAAGAGAGAAAGATATGGTTTCTTGTCTCTATTGGATTATGAAAAAAACACACTCTTTCTGTTTGCATTAACACACCAATTCTCGACTTTATCACTTGTTGATAAACGATTATGTATAGCTAATCAAAATGAATGTGTACTTTGGGTAGCTCGTGAAAACCACAACCCTTTTTGCCAATCCACTTTTTGTTGAGCTATACGAATCAAAAGTCAAGTGTCTTTAGAGACAAACATGTTTCTAAAAGTTCAAGCGTTACTCTTCCACAAAGATGCGTCGTTTTCATGTTCCACTTTGCAATGATCCTATCAACATTCTCATTATGAATATAAGTTTGCCATTTGATTTGGTACGTTGATTTATCATATTCCTGAGATCGATCATCATCGATATCTTACTCTTATCAAACTCAGATAATCTATAGAATATCAAATCACAATTTCTATTATTGTGCACTATTATATTTTGTTTGTTTTTCGCATAAACTCCACCACAGAGAACACATATTAGAATGTGACAGAGCAGACAGTGGGGAGATAGGAATATTCGATAAACTTGCCTGAAAACCGCATCGATGTAGATGCCACTGAAGGACATTCCTTGAGTGGAAAGGGAGACCATCACTGAAGCATGAGGAGAAAAATACCCATTGAAGACCCTGCCAAAGGAGAGGACGAAAATGCCCCTTGACGGGCACACTTTTCGGGGGAGATTGATCTCTCGGGCTTGACCAAGGACGTTTGAGAAGGTAATATGACTTTTTGTACAAGCCTGGGATTGTCGTAGTCAAATGCTAGCGGCCTCCACGTTTTGCATAGTGGGTCATATTGTCATACTACATTTATTTAATTATGTTTTAATCATACCAACCAAAGATATGTGAACTCGTAGTTTCCATTATATGGTAATATATAAAAAATGGTCAAAGTATGAGTTATGGAGTGGAATTGAAGATTTGAAATCTAACCTTACGTTTTCTGAAAGATTGGTTACCATTTTGTGGCATGGAGTAAATTAGAAAAAAACAATAAATATTTTTCTTTTCCTTTTTTCAACAAATTCCAAAATCTGAAGGGACCGAACTGTTAATCAACGTATCCACACAGACAGTAATAATCTTAACACAGCCTCACAGAGAGAGATCAGATAATCGAATAAGTAAATCAATTGAGGAAAAGCCAAAAACCCTAATAAATCCCCCCTAAAAAATTCAGTCACGACGTGAGACCCAATTCCTTTTTGTCAATTGTGTTCCTTCTCAACGCCCATTGTTTTCATTTCTGTGTGTATCTCAAGAAACGAGACGATCCGTTTGATACCGGATTAATTATTCAGCGCGTCATCGAGATCTTTCTCCATAAGATGAGAATGGGAGAGTTATCTGTGTCTGTGACATGGAAGTGGTTGTGGTGAAAGGGAAGGATTGTGTTATCTATGCGTTTCCTTGTTCTAGATAATTGTATAGAAAGGTGAATCGGGATTTAGATTATTGTAGAAATGGGGAATGTATGTGTGCATATGGTGAATAATTGTGTGGATACGAAATCAAGTTCATGGGTTCGTCCGACAGATCTGATCATGGATCATCCATCGAAGCCGCAGCTCCTAGACAAGCCTCCCCAACAAATGCTGATGCTCAAGAATGATGGAGACCCTAAATTACTCGAGGAGAAGAGTGTAATTACGAACCATTCACAGGCAGAGGAGACAAGGAAGTGCAGTGAAATAGAGAAGAAGATCAGCAAAAGAAAGGCTCACAACGTGAGGAGACTGATGAGCGCAGGGTTACAGGCTGAATCAGTGCTGAAGACGAAAACAGGGCATTTGAAAGAATACTATAACTTAGGGAGCAAGTTAGGTCACGGGCAATTCGGAACGACGTTCGTGTGCGTGGAGAAAGGAACAGGGAAGGAATACGCGTGCAAGTCGATCCCGAAGAGGAAGCTAGAGAACGAAGAAGACGTGGAAGATGTGAGAAGGGAGATTGAGATAATGAACCATCTATTAGGTCAACCAAACGTGATCTCCATAAAAGGAGCTTACGAGGACTCCGTGGCTGTTCACATGGTGATGGAGCTGTGTAGAGGAGGTGAGCTGTTTGATAGGATTGTGGAGAGAGGGCATTACTCTGAGAGGAAAGCTGCTCATTTGGCTAAGGTCATACTTGGTGTGGTCCAGACTTGCCATTCTTTAGGTGTGATGCACAGAGATCTTAAACCTGAGAACTTTCTCTTTGTTAATGATGACGAGGATTCACCTCTCAAGGCTATTGATTTCGGTTTATCTATGTTCCTCAAGCCTGGTATGTTCGTTCCTTTTACCAATTAATAAACAAGATTTTCGTTTCCTATATAAATCCTGAGATATATTTCTTGCTTAAAGGAGAAAACTTTACGGATGTGGTTGGAAGTCCGTACTACATAGCGCCTGAAGTTCTGAACAAGGATTATGATCTAGAAGCAGATATTTGGAGCGCAGGTGTCATGATTTACGTGCTACTCTCTGGTTCAGCTCCGTTTTGGGGAGGTAACTAACACTCTCTCACCTATTTTATCACAACTTTCTGAAAGGTGTTGTGATTATCATGAAATTTTTTTAAGCAGAAACGGAAGAAGAAATCTTCAATGAGGTTCTGGAGGGTGAGCTTGATTTGTCATCAGATCCATGGCCACAAGTCTCTGACAGCGCAAAAGATTTGATCAGAAAGATGCTCGAACGAAACCCTCAACAAAGACTCACTGCTCAACAAGTCTTGTGTAAGTCCCTATTGAACTCCACAGTCTAAGCAGTTATCAATGCAACTTATTATTTTTGTTTTTACATTTTCAGGCCATCCATGGATTAGGGATGAAGGAAATGCACCAGATACACCGCTTGACACTAGTGTGTTGAGTCGCTTGAAGAAATTTTCCGCCACAGACAAGCTCAAGAAAATGGCTTTAAGGGTACTATGATCAAAGCTTTTGGTTTTTGTCTCATCCTGTTGATGAGAAAAATCTCTGACTAGTGTTTAATTTCTCTGGCAGGTGCTTGCGGAAAGACTTTCTGAAGAAGAGATTGACGGGATTAGAGAAACCTTCAACGATATAGACAGCGAGAAGACCGGGCGAGTAACTTATAAGCAACTCAAAAACGTTCTCCAAAGATTCAACGCAAATCTTGACAACTCTGACATCAGTGGTCTTATGCAAACGCCAGTAAGCAAGCAGACATTTCTCAATATAATTAGTTTTTATTTAGTCATGAGAATTATTCTTACACATGGATGAATCTTTTTGGGATCCCTTTTTAGACGGATGTGCACTTGGAAGACACAGTGGACTATGAGGAATTCATAGGGGCGATTATAAAACTGAAACAGTTACAAGACGACGAAACAAAGGATAGTTTAGATTCGTCAGAAAAAGTGTAATGAGTTTTGGCGTGAAAGATGTCGTTGTCTGCACAAGTGTAATGACGGGTTTTCATAACTGATGAGAACAATGTAAGTCGCTCCTTTTTCATTTTCTTGACTTTAGCCTCTTACTTCTGTTGTTAAAAAGATAAGATCTCTAGTATGTTCAATTATTCGGAATTATAATCTATACCCTTAACTTTTTACTTTAGATTTTAAGGAATAAAGGGGCTGCGCCAAATGATACAAGACAGGCAGAACAAGGAGAAGAGGGACATAAAGAGGCCAAAAGTAAGTATGTTGATGGATGGAAAGACGAATAATTTGGATTTGTAGCTTCTTTTTTATTGTTTGTTATATTTTTAAAAAAGCTAGAGCATAAAATGAAAGCTGTGTTTGTATATATATATATAAGTTGTGGTAGAAGGACAATGAGACACCATTAAACTAAGGCGATGTTGATACTTTTCAATATTTTGTCTCTGGCCTTTGTGCCTTGAAGGTCATAATAGGAATAAGAAGGATGAATCTGTCTCTCGCCTTTGTGCCTTGAAACACCCCTTTATGCCCAATATTTTTTGTTTGGTTAAAATATAATCCTTGATTCAATGAAAGCAATACCCGTGTAGGATATGCAGGGTAATCTCTTTATGTAAAATATATGCATTTAGTTTTATTTAAAAACTAGTGGATGATCCGCCCTCGGGCGTTTTTTTAGTCGGTTTAAAAAAAAATGTTTTGTTGGAAAGTCTGTCATTTTTTTTTCATTGTTTAGAAAGAAATTTAGTCTCTGTTGTTTTTATATTGTGTATTTGTCATTTTTTTTTTAGATTATATTTTGGTTACACTTTAAAAATCTACCTTTGTTTTTATTTTGTCTAGTATGAAATTTATTTCTTATTTATTTGTTTTAAACTTGTACTTAATGTTTTTTTTAATGGTATTGGTTATGTTTTTTTTTTTCAGCCATTGATATTTTTTTTTCTTTTTCGTAATTCGTAAATTCAGTATTTTTTTAGTGTTTTTTTCTTAATGTTTTTGTATATTATATAGCCTACTGAAGCCTACATGATATCTAATGCTCATTGCTAAACACAATCCAATCGAACTACACAAAACCAAATTTTATATTCTAAATCAATTTATTCCTACAACTATTCCCATCATTTTCATGATAAAGAGGGATAGAGCTCCAATTATATACAAATCTTACGTTAGAAAAAAATCATATTTATACTTATATTTTTTGGAATCTGAGTTGGATGTCTATTTATCAAACATGTATCCCCTTATGGAAACATCCAACATTCTTATAGACCTTGAGCATTTTGTAATCTCTTTGTACATTTCCAACACAACATATTGAACCACATACACCACTTTTGACTTGGTTAAACCTAACCTTCATTCCCATTTTCATATTTCTTATTTCTCTATCTAATATTATGGTATCCTTTCTACTTCTCGTTCGTGATCTTAAAGATTTTTCCTAACATGTTATCAATTAAGGATATTCTAGTAGATGTTTCCTATAACATGCATTTTTGCATATAACATGAAAGACTCTAGGTCCCTATCTAAGTTTTCCAAAAGCTCCTAGAAGCATCCCTTCATCAAATGAATCTTCATCAAACATGGTCAGATGTAGAAATTTTACCATCAAAATGAATAGTTTTTGTATCTCCGAAGGCTGAAACGGTCATTCGTGACTTTTCTAAAATCCTACAAAATTGACGTCCTTGGTTGAATATCAACTTAAATCAGCCACCGGGTTTCGAAAATTTAACTAAAAAATGACCAACCAATTTTTTTTTTTAATTTGTCATCTTTGAATATCTCTAATAGGACATGTACTTCCTTCTTATTCAGGTTCTGAAAATCATTATCCCAAACTTTCAGTACCCCATTCTTTGTTTCAAAGGTATATTGGTTTCTAAAAGCGACATCTAAAGCAGTCAATACTACATGGGAATCGCTACTACCATTTTTCTACACCAAACATGCATTTTCTATACATATGTGATTGACCATATAAGCTACTCGACCTTTTTAGCTATTAACGTCAAGTCACGTAGCCAAAAGAACCCTAAAGTCGGTTATCTAATGTTCATAGCTAAGCACGAACTAAGCTAAGTACAATCCAATCCAACAAAAAAAATCTAATTTAAGAATCTGAGTCAATTCACTCCTACAACCCCCTCCCATCGTTTTCATACGGAGAAAATTCTCAAGAGATTCAAATCCTATTTTAGATAAAAAGCCATATATGGATCTCCAATCATATTCATAATGCCTACAGTTCTCTTTTCTAGAATTTAAGTTAGATGTTTATTTATCAAATATGGGCTAACACAAACTCAATAATGGTCGGACGCCTGTATACCCTAATCATTCCTTACTCTCTTTATAATATTTAACTTCTCAAGATCTAATAGGACATCTAATGCTCATAGTTAAGCACAATCCAATCGAACCATGCAAAACCCGATTTAAAATTCTAAGTCAATTTACTCCTACAACTATTCCCATCATTTTAATAATAAAGAGGGATAAAGCTCCCAATAGATTAAAATTGCCGTTAGAGAAAAACTCATACCTACACTTATCTTTTCTGGAATCTAAATCGGATGTCTATTTATTAAACATAGATATCCTTATGGAAGCATCAAACCTTCTTCCAGTAGACCTTGAGCATTTTTTTTTCTTTTAGTATACTCCAAACACGACATGTTAAAAAATACACCACTTTTGACCTCATTAAACCTAACCTCCATTCCATTTTCATATTTATTTATATGGTATTATGGTATCATTTGTACTTCTCGCTCGTCCTTACATGTTATCAATTAAGGATCTCTTAATATGTTTCTTGTAACGTGTATTTTTTGCATACAACATGAGATGCTCGAGGTCCTTATCTAAGTTTTTTCGAAAGCTCCTAAAAGCATAAAAAAAAAAACTATTTGTATTATCATAGTCATAAAACTTTTATTTAATAAGTGCATGATAAACCGATTAAGTTCAACTTAATATTTTATTATTATTATTTAGATGGATATTAAGTTGCAGTCATAAAATATATGAATTTTAGTGTATTTTTTAAAAGTTTTTTTTAATCAAAAAATGATTAATATTAGACTTATGTTTCTAATAATATTTTTTAAATAAATTAAATCACAAACTCTTTTTAATAATGTATTAATGAGCCTAATGAATTTTAATAGACTAAATATTAATTAAAATAGGTTTGATGAGGTATCATAATTTTAAGTGATGATGATGTGGCTTCATAAGAAGAGATTTCCAAAAACTTATATATATATATATATATATATATATAGATTAAGAGTGTGGCTGTTGTTATATCTTTGGTTATTGTACATGATTTACTTAGACCGGGGTCGGTTATTTATTAGCATTACTTTTATTTATATAAACAAGAGTCAAGTGTAGTTTGGATCAAATACAAAAGCATTATATTCCCTTCATCTAATATAGTATCAGAGTAAAATTCAATCTATTTTCTGATTTTGTGTCCTTAATTCTTATTTTATTCTTGATTTTCCGAATATTATGTCATATATTTTTTTTTATCTCTTATGCTTCATTTATAAACTTAATCAGCCGAAATACAATACCAAATCGAAAAGTTAGTGTTCACCTTCAACATATGCTTCACTTGAGCAACCGCAGCATATCACACTCATCAACAACTCATATCTCACATGCGATCTAGCATTCTCGTCAGATCGTTGCAGATCAAAGCTTCGTTGTAGATCAAAGCTTTGTTGTCTCATATTCACTGGACAATTCTCATAGCCTATACATCTTCATAGTGCGGGTCACCATAACCTAAAAAAGTCTATCGTGAAAATCTAGGCGAATCTAATTACCAAACATAGACATTAGATATGCCTACCAGCTTAGAAGCGAATAACAAACTTCTCAAAAGCTTCATCTTTAGATTTCAAAAAGTACACCCAAAATTTCGTCTAAAAAATCTATCAGTGATATAAAGTACTGCAATTTTAATAGAGATTGTGGAACTGATGGTGCTCGTCATAGATCAGAGTGTAAATACTCAAGCTTCTCCTTTGTATTTTGTTGTGCTAGAGAAAAGCCAGCTCTTCTTGATTTTCCATAAATGTAGTCTTCAC
Organism: Euclidium syriacum; assembly: GCA_900116095.1. Classification (NCBI taxonomy): domain Eukaryota; kingdom Viridiplantae; phylum Streptophyta; class Magnoliopsida; order Brassicales; family Brassicaceae; genus Euclidium; species Euclidium syriacum. Next base: position 6,574,309 of record FPAK01000009.1, on the reverse strand, counting down.
ACTTATTGAAGGTTGAGATTTTTTTCCAATCAAGCAAACCTTTGCTTATCAAGTCAACTATACTCTTTTGACTCATATAACATAATCATATATGTCCTAACATTGTATCATCTTCATTCCTCCCTACTACATGTGATTCAACAATCAACGACTCAATTTGCAGTAAGTAAAGAGTTTTATACCTCTTTTATCGTAGCAAGGTCTAACCTTTCCTCTTTATGCTTAAGATGCATGACTTAAATTTGCACCCATTCTTCTCAAATGTTCCAAAAGATAGCAAGTTCATGCCCATTTATAGAATGTATCTCAAGTCTGTGAAAGTTCACAATAAAACATCCTCATTTTGATTTTTTTTTTTTCGATGCCTTTGAATTTTGAAGCAAACTTGTTTCCTATCCTTTTTGATCCTTAAGCTTCTTCATTTAGAGTGTCAAAGCACTCTTTCTTGTATTGCATATGGTTAATGCAGACAATATCTATTATCCATTAGTTCTCCAAGTACACTCATGTTGAATGAAGAGATTCTGATACATATAAACCACTTCATTCCGCTAAGTTTCCTTTTGCAGGCGAGCTTGAGGTTTCACATTTGAGACAATTGTTCTTGAAGTGCCTTCTTCTCCAACGATCATGCATCCTTTCCTGTTTCTAGACTTGGATCTTAGTCTGCTTTACTTAAGATTTTTTTTTTTGTTGCCTTCACTTCTTCAATTTGTCTCATTCTTTTACTTGAAATATGTTCATTTAGATTGACTCTTGATCACCTTGTCGTTTGAACCAAATTAGACTTTCGTAACAACTTCATCTATAGTGAGGATTGTTCTTATTGTACCATACTTTGTTGGTTAAACTATTATGGTAAAGCATTACTAGAAGAATGGTTTGATCTACATCAAATAGGAGGCGGTAATTACCCTCACATAATTTTTTTTAATTTTATTTGCAGAAGTAATTTACTAAAATCACGCATTATACTTTAGTAGAATCACCAAAATGCGCACATAAACCTCAATATATATACCGAACCAGAATTTCGAACCCAAACTTGACTCAAAAAAAAGATATCGAACTTGACATAAAAAAACACAAATGAGTATTTGATTTTGATCGGAAAATCTGAATCTAAATCGAAAATTAAATGGGTATACGAAATAACCGAAATACAATAATATACCCAAAGTCCAAATATTATATTGGTTCAATTCCAACTCGATATAAAAAAACACCCGAATGATTTTAGTTCACCTAAATCGAATTTGAATGGATATCCAAAAAATCTGAAACCTAATAAATTCAAACCGAATTCGAATGGGTATCGAAAAAGCCAAGGCTATTTCCACACATGAGTTCAACAAAAAATTGTTTCTCCCATTTTTCATATAATTGGAGTGAAAGTTTATGGGCCGTTTTTGCCATCAAAATGCATGGAATAAGCATAAAAATCACGAAAGTATGGGTCCCACAAGATCTGACGGTGGAAATCACAACCTGCGCGGAACAGTCTTTTTGGTAAAGAACTCGTCGAGACAGCTCAGGAGCGGCTGGTGGGGTCCAAACGTGAAAGCCAATCATGTGGAACGGTCGTGCCAAATCAGCAGTAACGGACGAGAGTGGGACCCAGACGGGGCGGGGATGTCGTGGGCTTAATTGTTATGGTTCGCTGTAACGGAGACCTCCCTCTTCCTCTCCCCACGTTCTCCAGCACTTGCTCTGTCTTCTCAAATCATTGCTTTCCCTCTCTATTTACCATTTTACCCCTTTGAAAGTTTTCCTTTTTGAGTCTGATCTTTGACCATTTTGTTGATTGCAACAGAAATTGAGCACCTAATTCTACGAAATTTTGGTCTTAAACTTTAGTGGGGATGCATTATCGGTGAAATACTACTAATTAGCTGTCTTATAATTTAAATACATAAATATTTTGTGAAGAGTCTTCAAAAGGTCAAACACCTAGCTGAGACAGGGGGGTATTTTCGTCAATTGATCAACGTTTTGTCTACATGTTCTCTCCTTTGACGTTGAAAAAGCCAACCTGCTTTGCTAATTCCACAGATACAAGACTCGCTCTTCGCTAATTCTCTCTCTTTCTTTCTTTCCCAGTGTCTTGCAACCATACGCGCAGACTTACTAGTATAGCAGATACGCTTTTGCTTGTCTTTCTTATTCGAGTAAAACAGGTACGTTCGGAATTGCTTCTATTCATTCAGTGGCTTACCACTTGTGTGTTTCTTCGTGGATTTTGTTGGGTAATTGTGTTCCTGTTTCCGATTTAGATTTGGACTCGTGGGTTTGTTTCAGTTTTCCAAAATCCATAGACTCCTATCTCGGAACAGGGTTTTGGTTAAATCTCTTTTAATTTGAAATACAGGTAAAAAATGGTTCGTCTTTTCTTGAATATGGGGATAGTTGATGATTATAATGGAGGCTAATTTTATAATTTAACCAACTATCAAGAAAAAAAGAAAATATTTTTCAGTGTTACAGAGAATTTTTGTTTTCAGTGATTTTGACATTAGCATTGTTATGTTCTTAGGATAAGATGAGTGGCTCCACAAGAGAAGAAGGTTCATCTTTAATTTGATAAAAGGGCTTTGGATCTGAGCTTGACTTCTCTCCTTCATCATCTTTTGTGTGGATTTGGAAATGGCATCCGAGGATGTGAGTGTTGTTGCGGAATCAAAGAAAGAGGAAGAGAACACTCTTGTTTTATCTACCGAGAAAACTGATGATGTTCCAGAAGACGAGCCCGTAAAGGTAGAAATGCTTCTTACAGAGACTGTTTTGTCTAACTCTAACATCTCTCTTCTTCTGTGTGCAGGAAACAAACCCCACTGAGTCTGCTACTTTGGCGAAGCCTAAAGCAGCGAAAGATAATAAAGCTGCTAAGAGAAAGTCAGGAACCTTTTCTCGAAGTCCGAGATTCCTTTCTCAGAGTTCTTCATTTCCATCTAGAGGAGCTCATGCTGATATTACTAGAAAGAGCATTATTGATGCAACACCGAAAGCTACTCCTAAACCCGTCGTTGCTGCAGCAGCTGGATCCAAGCCAAAGGCCACCAAGCGCACCAGTTTAGTATCTGCGCCACTCAAAAAGCAAACTGTGGTAACTAACTAACTAACTGTTTCGAGTCCTATAATTAGTTGTTTGAAGCTTTCTTGTTCGCAACTTATCAGCTTCTTCTCTGCTGTATCAGCCTGTGAAACCCAATTCTAAGAATGCAGCTTCAGAGCCTACAGATGAAATGGCAGGCAAGGACAATGAGGATGCTCCATCAACGACCGCTGTGTAAGTCCAGTTGTTTTATGTTATTGAATGTGGAAATGTGGGAGAGTCCATTAAAGAAATGTATCTTTTAAGATTACAGGGTGGCAGAGAAAATATCAAAACCGATGAAAGGTGAAATGGCAAGCAAGGAAGATGAAGAAACTCGTTCAACTACCACTTCGTATGCACTCTTCTTCCTTATCTTCTTTTAATGAGACATGTTTATCTCTCTCTCTCTCTATATATATATAACATGTTTTGGATGTTCAACAGAACTTCTACACCTCGTGGGCGGAGAAGCAGCGTTGGGTCCGCGTCTGGATTTTCCTTCAGGTTGGAGGAACGGGCTGAAAAACGGAAAGAGGTTGGTGCTAACTTGCGCCACATAACTCTTTCGTTTTTTGAACTTTGTTTTAGAAACTCTTAACGTGTGTCAGGTTTTACCTTTCACTTTCAGTTTTATATGAAACTAGAAGAGAAGATCCAGGCGAAGGAAGTGGAGAAGACCACTTTGCAGGCGAAGTCTAAGGTTGGACTTGGAAGAAAGATTTATTCTGTAATGGAAGAAAAAAAACTCTTGTTCTTGGTCTGAAATTTGTTCAAATGGGATTGTGTTTGCTTAGGAGAGTCAGGAAGAAGAGATCAAAAGGTTGAGGAAGAGCTTGACGTTCAAGGCTGGTCCCATGCCTAGTTTCTACAAAGAGCCTCCGCCTAAGGTTGAATTGAAGAAGGTTCGTCTTTCTTTTCTCTTCCCCTATGTCGTCAAATCATGCTTCATCTAAATTTGGGGTTGTTATTATATCTATGCTTTGCAGATACCAACTACGCGTCCAAAATCACCAAAGCTAGGACGGAAAAAGAGTAGCAGCGATGCAACGGGAGGTGAAGCCGGTCCTCGTGTGACGAAACCATCATCATCGACATCAACAGTGAAGAAGCCCATAACAAGGTCTCAGCCAAAGCTTGAAACGCAAGAGAAGTCAAGGATGGCCAAAGAAAGGAAAAAGGAAGGTAAGAAAGAAGCAGCAGAGAAAAGAGGAGAGGAAGAGAAGGCTACAACATCCATGGCTGCTGCTAAACCGGAAGAGAAGAAAGAAGGCGAGGAAGAGAATGCTACTGCTGCTAAACCCGATGAGAAGATACCTAACTCCAACAATATCCAAATGAAGGTTGAGATGACTGCAAATGAAGTTGTAGTGGGGGGATGCTGATCAAAGTAATGAGGGCGTTTCTGTTTCTTTTTATTTGATTTTTAAGCACAATGTGAATAGATTCGGTTGTGTTCCGTCTATTTTAAAAGTTGCTGATCTTCAATTGCTTATTAAGATATGGTTTCTATTATGTGCTGAATTGTTTTAAAATGTAACTTTTACATATTGTGAGGATATGTGTGAATTGGAAGAATAGAAGTGTACAAGAATTTGGTGAGGACGACTTTCTTTATTTACAGCCAGAGCTTATAATGATTTCTCTCACAACGATATCTGATCATTGTTAAAGAAAACAATTCCTCCTATTCTTAACTTATATAGTAGCTAGCAGAATCAAATCATTAGAGAATCTTGTCTTGAGCCTTCCTCATAACTAATGCACCCTCCCACGTGAACAGTGATCATGACATTCTTTTCACCTCCTTACCTTAGTGACTGCAGTAATTTATTTTCAAACATCCCAAACCAACCTCTCTTCTCCATATCTTAGTGACTGCGGTAATTTATTTTGATAGTTCTTCATCAGTTGCTGTGCTCTGAGAAAATTGAACGCAAGCAAGAAGCCACTTTGAAAGAGCACAAGGAAAAGATATGTCCGTGGACTCATGAGTGTGGAGATGTTGAGAAAACTGCAAAACTATGATTATACTCTTAATTTCCTTAGCTTTGCTAATTTTGTTGCCTTGTTCTTTGTTTTTCTGCTCTATTCACAGCCTTTAAATTTAAAATGCTGTGTTCATAGAAATAAAATGGTAAAGAAAAATGAATTGGCTTTATATTCAAAAAATTACCGAGTCTCTTTTGCAAATGAATAACACTAACAATATATTTGTTGGTCTAAAATGATAAAGATGTAGATGAGTTTTGAGATCCAAGTTTTATTAAAGCAATGTTTTATTGGAAATCGTCTCGTATGTTTATACCCAAGTACACTGTTTTATGCAAGAGAGATGATAAGAGGAGAAAGATGAGTGTTGTTAAGCTGCAGAGAGAGATTTGGTGATTTTCAGATGATCCAGCTACTATCATCCTTCACCGTTGATTCCTCCGACCATGTTTGCTGTACATGTTCCCACACCAACCCTTCCCCTTCCTGTAACATTCCACAACAGATCAACAAAACTCCAGGAGAGCTACTGCTCTTATTACAAAAAATCTCATACCTTTAAGGTGAATTTGACAGTCGTCGTGCAGCCTCTGCGTTCGTCCCCTGCAAGAGAAAATAGTGTCACATTCTGATGGTTATATTTGAGGCAAATAGGCGCTTGCTTACCACTCTGCTCCCATTTATCAAGCTTTACTATCCATGTCCCAGGATTTGTCTCTGTCGCCAGAACTTGATCAGCCCAAACCCGAAACTTCTTCCCTTGTTTGTCTCCATAATGCTTCCCCAGCTCATCGATCGTATCTCTCAAAGATTTCTCAGCACCAGATGGATGGACGAAAACACCACCGGGGTGACATGAAGCTTTGAGGCTCGCTGTGTATCCCACAGAGTTCTCAACCTCACCACGTCTCCATCTCTCGTAGAACAAGAAAAACTTCACAACCTCGTGACCGGGGTTCTCATTCTCCGCCTTACACTCTAAAAAGTCAGAGACGTCTCTTGGAGAAAGGTTTGGACCAAGCTTGAACTCACCAATGGCTTCTATAATCCCGCTCGCACACCTCTCCTTGGCATGGATTACCTTAGGGTTCTCTTTTGCATTTTCAGCGTGCCACTTCAACAGCTCTTCTTGGGCATTGCTTACCTGGCCAACGAAAATAACAGATTTTCAACATCCAAAATGAAATGAAATGAAATGCACAGAGCTTGAACCAACCATGACACCATAAACATCAGGAATGCTAAAGAGTTCAGCATCGTTCCCAGAGTCGCCGCAAGCAAGAGTATTAACAGGGAGTTTTCCTTCAGTCTTGAGCTTCTTTAGCAGATATGCAAGCGCTTGTCCCTTTCCAGCACCTTGTGGTAAAATATCCAAATCCATGCCTCCACTGTAAATTATTTTTACATCCAACTGAAAGAGCCAACCAATATAACCAATTTGTTAAGATTTCAAGGGAAAGTCAGTCGCTACAAGGACATAACTTACGCCGCGTTTTTCCAACAGCTGTGATAGCTCCTTGGTCACTTCCTGAGCCTTACTCTTGTCGACGTAAAAGCTAACCTTGTGTGGCCTCTGCTCAGTTTCTGACTGCATATGTAGTGAATCACACTCTGGTCATTGTACCATTGAGAGAGATATAGACGTTTCTGTTGAGCAGTGAATACCTGAAGAGTTAACTCAGAGAACTTGCTGGTTTCTTCTTTGACAATTCCCAAGTCCCATTTGTTGTTCAAAGTTTCAACCCAACCATGATCAGGAACCATGGAGTTACCATATGTGATCTCAGTCCCTACAGACATAATGGTGATATCAGGGGTCAATAAGGGTTTCTCTTTTCTCAGTTCTTTGTACAGCGTTGGTGATCTTCCCGTAGAGAAAACAAGAAGAGAGTCATGCCGATAGGCGTCTTCCCACAATGAATTGAACCTTAACAGAGAGAGGTTCTCAGAATCATGATGATCAACCTGCAAAAAAAAACGATTACAAATCAATCAAACAAAACTTTTATTCGCTTAATCAGCTAAATAAATGGCGGCTTACCATAGTATGATCAAGATCCGAGACTATCATCAGACGAGCCGGAGACGTTAGCCGTTCCATGATAACTATCGGCGTCCTGAGTTCATAAGATTTCTCAAATTCAATCCACAAATTTTACAATGTAGAGATTTATGTCTAATAGCTTAATCGGAAACTGTAAACGAATTTATCTAACATATGACCCGAAATTCCAGGTTTTGCTCGCTGATTAAGCTAAATAGTGAAACACAAGAGATCGTAAACAAAAATTCGGCAAAATTTTAAGAACATAAAAGAGAATCACACTCACGGGGCAGGACGCTAAATCGTGCAGTTCCTAGGAAAGAAGATGAATGCGGATAATGGAGAAGAGATAGTGTACCAGAGGATTATATTCGGATCGAGTGAATTAGATTCGGATCGAGCTTCTGTGTCCTTTCAATTGCTTTTTCTGCAATTAAAATTTAACAGTTACGAGAAAAGGGAAAATGTTAAGAACGCAACCAAACGATGTTTGCACGTGTAGCATATCTAACGGCTATAAAGGCCACGTCGTATTTTTCATAATATTAATCATTTCTAAATATAATTTACTAATCGAGATTCGAGAGCGAATGGCGACAGAGCAAGTCTGGAAACACCTAATGACAAAAACATCTCGGCCTTTAATATTCAAGATTTTATCTTTTTAAAAAAGGATTAAAAAGATTTTGTGAAACAAAAATTAGTAGTTGTGGTAGTCAAACCCATAATCTCGCAAAACTTCCCCAATACAGATACAATCCATTCTCATATCATCCACGACACTTAACAGCTCCATTAACAGACACCAAAACGACATCATCTTTTTGGTTAAAAATTTAAATCCAAAATTGCCAGATTTCATATTCGAAATCTTCACTACCATAAGAACAAATCAAAGATACATAACCAATTGTACTAACTGATTACTTTGGATTATTACAAAATCATACTATATTTGTGACTTTTAAGAAACTGGCTTTTATTCATGGCGCAAAAACCACGAACGGTAATCTACGTCGCATAAATCCATGGATACATACATATTAAACTCTAGTCTAGTCTTTGGTATGCTATCAACCTCAGATTCCAGCTCAGCTCTAGTCATCTTCCTCGGCGATTACTGATCATGGACTAGAGATCCGAAAATTTGTCGATTTCTTGATCTCGCTTCTAGAGAAACATTCAAACCAGACCCACATCTTTTTCGCCGAAAACCACGACTTCGCCTTCGCTGAGTTCCTGAGTTTGTTGCTCCGTCCTTCAGATAAATCCGATCATACATATAGTAAATAAGTACCATTTCCTTCTTCACAACCATTATCACCAAAAAAAAAATCACAATCGGTTTTTTCACAGCACCGACGACCATACCCTACTTTATCTCCTGACTCGATCCCTATCTATAGTTCCGCGACTCGCACTCCATCAAGTTCTAGTTTCGCGACAATTTCTAAAAAAATGAAATCTCTGAATAGATTAGATTTGATTGAATCATAAACATATAGTTCCGCAACTCGATCCCTATTTGTAGTTCCGCGACTCGCACTGCATCAAATTCTAGTTTCACGTCAATTTCTAGAAAATGAAATCTCTCAATAGATTAGATAGAATCATAAACATATATGCAGGGACATCCAAAAACATATTATACATGGGGAACAATTTACATATGATTAGTATTAAATTTACATAACAAAAAAATATTAACCACGTATATATCAATCAATATATTTTAAATATTTGAAATCAATACATACAACTTTTTTTTTTTAAATGATTATTTTGGTTTCTTAATATATATAATTATTTTAGGTTATCTAAATTATTATTAATTAAAAAGTGCTTAACTTAGCACTAAAAAATAAACAACCTGAGACCTTTGTTGTGCTATTTGATGCTGCTACTAATCTCACTCGATACCATGAGAAACCCAACTAAGCTCTTCCCTAAAACTAATCTTCAATGATTTATAGCAGGGTGACGAGAAAGTACGCCCTTAGAAGGGAAACAAGAGGAGATCTAGATTCCAGAGCATTACCCTAGTTTTATGAGCTTTTGCTTATCATTGTTTAAATCACTGTACACCAGACATTTGAGACATTGTGTAAGGCTTTTCATACCTTTTGGAGGAAGGAAGGGTATAGATCTCAAACTTCGCGGGAGGTAAGATTTGACCCTACACTGTTTCACGGGGAGCTTTGAAACCTTAGTGCCGTAATCAAAGCTCAGGAACAATAAGGGCTAAGTTGGTTGATTGAAGCTGTCTATCTCGCTCATGGCATTTTTAGTGTTTCGACTTTAGGTTGTCTCACTGATTGACCCACCAAAGTTAACCATTGAACCACCAAAATTGTCTTACCGAGTCTCGGAGATTCGAGGATTGGATCTTATAAAGTCCGACGAAGGAGTGACAATCAAAAGTTGGGAAGACATGTTTGTACTGATAAATTAGCAAAACAGGCAGTACAAAGTGATGAACCATATCATAATTTTCCAAAGCTTTTTGCTTCCTTGTATAAACATTGATATTGACAGTACCCTCCCATTAAATGTTTGTATGGCTAATAAGGCACTTGAAAACTGAACCAGAGAGATAGGATTGAGTGACCAAGGACGATGTGTGGTCTTAGGGTTCATCAAATCGGAAGATGACCCCATTCTTGGTCTTGAAATCATGTGTGGTGTGATCCACCTCCTGAGCATCATCAAAACCAACGCTAGTGTCAACACAACAAGTCATTGATTTTTATAAGTATTTACATAAAAGCTTCGCTCACATTTGTGTTGGTGAGCTCTAGGTTGTAGAAGTCCATGGAGCTATCTTTGAACAAAGGTCCAGCATGCCATGTACCGCGGTTCAGTTTAACAAACTTCGGTCCCGAGACCTTGAAGACGCGAACCTCTTCAACCGCAGGAGGAGCGTACAAGTGACGAGAGCCAGATTGTACAGTATCGTCTTCAATAAGGGACGGCTTAGCGACTCCAAGATACCAATCGTGGCCTCCTATTGCTCCCAGACACTGCGTCACGTTCGCGTGATGAGTGATCGTGGAGAAGCCAAGGGATCGACCCTGGAGCCGAATGATATAGAACCTGTCAAAATGTAAGAGAGTGACAAGCAACTCTGATTACTGCAAACAAGAAACCTAGAAAAACTGATACATTTAGCATCAAAGATGAGCAGAAATTTGATAGAGAATGTCGGGAAAGAGTACCGAGGGGTTCCTCTGGAGAGATCCAATTGAGCGTCGTTAGGACCGAAAAGATCACCATCACGAGAGGCTTGGATGACTTGACCATAATCTTTGAAGCTCTCACAAGTTGCTTGGATCGGGATCAGATTCAGTACCCCAGCCATTGGTGTTTCTCGACCACAAGGAAATGAAGGTGAAGAAGATTAGGATATCGATATTATTTGATGGGTTTATTTGTTGTGTTGACGCAAAAGTCTAGAAACAATCAGAAATAAAATTGGGCCTCGTTGTCAATTGAAATAGTACGTGATGAAAAGAAAGAAGATAAGGGGTGCATTTTGTTGTCTAGTTAAATTTAATTGACTGTCCGGCGAAGGAGTGAACAGTCAAAAGTAGAGCAAAAATGTTTGCAGAAGTTGAATTAAATTTAGGCAGTAAAAAGTTCAATATTTGTATAGATAAATTAGCAAAAGAGGCAGTACAAAGTGATGAACCATAGTTTTATAATTTTGCAAGCCTTTTGCTTCCTTGTATAAACATTGATACTGACGGTAGCCCCATGCAATATTCGTTGATGTGTGCTGTTAGGGTTCATCAAATCGGAAGATGACCCCATTCTTCTTCACGAAATCATGTGTTGTGATATCCACCTCCTGAGCATCATCATTCAGAACCAACACTAGAGTCAACACAATTCATAGATTATTTAGTAATCAACTATTTACTCACATTTGTGTTGGTGAGCTCTAGGTTGTAGAAGTCCATGGAGCTGTCTCTGAAGAGAGGTCCAGCATGCCATGTACCGCGGTGTAGTTTTAAAAACTTTGGTCCTGAGACCCTGAAGACGCGGACCTCTTCAACCGCGGGAGGAGCGTACAAGTGACCAGCGCCAGATTTTAGGCTATCACCAACTCTTGTTGCATCATCATCTTCAATTACGGACGCCTTAGCCACTCCAAGATACCAATCGTGACCTCCTATTGATCCCAGACACTGCGTCACGTTCGCGTGATGAGTGATCTTGGAGAAGCCAAAAGATCGATCCTCCAGCCGCATGATATACAACCTGTCAAACAACAAATACAAACGGTTGAGAAATTTGATTTGAGAATCTTCCGAGTCAACGTATTTTACGAGGAGGATCGGAAAGAGTACCGTGGGGTTCCTCTGGAGAGATCCAACTGAGCGTCGTTGGGACCCGTATGGTCACCATCACAAGATGCCTCGATGACTTGACCATAATCTTTGAAGCTCTCACAAGTTGCTTCCATCGGCCTCAGATTCACTTCCACCGCCATTGCTCACCACAAGAAAATGAAGATTAGATACAAATACAATACGAGCTTTTGTTAGTTTATTTGTGGAACTCTAAATAAACAATCAAAAGAAGACCAACGCCTCCTTGTCATTAGAAAATAGTAACATGGAAAAGAATGATAAAATAAGGGGCCATTATTGTGCCTTTACGGGATTCATCGGGTCGTTTGGAATATTTGGTTTTTAATGGAAATGACAAGCATCCAGACATGAAAAACAAGTTTGATGATGAAATCCGCAACGACTAATAATCATTCACACAACATTTGTTTATTTACATCAACATTTCCGGATAGAACATAGCTCTTTGGTCACTCATGGCAATTAAGAGGAGGCAACTAATCTAGTCTAAGAAAATGCGTATTATGCCAAATTTTAAGAAAATAGATACTCATGAACTAGTCCTAAAGAGTTTTAAAAACATCAATCTATGGTAGCGGAGGCCACCCAAAAAATGGGTAAAATTGGAGATTGGTTTCTATAAAAGTAAAACAAAACAAGTTTTTTTTTTTTCTTTTTTTTTTTTGGGTCAAAATTTCCAAAGTAGCATTTAACAAAAGAGGAAAGTGCCCTGTCCGGCTAAGCTGCCCACAAAAACTTCCAAGCAGCAAAGCAAAAAAAAAGAAGAATTTTTAACAAAGCTTCTTCTGATCAACCACCACATCCTCCTCTTTCTTATGCATAGCTTTCTTGGCTAGTTCATAACCAGCAAAGTTCATTGCACCAAGAGGAGCCACCCAAAAGAATCTCGGCACTGCTCCTTTGAACAAACCTAGCGGTCCTTCATGGCGCAGAATCGAGAAAGCAACCATCGACATTGACACCGGTCTCCCTGGTGTTGCCGTCATCATTCTCGTCTTCATCACATCAAATGGGGTCGTCACCACTGCTGCTATCCCTCCCGACACTGCCCCAACCGCTATTGTCTCCCATGCCTCCAGTTCTCTTCCCAGCACTTGCGCTACCATCTACAAAAACCCCCCAATTCAACTTTTTCAGCACCTATTGATTATAATATCTCATCATTCTCCTCTCTTTTTTTTCTGTTTTTCTGTTACCTTTTTGGACTCTGCATAAAGTCCCATGCCAACAACATATAGTGGAACTTCACGACAAAGAGTAGCTCCTGTCCCACGGAAAAACCCCCTTGGACCGTCTTGCTTCCACGTCCCTACTATGGCTTCCCCTACATTATCAAACATCCCAGCCTGCAACCGTTGCTTCAGTACCTCACATGGAATCCTCACTGCCGTGCCTAATAGCGTGCTGCAGAATGATGCTATCGATTGAATCTGCATCAAATGCAGAGTAGTTGGCCTCTTCGTTTTAACCCATATACAACTTTATCAAACCAAACAATTAAGAAGCTTTGAATTGCAGCAACAGCAGCAGGTATGTATTATTGTAACCCTAAACTTTACATAACTACTTGTAAATGAACTTACAGTGTTCTACTATGTGAAACAAAAAAAGCAAAGGAAGCTACATACTGCAATCAAATAATTTAGAATGCCTCTAGTACAGAGTTCACTTACTAGTTACAATTTAAACTATATAGGTCCGACGTAGTCTTGAGGTTTCAAGAAAATTAGTATGATGTTTGGATTGTTCAGAGGAAAGGTGCAGTTTTGAAGTCTTAATACTCGCAGTGACCATAAACCTAAAAAGATGAGAATTTGATATCTATGGCTAGGAAAACTGAAGCTAATCAAACAACATCTACAAGAACCCATAATGAAACATAGTCTAGAAGCACAACATCATTTTGACCAAACCAGCCGAACAGTGATGATTATCACCTGAATTTCTGGGAGATTAGGAGCAAAATTGATCAACACAAGTTTACTTGCTTCGAATATTCCTGTCCGCAAGCCATGGCTACAAAGATGAGAGAGATTAAGCAATATGAAACGAAATTTTGCAAATAACAACAAAAATATACCTTAGATTTGAAACAATTGAAAGTACCTCGAAAATTGTCCAAGAATAGCTGGAATAGAACCCCTATATACTCCCCGGACGCCAATCTCTGGAAGCTTTGCTATTACTTCAGGAAATGATAGGGTTGATGCTTGCACACGCGTCTGGCAAAGAAAGTGATAATGAATCCATCAAACAAGCAGTACGCCACAAGAAACTAGGAGGAATTACTTGCGTACTACATCTATTTAAATATGCAAACATCGTACAAGCGTATATCAATCATGTCGAGATGGAGGTCGATTTTGTGGTAGCCTAGTTCTAACTAAAATTGTCCAAATTCAGCATGTACTTCTATTGGCGACTCACCTTGATCGTGTCAATCGGATGCATTAAGGAAGTTGAGAGAGCAGAGGCAAGCCCTCCTGCTAGTGCAGACTTCAGAACGTCTCCAGCAGGTAAGGCCACAGGGGGTGCAACAGCAACGACAGTCGCAGCTTCAAACCAGATGTTACTATACGAGTACGTTTTAAGTGTTAAAAGAAAATCAACACAAAATAGATGAGAGTAACGAAGGGGGAACTGATCCAGTTCAATCGTTTGTATGTTCAATATAAAATCCAAACAGTTCTACTCGTCAAAATAGCATTTTACTCAAGACATCTCAGAGAAAAGACAAACTGCTACAAAATAAAAGATATATTTTGTTCTGAGACAAAGAATTATACTTACCGTGGATCATCTTGTAACCGCTCATATGGCAGCAAGACCATGAAATTACGGAAATGTCCATATGAGATAGATTCCTCGGAATCAGCCTTCAAAAATCTCATCATCGCTATAGCATTTTCTTCATTGGCAGGAAGTCCTGCATTATTTAGTGATGCCAATATCTCACTCTTCTGAAGAGTGCCAGACTTGGTCAAACAGAGAGACGTATAGGCACGGAGAATGGTTGGCTCTTTCTGTTCCATCAAGGACAAAAATTGCTTCCAACCAAACGATTTCGAGAAAAGATGACTCCTAGCTCGCCGCATAAAATCCTTGGCGTACCTTCTGGGCAATTTTCTTCTCCTCATTGCAATTTCCAGATCTTCCAAAGTTACCTTACCATCACCATCTCTATCTAACTCTTCAAAGAACCTCCTGCCTGGAAGAGACAGAGAGTCTTAGTAGAAGAATGGAGTAAATTTTTCAAAAGCAAATATTATATATGTTCCTTACATTAGCAGACAATCTACTATTGAGAAACTGCACCACGCATTAGTTAAGTTATAGCAGTTGAGACGTTAGACTAGGGTGATCACTAAAGCAAGCAATAAGGGGGAAGCATGATAGTCACAGCAACAGCATGCATTTCCTTCCAATGATTCCAACCAGGACAAAAAATTTCACAACGGTCAACATCAAGGTATGGGAAGGCGAGTAATAGATATTCTCCAAACAGTCAACAAGCATCACCATCTCTATCTATTTTCTAAGCTGCTTTTTTTGCTTATAAAGTTGCCAAGAACAGGTAAGATTCTTAATGAAAGTTAGAGGATTCATATAAAACTTTATCAAACCAAGCAATTAGGAAACAGACATCACCATCTCTATCTAGTTTCTCAGCTGCTGTCTTTTCTTATAAAGTTGCCAAAAAAACTTGAGATTCTTAATGAAAATTGGAGGATTCATACCTTCAGACTCGGTGTATCTGAAGAAATCCTGGACAGAAATAAGTTTTTTCTTGTCCGGATGGTCTGCTGAAGGCCGTCCTAATTGTGGTAAAAGCTCAATAAGTTCATTCAAGGAAATTGTGGATAGTGTGGATCTCAAGCGCTCCACATTGGACAAAGGTATACTCAGTATCCCACTTGCCAACTTCTGTGGAGTATCAACTGCACTTTCCTCCTTAGCATTACTGTCATCACCATCTTCAGTTACAGGGGATGTCAGGCCAACAATACCTGACGCGACATCTCCAACTCTGGCAAACATCAGGTTCCCAAGGAATCCATTTACGTCAAGCTTTCTAGCTTCCCATATGTTAAAGATAAGTGGACCATCAACTGGAGAGAGCGGAAGAGCTTCCTCGGAACAAGGAGATTCAGTTTTTGAACTGTCCTGCATGAATTTGTCCAGCTTCTGGAGATTCTGAGTCAACATTTCGATAGCAAAACCCATGGCACATTCAATCGAAAACGGGTTCCCTTCCTTTTCTGTAGAATCAGCTGATGACTGGCGCCTGGTTTCTTTTCGATTTGCAAATGAAGCCTTTGATTTGAGGCCGTGTTTGTGTGAATGGAGAAGACTGTTCTCATCATCCCCCATTTTGGAAACCCTCTTCTTGCCTATCTTAAAGGGAATGGGAAAAGCATGGACAAAGCCACTGACCAACAAAGACCAAGTCATCGCAAACTTGAAGCAATTCGAGCAAGAACCATCCTCTTTCTCCAAACGTTTCGCCTCATTTCTACGGCTCCCTAGATTCGGGGAAAACATGCCAAAGAGTGTCTTCACAGGGATCTTGATGGACGAACTTTTCTTTTTCTCTTCAGTGACCACACACTGAACATTATTCTTCTCTGAGTCGGGACTAGCACAAATCCGCTTCTTCCGTGGCTTGCTATTTCTTCCGAAAACTAAACCCAGATCCTTTTCTTTGCTTATCCAACAGCTTTCAAAGTCTCTCGCCGCCTTTTTCACGCCTAGCTCGATCGGATGAAGAGCATCCTTCACTACTTGGATTGAATTGAATATAGTCTCGATATGATCATTCGCGGACACCATTGCATCACTCTGTCACCCCACCATCCAATGGATACCAAGATCGAATCCACTAGTTGCTAACCCTAAAATCAAAATGGACGAATCGAACTTCTCAAAGAAACCCTAAGTCCCAGGGGTAAAAAAACCCTAATTCTCCGGATGGAACAATGGAAAAATCAGAAGTAAAAGGAGCGTAGCAAAGGCGACTGAGATATCAATCTGGGCATTGGGATAACGAGCGTTAAGCCAAACCCGAACGAGAAGACTGAAAAGCGCGGAGGAAATGATGGAGAAAAATGAGAGCTAAGCTTTTGAGGATGAAACTGAGAGAGCAGATATGGTGGGAGTGGGAAGAGAAGAGGCAACCATGAAAGGATGATGACCCCGCTTTGTGTTTACCATTTACTTTCCTTCTTTCTTTTTCCTTGTTTGTTCGTTTCCTCTTATTATTATTGAAAAAAAATAAAAATATAAGAAGAAGATAAAGCATGGATATTTACGAATTCTCATGTAATGGATAAATGATAAATCATGACCAAGTCTAGGCTTTTGCGAAATAAATATAAAAATTAAATTAATCTTTTTTTTTAACTATCACTTATATTATTTATATTTTTTGGGGGTCACATTTATATGTTTTTGTGTAGATAAAAAAATTAGACTGTAAATGAACAGAATGTGGGGGCGGGGGGGGATTTGCCAATAAGGTAGAGGAAATGGTTAGGGTAATGTTATGAATGGATAGAGGCTGACGTAAGACGTTGCTGGAGCCTCATGACACGTGGACATGGGGTTTCCATTAATGGTTTCTTTTTCTAAAAGACAAAAAGGTCCTCTGCTTTGCGTTTTATTGTTATGTGTTTTATTTCAGGGAAGAAATAAAGAGGCTTGAGTCTTTGGTGTCACACCACAAGCTTTATAATCTCCATACAATCTGCCCTTATGAAACTTGGACTAATCCTAAGAAAAAGGAGAAGTGTTTGCTGAAGATAAGCATCAAAACGCAGATCCGCTGCCTTTAGATTTACCGAGCATCACGTCTTTAGCTTCATTGATCTTAGAGGCGAGGAAATGGCTACCACCTGCATCTGGATGGTTTGCAACCATCACCTTCCTGTGTGCTTCCTTCACCTTCTCCGCCGTTACACTCTCCCTGTGTTCCAATTCCGAAATCCCACATGCGAGGCAAAACAAATTGACAATTTCTTCAATGCTCACAGAGTTAGTTGAAGATGAGAAAGGAAAACAAGAGTCTAGATAACCTGATGCCAAGAATAAGAGCAGCTTCTCTCTTTGTCATGGTAGGCTGGAAACCACCGTCATAGAATTTCTTGATTTTGGGCCTTGGTGGCCTTGCCTTGTATGCTTGCCATGCTTGGATCCCATATCTACCAGCAAGTGCCGTCGCAGCTACTGCTACCCCCGCCAAAAATGGTGTCGCCTGCTTTACCAAACTATCATTTTTCATTCTTCTTACACTTATCAACATCTTTTGATGGAGATAGCAACTAACTTACGTATTCTGCAAACGAGAAAATTGATATACAAGGCGAGGATACGATAGTAAAGAGGTAAGCAAACAAGGAATCCAGAATGCATTCGTGGAACAAGTTTTAACTAAGTAGATTACACTCAGGTTTTATTCACCGCAGCCCAACTCAAACTAACCACAGCTCTTCAAAAGACAATTGCCAAACTCAAGACTCTTCAAAGATCTTACCCTCCCAGGTTTTTGACTAATCAAAATCAAAGTGCTCGATATCGGGGGTGAACATGATTTGAGATTCCAAGCCCAGATTGCCTCAATTGTCAACGTGGATAAAAGAATCATGACTTTATGCTAACCCGAACGATTGACCACTACTGAACAAAATCAATGGAGCCCGATCCATGATATGTAACCTATTTAATCTTATACTTGACGAGACAGAATTTACAACTACCGGACGAACCCTAATTCCTGGAAGAGACAAGTTTTCGGAATTACCATTCACAAATCTGGGATTCTACGTTTCATCCACAGATTTACCAGGAGTTGCTTTTTCCAGATTTCGATTTCTGAAGACGTCGCTGGTGACTCACCGGTGCCGTCGGAGCTCAACGATGTACGATCACTCTACTCAAATGGGACGGACGATGTTTAATCAAAGCCGGTTCTTTAAATTCAACCGGTTATCCTCCAACTTGTCCTCCAAATTGTGTAAGTAAAATGAATTACGAAGTGTTTTTTTTTTTTTTTTTTTCCGTCTAAATTCATTTTATTAAATACGTAAAGATTACAAAGTTAAGGAACTTGTACAACAAAGCTTCTCGACCAAAAGAAAGTACAACAAAGCTTTACATACAAAAAATAGAAACGTTTAGATACAACTGGTCTTCACGACTACGAAAAATTGAAGCAATTTCGATGATAGAGTAGATTAATCATACTTTCTTAACACGTAACACGAGTCTTACAGACAAACATATTACATATATAAAGTCACTTCTTCATATATATTTGATGTTGGTTAACAGTATACAATTGAAACTCCAAAATGCTTTTAATATTATCTTAATGATTTATTTGGTTTTGATATTTTTGTAGTTGTTTCTAGATTTTATTGAAACATGTAATTTAACGTGTTTGATGATGTATCATCTTTTTTCAATATAGCCTATTTTATTTCATTAGTACTTAACCCTTTCTCAATTTGGTACTACTGCAGCAGACCAGCTAGATAAGGAGACAAAAGATATAGAAGTGGATGTATCAGGTAATCTGAATGACGGAAATGAGCAAGACCAAAACAAGGAAACGTTTGAGGAAGCAGAAGACGCTAATCATGCTGAAGCTGAGACAGATTCACTGAAGGAAACTACATAAGAAGATATACAACATCAGACTGAAACAGTTAATGAACCACCCCCCCCAAAAGACGCACTGGACCAACTAGGATGAAGCACATTGCAAGAGATCCGAATGAAAGGCAACATGTTGATTTCACTGACTTGGGACAACCTTGTGGTCCAGGTTCTGTTCTACTATCATCTTACCTAGGTCTCTTGGTACGTGAACATGTTCCTGTCACATTGGATAACTGAAAAAAAGTTGATGAGGATATCAAAACAGTACTCTGGAAATCTGTAGAGGTAATATGGAACTACTTTGAAATAGTTGAAGTTTCAATTCGATTTTAGCTTCTTACTTTCTTGAAACTGAATACAGACGAGGTTTGATCTGGATGAAGAGTTCAAAAAGGCTGTCGTGTTCAAGCAAATGGGATGTCTCTGGAGATCATCCAAATCACGCCTGGTTACATCTGTCAGGAATGCTAAGACCATTAAAGATATGATGAATCTTTGTCCGAAGAATGTTAATATAACGAAGTGGCGCAAATTTGTTAGAGAGAAGACTAGTGATGCCTTCAAGGTAGTCAGTGATTCATACAAAGAAAGAAAAAAAAAGCAGATTCCTCACACTTGCGGGCGTAAAGGAATGGTGAGATTGAAAGAAGATTTGGTGAAAACTTGCCCCGAACCAGCTCAAGTAACCAGATTAAGAGTTTGGGTGAAATCTCGTACTAAGAAGGATGGTACGCCTGTCAATGTGGATATGGCTGAAAAAATAGTAAGTTCTATGTAATAAATTGAATGTGAATCTAGTAATTGGCTTACATCATGAGTGTTGATAAATTACTTTGCAATGAGTTCACAGATGAAGGCATCAGAACTTGAGTGTCCATCAGATTCAACGACATCGAATCCAAAGGAAGACATTCTAAACTTAAATTTTGGGACCTGATAATCATGGTCGCTTGAGAGCAATGGGTAGAGGCATGAGCATGACCAAATTGGCTTGTCTTCAAATGAAGAAAAATTGTATGGCTGTTATGGAAGACAAACAGATAACATTGGAGAAAGAGGTTTATGATTTATGGCAGGTAATTGCCAGAATGAATAAACAGACATAAGAGACTGATGTGGGTGAAAACTCCATTCACAGGGTAAAAATTTAGTGCCTTTGGATTCCTCCAAAATTAGATTTATATTAAATATTTGATTTCTAAGACTTGTACTTGATGCAGAGTGTCAATACCAAATCACTTCTCAAATGTTATTTGCTTGACTGGTCTTTCTTTGATGAGAATGTTGCTGAGGGACAAGTAGTGTCACATGATGTTGATGAGTTAGTTAATGGGATTCCCCTAGGACATAACGCTGTGAAAGTTTTAGTAGAAACTGCAATCAAACCTGAAATATTTTTATGGAGGCATGCACATCAATTGTTTACTATTGAAGATGCAATTGGAGAAATGATTGCATGGCAAGCCGATTATTGCATTGTTCCAAATGCAGGTTTCAGTCCAGAAGACTCTGATTCTAAGGTTAAGTTTCTTTACTTTTCTTAGTTAATTTCATGAATTTGTTTTAAATTAATGTGTTAATGTTTTCTCCAATTTCTTCCGCAGAGTCCATCAACAGTTGTCAATAATAGATGCAAACTCATGGATTATATTACAAATGAAGAGGTGGTTGATGTAGGTCGATGGCAGTCTCAAGAACCTAAAGCCCTAGTTAATGGACTTCCTCTTGGACCAAACACAATAAAGGTCTATTTGGATGAGGTAGTAAACCCTCAGGCGTTTGTGTGGAGGCCCACTGTTGAGAAGAGAAAAGTGGAAGATTATATCAAGTGTTTTGTAGCATGGCCCGCAAACAGAGTTGTAATGGAGGGAAGAACTCCAAATTCTCCTTATGAAGAGCCATTGATGCGTGAATTGTTTTCACCTAAATAAACTGCAAATGCACAGTGTACATTTGTAGAATGAAAGGTTATCGATCCCACATGGAACCAGGTGATTACCGCAGATCTGGTACATTGGAACTTGTCAAAGCAAAGCATGATTAATATTTTTAGTGATATCATTAGACTAAAGCAAATGGGATGTTTCATCATTGGTTTAAAAGGCGCTAGATCCAAGGAAATCGCAGGAAATATAGATCAACAATCAATCAATAATCAATAGATTCACGAACACAGAAGATGATATATATAATAACCGATCTCTCGAAATATTATACCTATGAGTTAACCATTAGATCAGAAAGGATGCTTTCCAAACCTAATATGAAAACACATGCAATGAAACAGATCTGATTGTTCATAACCTTCCAAGCCAAACTCTCGTTTGCACAAGGACGAGGTTACCTACTAAAAACCATGTTCTAGAATCATTACCCAATGGTGTATTGGTGTAACTCCTCCTATGAGCAATATTCTAAATGACCAGATCAAAATAAAGTAGAGAATACCATTAAAGTAGAGAATATTGATTATATCATGTTGAATGCATTAGAGATCTATAAAACCATTGAAAACCCTATATCTAACAATTTATCTACTCGCACATAGGAAAATTCATGCACAAAGTAAACTTCATAAAAGTAAAGAGGTTCAGAGATACAAACTAAGTATATTGGTATGAAGAACAGATCTCTTCTCCCCTTCAAGCTCTCAAACAAAGCTAGTGTAGCAAAACTCTAGAAATCTAGAAAGCAAAGTAATATTTGGTGACTGTGATTGGTGATTCTCTTGTGATTTGTGATGGCTGCTCTCTGCCTCTTAAGACTCCTTTTATAGGTGGAGAAGTCGTGCCTAGGTCAAAACCTCCTTAAAACTTGAGTCGGACTTGATTGGAGCTAAACGGGTCAGTCTTGTAAAATTCGTCAGAATAGACATTCTTCAGTAAAATAACAATATCTCGCGCTCCAGAACTCCGTTTGATCCGATTCTAAATGGAAATGAAAGTCAACTCTCGGGGCTTCGATTTGATATGTAATTTGTCTATTATACCCTTCCTGTATGTTGGTCAATTGTCCGTTGACTTCCAGACTTCAATTCTGGCTCTGCACTTTCCTTTTCTGACAATTGCTCCAATTCTTTTCTTTTTGCTTCCATTTGTTTCCTTTTGCTCCAAAACACCTTTTGCTTGTAAAACCTATATAAATACCTAAAACACACTAGAAAGACTCTATAAAACCAGTCATATCATGGCATAAAATCGGTAAAATCCATGATACATCAGCCATCAAGTTCAAAATCAAATAGTCGAATTTCTCAGACCCAAAAGTCTCCTATAACTCCATCAGCTCCGAGAAAGAAACCTGATTCGAGTTTGAAAGAGAAGTATACAATTGAAAAGTCATCATTAGAGGAAATTTTTGTGATTGGTATAGTTGTATATATGTGGTATGATGCCTGAAGTGTGAATGTTGGCTCTATTTTTTTGCTTTCTCCTTTTATAGCGTACCAGATTCAGGAAAAATAAAAAATGCAAGCTCCTGGATCTGTCAGGAAAGAATGTGGTCGTTGCTGAGGGACGTTGGTCATCGAATGATCCTGAGCAGCGTGTCCACTTTGTACCTCTGGGCATTGATGCATGTAGAGTGTTGGTGGATGTTGTGAAAGTTAAAGACGCATCAGTCTGGAGGACTACGTCAGAGATCGAATATATGAAAGATGCTCTTGGAAGCTCTATAGCTTGGCCAGAAGATAAAGTGATTATGGTGAGATCTTTGGTGTGTTGATTTTATGTTTGTTTATTTTGTGAAAATAAATTAAGTAGGTTATGTTTGTCTTCAGGTGTGAAAGTCTACCGTGAAGAACCTTACAATACACTTATTCTAAACCAGAACTTTGTATTTCAGAACATGTACTTGTGGCTTGTTAAGACTTTGTGTTTCTTTTTATGCAAACTTATTATGTCGTGTAATTTAAAACCATCTATTTAAAAATTCCGGATTTTGGAATATAGAAGTGTATATATTTTTCGAATCAACTTTTTAATGAAAATAATAACATAAATAAACTAACCAAACATCAAAAACTTAGATAATTATCAAAAAAAAACAACAATAGAGATAAATAAGTACGGTGTTCAACATAAAACAAACATAAACTGGAAATATTGTTCATTAAACAATAAAAAAAAAAGGAGTAACGAGAAGTTGTGGGCATGTTAGGCTTTGTCCGATTCAGATTGCACTCCTTCGTCTGTTGAAGATGGTAGTCCCTCATCTCGGAATGTAAAATTGTGGGATCAAATCAGACAGAGAGTTTAAAGTAAGTTTCATAAGGAATATATATTAAACATGAAATTAAATATAAAATATTTACCTAGTTCCAAATGCTTCAGTTTTAGGATCATGCGGTGATTTATACATAATCACTGATCTTTTGGGATCAACATCAACGCTCTTAAATCCTAGACAATTACAATATATAACTTAGGCAACTGGATTCAAAAATATATAACACAAAGTTAATTAATAATATGTCATAGTATCTTCAGCGTTGATAATGCTTACGGCTTTGAAAAAGCATATGATGAAATGATTATTTTTCTTCTCCCATTAATCAGTGAGCTCTTGAGCATGAGAAGCATAAGCCACAGAATGAATCGAATGATGCCTACAACAGAAAAAAACGTTAGTGATTAAATTAGCATTGTTGTTATGATAAATATATAGAGAATTCGTTATACGGAAATAGAAATAACTTACTTTTTTTCTCAATCGTGAAGTCAACCAAGAATCTAGTGTACCAAGGATGAAGGAGTCCTCTCTCGTAAGACCATTCTCTCAATAGACTAACGTCTGTCACAGCTCCAACAAGATCTATGTGAAAAATGTTCATAATCAGTTTACAATTATATTTTTGGTAAATTAATGAATTGATCTGAATGTAATATAATATACCTATTGGCGTAGTATAATTGGCAAGATCATTTTGAATTTCCTCAAGAGAGACGAAATCAAAAATTTTGTATGGAAAGATAGACGGTTTCCAATTCAAGAGAGACTCATTAGTCAAACGGATCTGGAAATTGTGGGGCAAGTTTTTGCAAAACACTGGTCCATCTTCGACTTTGAAATTGGTTAACTCTAACCAGAAATCCTCCTATTAATGATCTAAAAAAATCTACCAACTAATTCACCAGGTACTGTACCAGCAACCGGATTATTCTACCAAAATGAAATCGCTATATTAAACACATGAATTATCATTACGTATGTGAAAAAAAAAAACGGTTACAGAAAAACTCACAAAAGCATCCGTGAGGATGAAATAGAAATCGTTAGTGATTGTGTCATTCCACACCCGATAGACGTTCGCCTTGATTGTCCAGTCGCTCCTGGTCTTGTTTACATTTCGGATCCGTGTGATACGCTCCATTTACCGTCTGATTGAAGATTGCCTGTGAAAAAAGTTTGAAGAGTTTGTAGAGATTAAACTGTTAAGCGAAAATAAAGAGTCTAATAAAGCTTTTGTAGAGAAAATTAGTGGGAAAAATAATTACTGTGTAATTAATTTTTGATGTCCAAGTTGACAATTGCCATATGTAGGGGGTCTGTAATTGAAAAAGCTTCTGTCGATTTGATTTCTTTGATTGACATATCGAAAAATTTAATGAAAAGTAATTATTAACATTTAACATGCATATCAAATAAAAAAGAAATGTATTTCTTTTTCCCACTCGCTACTAATAATTTTTTTACTGCATCAAACCTAATTTGTATTGTTTTTGGCATGTAGAAACTCACATGGAAGCAAGAAAGGGCATCATCTGCGGACTCCCAGCATTTGGAATAAAACCACAACTCCACCAACATACGCAGGAGCCGCAACACCAACAACACCCACAACAACAAGCACAAGAAGAGGAAGATGATGTGGTAGAGATCAGCAGAGCCGAATTTAGACTCTCTCAAGGCTACTTGACTCGCGTTGAAGAACGTGAAGAAGAAATTGACCCAATGTTCCGCGTAGTTGTCAGAAACAGGATGGAGAATGCACGCAAGTCAGCAAAACGCCCAAAACAGGAACAGGGACAGTCATCACGAGGCAAGGCAAAGCGTGTAGAGTAATTGCATGGTACGAACCAATCCATTGTAAAAACCATGCCTTTCATTTTGCCAATGTCTTCTGAACCTTCTGCTATGATGTTTTGTCTGTAATGACTTTACTGTCTATCGGTTGATAGCTATTATTTGGTTTTTGCTTTGCTTCTACTTTTTCATTCTAACTGTGTTTCAATTCAGCATATTTTTGGTAGTATTATTCATTGATATTATTAGTGCAATTAAATATGCCAATCAACAACATAATAGCTACCAAAAAACAAACATTAAATGTGTCATTTACAATGTAATATAGCACGAAAAAAATTGCCATGATAACGAATATCCTAGCACGAAAAATATGCTACCTAATATTTTCATATGGCATATGGTACATGCTATAATATGGCAACCACAAACGTCACAATAATATATTCACTGACACTAAAAATTCGTTATTGTAAATTACATGATAGCGATATATTACTGCTCTAATAAATTATACTACAACGCTATAATATTGCCAGCGAAAAATACATGATAGCAATAAATATTCGTTACTATAGATTACACTACATCACGTAAATATCGCTATAGAAAACTACTTTGTAGCGATAAATATTCGTTACAATAACTTATTCTATAGCACGAAAAAATTGCCATGGAGAGCAATATTATAGCACGAATCATGTGTTATATTATTATTTTCCATAGCAGATATAAAACGCTACGATATGTCCATCTATTATAGCATTAAAAAAACGCTATGGTAGAGGGGGTCTATTATAGCTGCGGCTAACATAGCGTTTATGGAAACGCTACCAAAACCCTACAGTAGCGTTTTCAGTGTGCTACCAATACCCATATTTCTTGTAGTGCATGTTCAAGGCCAAAATGAACATAATAGAGAACTGAACTCTACGAGAAAACGAAGCTGGGTTATATCTGTTGACTCGGTTTACACAAAAATCCGGGTGGTTCAAGACATCATGTTCACCTCCTGGCTGAGTAAACCCGACAAATATTAACAAAGAGTGTTTCAAGGCTGAAATATGCTACTACCTCATACACAGTTAGTTTTCGCTTATATTCTCGAAAGTCTGTCTAGTCTAGTCGAGTATGTAGTCTAGTTGTGTAGTCTAGTCTGCATAGTCTATCGAGTCTGCATATGTTTAGAATCGTTTCTATTCATGTGAGGGATTGTTGGAACTCAATTTTACTCAACTATTAATAAGCATTTGATCTTGTAATATTGAGTATATATGTGAATGAGAAATGAAATTTAATAAGTAAATGGGTCTTATAAATTCATTTGAGGATTGAGTTTGAACCTTTGAATGGAATGTTTCCAGTGGCTATATCTCATTTGTGTGGAGATGTAAAAGTCCAAAAAGGTTAGCAAGAAAGAAAACTTCTTGTTTATATATGGGTTTCCTACAACAAAGTTCAAAAGCTTTGTGGGGGTAAAAAGGCATTATGCAAAATCACACATGTCGGACCATGTTCGGGCTCTTGGGCTTTATATATGAGTGTGGGTCTTAGGTCGTTTTTTGCATAATGGAAAGGATAAATCTTAATGATTAGATAAACACTAAATTATTAATGATTGCGTCCTGATAATTATGGAAGATTTTCATATCCTTTTACTTACGGGAAAAGGAGAATATCTACAAAATATTCTTTCCTTTTCGCCAAAACTTATCCCTTGGGGATCAAGAGAAAAAAATAGCAAAAACTAAAAAGAGTTCCTTCATAAAATCCCTTTCGTCATTTATTCAAATAAGTGTCTCGAGAGTATAGCGTAGTAATTAGTTCACATATTCTATTATGGGTGTAGCATAAT
The DNA here is from genome assembly GCA_900116095.1 of Euclidium syriacum. Taxonomy (NCBI): domain Eukaryota; kingdom Viridiplantae; phylum Streptophyta; class Magnoliopsida; order Brassicales; family Brassicaceae; genus Euclidium; species Euclidium syriacum. The sequence continues at coordinate 6,547,274 of FPAK01000009.1, read as the reverse complement.
AGTCTATCACGGTTTTATCCTGTGATTCATAAATCGCATTCAAACCGTCTCACATTACGGACGATTTATTGAGTTAAGGAAAGAGATCATATCCCGACTCCGTATTCGTCTTATTTTAATCGGTTTTCAAGTCGCGTTTTAATCTCAGTTTCCTTAACATTAACATTATCGTTTATATTATATCGTGATTTCAATCCGGATTTTCGCGTTCCTACAGTTTACCATGGTGGGAACAAAATGAAAAGCGACACCATTAACCGTGGAACGCATGCTGGCAACTTGTGTTTTTCATCAAAAGAGCTATTACCATTTATAATAAACTTCGACTCCAAAAAGTATGGGCTTCTTGACTCGGTTGAGAGAAGACTGAATGTTGTCGTTATTTCTCTATTTCTTTTTCTCTTTTAGTTTCATCAAATCAATATAACATTTGTAAAAAAGAAAAATCTACTATTTTATAAGAACAGAAACCAGAAGCTGTGTGAGGCTAAAAAAAGAAAAAGAACCTATTATAATATTTGATTTAACAATATAAAAAAGAAAAAAAATCTACTTAAATATAAGAATAAAACCAAATAGTGTGGAAGCAAGGAATCGAACCCGCACCTTCTCATGTTATATGGGATGGAATTTGGCCACTGGACACCAAAAAAAACATCTGTAGAGTTCAAGTAATAGAAAAAAAAACAAAAAACATTTCTAAAACCCTACAACATTCAATTGAGGATTGGACTCCTGCAATCGAGCAACAGAATCGGCGATGGGAAGATCAGCTTTGTTTCACTTGATTCGCTCCCAATCCCGGCGTCTCTCTTCCTCAACCTTCACTTCAGGTTCTTTATCTCTCCAGTACACAGCTTTGTTTTCCGATCATGGATTTCAGATATCACGGGACACACCCATTCATAGTGGTTTTGAGTATAAATGGCTGGTGTTGTCTTTTGAATCCAGTTGTTAAAACCTCTCTCGTGATTCTGTTTTCCCTTTTTGATTTTAGGATGAAAGTAATTTGGTTGATCCGACCTATTTTTGGAATAACTGCAATGGATTTGACATTGATTTGGACGAGAAATGACAGGCTAGGGCTTTTCTGATCATTGAAGAAATTCGAGTCTTAGCAGTTGCTTAAGGCAATAAGCCTGGTTTCAACACCTATTGTATTGGTGATGGATCAGATCTAGCCTAGATCTTGAATTCTTTTCGTTTCCAGAGGTCGACTTTTGCGATATTGAGTCTAAATTAGCTAGTCCAAGTCGACGGTTTTGTTAGTGTGTAGAGGAATAGCAGAGATTCATCAAGAATCGGAATTGAAGTTAATTTCTTTTCAGGATATCATCGGTCAATAGCAGGGACATGGTCGTCACAAGTGATCCCTAAGGCCAGATTCGAGGTTTCATATCTTAACCGAAGGAGCTGGGCATCATTTGGAGCAAAGGCTAGAGAGGATTATGATGATGAAGAGCACAAGATCAAGATTGGACCACCAAAGAAGAAGAAAGAAGAAGGTGTGGTTTACTATGGACCAATCTCATCGACCATAAAGAAAGTGAAACTGCTCTCACTCTCCACTTGCTGTCTCTCGGTGTCTCTTGGCCCAGTCATCACCTTCATGACTTCCCCTGGTCTGAATGTGATCATGAAAGGTGCGGTTGCCTCCACAGTGATCTTCCTCAGCGCATCCACCACCGCGGCTCTCCACTGGTTCGTGAGCCCGTACGTGCACAAGCTGAGGTGGCAGCCGGGTTCAGACACCTTTGAGGTCGAGATGATGACTTGGCTAGGCACATTATCCTCTAGGACACTCAAGTTCGCAGACATACGTTATCCTGATACGCAAAGGCCTTATGTGAGCTTCAAGGCGGAAGGGGATTTCTTTTTCGTGGACGCAGAGCATTGCCCCAACAAGGCATTGTTGGCCAGGCTCACTCCTCCAAAGGATGCTCATGACTCTGCTTTCAAAAACTTGTGATTGCAATCTCCATTTCCCTTCTCTCTCTCTTTTGGTGTTTATTTTTGTTGAGAATGTAGCTCTTTTGGATCATGCGACCCTCTTTCTAATCGCAAGCAACCCAAAATGCAAAATAAGATAAGAGTTTTACAGGTGGTAAGTTGCATAGTAATCTCGTAGAGGTTAACTGTGGGTTGTTTTTAACACTTTGTTTTATATGGATTACAATTCTAAACGTACTTATATGCAAATCATTTTTGGTTAGTCGAGTTTTCAAGATGGATTCTTTAGGCTGGTATGTTCTAAAATCAAGACGGTATATGGTCAAATCGAAGTATTTAGCATCACTTATTGGGCGTCTATCCAATCTATGTTTCAGATATAAATGCAATTCAAGTGCATACAAATATAAAGGCTCTTCAAGTGCACACGATTGCTCTATAACACATGAGGACGTCATTTATGGCATACTTCTTTGAGCTCTTGAAGATGACGACTACTACGTACTCTTGTGGATTGACCAGCATTGTCAACACACTTAGATGAATTCTTAAGGTTCTTTCTTCGAATTTGGATTTTTGAATCGTGTTAATAATTTTGTAAAGTTGTTGACAAAAAATATTATTGAAAAAATTTGTGAAGTGCTATTTATATTTTATGACAGTAATATATTTGACAATAGAAAAACTAATTCTCAACATAGATATGTTTCTTAAAATCCACGAAATAGACACATAAACAATAATTGTGATTGCAATCTTTATTTAATAGGTATCCATTCCAAGAATGTAAGATAGGAAATTGCAAGCTAAACAAAGATGATATAAATTTCAGCTCATTGGAGGAGTTAAAAGTCGTTCTTCCCACTTATGCTCTAACTTCAACATTTCTTTACCATGTGTGAAGTAAATCCCTTCTTCCCTAACTTCCCAAATATTTTTTTTACCATAATGAAGTTTCAGACCGCCACCTTCATATGCCCTAAATTTTGCACGAAATCTATAACCAAGTCCCTGCCATAAGTCACAATCTATTCTAGTTTTGAGAATACTTTCATAAAAACTAAAATAATAGATTTCTCCTTTTTGCAAAAAGTGAACGCCTAGATCGTCTTGATCTGATTTACAATGAATCCTGAGAATTTTGTATGGATCAAGAGAGTTTCTAAAATATACGGAGTCTTTCTCTTTAGTTACCGCGTTACCCAACCCAACACACAATGCAATGACAAATAAAAAGTACAAGGGGTATTTCATTGTTTCTATGTAGCTTTCTTTAGTTTTAGGGGTAGTATGGATCAAAAGAGAAGGTCATTATTTATACAAGTTTCCTTCATGATCATGCATTCAATTTTAGTAATTTTTGCATTTTATTATGGCAATAATGTTTTTAATAGTTGTTTATAACTTGGTCAACATTGCACTTTCCATTTGTGATATCTTTTACTTTTGAAAAGATGTAAAATTTATTCAATTTACAAAAAAAATTACATTAATTGTTAAGATATTTAAATGTTTTGATAAAGAATAGAGAAAAATTAATGAGACTAGAGAAGCTCGGATATTATCTCTTTAGGGTATTAGAAAAGAATAATTAGCACAATGTCGAAAACGCATTATCTCTTTAGGGTATTAGAAAGGAATAATTAGCACAATGTCGAAAACGCATTAATAAGGTTGATGGAAATATATTGGTTTTATTCAGAGAGGTTTTTTTTTTTTTTTTTGTGTTAACTTTGAAACTTCTAATCCACGAACAAATTTATGTCTACACTATTTCTTAAGGCTGATTTGGCTAAATTATAATTTTTTTTCTTTATACATAAACAAATTTTAGAAACTTGAATTCCCATGCGTCTCTTTCAATGTGGTGTCGAACTCCGTATATCTTGTTAGATACGTCTTCGACCTGATTGTCCGGATTAGGTTGAGTGAGTCCAATGTCACCCTTATTTTGCTTCCATTAATGGCGTTCTCATTTTGTACGGTGAATATTTTTGCTATAACATGATTAGTTTTTGATTATCGAATAAAACTATTTAAATCAGTATAAAATTTCTTTGACATAGGTAAATTATTGGGAATTAGACAGATATGCTTTCTTTTACCTTGTAGTATTTTTCTAAAAGAATACAACTATTTATTGAACCATATAACTATTTTGTCACACATGTAATTGTAAACTTATACCGAATAAAGCTTGTAATACTTCACTTTTTCGATTACCACAATGTATTTTGTTAACAACTACTTATAATCCATATATATGAGTTAAATAAAACTTTATTCGGATACCCCAATTTATATCAAGGTAAATCCAATAAAATTAAAAATTAAAAATTTTATCTGATAAAAACAACAATATTCACCTAAAAGTTTTGTATTGTGTAACATTTTTATTTCGTCTTCTCTCACTCGTTTGCTGATTCTCTGAATATATCTTTACTATGTAATTAGCCGCCTAGAATTTACTATGATTTCTCTAATTTTTAAGTTATTGATTATATCACTTTCGAAAAACTCGCCGCTAAGAAGTCGTTCTGACCCGTCTCCAATTTATGCTTTGTCTCTTATCTATATTGTCGATAAACGTTGTTGAGTCCACCATTTTTTCCAGACTCGCCACTTCGATCTTGCTCCAGCTTTCTCTCCGATTTATAATTTGTTTCGAAGTAGATTTGTTTCTTGGATTTGGCTCCGAAGCTTGACAAACACGACAAAGTTTTTGCTCTGACCTCCAACCACTTATGTGATGACATCGACCCACTAAGTGACGTGGATGATGTAAACTCGGATACATCAAGTGATCAAATCAAAGAACAAGGAATCACCAACATGAACCATCTTCCAAAGAAAAGATCAGGAGCAAGGATACTTAGAGAAATGTTCATTGGATCAATACAAAGCTTCTTGGATTAAGAAGACGTGGAAGAAAAGGACACAAGTCAAATTGAACGCGATAATGCCCCATTAAAAACCATTTTGAAGGCTAAAACATGTTGTTTTTGATCCAGCCTGATTATGGCCTAACTTAGGACATCCCAAGAGTCTATAAAACTACCACAAGGTAAGTGTTTCAATTATATACATGTGTGTTATCGTTTTGCAGGTTCAAAAGTAGTATACGATCTTTTATTTTCTAGTTTATGTTGTAGGAGTTATAACAATTATTACACACTTTTTTTTCTTTTCATTTTTTTGTCATTTTAGAGTTATTATATTAGGTTTTCTATAGTTATATGAACCCCTTTAGAAGGTTCATTATCGGACGTTTAAATCAATAAAGAAATGCACTTTTTTAAAAGGAAAAAAGTTATTGTTCTAAGCTTTATTTGTGAGATTCCAAAGCAACCTTTAGAATCCAGTTTTATCACAAGATCTTCATTCTTTGTGTGGCGACTATTACATCCAGTCCATCTCTTGATTGAAGCAGAAAACACACCTCCGCCCAGCTGATTCAATTCCATCAATTTATTTCATTCTTCCATTGAACTAGTAGAGATCTCCCCTCCAGCCAGCTATGTGTTCTCATCTTCCACCGTGAGATCATCTCCATAGACGATCTTACATCACACTCCTATTCGCAACCGTTTGTCTTCTCTTTCCCCGTAGATTTTTATTTGCCGACGTTGAATTCGTTTCAATAGATTGAATATAGGCGAATAGAAGGGTTCGAGGTGTATTAGAGGTGTCACATATGTGGTTCGTAAGAAGATATTAACTATTTTGTCTCCGTCTACCAAAACAACCAAAAAAGTTTCAAAAAGTAGGCATACGGTTTCCGAGACACCGGAAGCTCTTTTCCTTGGGTACCATGGAATATCTGGAAGAAGATGAGTGAATTCCTTTTTAAAGGAAATCCCGTAAGAGTTGACCAAGTGGTGATGAAGATTATAGATAGCATAAATGAATGGTTTCTCCCTCAACAGGTGAACCAAGTAAACAAAAAGGCTGATACAATTATTCAAGAAGGTGTTCAAAGGACAATGAAGAGATGGAGGAAGCCTCCGGAGCAATAAGTCAAATGTAGTGTGGGATTTGAGTGGGAGAAGACATCATGATTCAGTGAGCTTGCCTGGATTTTACGTGATAACCTGGGTCATGTAGTGCTTCATAGTAAAAACCATACTACATGGATTTCCAACATTGCTGAAGCTGGTCTTTGTTGTTAAATATCAGATGTTAAAAGTATCATAAGCCTAAGAATTGTTCATGTAATATTTGATGTTCAAGAGTCATGGTAGGAGCAATCTCAAGGCCAAAATTCTGGCCTAATTTCAAAACATATGACTATGAGTTACTAAAAAAGAACTATCTAAGCTTTTTTTATTGGAGAATCGAGCTTGAAACCAAGTTGACCAACATAGTGGTATCATTTATGGTGAGTATTGTTATATGACTCTTGCAATCTTGTTGTTGTATTCGGAGGTCCACGTTGGCTGAAAGACATTTTACTACATGAGATATAAACCAATAAGTGTATAAGGCAAACCATAGTGGACCATCCCTTAAGTCTTACTCTCATGGCAAACATCATTAAAAGTTTTCAGTTTTTGGGATTAAATATTGTTAATACTGGGTTTAACTTCTAATTATTTGTAACTAGAGGGGTTCGTTTTCGGAAGAGTATTAAGTAAGAAGACATAAATAAACCTTAGAAAAAGGATGTTTTATTAAAGAATTTGATTACAATGTATGTTAGCTCGGAATGCCGAGTTAACTTTATCAAAGAGAAGTATAAACCTAGACGATCTAGTTATTCTTCTCCATGATTATGAATGAATATTATTAGTGAAGGGGGGTATACATTTATATATCCTTAATAGTCGGTCTTGTAAGCTCATGGGCTAACCTCGGAAAAATGAAATATTACTATTTTCCTAAGACTAGGGAATCTGTGATAAGATTTGATCTTATTCTGTCCGAGATTTAGACTTTGGCCTAGGACGATGTTGTTTACACCCCCTCTTCGGATTCTAAATCTGATCATTCTTCACCGAGGTATCCCTCGGTCATCTGGGCCGAGGGTTAAAATTCCTGTTGACGGGGCTTATAACCTAAAAAGTTATCAGGGAAGAGCTCGGCAGGGACCGAACTCCAATTAGTGCCAAACTATTGATAAGGGGTGGAATCCCACCATCAATAGTAAGTCCCCCCCCCCCCCAATTCGTCCGAGGATGTCTTCGGATATTGTTGGCGAATTTCTATCTCAAATAGCTTGTCGATAAATGGAGTTCGGTATCAGTTGATCTCTGTCTTCAATAGTCTTAATTTTAATTCTCCAATACTATTCTTCGTTCTTCAATTTGGCGAGAAAAGACCAGATAACAAAAAGTCCATTTGCGCAAATTTCTTGGTTCCCGCAAAACCTTTCACCTCCCGAGTGACGTGTCATCTCGAAAACGGACGAAAATAAATAAGAAGAAAGGCGTCTCTTCTCGCCTCAGGTATAGGCTAATCAAATCCTTTTATTACTGTGAACGAAGCGTCAGTCATCATTTGTTCATCCTATAAAACTGTTGATTTTTGATTAATTCCTCCCATAATCAGCCTTCCACTCTCCGAGGTAACCCTCGATATTCTTTTCTATGATTAATAATCTTTTTAACAATGACCGGGAGAAACAACCTCGAGGTTTTGATTTCCGGGAATAATCTTTCTTGGCCAAATATTTTGGATGTCAGAGCTTCTCTTTTTCTTAGATCCGAAATCGGGTCAATCAAAAGGAGAGCTCTAAACCCCGAAGAGATTGAAATTCTAGTTTGGAGGTCCGATCAGAGACCTTGGACCCCGCCACCAGGTTACATCTGTCTTTATGAAAACTTCTTTACCGAAGCCAATATCTGGTTTCCGATCCCGCAGTTAATGGTAGGTAACTGCGCCCATCGAGGAATAGCGATGTCCCAACTAACACCTAACTCTGTAAAATCATCACCGGGCTTCTAGTGCTCGCAGCTCGGTGCAATGTTCGGTTAAATTCTTGGAAACTAGAAGAGTTGACGAACCTCTCTGGTGCTGGAAACCCAAAGGGGATCTTCAAACTTAGCATCAAACCCAAGAAGAAAATCCTTACCGGATTTCGTACAGACGCAAAATTGTGGTTCCGAAGCTACTTCTACGTCCGAATCAACGAAGCTTCGATTTACAGATCCGATGCCACGATCTTCCAAGATTGGAAGATCATAATTGGTAGAAACTAGGTCTTCTCTTTCTTTTCCTATTCAGACGCTAATCTCTCTTCATTTCTTTTTCAGTTAAACCAAGCTGCTTCCGAGCACCTCCGCCGAACTTCTCCGAAGAAGTCGAAAAACTTAAAGCAGAAGGAGAACTTCAGTGGGGCGATATACTCCCTTCTTAATTTTTCAAAGCTCTCTCCTGGGCCGGTACACTCTCTTTGAACTTCCTAGTTCTTTTGAATTTCTTCTTTCTCTATGATTGATGTTGCAGGACGAGAAGACTGTGAAGGAACCGACTCTTCTCCTAGGATGAAAAGATCAAACCCCGAAGGAGCTTCTGGAAGTAATCAGAACCTTCTCCCGAGAAAGAAGTAAAGTTCCGAGGCCGCTAGAAAGCAAAATGTCGAAGCTTCTAAGAAGCAGAATGCCGAGAACAAAAAGCTTATCTTGTCTGTGAAGGATCATCATGCATTCAAATTCGAGTTTGATGGTTCGGACCTGCTCTTCAAGAACAAGAAGAAGAGCACCGAGCTCTTGCGAAAGGCAAGCGGTTATAATAATCGTCTACCCGAGGCCTACTGCGAATCAGATACTTTGGAAGCTCTTTCTTGCTCACTTTTTATGGTAACAACCAAGACAAATTTTTCTTTTCTTCAGAAACTTCTCCTAATCTTATCATATTTTCTTTATGTCTACTCCAGTCGGTGGGTTTCGTCGGTCAGGCGTTTCTTCGGTACGAAAAGAGGCTTGCACAATCTAATTTGAAGATCGATTCTCTTCAAACCGAAAAAGAAGATTTAGAGAAGAGGTCCCTTGACGCCGAGAAAGCTTTATCTGAGGCGCAAAGTGAAGTCGAAAATAAAGATAAACGCTTGGGTAAGATGAAGGCACACTTTGACGAGGAAGAGTCGAGAATTTTCGATATTTTCAAGGAAAACTCTCGGCTAATCACCGAACTGGCTGAGGTTAAACGTCAGGTAGTTGATATCTCGGAGGATCGGGATGTCAATAAAGCTATTATGGATTCCAAGTGTGCCGAAAGCTACCAAAAGGGACAACGTGCAGCCTACGCGGGTTTCTTGACAAGTATTATGAAGCTTATTATGATGCTTTCAGCAAGGCTAACAGATATAGACAGGCCGCGGCTGTTGCTATGAATCTTCGTCTTTTTCTTGACAAGGGACTCCCGATTTCAGAGGAGGATGTTGTTGTGGCCGAGAAGGAACGAGACCGATTGGCCGAGTTTGCAAACACTATCTTGATTCTAGCGTTTCGAAATGAAGATTTTAATATTTAGATTAGCAATCTTTGTATTAAAACCTTAACTCGACTCTGTTTGTTTGTAAATGTATTTCTCGGATGTTAATAAAATTCTTTCTTCTCGTATAACTGGACTAAGAACCTTTGTACTTTCAATCTCCATCCCAAACGTGATATCTCGGATGTTAATGAAAATTTTGTTTCTCGTATGATTGGATTTGTTTACTCAAAGTTTCACAAATTAACATTTTGAAATCCGAAAATAGCAAAACAAAGTAAGGCGCGCTTTCCCTATTTGTTTGCTTTAAAGTTTTACAATAGGTCCTACTTTATCAGACTAATTGTCGAACTTTTGCATTCAGTAAAGAATGTGTAAGAGGTTTTTTGATTTCGTACCTTTTAATCTCTCGGCCTTACTTTATCAGGCTCCAAGATTCTTTCAGGCAATTTTTCTATTAAGACAACTGTCTTAATTTTGGTCGAGAACGTGATCAAGGTTCCGACTTTGTATGAACCTCGGCTTAGTTGAGTCGTAAACTTCTAAACTAAAATCGGGATTCATGGTGTTGTAGCTGAACCCTGTGAAAGGCTGCCTATGTATCCTCGGAGGGAATCAAGCCACACGTAGTTCCGAATTGTGGATTTCTGCTGACTATCACGGAAAATCCGAGATATCAACGGTTTTTTTTTTCTTTTGCCTTCAGGGAAAAACTAAGCTCTTCCCCTCCGACCTTTCTTGGTTGTTCTTCCTAGGTATTGTTTCCTTTCAAAAATTTCTACCAAGATTTCAGCAGATGTTGGTTTCTTCTTGTTGACCGCGATTAGTATGAGAGATTGATTCAGAGGTTCTTCTTGATTCCGTCGGAGTTTGTTTTCTGTTATGAAGCATCTCCGAGTCATCTTCTGGTTGCCTCGGACTGTGAAATATCTTTTTGGAGTTTGGAATTTTAAGCACTGATGATAGGTAGATGGAACGGCTTCCATAGAGTACAACCACAGGGTTTCGACGATCTCGTTGTAAACTCCTCCCGCCGATACTAGAAGTTTGATGGTTCCGACAGTCGAGACTGTATCTCCTCCGAAAGCAGTTAGGTGTTTAACCCGAGCTTTTATCTTTGGATCCTTAACCTCCATCTTTTAAAGTGTGTTTAAAGATATGACATCCACCAAGCTTCCAGTGTAGACGAGTATCTTTTGGACGTCGCAATCGCCTATCTGAAGTTCGATTACAAGTGGATCATTGTGAGGAGCGTCGATTCCTTTCAGATCTTCGGTATTAAATGTCAATTCTTTTTGCAAAGTGGCACTTCGTAGAACCTGATCCATGGATAACCTAAAGATGCTTCGCTGAATTGATCGAACATAATCTTCACAGTTTGCGAGTCCTCCCATTATCATGTTAATCATTTTCCTCTAAGTTGGGGGCGGTGAGGGGAAAACTTTTCCTTCTTCCGTATCTTCGCGGGGGAGTTGGTTTTCCTCATTTTCGGATGCCCATTAGATGATTCTTTAGATTTTGGCAATCTTTAGTTTTGTGGTCCGGCCTTTTGTGATACTCGCACCATGATGACTGGATTTTTGAGAATCCAAGGGTCATCAATTACCCATAATCATTGTAGTTTGAGGTGTCAATCCAAACTCGCTATTAATTTTTCACCTAGGATGCAAGGATCTACTTAATCTAAGTCTAATGAGAATGTTTGTTGGTTTTGATTAATTAAATTGATTGAATGTAAGTAATAAATTGACTAAGTTATGCAATGATTAAAACAAGGGTCTTTGGATGGGTTATTTTTGATTTGGGATCATTAAGCATGGTTTAGAATGTCTAGTGGTCCAAGCAATTTTGGGATCACACAAGCAATTTTGAAAGGCTAGTGGTCCAATAGCACAAGGTATAGTGAATGAACCGAGGTCCTTGAGCTTCTTGGGTATCACTTGCTTTTGGATGATGGCACTAACTTCATGGGTCAAGACCATCATTGATTCTACCTCCTTGGATCTCTCCATTACCATTTCCTTGATAAACTTGGCATGTTGAGGAACAAGGACTAGAGCATCCACTAATGGCAATGTAAGTTCAACCTTCTTGAGAGATTTATTAAATATGGCCTTGCACTTCTCGGCTATTTTCTTCTTGAATCTTCCCAGATAAGGAAGTGGAGGCACATATGGTGGTGGAATGTACTTTTGCTTCTTAGGGGCCTCTTCATCAACAACCTTGGTCTTGTCCTTCTTAGCCTTAGATAGGGCTGTGGCTCTATTCATAGAAGCCTCAAGCTCTTTCTTCTTGCGCACTTTTTCTTTGCGCAATGCATCCTCCTTGGCATATTCCCTAGCCAATGAACTTGAGTAAGGGTCCCCTTCAAATTCCTCTTCATCAACAATGTCTACCCCCCCCCTTCTTGTTTCTCAATGTCCTCATTAATGTAAGGGTTCTTACTTTTAGGCAAAGTAGTTTCACTCCTTAACTCAATATAATTGATGTATTCTTTCGGATTTGCCTCGGGTTTTCCCGGAAGTTGGCCTTGACGAGAAGTGGAAGCACTTTGATTCTTGAGGTGTTTGATCTCATCTTCCATGGTCATGATCCTATTGGTCAATGCGGATTGTCCACTAAGCATTTGCTGCATCATCGTGACCAAATCCACTTGTGGAGGTGCTTGGATTGGAGGTTGGGTTTGTTGACCGTGAGGAAACCCTTGTTGTCCTTGAGTAGAGTAACCTTGTTGAGGTTGGTAACCATATCCTTGTTGTTGTTGATTGCCATAACCTTGTTGGTTTGGGTTGAACCTTTGTTGTCCTTGAGTGTATCCTTGTTGGTTTTGAGTGAAACTTTGTTGTTGAGGCCTTTGAAAACCGGGAGGTTGTTGATTTGATCTCGGTTGAGCAGCGCCTTGCTGGCCTTGGTAGTTTCCTTGAGGGTGGGCTTGTTGAGCTTGATTGGTTGAGACAAATTGGTTTCCTTGATTGGCTCTTGGAGGATAAGTTTGGTCTTGAGGATTAGCCCATAGTTGCTTCTATAAGAGAGATTGGGGTGGGTTTGTTGAAAGTTGTAGTTTTGATTACCCACATAGTTGATCTCTTCTTCGTTGACAATTTCCGGTGCATAGGTGACTTCTTCTTCATAAGTAGCTTCATCGACATAGTTGACCACGTGGTGTGTATCCTTCTTTGTTGAAGATACAAGTTTATCGAATAATGTGGCTTGCTTCTCCATCATAGCTACTTGTTTGTCCAACTTGTCACTTAAAGCCTTCATCTCTTTATCTCTCTTTGGTTCATCTTGATCCGGTGTAGCTCTTGTAGTCCGATCATAATCTTCACCATAAAAACCATCACTAGTAGCCAAGTTCTCTACTAGTTGCATAGCTTCATCCACATTCTTAGCTAAGAAACTCCCATTTGAAGCGGTATCCAAAAGTTGGCGGAATTTGGGAAGAGCTCCTCGATAGATGGTACTCAAGAGAGTGGCATTGGTGAAGCCATGATGTGGGCATTGGTGAGTTAATCCGCGAAAAAGGTCCCAAGCATCATAAAATGACTTATTGGAAAATTGCTTGAAGCTTGATATGTCATTTCGTAGCTTCGCGGTTCGAACCGGGGAGAAGAACTTGTTGAGGAATTCTCTCTTGCAATCCGTCCAAGTAGTGATTGACCCTTGAGGGAGATTTGTTTCCCATATGTGAGCTTTGTCATCAAGAGAGAAGGGGAACAACCGAAGCTTAAGAGCATCTTCCGAGACGCCATTGATCTTGAGGAGATCGAGAAGCTTGTTGAAATGATCAATATGATCAAGAGGGTCTTCACTAGGTAATCCATAGAACCGGTTGGCTTGAACCATGTTGATGAGACCGGTTTTGATTTCGAAGTTGTTGTTCTCGATTCTTGGTGGTTGGATTCCGTGGCGATCATCATGAACATTAGCGGTATTACCAATTCCAACAGTATTGGGCTGGTGTGGATGGTGTTGTTCAGCCATAGGTTCGGTATTAGTCTCCAGTTGCTCTATCAATTTTCTAACTTGAGTGCTTGGTCGACGGTGAGTTGCGAGTTGAAGTAGATTTTGATTGCCTTTGGATCTTGTGTACATGTACCTACAAAACAGCCCAAAGACCAAGCAACAATCCAATTCCAATACTCACAATTGAGCTCACAATCCCAAACACAAGTTTTCAAAAGTAAAATGCAAAAAGTAAAATGCTTAGTCTCAAGTGAATCTTAAAACTAGATGCAAAAACGAGTTTGGCAATAGCGCCAAATTGATGAGTGGATTTTTGAGAATCCAAGGGTCATCAATTACCCCTAATCATTGTAGTTTGAGGTGTCAATCCGAACTCGCTATTAATTTGTCACCTAGGATGCAATGATCTACTTAATCTAAGCCTAATGAGAATGTTTGTTGGTTTTGATTAACTAAATTGATTGAATGTAAGTAATAAATTGACTAAGTTATGCAATGATTAAAACAAGGGTCTTTGGATGGGTTATTTGTGATTTGGGATCACTAAGCATGGTTTAGAATGTCTAACTTACACTAATTAGCTATTCCCTAGGTTAATGATCCATTTAATTGACTAATTCATTTCCATGCAATTAATCATGTCACTAATTATAGCATCATTAGCAAATTCCCATTTGTGATGATAATAATCAATGAGTTTAAATCCAAATTACTAGATCAACCTAATTACATCCTTAAGCACCAACCCCTTAGGCTAAGGATCATAATTCCATCTCTAAACTCTCTTGGGCATTTCATCAAACACTTGGTGTTCATGAAATGTCTCATATCATCTTCCTCATTCCCATGCAAGAAGAAGCTTTAAGGACTCTTAGAGATGGATGGAATGTTTGATTTAAGACCTAAACTAGTCTAATCCATGCCTATATCACCCTTATCTAACCCATCTTTAAACCCTAATGAAACTACTCAAGACCCATGATGATTCTCCCAAAACCAAGTTTGATTAGAGAAGAAATCATGATGGAAAATAAGATAGATTGATGAAGGAATGTAAAAAGCAAAGATTACTTAAGGGAAATGCAAATTGTATTAAAAGATAGAACTAGAGTTTTGAAACAAATAAGAACAAGCTAGAGAAAACTTAAGAAATTCAAAGCATAAACCAATAAGTGTAGAAAATGGGGTTTTTAAAGATTTTGGGTCGGATCGGGTCGACCCGGAACAAACCGGGTTTTGACCCGATTTCTTTTTGTCCGAACCAATCCGCAGCGGTCTGCGTGTGACCGCTGCAAGACCGCTGCGGTTTGATTTTTGACTTCAGAAGATTGCAGCGGTCACTCCTTGACCGCTGCGGGCACCGCTGCACTTTGGAGACTTGTCCGGAGGATTTGGCAGCGGTCACTCCTTGACCGCTGCAGGACCGCTGCAGCTTCTTTGGTCTTTGGCCCCAGAAAATTGCAGCGGTCACTCCTTGACCACTGCGCCTTCAGTCCGCTTTGATTTTCTGCAGCGGTCACGGAGTGACCGCTGCAACCGACCGCTGCTACACTCCTCTTCTCTCCCTTAGCTCCAATTGTGCTCCATTCAATCCAATGCTCATTCTTTAGCTCCTCTCCATGCTATCGTACCTAAGGATAAACCAAAAATGCACCAAAAGACTCTTCTAGACCTAATGCAACACCTAGAACTATATGAAATGAAATCCATGACAAATGTAACAAAACTAGTCTAATATGTGATATAATCCTACTCTAATGCAAGTCTAAATGATGCATATTATGAGAATATCACACCAGAGGAGGGTTGGATCGTCAAGATCTCGGGTATATGTATACTTCGACTTATCCTTCCGAGGTGTATCTTTTGGTGATTTCGTCACGAAAAAGGTTATTTCTGACTTTGATTATTTATCCTTCCGAGGTTGATCCTACCGGGAGGCATGCTAGTAAACCAGGCTTGGGCATCTCCTCTCAACCTCTCTAAGAAGAGTTGACATCTTCCCTCGTCCTCTTCTCCTCTTTGGAACTCGGCTCGGCCGACCTTGACTAAAAATACCCTTATGTAGATTGCAGGGTCTCTGGTTCCGTCGTAGGTCGGGAGCCTTAGCTTGTCATTGAGTGGGACTCGTGCTCGTGTGATGTTATGAGTGAACAGACTTCTTTCCGTTTCTGCCAGTAATTGATCGACTTTTGGGACGATGCTTGTCACTTTGTGGACTAGTGATCGCATATCCTCTAATTCCCTCTTCAAGATTGCGATTGATTGGTCGGTACTTGGGGTCTGAATTACATAATCCCCACTTCTCAAACTTCGGCGAGTAGTGGGCGTCCTGGGTTCTCTCGGGCCTGTCTGATCGTCCTCGAACGTTACCCGCTGAGCAGCGGTTCATGAAGGTCTAACCGAAGTCGTTCGAAGGGTTTGGTTATGATTTTGAGCTCTCAAAGATTGGAATTCTTCCGATATGGTCGTGAGTTGGTCGATCAGGCTTCGGTTAACCTGTTGCTGATGGCTAATTTGTTCTGCTAGCCAACCCTCGCGCTGCTGCTGTGTTCTTATCATTGCTCATTCGTTTCTGGTTTCGGGGGTCGTCACCTCTTCTACATTGAGAACTCGATTTGTTATCTGGTGTTCCTCTCTGTTATTTGATGATAGTGTTCCCGCGGGTTGCTCAGCTGTTCGGGGGTCAACACGAGGCGTTGTTGACGTGTTTGGTTGTTCCTGAGAGTTACGGATCTCGGCTGTTGAATCTCCGACTATTTGATTAGTAGGAGTTATGAATGCCTGTTCGCCGAGTTGACTGGGTGTAGCCTGGGGGTAACTCAGCTCGCGGACTATAGGATTGCGATTCTCAAATAGGGTTTTTGTTGATTCCCTAGCCTGATGATTGGTATTCTGAACCGTACCTTCTTCGTCGCTTGCTTCCACGACCTCACCGTCTCGACGTTCGTCCGTAGACGGCTCTTGTGTGTCCATCGTCCTGCTTTCTGAGATCTCTGTCTTCTTTTACTAAAAGCAAAGTCTCACCTCCCTACCTGGTGCGCCAAATGTTGATACTGAATTCAACTTCTAATTATTTGTAATTAGAGGGGTTCTTTTTCGGAAGAGTATTAAGTAAGAAGACAAAAAGAAACCTAGGAAAAAAGATGTTTTATTAAAGAATTTGATTACAACGTATGTTAGCTCGGAATGCCGAGTTAAATTTATCAAAGAGTTATATAAACCTAGGCTATCTAGTTATTCTTCTCCCCGATTCTAAATGAATGTTATTAGTGAAGGGGGGTATGTATTTATATATCCTTAATAGTCGGTCTTGTAAGCCAATGGGTTAACCTCGGAAAAATGGAATATTTCCATTTTTCTAAGACTAGGGAATCTGTGATGAGATTTGATCTTATTTTGTCCGAGCTTTAGACTTCGGCGTAGGACGATGTTGTTTACACCCCCTCTTCGGACTCTAAATCTGATCATTATTCACCGAGGTATCCCTCGGTCATCTGGGCCGAGGGTTAATATTCCTGTTGACGGGGCTTATAACCTAACAAGTTATCAGGGAAGAGCTCGGCAAGGACCAAACTCCAATTAGTGCCAAACTATTGATAAGGGGTATAACCCCACCATCAACATATATGAGAGACTTCAAGTTTTTGTGATATTCATTTTGAACTGCTCCCCTTGTGCACTAGTAAAAAACCAAAAATAGCCATGGAAATTTCCGGGGATATAGCCGAAAATTCGTGGCTATACAAGTATAGCCACGACGTAACCACGAAAAAAATCTGTAGCTATAGGATCGTGCTATATATGTCGTGGCTATATGTCGTGGCTATATAGCTTTGACATTAGCCACGAAAAAAACGTGGTAATATAGCCACGATAGAAAGAATGGAAGAATAGCCACGGTCGAACTGTGGCTATTCCGTGGCTACAGTTAAATAAAACACTAAAAACTATTTGTTCCCCAGTCCGAGAGACCGCCACTGGAACGCCGTGAACCGCCGGAACGGCCGTTTCGACGAGCGGTGACTGTAACTTGGCATGGGGAACAACCAATTATAATGTTTAGTTTTTTTTTTTTTTTTTTTTTTGGAATTCTTAAAACTAAAAACTCGTCTTAGCAAAGCTAATCCCACCAGCAGAACGCCGCCGTAACCACCGGAAGACCGGTATCGACTAGCAATGATGGTGGTTCGAGCTGGGCTAAAACGAGTTTAAGTTTTATTTTTTTGATCGCCGGTGGGGAGAGAAAAGAATAAGAAGATCGCCGCAAAGGGGAAGGAGAAATATCTCCGAAAAGGGGAAGGGGAGAGATCGCCGAAAAAAAGAAAGGGAGAGATTACCGGAAAGGGGAAGGAGAGAGATCACCGGAAAAGGGAAGGGGTGAGAAGAGGGGAAGGAGATGCGGAGAAGAAAAGGAAGGTGTTGTTATATAAAACAAGCGTAGCCACGGTATAGCCACGGAACGGCCATGGCTATATGCATGGTTCGACATTAAAGCGGAAATGGCAGTCGAGGCAACTGTTCGAGTTGACAAACTAATTAGCAACGGTTTTATCGTAGCTATGCTGTGGCTATAATTATCATAGCCACGGTCTAACCGTGGCGAAACCGTGACTATATGCATGGTTCGACATTAAAGCGGAAATGGCAGTCGAGGCAACTGTTCGAGTTGACAAGCTAATTAGCAACAGTTTTATCGTAGCTATGCCGTGGCTATAATTATCATAGCCACGGTTAGACCGTGGCGAAACCGTGGCTTTTTTTTTAATTACGTTGATTTTGTGAATCGGAAAGACGTGTAGCCGTGGCTATATATTAGCC
The DNA here is from genome assembly GCA_900116095.1 of Euclidium syriacum. Taxonomy (NCBI): domain Eukaryota; kingdom Viridiplantae; phylum Streptophyta; class Magnoliopsida; order Brassicales; family Brassicaceae; genus Euclidium; species Euclidium syriacum. The sequence goes on along the minus strand of FPAK01000009.1, from coordinate 6,529,106 downwards.
ACGGTCAACCGTAGCTACAACCGTGGCTATGCAACCACGTCTTTCCCGTGGTTAATTTGTGGCTATTGAGCCACGAATTAACCACGAATTTGTCTTCCACCATTTCCGTGACTAATTTAAATATAACCACGGTTGTACCGTGGTTATGCCGTGGCTAATTCACAATTTTCTAGTAGTGGTGGAATACCACTATATATTTGTAGTTCCCCACATTTCATTATTATTTATTTACATGACAAAAAAACACTTGTGTTCACCCATATATTCACCTGGTTGCGTATAAATACATTGCAAATCCATTGAATAGGGGTGGACGTTCAGTTGTTCGTTTCGATTAGAGTCGATTCTTTCGTCTTTAAAGTTTGGTAACCATAAGGAACCAATTCAAATTTTGGTTTGGTTCAGTTCGATTTTCGGTTCTTAAAGTTTGGTAACCATGTAAGAACCAAATAAAAACGATTCCGATCGTGTTCAATTCTAGATGGTTATTTTATAACCACATTACCCGAATTAATCTAATGTAACTAACCAAAACCAATACAAAAGTAACATTCAAACACCAAAGTTTAAATTGTTGAGAATAAAAATCAAAAACAAATATATCCAAAACAAATATAAGGTATTTAAACAACTAAAACCTAAATTGTGGAAAGTCTATAATTGTGTGTATATCGTAAAGGTAAAGTGGAAACTCGAAAATATGAATAGAATAAGGGTAGTTTGGTATGGTTTTCTCAGTTATATATGGGTACTTTCGGTTTCTCGGTTCCGTTCGGTTCGGTTCGATTTGGTTTTGTTTTTGAGAACCGTGGATAATAACATTTGAACCCATTCAGTTATAATTCACTACTTGAAACCTACCCAAATTCTAAAATTTCGGTTCGGTTCGGTTCCGGTCACCCTTTTGATTAATAAAATAATACAAAGAAACATTTTATATTAGTGGCATCTGGCAAATTTCTTCTAAGACAAAACTAGAGTGATTTTAAGGGGATGTGATGTGATCGTGGTGGGAGTTGAAAAGTCGATGCTGTAAGAAATACAGTATGACAGTTATCATCATTGCCCAGTTACCACTAGCCAGTTTCTTTTTCTTACTTCTAAATTTATTTTATTGGTGATGATTCATTGATTCGTTAAAAATTAAAAATAGAAATAATTGATGATGATTTTGTAATCAAGGACTGAAATCTGACTTGACCCTATCATTTTCCATTTGGGTGTGTATCTTCATGGATCCGTTGCTTGTCATCTTCTCCTTCTTCCTTGTTCTACTCCCTAACGCGTCTTGCTGCTACAGAGAGGAGCAAGAAAGGGACCGAATCTCGCACCTCCCAGGCGAACCCAACGATGTCCCTTTCTCACACTTCTCTGGTTTCATCACGGTGAACGAGACAGCAGGAAGAGCGCTCTTCTACTGGCTCACCGAGTCGCCGCCGAGTCAACAGCCCGAGTCGAAGCCCCTTGTCCTCTGGCTCAACGGTGGCCCTGGCTGCTCCTCCGTCGCATATGGCGCCGCAGAGGAAATCGGACCCTTTAGGATCAATCCAGATGGCAAAACCCTTTACCACAATCCCTACGCTTGGAACAAACTCGCGAATTTGCTCTTCCTTGAATCTCCAGCTGGTGTTGGTTTCTCGTATTCCAATACCACCTCCGATCTGTACACTGCCGGAGACGAGAGAACCGGTAAACTCTAATTTTCATTGCTTTTCTTTTGACTTGGACTAATTTCTGTGTAAAATTTACAGCTGAAGATGCCTATGTATTTCTTGTGAAATGGTTTGAGAGGTTTCCGCAATACAAGCACAGAGAATTCTACATCGCTGGAGAAAGTTATGCAGGTCATTATGTTCCTCAGTTGTCACAAATTGTTCATCGGAAACGCAATCCTGCTATCAACTTCAAAGGCTTCATTGTAAGCCCAAAAATTCCATTCCAAAACAAAAAGCAAAAAAAAAATTCCTTTTGTGAAATTATCTTCCGATCTTTTAGGTGGGGAATGCTGTGATTGATGACTACCATGATTTCGTGGGAACTTTTGAGTATTGGTGGACTCATGGGTTGATATCTGATCAAACTTACCACAATTTACGGATAACTTGTGAATTCGTGTCATCTGAGCATCCATCTCAAGAATGCATCAAAGCTATGGAAGCTGCAGACTCTGAGCAAGGCAATATTGATCCTTATAGTATTTACACTCCCACTTGTCAGCAGGAGGAGGCTTCAGCTCTAAGGTCCCGCTTCTTGAGCGTTCGTCATGTCAGTTTTCCATCACCCAATCCAATTCTCTTTTTAGTCCTCAGAGTGCATTTGACAAAATTGTAATATTTATCTTGAAATCAGCCATGGATGTGGAGAGCATATGACCCCTGCACAGAGAGATACTCTGACATATATTTCAATTCACCCGAGGTTCAGAAGGCGATGCATGCTAATGTGACTGGACTTGCTTATCCATGGCAAGGATGCAGGTAAAACAAACAAACAAACACTGGTTTGTGTTCAAATAGTCTTCCATGTGAAGTGACATTTATAGTATGTGTTGTTTATTACAGTGACATAGTTGGAGAGAAATGGGCAGATTCTCCACTATCAATGCTTCCAATCTACAAGGAACTGATTGCCGCAGGGCTTAGGATATGGGTTTTCAGCGGAGACGCTGATGCAGTGGTTCCGGTTACTGGAACACGATACTCCATTAGAGCACTCAAGTTATCACCAGTCTCCAAGTGGTACCCTTGGTACCAGAATGGACAGGTTGGTGGGTGGAGCCAAGTTTACAAAGGGTTGACTCTGGTCACAATACATGGAGCAGGACACGAGGTTCCTCTTCACCGTCCCTCTCAAGCCTTTCTTCTTTTTCAATCCTTTCTCCAGAACAACCCTTTGCCAATGCAACTCTAAGATTTAAGACTTTTGTAACTGAACTGAAGCCTTTTCTACTTTCACTTCATTGCCACGTCCCTTACTTTCACTTTCTGTGTCTGGTTTGTGCTATCCATTTGCACCTTCATGTCTTCTTCTCTTGTTTATTTTAAAAACCGTTTTGAGTAAATATTAATTTAGTTCATACCGTTCCCATATTGTGTTAAATATTGAGTCTTGTCTGTCGGTGTGTGTTGCTTAGCTGCTACCATTGACTCGAGACTTTCCGTTGCTTTTCTTGGTACACAAGAAAACTGCCACGACTCACTTTCTTTATTTCTATAAAGGATGGTCTAGTTTTAGGGAATGCATTTAATTTGGCACATGGTATCCTCTTTCGGATTCCTCGTCTTTTTATATATATATATATGCTTTTCTTTTTAGTTATCCGTTGATGTGAATTGTGAAAGACAAGAATTCCAAAAAAAAAAGGATTGAAAAAGGAAAAACCCCAATTCGACAAATCTGTTTCAATCTAATCATCCTTCTCTTTTTTTTTTTTAGGGAAAGAAAGATAATACAAGTAAAGCCCTTGTAAACACTACAATGGAATATAATATTTACACTTCTAAAAACAAAACCCCCAACTCAACTAGTATATCAAAAGTCCGAACCGAGCTGTTTTTTTTATTATTTTCTTCTAAGTGTTTTCTTTTGGAGATTATTAATTGAACAGTTTTGATTAGATTTATCCAAACTGTAGATTTGTATTGTAAAAACACACATATATATACAAGATATAAACAACAAAAGTGGGACAAAAGGAACCCAAAAATAAAGGTTATGGTCCGACAAAATCGGCATTAGGTGAAACTAAAATGCAAAATATGAACGGACAAGCTATTAAATGTCAAACAAAATCGGCTTACCAATTAAACCAACTCAATTAACTAATTATTTGTTTTAATAAGTATTTTATATGGTTACCGTTTACAAGGACTTGCAAAACAAACTTTACATTAAAAGTCCCTTCTCCATACGTCTAGCACCTCTCCATGTGAAATACATGACTAAATTACGGTGTAAGCAAGAAATATCTAGCTTTTAAGTCAGCTGTAATATAAAAATGTCATGAACTTACGAAACCACTAATTTGAACAGTGGAGTTTACTATTACCACAATGGCAATAATGTAACGATAACAAAAGACTACAACACACATGATATAATTATCAAGCTGAGATAGGCATACACGAAATCTCAGTTTGAGAAGCACAATAACTAATGTGAAGAAAACTAGAGTAATACAAGAGAGTAGTCAAAAATACTCGATTTACAAGTAAGCTATTTTGACTATATACATTATGATCAACGGTCTAAGAATATACAAATATTAAATACACCACATGATACGTAAAAATGGCATAAGTTGACAACGACCCTCGTTTATAAAATTGCCAAAATATTCTATAAAATCATCGAGGTGGAAAAATGAGAGACTCCCAAGAAACTAACAAACGAAGAAAATACAAACACAAGAAAAAGCTCTATTCATTTATTTGATGTGATGATGAGCACAAGAAGCAGGAAGTGGGTAATAGAGCTATATCAATGTATATGTTTACTATGGATGGTCATTGCACTATTAGAGGGAGTGATGAGTAGTAGTGATGATGGTAAGGAGCAAAAGATGAAGGACAAGATCATCTCTTTACCAGGCCAACCTTCTCACCTCAATTTCTCTCAATTCTCTGGCTACGTCACTGTAGATTCCGTGGCTGGACGGTCTCTTTTTTACTGGCTAACCCAAGCCCCTTGGCCCAGCGGCACCAAGCCCCTAGTCCTTTGGCTCAATGGTGGCCCTGGGTGCTCCTCCATTGCCTACGGTGCATCCGAGGAGGTTGGTCCCTTTCGGGTTAATCCCGACGGGAAGACTCTTCGTCTAAATCCCTATGCTTGGAACAAAGGTAAGCTTCAATTTATATTTGTCTCTAAATTTTTTATTTAGAGTTATGCAAAGAATTTAAATCATAAATAACTCAGCCAACTCATGACCACAAAAAAAAAAAAACTCAGCCATTAATTATATGCAGTTGCAAATTTGTTATTTTTGGATTCACCTGCGGGGGTTGGTTTCTCTTACACAAACACTTCGTCGGACGAGCTAACCGTAGGAGACAAGAGGACAGGTCTAATATATATATATATATATATATATATATATATATATCTAGTTTCATGATTATAAGAAAGTGTTGTTAATTAATTGCATTACTAATTGATAATCTATAAATGATGTGAAATGTTGGGACAGGTGAGGATGCCTACAAATTCTTGGTTAGATGGATGGAGAGGTTCCCTGAGTATAAGAAAAGGCCATTTTATATCGCCGGCGAGAGCTATGCTGGTACTACTTATCTTTAAATAATATTTTTCATGTGAGAATACTAAGCAATTGAACCAAATGATTGTGGTTGTTGACCTAATATAACTGCTTATGCATAAGACATGATGGACTTCCCGGTCCATACATGCACATGCATGATTCATGAAGCATGCATGTAATTGAACCCACAAATCCTAACCCAAAAAAAAAAAAATCAATGTATACGGTTAATAATGATACTCAATGTGATATTAATTATCGCATTGGCTTGTCTTGTGTGTGGTGGGTGACTAATTAGGACATTATATTCCGGAGCTAGCTGAATTGATCATCAACCGTAACAAGCGTTCCAGGAATCCCATTATCAATCTAAAAGGAATTCTGGTAAGCAATCTATATTTTTTATATATACTAATTAATTTAGAAATCAATTGTTAAATATATATACTTTTGGTACTAATTAAAATGCAAGATGGGGAATCCTCTGGTGGATGACTACAATGACAACAAAGGAATGCATGACTACTGGTGGAACCATGGGCTCATATCGGACGAGAGCTACATGGAACTGACCAAATGGTGCCTAAACGACTCCATCCTCTTCCCCAAACCCAACTGCGATGCTGCTCTCAACCAAGCATTCTCTGAGTTTGGTGACATCGACCCTTACAACATCAATTCACCTGCCTGCACCAAGCATTCATCATCAAATGCGGCATATTGGCGATATAGAGGGAATGACGAGTGCGTTGTGGGATACACACGCAAGTACATGAACGATCCCAATGTGCATAAGTCTTTCCATGCTCGTCTCAACATCACCCCTTGGACTCCTTGCAGTCGTGTCATAAGAAAAAATTGGCAAGACTCACCCAAGTCCATGCTTCCCATTCTTAAGAATCTTCTTCTTAAATTTCGTCTCCGCATTTGGATTTTTAGGTATACTAGTAATTTAATATGTACATACACATGTTGTCGAAAAAAAAAACACTTAAATTTTTGTTGAAACTATATAGTGGGGACATGGACGCAGTGTTGCCGTTAAGTGGGACGAGGCATTCAATAAAAGCAATGAAGCTGAGGAGCAGCAAAAGATGGTCTCCATGGTACCATTCACATGGCATGGTGGGAGGGTGGAGTCAAGTTTACGAGGATGGCTTGCTAACGTACGCGACGGTTAGAGCCGCTGGGCATGAGGTGCCATTGTCTCAACCTCGTCTTTCTCTTTTCCTTTTTACTCACTTCCTTGCCAACCACTCCCTCCCCTCCTCTTCTACTTAGTTACTTCTTTCTCCCTCATTCACTCTTTCTCTTTTTCTTCTCCCTCTTACACTTTAGTGAATTTGGTAAACATCACTTGCTTCTCTTATTCATCATATTGTACCTAGAAATTTAAGGTACTATTACATATTACATACGTTTTCCTATTTTTATTTCATTTTTGTATATTTGAATATAATATTTTAAAGTTGTATTTTTTTTGTAACTGTTCAGTTTGGATTGCCCCAAACTACTATTCCTTTCCAAAATATTACATTGTAATTACATATAGATTGTACACGACTTCCTGACCATGTGTACATTTGACTACATGTTGTCTACCTGATTTTTCTAAATATGACATGATTAACATGTTCAATAAGAATATGTTGAAATATACATAACCATGTGTTAGCTAGGTCAACCGATGTCCTCAAAAAACATCTATTATATTATATGTTACTAAATAGTTGTCGATGAAATCTTAACCATGTGTTCACCTTCTAAGCTGTCTACGAATTCCTGACCATGTAAGTTTGGTCATTCGTTGTTCACTTGAAACGTATAACATATGATATCATCTAGGTAGTGTCAACGAATTGCTGACAATGTATGTTTACACTTGGTAGGACACACATGAAATGTTGGTCGGCTGTCCATGAATTCTTGAATTTGTATACGCTTGATCACATGCTGTCCACCTAAGTAGTCATATGACTTGATTATCGTATGTTTTCACGAATTAGCTAACCATGTATACATTTGGTAGGTTTTCCATGTAATGATGATCATGAGTTTGCTACGTCACCTACTTTCCACATGAACCATATGACATAAAATGATATTTTTTTCATGAATTTATGACCACACATACATTTGATAGACTGTCTACATGAGTCACATGAGGCCAATTTGTTTTTGAATTCTGGATTATTGGTCGAATATAGCCCAATTGCGGTGGTCCCCTTATGCCGACACATGATCGCCGCGAATCTATCCATCTTTTAGAAAGTGGTAAATTGAAGAGAAAAAAATATGTTGGAGAACGAAATGAAGAAAAAAAAATAGAATAAGGATTATAATTGTAATCTACACTACATTAGGAATCACAAAACATACAAATTTCAAATCAAACAACAAAAGATACATGTTTGACTATTATGATTTCTAAAATATACATTGAATAGGTTGCATATACATTTGGATGTTTTTGTAGTTGGGCCTAACAACTATTTTTAGACCTTCTGGTTATTTACAATGGATTCAAAAACCACTAAAACACTTTTTTTTTTATTTTTTTTATAAAAGAAGACTTAAAACAAATAAATATTTTTATCAAAGCAGAAATACAAAAAAAAACTAAATAAAAAGATTATGGAAACAAAACAACATTGTTTGAATGAGGAACTTGGGCTATGATACCACATATGATACAAGCTCCCAAGGTCTTAATGTAATAAATGTTGGATTTCTAGCTAGTTCAAAGACCTCTCTAACTAACCCGGGATAGGATGAATGGTAGAGATAGATCGCAAAACCACAAAAAGTGTGAAATTTTGGTGATACTTCTTAGATACTTTAGACTCGGACGTGCTCACGAAAAGTAGAGAGATGGTTTTAACTAAAACAACAATTTTTATCAATAAAGGTGAAAGAAAATGACTACAATTCAAGACATTAAATAGCAAGGTATTAAAAGATAAAAACTAAAAGAAAAACACATTCAACCTTAAAAAATGAAAAGAAAATAAAGACACAACAAGCAAATAAAAAGTTACCCATTAGACATTACACAAAATTAGTCAAAACAGGGAAAGTTAATCTCTTAGGAGGGGGTATTTTAAAAGAGCTGAAGAAAATTCAATTAGTTATAAATTTTAAAGTATTTTATGAGAATTCATTGAATTTCATCAAAATGACAGTTTAAACCTCATAATTTGTCCTTTACATTTTTGTTCTTGAATTCTATTAAATTCCATTCAAATGACAATACTATAAAAGTCATCATAAGATTGAATAACACTAAAATTTAATAGAATTCAAAATTCCATCAATCTAATAGCATTATAATTTAATAGAATTTAAAATTCCACCAATTAAATAACAATGAAATTATAAAGAATTGCCTACTCTTTCAAATTATTTTAAATTATTCAATTGATAACCCATCTTAGTCTTCAGTCTTGATATTTCTTGACATAGAGATACTCCACTTGATCCATAAACTTCTTAAACTCCTTCAAGACTGAGAGAAACCGTGTTTAGGTGGGCAACAAGTCGGACATGAGTAGGGTCCATTTGGTGTTATCATAAATTTAGAAGGTCTATCGGATATGTGCTCAATGTTTGACTTGTCCTAAGAGATCGGTAAGGGTTCTCTAGGAGATCTTAAGTGTTCTAAAAAGACGACTCGAAAAAATTCATTTTGATGGGTGGTTCGTCTCTTGGATTTCTCTGAGCAGTGACCATTTAGTGGAAGAGAACCTTCAATTGGGAGTTCTCGGATAGAGTTTGGCGCATTGCTTCAAAAAGATAAAGGATGACCTTGTCCGTAAAGAAGAGTGAAGATAGTAAGTCATTATATTTGTCGCTTAATTTTTTTTAATTTAAATATGCTCTATCGTGGTTTCGGTTAATGAAATCAAATTTCAAAATTCAATAGTATAGTGAATGTGAGATGATTCGAAATGTTTTCTTTTTTGTGCAATAGATGTGTACAATTTAAATTCAAATTTTTTTAGCCGTTTTCGTTACGAATAAACTAAGAACTTCTCCAATGAAGCGACATTCACATGTTCTTTATAATATCTTAAAGCCTCTTATTATGATATATAATGTGTATATTGGGTTTGTATAGTGATTAGGCCCATAAGTATTAGGGTAAACTGATCGTTTGTAATCGAATATATATATATATATATATATATATATATATATTCTTGTATATGTAAAGTTATAATCTAACAATTCAGTTATCTAAAACTACATGGATACATGAGCCTCTCATCACATGACGAGTAATCTAGAATTTTTAACGAATCTAGTCTCTATTCCGCCTTGTGCGGTGTGTTTTGCTAATGGTAGTAGAAAATTTTATTTGCAAATGAGAGTGTGGAGTTTCTCTTATCGTGTTATATTGACTAATGTGTTGTTTTTTTTGTCTTTGAATTGCACATTGCTTTATGTCTTGAAGTTTTTGAAGCAGACATGTTGGCTGGCTTTGTTTTCTAACACTATGTTTGTGTTACAGGACCGTTTCACGAGGACTTTGATTGGAACCGGTGAAGTGTGATGGGGTGTTCTATCTTATGGATGTGGTATCAGCAAAGAGTCATAAAGTCAAGGTTTCAGTGGATCAAGGCTTGTGGCATCATCGTCTAGAACATCCGAGTTTTTATGTGCTTTCGGCGTTACCTATGTTGTCTTCTTTTTCCAAGTCTATTTGTTTAGATTCTTGTTATGGCTATTTTAAGACAAAACAAACTCGAGAGGTTTTCTAAGAAAGTTCTAATAAAGCTAAGGAATGTTTCTCTCTTATTCATTGTGATGTTTGGGAGTCATATCGGATTCCGTCTTCGTGTGAAGCGGTTTATTTTCTTACTATTGTCAATGACTTCTCTAGAGCAGTATTGACATACTTACTCTTAGAGAAATCTCAAGTACGTGGTTTGCTAACAAAATTTCTAGCATACGCAGAGAAAAAATTTAGTAAACAAGTAAAGATTGTTAAGACTGACAATGGAACATAGTTCATGTATATCTCTCCTTATTTTCGTCAACTTGGGATTGTTCACCAAACCTCTTGTGTGGCCACTCTACAATAAAATGGTCGGGTAGAATGCAATCATTGCCATCTTCCTAATTTGGCTCGTGTTTTAGTGTTTCAAGCAAGTGTGCCTACAAAGTTTTGCAGAGAAGCAGTATTTACGGCATCTTACTTGATCAATCGTACTCCAATGAAGTTACACAATGGCAAGACACCATATTAGTTTCTTCATGGCTGTCCTCTGATGTTAAATCACTTGTGAGTGTTTGGCTCAGGGTTCTATGCACATCGTTCTTCTTGAGATAAAGATAAGTTTTGGGAACGAAGTCGTTTTTGTGTGTTTGTTGGTTATAAAGTTGGTAAGACGGGCTGGAGAGTTTTTGATATTGAAAGAAATGATATCTTGGTATCTCGTGATGTGGTGTTTAGGGACGATGTTTTTCCTTTTGCTAAGTCATCTCATGTACCTTCCTCATCTCTTACCTCATCTCCTTAGGTTAGTGATGACGATTAGACATCGTACTTTTATTGTAGCTATCTCTGCCAAAATGGAACCCAAACACTTCAAAGAGATTGTTAAAGTTAATGTGTGTGTGATAATACGATGGTGAAAGAAATTGATGTTCAAGAGGCTGCTCAAACTTGGGACATCACAAACTTATCTAAAGGCAAGACAACAATAGAAAGTCAATGAGTCTATAAGATTAAGTACAATGCAAATGGCAAAATTGAGCGTTATAAGGCTCGGTTGGTTGCTCAAGGTAATACCAAGGTAGAAGGAGAGGATTATGAGGAGACATTTGCTCCAGTTGTGAAGTTGACTATGGTTCGAGCATTTCTTCAGAATGTTACTACTAAAGGTTGGGAAGTTTTTCAAATGGATGTCAATAATGTTTTTTTGTATGGTGATCTCGAAGTGGATGTATATATTATGTTGCCTCTAGGGTTCCACCACACTCATCTGAGTAAGGTATGCCGTCTTCGAAAGTTATTGTAAGGACTCAAACAGACACCACGGTGTTGGTTGAAAAAGTTGTTAGATGCGTTGCTTCATTTTGGGTTTGTCCAGTCGTGTGAGGATTACTCGTTGTTCTCATATACATGAAAGGAGATAGAGTTGCGTATATTGATTTATGTGGATGATCTGGTTATTTGTGGGAATGAATATGGTGAAGAAGTTCAAGTGGTATTCGAGATGTTTTCCGATGAAGGATCTTGGAAAATTAAAGTATTTTTTGGGTATTGAAGTAAGTCGTGGTCCAGATGGTATGTTTTTTTGTCAACGCAAGTATGCTTTGGATATTATTGCTGATTTTGGTAATATAGGCTCCAAACCGGTTCATACTCCGTTGGAACATAATCATCATCTAGCCTCTGATGAGAGTCCATTTCTTGCCGATCCTAAGAAGTACATGCATATTGTTGGTCCTTTGATATATCTCACTCATACTAGACCCAAGTTGAGTTAGTCGGTTTTTATTTTTTTCTCAATTTATGCATAAGCCACGTGAGGCTCAGTGGACTGATGCATTGCTGATTGTTCGGTATTTGAAAGGTTTTCCAGGACAAGGTATTATTCTTCGGTCTGATGATGATCTTTCACTTATGATTTACTGTGATTCGGATTGGTAGTCGCGCCCCTCGACTTGTCGTCCCCTTAGTGCGTTTGTGGTTATGTTATGGAGTTCTCTGATTTTTTGGAAGACCAAGAAACAAAACACGGTGTCTCATTCATCAGCAAATGCTGAGTATCAGGCTATGGCTGCTGGTATTCGAAAGGTTAAGTGGTTGCGTAGGTTTCTTAAGGATTTGGGCATTAACCAGTCTAATCCTACCAGATTTTTCCGTGATAGCAAGGACGCTATCCAAATTGCTGCCAATCTGGTGCTTCGTGAGGGTACAAAGCACATAGAGTCAGATTGTCATGTTGTTTGTGATGATGTTGAAAATGGTACGATTGTTACTCATCACATTGACACTAATGATCAGGTTGCAAATTTTTTGACTAAAGCTCTTGGTCGTCCTAAGTTTGAAGATATACTATCCATGTTGGGCGTTCGTGACCTTCACGCTCCAACGTGAGGAGAAGCATTGGGTTATAATGTGTAATTGTGTATATTGGGTTTGTATAGTGATTAGGCCCATAAATATTAGGGAACACTGATTATCTAAAACTATAGCTCCAAAAGATGCTTAAACGACAAAGTGCATGAGTCTTATCCCATCTTCTAATTACATAACTGAATCCTTCATGCTAATAAGCAACCGAATCAAGGCTTCTAAGATTGAAATTTAAGACTCAGATATTTTTGTATACCGGATCACACACAAGGTTGACTTGTGTTGACTCTTGGTTCGTTGGCGTGACTTTTATTCTGAGGCATATTCTGCGATGTGGTGAGGGTCGGACATCTCGTGAAATGAATTGACTCGGAAGATTTAGTTTATTAATATGCAAGGTGACAAAATGATCTTTAGTGAATTTATTAATGGTTCGAAGCGTTTTTACAAGAGAAAAAGAAAGAAGCTTTTTGAGAAGAGTCGCGATGCAGATATCAAAGTTTAACACATGTTGAAAAAGTCGTTGAAAATGTTAAACCTGATCTAAGTTCGAGCATTACTATGTTTTTATAGTAGTGTGGTCAGGTCTTAGCCACCGGTCACTAGGCAGGTCTAATCCGAGACTAGACCTCGTCGTAGGCCTACTTTTCCCCCCATGACGTGACGTTTGTGTCGTCCTCGGCTTACTTCTGACACTGAAAATGTGTGATGTGACGACACATCACTTCGAATTTGGTCTCTTGGAGGTCGGGCTTGCACCACCTTGATATGACTTCCGAGGCTTCTATTGCGCCGAGGCCTGACACTCTAGTGGGCTTCCTTAACATGGGCCCGACTTGTTCTTTGGGTTATGGACCTCCTACAATTTGGGTTTGGGAGTTATGCTAAACCACCCCCAAACAATATTGTGAACTAGTATTCTAAATCGACTTCAACTTTTTCTTCGTGATGGCACGCAAACCGTCTTTCATCCTACCTTTGCTTCCTCCGTCAACTCCGTTTATGCCGTGTTTCTTCTCCACCGCCTCTAGGAAAATCTGAGAATGGAGAGAAGCTGACATTGATCGCTGAGATCTCTAAGCGCATATTTTAAAATGCGATAGATTAGATCGTGAGCTTTATTGCCTTCAAGCAATTCCATAAGCATGTGTTGACCAGTGAAAGACGGCCGGTGAGAATATGAAGGATCACTACTTCCTGATTCTAATATCTTTGACCCTTCTTTCTTGCTTGGAATCAAAATTAATTTGAAATTCAGTTCGTACGGATCGATTCTCCACTATTGTTTTAGCCGATGCCGCTGCTCGATGGTGTCTCTACGACATTGTTGTGGATGATGGTTGTGGTTTCATGGAAAAGATTATGGCGTCGTGGCGTGCTATCGACACCCGACGAATCTTCGATTACAGGAGGAAGAAAGAAGACTAAGGGAGAGAGAAAAAAGAAAATAATAATAATTTGTTACAAAAGTCAAATAAATGAGATATCACGTTTTTCGTATTTTACATATATTTTCTATAATTTAGATGAAATCCACACGTCACTATGCGTGCATAGTAAATCCTACTTTTTACCTCTATATAAGTAATCGAAATCGATCGATGTAATTCACAATTCAATAGAATCTTCTATACGAAGAAAAACATTCTAAGTATCTTGCTTTCGTCACGGATATAATATTTTCTTTTATATTTATTATTTATCTTTATGATAAAATACCATTTAATTATAACACGTTATCTTTATGATAAAATATCATTTTATTATAACACGTTATCAGCATGATCACTGTATAAATATACTGAGTAAATATATATATATATATATATATATATATTATAATAGACGTTATGTCGCTTCAATAACAATTTATTATTTACATGATGATTGTTTAACGCATCACCATTTGCTTAATAATATGGGAAGTTTTTTCGTCCCGGTATTAATTTTATTTCATGGTTGTTGAATGTATCATAAATATTTATTTACTGTTATATCATGGACGACTCAGCCGCCACTAATTATTTATTCTATATATTGTTATATCATAGACGGCTGAACCGCCGTTAATGATTTTTTTATGTAGTTGATTTAGTCACCACAATATTGCTATTAAACTAAGTTTATATTATGATTCTAATATATTAATTTTAAACTAAATATGTATAACTTTATATTTTGACGGATTAAATTTGACTGTTTAATTATGAATCCTTGATTTAACATCGATTTTTGTTTTTCACCGTAACAGTCACAAAAATTTTTTTGAAAATTTTCCACTTTTCAAACGGCTATTAACAGTGTTTTTTTTATAAAAAAAATCTACAAAAACATATTTTACTCATTTCACCAAACTTAACCATTTTGAAACTCTCAAACATTTTTCTAAGAAAATCATTTAGTTTTTATTTTGTAAGAAAAATGTTTTGGTTTTTGATAAACTTATCATTATGTGTAATTTTATTATTTGTTTATGGTCTTCTTCGGAGGAATTTACCCTTGAAAAAATAACCACAAATATTGCATTGCTTTTTTATGTAATAATGTTGTCTGTAATCGCTATACTTATTAAAATATATGGTTCCTTTTAATTAATATTAATGATATTTTGATATCTTTATTTTTAGAGAGTCAATGAAAAATATCGAGAAACTCAAGTTCCGAGCCCTAAACATACACTAATACCAATTACATATCTGAAGGAATTTTGGTGTAGATTTTAAAAATTTTCTAAAATCCTAATGATTCCTTTTAGTCCTTTATATCATGTTGATTGAATCTATGTTATCAGATCTCGATCATACCTGGAGTTTATGAGCAGCGAAATTGATCAGGATGTCGAGATCAGGAGCGCCTCAGATGCTGCGCCTCTACAGAAAGTCCACACACACACAAACTGGATCACCGGGATGCTAGTGCCGGAAAAGCTCTCAGGATTCTGTGTTTTAAGGTGGCTGCAGATCTAAGTCTAACTGAAAAATTTCGTGCCTCTATATCTTATATAGGGACCACGAAAACCTAATTAATAATCGGACTAAACCGATCATTAATTAGATCATTAAACCAAACCAGTCGGTTTGATTTCAGTCACTGTGTCGATCGACACAACTACTTGTGTCGGTCGACACACTTAGCCAAAACACATAGTAATGTATATCAAATATACATCAACTTGATCATTACATTTATGATCAATCCCAATCTTGTTTATCCAGTTTGCTTAGGTGTGTGATCCTGTAGGACCATATAATACTAGCAATGAGTTCATAACTCATAAGTTATAAGCGGCTTCTAGCAAAGCATTATAACTACCTAGTATCACATGATAGTCTTATCTCGACTTCATAACTATATTAGAGTGAATACAAGTATGATATCCATGACATTCCCTTCAATATCTTGGACCACAAATGTCTAATTACATCTGTAATCTTTGAATTTATCAAATACGAGAAAGGAGATAAACACTTCGAAGGCCCAAGAAAAGGCAAAATCGGTGATGTTCCTTAGAAGACACCTTGATGAAAGCATCATGTATGACTATGCACACAAGTGAGATCCAAAAGAGCTATGAAAGTCCCTAAAGGATCGTTTTGATCATCAGAAGGACATAACCCTTCCAATTGCTCGGGACTAATGGCAAAGCCTGAGATTTCAAGATATTGACAAACTGATAAATTACAACTCTTCTATGTTGAGCATTGTGGCCAAGCTGAGGTACTGTGGTGAAACCATCACCGAATCTCAAATGCTTGAGAAGATGTAGACGACGTTCCACAAAAACCACATTATCCTACAACAACAATACATGATGCAAGGGTACATTAAATTTCGGATTTAACTGTGGCTCTTCTAGTAGCAGAAAATAATAATTAGCTTGTTAGTAAGAATCACAAGTCCCGACCTACCGGATCTAAGATATTACCTGAGGTGATTGCGTTAGATGTTAAAAATCCGCCAAGGGATAAGAAAGCTTTTCAGGGTCGTGAACGTCGAGACAATCACAGACGTGAGGGAAATTACAACCCACAGAACAGGAATCCATACCAATGGAGCCGCTCCGAACATCTTCCCAAGGGGAAAGAAGTTTAAGGAAGCACCTCTCAAAAGGGTGACGAATTTTGCTTCAGGTGCGGTACCAAGGGACATTGGTATAAAAAATGCCGAACTCCTAAACATCTTTGTACTTTATATAAAGAATCCGCCAAGGGAAAAAGAAAAGAGGTTAACCTCATAAAACAGTTCGAGGGCATAACGGATCTGGAGTCTTCCGACTTTGAAAATGGTTACGATACCAAACTCATGGAAGAATAAAGTACCTATATGGACTCTCGAATTTCCATAAAATTGTTGAATGCTTTAAACATTTAATGTTTTTACTTGTTATGAATAATTTCTATATGATTTTGAATTTCATGAATAAAATGTTTTCTACTTATTAATTGTTTGTGTTTACCTCAAAAATGGATCGCTATACAAATGGAATAATATCCAAGAAAAATGTTAGAGACATGTGTATAGCAGATAGTGGAACAACGCACACTATCCTAAAGAATAAGAGATATTTCTCTAAATTAAAACCAACAAAGGTTATTGTGGATACAATATCAGGTCCAACTAACTTGGTCGAAGGAACTGGTGAAGCCAGCTTCACCTTGCCTAATGGCACGAAATTCTCGATAAATAGTGCATTGTTTTCTCCGAATTCTAAAAGGAATTTTTTTGAGTTTCGAAGATATATATCTTCATGGATATGACACTCAGTCTGCAACTGAGAATGGAAAGAAGTATTTGTATATCACTTCTGAAAAATCAGGAATGAGGCAAGTGTTAGAAAAGATACATAGACTTTCTTCTGGTTTGCATCATATTTATATAGATGCAATTGAATCACACCTTGTGGTCAAAAGATATCCTGAATATTTCACACTTTGGCATGATCGCCTTGGTAATCCATACACCACGATGATGCGAAAAATCATAGAGAACTCATATGGACATTCATTGAAAATCCAAGAGATATATCAGGGGAATAAAATGACATGTGCTGCATGTTCTCCCGGAAAATTGATTATAAGGCCATCGCAAGCCAAAGTCAGCACTGAATCACGAATTTTCCTCGAACGGATTCAAGGTGACATTTTTGGACCTATACATCCACCATGTGGACCATTCTACTATTTCATGGTAGTGATTGACGCGTCCAGTAGATGGTCACATATTTATCTTTTATCATCTCGAAATATGGCATTTGCGAGATTTCTAACTCAGATAATCAAACTAAGAGCTCAGTTTCCTGATTATCCAATCAAAAGAGTTAGAATAGATAATGCAGGTGAATTCACATCCCAAGAATTCAATGATTATTGTATGGTAACGGGAATTAATGTTGAACATCCAGTGCCTCATGTTCATACACAAAATGGATTGGCTGAATCATTGATTAAACGTCTGCAACTAATTGCAAGACCACTGATTATGAGATCAAAACTCCCAGTCTCTGTATGGGGACATGCCATTTTGCATGCTAAAGAACTTATACGCGTAAGACCAAGCGCATATCATAAGTATTCTCCATTACAGTTAGCTTTTGGCCGAGAACCAAATATTTTTCTAATCTAAGTATCTTTGGTTGTGCTGTATATGTGTCTATTGCACCTCCACAACGTACAAAGATGGGACGACAAAGAAGGATGAGAATCTATGTTGGTTGTATTCTCCATCGATTATACGATACCTAGAACCGCAAACTGGCGATGTTTTAACGGCATGCTTTGTGGATTGTCACGTTGATGAGAAAGAATTCCTGGTTCTAGGGGGGAGAAAATAAACAAGTAGGAAAAGATATAAAATGGTACCATCTCTTTTACACCTTGATCCTCATACAAAATAGTCAGAACTGGAAGTTCGAAAAATTATGCATTTGCAGAGTATTGCAAATCAGCTATCTGATGCTTTTGCAGATACCAAAACGGTAATCAAATCACATATACCAGCTGTAAATACTCCTGCTCGTATTGAGATCCCATAAAAACGTGGAAGAGCAGGTGACACACGTGAGTCTCGAACACGTTTGAAGCGTGGTAGACCCGTCAGTTATAAGGATAAGAATCCTAGAAAGCGAAAGGAAGTTAAAAGGTATAATGATCCAAAATTACAAAAAGTATTTTGGAAGAAACGAATGATGAAATTAATGGCGATGTAGAGCATCATGAACCTGAAGAAAATCATGAGATTTCTATAAACTACATTCACAATGGAAAGATGTGGATCGAAATAAGATGAATGTTGTTGATGATGTTTTCTTATACCTTGTGTCAAAAGAAATAGATGAGGAAAATGAAGATCCAGAGCCAAAGTCTGCATATGAATGTCAATAGAGACATGACTGGATAAAATGGAAAGATGCAATACAAGCTGAACTTTATTCGCTTAACAAAGGAAGTGTATTCAGACCTATCGTACTGACTCCCGCAGATGTGAGACTGGTTGGATACAAATGGGTTTTTGTTTGAAAAAGAAATGAGAAAAATGAGATTATGAGATACAAAGCTCGTCTCGTGGCTCAAGGTTTTTCTCAAAGACCCGAAATCGATTATGAGGAGACATATTCCCCCGTCATGGATGCAATCACATTTATATTCTTGATGAGTTTAGCGGCATATGAAAACGTATAGATGCATCTCATGGATGTCGTTACGGCATATTTATATGGATCATTATATAATAATATCTATATCAAAATCCCAGATGGATTTAAAATACCGGAAGCTTTAAGCGCTAAACCTAAAGAGTACTGTGCAATAAAATTGCAAAGATTATGGGTTAAAATAATCTGGACGGATGTGGTATAATCGTCTTAGTGATCATTAAATAAAAGAAGGATATGTGAACATTCTTATATGTCCATGTGTTTTCATTAAGAAAACAACATCCGAATTTGTAATAATTGCAGTGTATGTTGATTATCTAAACACTATCGGAACTCAAGAGGAAATACATAAAGCATCAAACTATTTAAAAGGATAATTTGAGATGAAAGATCTCGGAGAAACAAAGTATTGTCTTGGCCTACAAATTGAGCATTATGAAGAGGGTATATTTGTACACCAATCCACATACACAAGAAGAGTGTTAAAAAGATTCAATATGGATAAGAAAACTCCACTTAGCACTCCTATGGTTGTTAGAGCACTTAATGTTGAAAGTGATCCATTTCGACCACATGAGGAAAATGAAGAGGTACTTGGTCATGAAGTACCATATCTAAGTGCGATTGGAGCTCTTATGTACCTTGAAAATTGTGCTCGGTTAGATATATCATTTGCGATTAACCTATTGACAAGATTCAGTTCATCTCCAACGTGAAGGCATTAGAATGGGATTAAACATGTCTTTCACTACTTTCAATGGACTACTGACTTTGGATTATTTTATCCTAAGAACCCAAATGGTCAAATGATTGGTTTTGCAGATGCATGATATTTATCAGATCCACACAAAGCTTGATCACAAACTGTTTACGTCTTCATAATTGGAGGGACTGCTATTTCATGGTGTTCTTAGAAACAAATGCTTGTGGCTACCTCTTCGAATCATGCTGAGATCATTGCTCTTCATGAAGCAAGTAGAGAATATGTCTGGCTTAGATCAATAAGTCAACAACCAATCAAGTAGTGAAATCTGCGTAAATATGGAACCAACTATCTTATATGAAGACAATGTCGCATGTATTGCCCAGACAAATGAAGGATATATCAAAACTGATAGAACGAAATACATCCCTCTGAAGTTCTTTTCATACACCCAAGAACTTGAGAAGAACAAGGAGATAGAAGTAAGATATGTCCAATCATGTGACAATACTACATACCTCTTCAAAAAGTCACTACCCACCGCTTCATGTTCATAATATTGGAATGCGTCGTCAACGAGACCTATAAGGTACTCTCATGATCAGTCGAGGGGGAGCTGGTAGAGTTGTACTCTTTTACCTTCCTATGGTTTTTTCCAATGAGTTTTCCTGCAAAAGGATTTAAACAAGGCAACAAAAGACAAGCTACAATAGTGACACAGGTCTCCAAGAGGGAGTGTTACAAAATTCAAATAAATGAGGCATCACGGTTTTTGTATTCTACATATATATTATATAATTTAGGTGAATCTCACACGTGACTATGCGTGCATAGTAAATCTAACTTTTTTATCTCTATATAAACGATCGAAATCGATCGATGTAATTCAGAACTCAATATAATCTTCTATACGAAGAAAAACATATTCTTTCTATCTAAATATTATATTTTTTCACGAATATAATATTTTCTTTTTTATTTATTATTTAACTTTATAATAAAATATTATTTTATTATAACATAATTCATTTTCTTTCCTTTTTGTTTCATAAGTCTGGTGATTATTGTGCAGATGGCATTTAGGGTAGTAGTAATGGGACTAGACTCAGCTTTACACATTCAGACAGAGAAGACACCACAACAGTTAACACAGGTTCCACTAAACAAGTTTTGGTCCAAGACCAGTATTGGCCTGCATCACCGTGAGTTTTGCCGGGATTTGCTACCGCCATACAAACGGAAGAGAACAAAAGCCGAAATCCAAGAGATCAAAGCCATTCCAATGCAGGCAAACAAGGCGCTTGCAATTCCTTCACCCACTTGGTTGCAGAACTTGCCATAGATATTGCAAATTTTCATCCATTGTAGCTCTGGCTCACCGAGCTTCGCAAACGCCGCAGACTGTGCTGCTGCTCCAACACCAGCCACAGTCAAGTACGCTATGGCCTGCGTTTACAATTATAATTACAAAGGTCATTTCACAATTAAAAAAAAAGGTCTCGTTGCATTTTTACTTATTAAACACCAAATATTGTAAAAAAAAAAAAAAAAAACACCAAATATTGAAGATTTTAACGTAAACTCATGTAATGGAACTCAGATACCAACGCTAGACTTTTCAACATTATAGCAATCCGACAAACTCAGATCAAACTCTGAAAAAAAAATTAAACATTTAGACTCACCTGATCTCCAGAGAAAATGGCCCAAGCGAGAGGCTTGCTGAACAAAGCAGTCCCTTTCATCATACTCACCACGCAACGCACCACCTGCGCCAAAGAATAAGCCGCCGCTACGCCATTGACGACCACCAAAAACCTGCAAAGACTTAAACGCTAAAAAAGCAAATAATTATACAAATTTGGAAGCGCTTTAGTTATAAGGGATCCTACACAAGGGCCTTCATGTCCGTGTATTTGGCCGCCTTCTCGATGGTGAAGATCTCCTTAACTTCCATGTCTGTAGCAATGAGAAGCGCGGCTACGAGAGCGAGGGCACACACCCAACATCGTAGAATCAACTCCATCACTTTAACTTTTCGGTCGACCAGCTTCATGTTGCCTCCGGGACTGATTCCGACCCCCAAATGATTCATCTTTATCCTTAATTCTTATTCTATATTTATAAATGAAGAATTTCACAAAGCCATTAATTTGTTGTTTGTTGATGGTTGGCTTGGCTCCTTTTAGCAGAGCATTGTGTAAAGCAACCATTGGCTTAATTAGAAAAACAATCATATCTATATTAAATGAAAGTTACAATTCCAAAGAATATATACTTTAAAAGTTTAGAGCTCAAATCATTTACTGCTACCCGTGACCATCCCTATCCCTATGACTAGTTTGTTAATCATCATTTCCATATTTTACCATCCGTTTTTTTTCTTCCTAACAATTTGTATATGGGATAACTGATTTTATAGGGATAATAATGAGTTTATTCTTTACTTTAAAATAATGAAAATCATAGTTATCCCGATAAAAATATGATAAAGTTTAACTATGATAAAATCATAATTTTCCTTATAGATATGGTAAATGGCAAATGAACTTATTAAGTCAAGTCGAGAAATTATGTTTGAAGCATGATTTAAATTTAATTAAGGCCAGTTTAGTTCATTAAAAGGATAATCGAGTGATATTGGATTGACTTAACACGAGTTTAGGGTTTAAGAAAAGACTCCAATAGAAAATGAGGATTGAGAAATTCAATACTTCCACTATTATGATTTTATCATTTTCGTTCTATTTGTTATAAGTGAGTAGAACTCTCTTTAGATCTAGCGTTTTCAATAGAAAAATACATGAATTATTGACTTAGATTATTATCTACGGACTGATTTTAATAGGTTCTTCATGAGTTGTTGTTAAAGCTTGTTCTAGAGTTCCGAACTGGAACGTAAAATATTAGGTCGAATTTATACAAAGAGGTTTGATAGATTAACCTGATAGAACTTAGGTGAGTAAAACTGTCTTAAAACAAAGAAATTAGGCTAAAAGTTTCATGAACAAATAAAACTTTGAATTCAATACTTGTTAACCACACTAAATTTGAGAAGAAATTTTTTTAGGTCATAAAACAAAGTTAGTTATCACAAAGACAGCTTGATATTTAAAGCCTTAATGTTTTTAGTTCTAAACTGAACTAAGTAGAATCCTTAGTTATCGTCCATAGATTTTTTTAGTCCTTGATAACTTCCCTAGGCCTAGCATTTTGAATCCATTGGCTTTCTTTTAAGTCTTTTAATTTGTTTTGCATATTTTCACTGGTATCGTTTCAGCATATTCTGAAAAAATTTATTGTAATGCAACCGCTAGATCTCTGTATGTGGGATTTGATACCCTGTATAATACATCTTTCTTAATTGTGCAACTGCAATTATATTTAGGGTAAAACATAAATACCTCAACTTTTTTACATCATGTGACCTTTTTATGTTACCTTTAAAGCTTAAGATTAGGAATTCATCTAAAACATTTCTTTTTATTTTCTCTTAGTTATTCATGTGATTGTCTTTGCTTTTTCTTGTGTGTTAAGCAAACACTAATTGACGGAGGAGAATGCTCATAGATGAACATAGTTCGAATGAGTTCTACACTAGTCGATCTGCAATTATGTTAACCCCTCTATAGAGGCATGATTTCTTGCTTAATGACACCATCATCACAATGGTAAGACAAAGGAAGTTCAATGGATTGAGTTGTGAGCATCCAATGGAACACATTGAAGCCTTTGAGGATTTGGTTGAAAACGTCAAAGCTAATGGTGGTTCATATGTATGGCTATAATGTTAGTTTTTCCCACATTATTTAGGGGACATAGCTATGAGATGGCTCTTACAGTTGGAGCATGGATCGTTGAAGACTTAAGACGAGTAGTGCATTCTTGAATCACTTCTTCTCAATGACAATGACTGAAAAAATAATGAACATGATCCACATGTTTTACCAGTCGAGTTTGAAAACCCAACCTTCAATGAGGCATCATACATGTTCAAAGACTATTTGCGAGATTGTACTCACCATGGATTCAGTGACTTGCAGACTCTGATCATGTTCTTCAGGAGAATTAATTGGACGTATAAGATAGTACTTGATACAGTAAGTGGAGGCAATTTCCTAGAGAAATATGGAGTTGAGGCTTTCATGGTGATCAAGAAAATAGCTAAGAGAAGCAGCGCCAAATAGATTATCTATAAGTGTGTAAAGGGTTTAAGCAATTATAAAAAATTTATCGTGTAAATTTTTCATTGCATGTTTTTGTAGTTTGAGTTATTGTTTTTCAAATAAATAAAGCAAGTACTATAATCGTAGTTTGTCTATCATAGATTCTTTTTCCATAAAATTTTCTACTGGAATCCGCTCCACCATTAAATTGTCTAGCGAACTTGCAATCATCAATGCGTTTCTGCATCAGTTTATGCATGCAAGCAATAAAGTCACCGGAAATCGCTTGGTGTTTATAAGCGAGGCAAAATAGGACCAATCTCTTGTTACATGGAGAGAAATTTACAAAAAAGTGTTTTGAACATGTCGTAGTTTGTTGTAAACATAACAATCGCTAATACTTGCTTATAATGTGTTTTTCATTTCGTAAAATGTAAGACAATTTCATAATATTTTGTAATAAAATATTAATTTTAAAAAATAGTATAACTAATAGTCGTAGATATAATTTGGAAATGATTGTGGTTATATAGCTTCGGATTAGATATGGTAAATCGGTAATTAACAAAAAATAGTCACGTAATTAGAGGATTCTAATATATGGCTAGATTGCTACGAAAATACAACAGTTAAACTATTGTTGATTAGCCACGGTTAAGCACTAGCCAATATGTGGCTATATATAACAACGACTACGCATTAACTATTCCATTTTTAAATAGCCAAGGTATAGCAATGATGCATGGACTTTTATGAATTCGTAAATACATATAGCAACGGATTTAACTTTATAGCAACGAATATATTAAGAAAGTTAATGACATTTATTCCAGCTCACAGTTGTTTTTAAAGGAAAAAGAATATGATTATTTTAAGAGAAAATCCAAGAAAGAAAAAAAATCACATGTCAATTGTTTAAAGGGGATTTAACACCCTTATCAAAGTCTATACCAAATTAAAAATTGGTTCACCTAGTTCGGAATAATAACATACCTAGTTCATAATAGTAACCTACATGACTCTCAAGCCTTTTATAATTAGAAGGGTCCTCACAAGGAAGAAGGACATGTTCTGCAGCTTGCAGCTTCCAGCTTCCGGCTCTCCAGCTCTCCGGTTCTCCAGTTCTCTAGCTGTCCAAATCTCCTCAGCTCCCAGCTCTCTTCAGTTCTCCCGAGCTCCCAGCTCTCCAGTTT
Source organism: Euclidium syriacum (assembly GCA_900116095.1). Taxonomy (NCBI): domain Eukaryota; kingdom Viridiplantae; phylum Streptophyta; class Magnoliopsida; order Brassicales; family Brassicaceae; genus Euclidium; species Euclidium syriacum. The sequence continues at coordinate 6,504,048 of FPAK01000009.1, read as the reverse complement.
CCAGCTCTCTAGCTGTCCAATTCTCCCGAGCTCCCTGTTCTCTTCAGCTCTCCCGAGCTCCCAGCTTTCCAGCCCTATCGAGCTCCTAGTCCTCAAGCTCTCTCGAGTACCCAGCCTTCCAGCTCTCTCGAGCTCCCAGTCTTCCAGCTCTCCCGAGCTGCCAGTCCTCCAGATCTCTCGAGCTCCCAGTCCTCTAACTCTCCCGATCTCCCAGTACTCCAGCTCTCCCGAACTCCCCAGTCTTCTAGCTCTACCAAGTTCCCAGTCTTCCAGCTCTTGATGTAGATAAAGTTTTACCCTACAAAACTGCAAGTGCACAGTGAATACAAATGTAGTATATAGGGGTCGAATCCCACAAAGACTCTTAAGAACACAACACTTTTCAGTTTCTAGTTAAGCTTGGCAATCAAGAAATAATGTAAAGACAATAAATTAGAACGCGGTGATTGTTGAGTTGTTAAACTGATTGGGAAAATGCTAGGTCTCGATATTTTTGCGGGATATCTGAATCAAAGTGGGAATCTACTAGGGAATCTAACTAAGAATTGTTCTAGAACACAAACACAATTCTAAAGAGAACCAGCTTTCGCTGCGAAACTCTAACTATGCTTAGTTAACTAAACTACCAAATTCTTTTGAGTAATCTAACAGGTAAAGCATGCAATAATCCAAGTATGCTAAGTTCACAAGCTATCTAATCCAAATTCCTTTGCAACTAGAATCACTTGCTCATCTAAACTATTTCCAGTAAATCAACTCAACTTTCGTTGCAGCCAATAAACCTAAGACTTATTACTGGGTGTACCTTCCAGATCTAAGTGATTGAAAACAAGTCAGATGAAGAACTCTTATGAAACCCTAGTTTGATGAAAACCCTAATTATGATTCATAAATCCATTGAATCCCTAAACCTAACTATGAATCTACTCATACATGATGAATGAAACAAGCAACATGTTTTGAATAGATTGCATAAGAGAAATCAAAAGATAAACAAAAAGGGTTTAGACAAATATCTTCTCCATAAAACAATCTCTCTATTAAAACCACTAGAAAAATGAGGCATAGCCTAAACAATGGCTGAAAAATCTCTTTTATAACATTAGGGACGACCTAGAATAGTTGGGATAATAAAAGGAAAAACCAGTCCCAAATGAATCACTAAAATAGACAATTTCCTGTTTTCCTGGGGGATGCATTGATCGATGCAGGGGAGTGCATCGATCGATGCAATCACAGAAGATGCATAGACTTCTTCAGCTCACGACAGATCAGACACATCTTCACTAAAACGGCCATATCTGGAGCTACACATATGAGAATCACTTCAAACAACTTGGAGATGAAAGATAACTCAATTATCTTTCTTTTGGAACCAATTTGTTCAAATTTGAGTACAGGGAGGCCATCAACGAATGTCAAACTTCTGAAAGTCAAACGCGAGACTGCATCTCATATTTATCGATTTTGCTGCTTTTTGCTCCACTTTCTCCAAATCATCACAAATTCTCAAAGTATCTATAAAGCCACATAAAGACCTACAAAAGACTCTAAAAATAACAAATACATGGGTTCTAAAACCATAAAAACCACACTATATCAACTCCCCAGCTCTAAGCTCCCTAGTTCCCCAACTCTCTCTCCTACCAAAGATAAAAGAACTTACACTGACTAGCTACAACATGGCCCACGTCTTCTAGCTACGGCCTCGTTAGCATCGCCTAGCTACAACCCTACTCGAATTTCATCGCGACCTTGCCCGCGTTTCCCAGCTACGACCTAGCCCGCGCTGTGTTGCTACGACCTTGCATGCGTTGCCCAACTACGACCTCGCTAGCACCATCGTGCTACAACCTCGGTCACATCCCCCAGCTCTCCCAAGCTCCCTTCTCTATTTAGCTCTCTTGAGCTCCCAGCTCTCCAGCTCTCCAGCTCTCCAGCTCTCCAGCTCTCCAGCTTCCAGATCTCTAGCTGTTCAGCTCTCCCGAGATCCAAACTCTCTTCAGATCTCCCGAGCTCCCAGTCTTCCAGCTCTCCCAAGCTCCCAGCTCTCTCCCAGCTTGCCCGAGCTGCCAGTCCTCTAGCTCTCCCGAGCTCCCAGCTCTCTCCCAGCTTGCCCGAGCTGCCAGTCCTCTAGCTCTCCCGAGCTCCCAGCTCTCTTCTAGCTTGCCCGAGCTGCCAGTCCTCTAGCTCTTCCGAGCTCCCAGTCCTCTAGCTTTCCCGAGCTTCTAGTCTTCCAGCTCTCTCAAACTCTCGACTCTCTTCCAGGCTCTTCCGATCTCCTGTCTCTGTTCCAGCTCTCCCGAGCTCCCAGTCCTCAAGCTCTCTCAAGCTGCCAGTCTTCCAGCTCTTCCGAGCTCTCAGTCCTCTAGCTCTTCCGAGCTCTCAGTCCTCCAGCTTTCTCGAGCTCCCAGTCCTTAAGCTCTTCTGAACTCCTCAGCTCTCCGGACGAGTTCATCTGCGCTATGTCCAGCTCTCCCAACGAGCTCACCTGATCTCTGTCCAGCTCTTCAAACGAGCTCCCCTGACGAGCTCTCTCGACGAACTCCTTAGCTCCCTCAAAAACTCCTAAGATAAAACGAACTACGGATGGCTTGATCCCCTCACGGGATACGTAGGAAGCTTCTCAGGAGGCACATCTATTTCTCCCTTTTTTTTTTTAGATGTCGTCTTGTTCGCACCATCGTAGATCTCACCAAAGACCGAGAGAACTCCGACCCTATATCTAAGTACTTAATTTTGACATTTCCCCGCATTGAACTTTCCGAGATTCAACACCAACTACAAATGCGGCTCGAGCTTACCAATTTGGATGCTCTAATCCTACTCTTTTTTGGACTCATCAAACTTGCATTCATTTCATAAAATTACAATGCCAAAGTACATCAGAGGCCTTGCTGATCTATCGAGACATAAGGTTTGAGCCAGCTAGATACATTACATCCAATGATACTAGAATCCTACTTGCTATTAATATCTTTTTTGTCACGACTTGCTACTATTTTAGAACAACAAAATATATTTTTTTAGTTTAATCCGTGGTAGTTATAATTTTTTTTATAATGTATATATACAAAGATTGTGGGTGTAACGTGTAAGGATGGGGATTCTTAATAAAATAGTGTGCAAGAAATTGAATCTCTTCTCGCCTACCTACGAAACATACATTCCCTTGTTAAATTATCAAAGACCCCATGTCTCATCAACCCTAAACCCAAAAAAAAAACACAAATCGACATACATAGGTGAGGTGTATATCTATATATACATTTACAGAGTCCTGACTCTGCCGTGCATATACGGAAATGATGCAGCGGCGCACCCTCATGGTCTGCGAGGAACTCTCACTTCCATCGGTACGTTCTCCTCTCTGCAATAACTTCATGCATCAATTTTTCTCTTCTTTTCTTGTTCCGAAATGATATTCTTTCCTTTTCCTTTTAACTGAACGATTTTCTTCAAGAAAATAGTTATTAATTATATTGAGTCAAACCGTTCGATCATCCATCCATTATGATTTAAATGCAAACAGAGTTGCACATGTATACGTTTCTCCAAAATCACGTTCTTCTCTCGTTTCTATAAACTTCTCCCTATTCTTTTAAATTTCATGACCTTTCTTATTATATTCTCTTTGTTTCACAATAGATACGGTTTTATGCTAGTTCTTTTTCAAAAATATATAATCTTATTATAGAATTTCCACATAATTTTGTATAATATATTTTAAATAATGTAAAACTGAATCATTAATTGAGAAGTGCATTTGAAAAGCTAACCCTAGGTTTGTATTATATTACATGATACGCCATTAAAAACTATAAGAGAATTGATATAAGAAAGACTATACTATCTCTCCAAAATGATACTTTTTCATGATATCATATTCCCAAAAAATGAGAATTGACTTTGTAATTTTTTTACCAACCATAGTATATATTGAAACGAACAAGTATTTGTTAAGCAAAATATTAACTTGGAGGCGGAAATCAGTTTCAAGTCATAGTGATAAACGCAGATGTGGGATGTGTCCGTTGTCAAGACAGAGTCTCTCAAATTGTCTCCAAGATGACCGGTGAGCTCTCGACGTCAAAAGATGTTTTCATGAATTGATGTGTTTATAAAACTAGACAATTAATTAATGATTAAACTCGCAAGCAATTTTTTTTAATTAAATGTTCTAATTCTAATTTCGTGGCTGCTACCTACCGTTTACTATCGTACTTAATCATCCATCTTATACCAATAAAAAATACATTGACTTAAAAATGAGAGGGGGAGAGAAAACAACTCCTTGTGAGTTTGACCAAAGAAATGGGTTTTGGCAGGAATCGAAGAATACGTGGTAGATTTGAAGAAGAAGCTGGTCATGGCACGAGGTGACTTTAGGCTGCGTTTGGTTACTCATCAACAAGTCAAAGACATTGTCTCCCCAACTCTCTCTCAAAACGCCAAACGCTTTTTTCGACCTCTAAACCTCTTCATTCACTCAATTTTCTCCATTTGCTTTTGTCCAAGAACATTTTAAATTTTCTCACTTTCTACAAAACTACGTACACTAACTAAAAGTGGTACAAAGTAATAGCAGGGTGATTTGTTGTAACACATCATTTTTACCTTTTTTTTTTTTTCTTTTTTCTATTTTAATATCAAATTTTTCTATTATTTATCTCTTAACACGAACTATTAAAGAAAAAAAAAATACTCTACAAACAATCAGTTAATGGCTTGTTTTTTTTATTATTATTGAATAAACCGCAGTTGAAAGATATATATATATATATATATATATTATTGAATAAACTCTATCGGAATTCTAAGTATTAATTATCTCTTGAAACTGTTCATCGATACATTGATCTAATGACATGAGAATTGTGATGTGGATATCCACATCATCCACTATGAAGAATCAGAAATAAATGTGATGTGGTTTACAATATGAAGATCACAAAAACAAGGAAGAAGAATAGTACGAGCAAGCCTAGATACAAAATAAATCTACCTTTGGCTCTAGCTCTCTGATGCTCTACGGGCCGCTGCTGATACACTTGCATTCCTCTAAATTTAGATTAGGCTTTCATTTGGTTGTAAATTTTTACTTAAGAAATCAATCCTACGAGCTTTATGTATCGGTCCAAACTAACTTAGACCTAGCTTATTTAAAATGATAGTGATGATTTCAGAATAAACACAAGTACTGACCCATATGGTTAAGATGGTTAAAGTTTGATATTTTACAACAATATTTCTATTCGGATTTAGATAGCTCTTGACATTTTCATAAATCTTGATTCTTTTATCTTTCTTCATGATTATTTATCCTAGAATTTACACCTTAAGCAAACATTGAAGCCTATAGTTGCGCCTAGAACCTTTAACACTCGGCTCTAGACTCAACATTTTCATCTTCATGTAAAAACAAGCATAAGTTTGTACTTACATAAAAAAATCACTTCAATAGATTAGTCACCATAAAGCTTCTAGATGATAGCTAGATAGTATGAACCAAATGTGATATTTTGGATGCTTTTCGTTATGTTATAAAGTGGTATTGCTTGCGTCAAGTGGTTTAGAGTTAGCATATTTGGCTTTCTTGTGTCTTAACGAATGTAGGAAAATTCAGAAAGAAAGGGGTGGTTACCCTAGCAGAGTGTGGCACGAAAGTGTGGCTAAGGTGATATTATATCCTACGTGCCTTGGTGTCTACGGATAGATATGTTGGTAACAAGTTGAAAGATTCACACCTTGAACAATGAGCTTGTATATCTAGTTTAATCTTAAAGCATGCTTGAATTGATTTTAACCTCATTCTATTGTGACATTTAAAATTTACCTTAGTATCTTGCTTAAGAATTTTGAAAAGTTTGTCCGTAGGTACATATACACATTTGGATTTTCTTCTCAGTACCATTCTTTGGTTATCCAAGTGGCCATTTTCCTTATCATTATCAATATGGATAAGCCAATCATTACTTTTCCCACCCTAACCTCAAGCTTTCTTTGAAGTCAATCAAGATTGCTTGTGAGTGAATTTATGAGGGTTTTTTAAATGTTTTGCAAAAAATGTTAAAGATTGGAAAACAATAAAACTAGGATTTTCGCGTAGTAGCTTATTCATCATTGGACTAAGGAATAGCTATACGATTAGATAGGATGTTATTTTGGACTTGGGAAGCTTGCTCTTAAAAAGGAGTGTGTGGAAAATCAAATAGACAGTTTGTGGAAAAGAAAAGTGCATAAAGGAATGAAAAGAGATTTCAAAAGGGAAATAAAGGAATTGGTAATAAAGTAAGAAAGAATAGCTGTAAGTGTTTACGAAAGGGGAAAAAGAAAGATATCTTAGAATGAAAGAGTAGTGTTGTAAAAAATAAGAAGTCATTTTCTATGTTACTCAAATAATTTCATGTGCTTAATGAGGAATAAAATATTGGAAACAAAAAAGTTTGAAATATTGGAAACAAAAAAGTTTGTGAAGAGGTTAAAATTGTTTTTGGTTTTGAGCTAGATTAGGATGAGAAAGGGATTCATATGGGCTTAGAGTTATAATTCAATCAATTGGGAAAAATGTAGATGGAAGTGTAGACCTTGTATGTATCTGAAAGTGCAGAAAGGTGATAGATTGTGGGCCAACACAGCGAACACAACATATAGTATAAATGTTTGACTTTATAAACTGTAAACTTACTTTTACAATTTGGTTTCTCTAAAAGAACTTACTTTCTTGTTTTAAACCACAAGCCTAACGAACTACCCAATCCTAAAACCTTAAGCTCTCGTGTTTCTTGCTAAACCCCAAAGCTTATCTGTTTTAGTATTTTTGACGGCTGATCTATTACGAAATAAGAACCAGCCTTATATACAACCCATGCTTTACAAAGATGCCCTAGATACACTTTTCTTATCTAGAACATATCTTCTACCAAATCTTCAAGTGAATATCTTCTGCTTTAATTGTCCCAGAAGATCTTCACGCTACACATCCTCTCCAAGACACGCTTTCCATGTTTGCTCCTTAGCTCCACGTCAGCTCCTTGTCTCGATGCTTCCAAACGTACTGTTTCAGCTGTTCCACCTCTTGTATCAGCTTCTACACTACCTCAGCTCCAACTTGATGTTCATATGCATTTTCATACTCCTCCTTTTTATCTTGATAAGTCAATTCAAGCACCTGCTCCACAGCAAAGCAAACACATACCACGCAACCAAGAACCACAAGCAAAATTGAACCCAAATGCCTTGTATAACAAAAAGCAAATAGTCATAGATAAAAATTAGGTTCCATATTACAGACCCAACGAGATAAAAAAAACAGAAACAACGAGCCAGTCCAAAAGAAACAACACACACTAACTCCCCTATAATCTAATCTCGCTATCTATTGTCTAATCTCCCCCATAATCAGAAAATGGGCTGTCCATCAGCATCTTGTGTTGCTTATTCCACCTGTTCTCCCCCTGCTCGAGTGCTTATCAAGTTTAAAACAACAACATAATGAGACACTTATGAGGAGTAGACGGACTAACCTTCCAGAGCGTGTAGGGCAGACTGAAGCTGAAAATAGCCGCTTTCAATGCCTGAATCGCTGACACATCATTAATCTCACCAGTGGGAACCCGAATGAGTACATCCTGATAGCCCGGAATTTGTGATGGCTGCTGAGGTACATTGTGATCTGGCACATGAGTCCTTATGTAAGCTTCTGCACAGCGAATGTCTGGAATGTACTGCTTAGCCTGAACATACTTCTCATTGGGAAGAAGCTTGGGAGGATGATGCTTCATCAAAAGACCAAACACAAGACCAGGAAAAGGAATCCCAAACTTGTTGTCAATAATCTGTCTCCCTTTAGCAAGCACTCGCTCAAACACCTCAGCCCCAAAGTCCAACAAACACCCATGAGCCATGTTGTACAGCAAGCGAGACCGATGAACACACTTATATGTCTTGTTCGTAATGGGAAACCAGTTGTGTCCACAGAGCATGTAAAGAGCAGACATGGTCGGAGTACCCACAGTAGTGTTGAAATAATTCCAAATGCAGTGAGGATCCTGAGTCAGAAATTGTGCTACTGCATCTTTGAGAGTTTCTTGAATGATGTTCCAAGACTCAACATATGACACTGTGAACTCTGGTGCACCAATCAATTCATTGATTCAAGCTGCTGAGAACCTGTAGTTGAACCCTCTAACTGGAACAACGACTTCCAAGAGATCAGTCTGGTGTGTTAGAAGATGGGCATAAAACTCAGCAACTACCTCCTTCACAAATGCAGGAATCCTTGAAATAGTGTGAACCTAGTTCGGTAGTCTCCATTCCATCTAACTCAACATACCTCTGCCTAATGAACTTCTTAGTGATAAGATGCTCATACCTTGCCTCAGCCTTCTTGGTCTGAAATCGCTTGGTCTGAAGAGATGGGGGACTCTTCCCATGAAATGTTCGGATTCGTGGGGAACCATCACGCCTGACACTCTTCTTGTGAGGGGGTTCTGAGGCAGAAGCTGTAGCACTGCGAGTTCGTTTTCTTGGCACAGCGGAATCAGTTTCTGGGATGCTACAGACTTTTGCCTTGCCTTTAGCCTTTGCATCAGCTTCCTTCCTCCTAGTATACACTCGAGTCAACACTTCTCTTCTTTTCCTTGTGACCAGGGAGGCAATGGGAATGTCATCTGAGGAGTCGTCGTCGCTATCCATCGTTGCAACCGATCTAGACGACAATTCCTCGATGCTCGCATCATCTGAACCTTGTTCTTCTTCGTCATCGTGAGATGCTGCTCCAGTTGAGTCACTCAGATTCGCTTCTGGGTTTTGATGCGAGTCCAGCCCCCCTGCATCAGTTAACAGGACATGGGTCCTTACAGCGCGAACAACGGCGACAGGTGCCTCTGAAGTAGATCCATCTACTCGAGCCTCAGGTTCAAAAATTGAAGCTGCAGGGGATTTCGGACGGTTATCACCATCGGACCCTGAGTCGCTCACCGGATAACGAGTTTGGGGCTTCCTCGGAACCCTAGACGTTGACGGGGGCGGAGATGGCTGGGTCGCGACCGTCGGCGACGCTTTCATTGATTCTTCTGGCTCGGAATCACTGGAACTGAACCTCGTATAAACCATCTTCTCCATCTAGGTTACTGCAGCTGCTGTGTTGCGGTTTCTTTGTCTGAGATCCAAACTAGAGACGAGAGGCGAAGATATAGGGGGCGTGGTTTCCAAAAACTGCAAAACTTGCCAAAAGTGGTTGTAGCCCCATGATCATTATCACCCTAGAATCACGCAAGCGTATAGGAAATTATTGCACACGATTTCCCATATTTTTCTTTTTCCCTTTTTTTAAAAAAAAAAACACACACAAAAGGAAACAACTGCTTAACCAATTAGGCTTTTCACAGACCCATGCTATCATGCCTGCTGTGACACTTCCTGTAGTACCTTAACCTCTGAGCAACTCTTAGCACACCTCATTAGTAATAACTTCACCCGAGAGAGTCTACTAGATTCAACACTCAGTATTAACCTGATCTCATTGCATGTGCAAAAATGTAAATACAACCCTCTGACCTTTTCATGTTAATCTAGGCTCTGTGAGTCAAAGGTGTAGAGTGCTGAGCTTCCCCAGAGAGTATTACACCCTGTGTATCGTGCAGTGACATAACTCTTAGGGCATGACATAGAGTCATGTGGCTAGACTTTCACTCTTACACATCTTTATCTCAGGTAGATCAGGTTACAAGACTGAATCTTACAAGCTTATAGCATAGCACATAACATAGGGACTCTATTGTTTTGACCTCATGTGCACATAGTACATGATACGTTAGGTCCTTAGAGAGTTTTACACACATCATCATTTCCAGTTTAATGACATCAACACATCACTACCTTAGTGAGCATCTCTTGTGTCATTCCTCTCTGTCACAAGAAGCACTACACAGTTTCCTTAGTGAGTGCTACATATGTAACGTCATTCGAGGCACTAGTTACTTAGATGTGGTTCACCTCTTTTTTGCTTGTGAGATTCTCCTTTTTTCCTTCTCCAAGAGGATATGTGGAGTAGCTATTTTCCACACACCTCTTCATGCTGAGTCTAAGCCTGATACACTTCTTGCATTACTTTTTGTGCTAGCTCAGCATGTTTGACTACTTGGTTAGTGGTCACACACTCCAATTGCTTTGCGAAGGGTCACAAAATGATTGAAGTCCAAAGGTTTAGTGAACAGATCAGCGAGTTGTAGCTCTGTTGCAACCTGTTGCAACATGCTCGATCACAACTGTCTTGTCCTCAACCAACTCTCTTATGAAGTGATGCCTAATATCAATGTGCTTAGTGCTAGAGTGTTGCACAGGATTCTTAGAGATATATATGGCATTCTTGTTGTCACAGCGCACTAGCAATGGCCCTGAGATCATCCCATAGTCAGCAGTCATTTGCTTCATCCACATCAGTTGTGTGCAACAACTTCCCATATCTATATACTCAGACTCTGCGGTTGACAATGACATTGAGTTTTGCTTCTTGCTTAACCATGAGACCAGATTGTTTCCAAGAAAGAAACACCCCCCCCCCACTTGTGCTTCTTCTATCTTCAACGTTCTCAGCCCAATCTGCATCACAAAAACCAGCAAGGTTTGAATTAGTATCCTTACCAAAGTATATGCCAATATTAAGTGTGCCTTTCACATATTTGATGATTCTCTTGACAGCTTGTAGATGAGACTGTCTTGGAGATGCTTGATATCGTGCACAAACTCCAACACTAAGGCACATATCTGGTCTACTAGCAGTGAGATAGAGTAGACTCCCAATCATGCCTCTATAGAGTTTCTCGTCAACAGCCTCGGCATCCAAGTCCTTAGTCAACTTGGTGCTAGTACTCATATGAGTCTTGGCCTCTTTGCTGCTCTCCATTCCAAACCGCTTGACTAGATTTTTGGTATAGGTACTTTGTGAAATAAAGATACCATCATCCGATTGAACCACTTGAAGACCCAAAAAGTACTTCAACTCTCCTACCATGCTCATTTCAAACTTTCTTGTCTTGTCTGCCACAAAATCTTCCACTATCTTCTTATTCTGACTCCCAAAGATAATGTCATCTACATAGATTTGGACCATAATCAGATCAGACCCTTCTCCTCGCACAAACAGAGTTTTGTCAACACTCCCTCTAGTGTATCCACATCCGATCACAAAGCCAGTAAGTCTCTCGTACCAAGCCCTTGGTGCTTGTTTCAGCCCATACAGAGCCTTGTATAGCTTGTAAACATACTCTGGATGTTGCTCATCTTCAAACCCCTTTGGCTGCTCAACATATACCTCTTCTTGTAGTACCCCATAAAGAAATGCACTCTTCACATCCATCTAGTATACTTTGAACTTAAGTATGCATGCTACCCCAAGTAGAAACCTGATTGACTCAAGACGAGCAACAGGAGCAAACGTCTCCTCAAAATCAACTCCTTCAACTTGTGAGTACCCTTGAGCGACTAGCCTCGCCTTGTTGCGTACTCCAACACCATTTGCGTCACATTTTTTTTTGAAGATCCACTTTGTTCCAACAACATTTGCATTCTCTGGTCTTGGAACAAGTTCCCATACAGCATTCCTAACAAATTGCTCAAGTTCTTCTTGCGTTGCTATAATCCAGTAATCATCTTCAAGTGTTGTCTTGTGATTGGTTGGCTCGATAGATGACACAAAGCATGCATGTCCAATAAGCTCCTGGTAATCAATCCTGACTCCCCTAGTCCTCATACCATCACCTAGATTTCCTATCACATATGTTTCTTTGTGATTCTTTGGAACTTGCAGCCCTGAGTCAGATTCTGAACCAACACATGAAGTTTTTTTCTTCTCTGTATCGTGCACATTTGGCTTAGACTTCTCATTTTCGTGTGATTCTGACTCTTCCTCCTCACTATCTAAGTTAACTCCATCAACTCTAATAAGTGCCCGATCATCAAATACAACATTCACCGCATTGTCAATCAGCTTGGTCCTGTTGTTGTACACTCTGAATGATGTACTATTTCCTGAGTAACCCAAAAAGATCCCCTCGTCACTTCTTGAGTCGAACTTACCAAGATGATCCTTATCATTCAGGATATATACCTTGCATCCGAATACATGAAAGTAACTGAGATTGGGAATCTTTCCAGTCCAGATCTCATGTGGAGTTTGAGTTGTGCCCTTCCTAATATAAACTCTGTTGATGATGTAGCAAGTTGTACTTATAGCTTCTGCCCAAAACCTTTGAGGAACCTTGTTTCCATGAATCATGGCTCTAGCCATCTCCTGCAGGGTCCTATTCTTCCTTTCAACCACTCCATTTTGTTGCGGCGTTCTAGGAGCTGAAAACTGATGAGCTATAACATTCTCTTCACAAAAGCACTTCATAAGTTGATTTTCAAACTCTCCTCCATGATCACTCCTGATTTTCTTGATTCCTCCTTTTTCATGTATCAGTTGCAACGCCCAAATCCGAAAATTTTGATTGTTTCAGACTTCTCTCTTAAGAATCGCACCCAAGTATACCTTGAATAATCATCAACTAGGACAAACACATAACGCTTCCCACCAATGCTTTCAGTTTGCATAGGCCCCATCAAGTCCATGTGAACCAAATCAAGAACCTTCTTTGTCTGAATATCCTGAACCTTTTTGTGTTGTACCTTAACTTGCTTTCCTTGATTACACGGACCACACACCATTTCTTCAGTCTTCAGAGGAGGAATTCCAATGACATAACCATTTTTGACCAGTGTGGTAAGATTTCTGACATTCATGTGACCAAGTTTTTTATGCCAGACATTTAGGTCTGTCTTGACACTCAAGCATTGTGGCTGATTCTTCCACATATAGCAGTTGTTTCCTGTGCGAATTCCTCTCATGAACACATTTCCTTTTAGGTCCATCGCTCGGCAGTCCACTTTGGTGAACAGAACCTCCATCCCTTGATCGCGCAGCTGGCTCACACTGATGAGATTTACTTTGAGTCCATCAACTAGGTAAACGTTTAGAAGTTGAGGTAGTTCAGAACCTGACATCTTCCCTTTTGCCTTTATGTTTCCCAAACCTCCATCGCCAAAGACCACACTTCCTCCTTTTAGTGACTTGACCTCTTAAAGATATTCCGACTTCCCAGTCATGTGACGTGAACACCTACTGTCGAAATACCAAGGCTCTCCTTCAGTCGCTGTAGTAGTTACCAAAGCCATACTACAGCGTTCATACTTTTTACCGTACCCTGTGCCACTTCCTGAGGTATCATACAAGTCTGATTTCTTCACCAGAACGTGTCATTTCACAGTTGAGTTATAGTACTTACCTTTGCGCCACAGCTGGTTAACCTTCTTCTTGTACTTATAGCAGTAAGCTATGTAATGCCCGAATTTTCCACAGTAGTAACAATGACCTTGTCGATGCTGATTCTCATGTTGAGTCACTTCAACACGTTTCTCTTCTTGAGGAGCTGCTTTCTGAGGTGCAACAAACTTCTGCTTCTGCTTATTCCCTTGTCTGCCTGAATAGCCAAGCCCTTTGTAACCATATATCGGTTGTTCAAACTGTTTCCTCCAGATCTCATCCAACTTCTTAGTTCCACCAAGCCTGTTGATCCTTTCAGTTAGATCTTTCAGCTGGCACTTGGCATTTAGAGCATCTTCTTTTGCAGCAGCAAGTTCCTTCTGCAGTTTCTCAACCTCAGTTTGTAACTCAAACTTTTGCAGCTCAAGTAGTACCTTCTCCTTACCAAAACCTGATGACGCCAAGACTTCTTTTTGAAGATTTGTTTGAAGTCTCTCAAGGTCTGCTTTGAGCTCCAGATTAACATTCTCCAATGTCAGTTTCTCCTTTTCGACCCTCAACAATGTATCACACATCTTGCGACATTCAAGACTCACATCAATTTCATCTTCTGGTTCAGAGTCTGAATCACTTCTGACTGTCACAGCCTGAACTGACTCAATTTATGATCCATCTTCTAAACTCGGTGGTTCCAATGAATGTAACGAATTTATTCATTTCTTCTTCCTCACTGTCATCTTCTTCAGAATATTCATTTTCCATCCCAAGCATAGACCTCTCTTTCCCCTTTTTGAAACATTGCTTCTGAGTGTGACCAAGACCTTTGCACTCAAAGCACCTAATCTCCTTCATTTTGATCGATGGACAATCTGATCTGAAATGACCATACCCTTTGCATTCGTCACACTAAGAGCTGCTTCTCTGAGAACCTCGATCTGCATCTGAAGAACTCTTGCTCGAGAACCCTTTCTTCTGGGGTGCTTCACCTTTTCGTACAGCACGATCAAAGCGCTTGGCAAGCATACCAATCATTGCTTCTAGTTCTTCTATCTTCTTAGATTCACTTGTAGTCATCAGTGCTATGCCCTTCTTCTTCGTATCTTCATGACCTTCAACAAGTGTCTCCATCTCATGTGATTGAAGCATCCCCACCACATCACAAAACCTCAAAGTATCAGTGTCTTTTGACATAAACATAGCAGCTTTGTATGCTGTAAACTTCTCAGGAAGGCATCTCAGCAGTTTCTTCACAAGCTTCTTATCCTTGTAATTTTTTCCCAGGATGTGTGCTTCATTCGCTATTGAGCTAATCTTGGCATTGAAGTCCTTGATGGTGTCGGTCTCTTCCATCCTCAGATTCTCGAACTTCGATGCCAGAGTATCCAACCGCGTCCACTTCACATTAGTGGTTCCTTAAAAGACTTCTGCACCACATCCCAAGCTTCCTTGGCAGTTTCACAGTGTTGAATTAATTCAAACTGCTCTTTCTCAACAGCACTGAAAATTGTGGTTAGCGCCTTGGAGTTGTACTTAGACATGCTCTTCTCATCGTCTATCCATTCAGCTTTTGGTCTTGGAACGAACACACCAAAATCTTTGACTGTCTCGTGCTTTGGCTCAGTTTATCCAGATTCAACTGCAGTCCAAGCATCTTCATGGATCCCTCGTATCACTTGCTTCATCCTGGCCTTCCAGTAGCCATAGTTCTCAGCCTCCAACATGATACTTTTGGTAAAGTACATGCTATCACCACTTTTCCCCATTTTCCTCAAGATCTACACCTGTGTAAGCGACAAGTGAATTGCTCTGATACCACTTGAAAGTGTAGAAAGGTGATAGATTGTGGGCCAACACAGAGAACACAACAGATAGTATAAACGTTTGACTTTATAAACTGTAAACTTACTTTTACAATTTGGTTTCTCTATAAACCACAAGCCTAACGAACTACCCAATCCTAAAACCTTAAGCTCTCGTGTTTCTTGCTAAACCCCAAAGCTTCTCTGTTTTAGTATTTTTGACGGCTGAACTATTACGGAATAAGAACCAGCCTTATATACAACCCAGGCTTTACAAAGATGCCCTAGATACACTTTTCTTATCTAGAACAGATCTTCTACCAAATCTTCAAGTGAATATCTTCTGCTTTAATTGTCCCAGAAGATTTTCACGCTACACATCCTCTCCAAGGCACGCTTTTCATGTTTGCTCCTTAGCTCCACGTCAGCTCCTTGTCTCGATGCTTCCAAATGTACTGTTTCAGCTGTTCCACCTCGTGTATCAGCTTCTACACTACCTCAGCTCCAACTTGATGTTCATATGCATTCTCAGTATTCATTTTTTTTTCATTTTTTTAGTATTTGGAAAAAATATGTTTCTTTTTCAAACGAACTTTTTTTCGAGAAAACCTTATTTTCAAACATTTACTTCCTAACCAAATGAATTTTGATTTATTTATTTTTATGTAAGACTTCATCTTATGATTTAATGAACTTAAGATGTTAAGATACTAGATTATATATGAAGATAAGTTGAATAAGTTTCTAAAGCATGATTGATTTGTGCATTATACCATTCTAGATTAAGGACCATTACGTTAAATATTTTCTGTTTGTTTTGGATATGAGATTTACTTTTAAACCAGTTCTCAATTTGGATCTACTTGAGGACAAGTACAAAAATTGATAGGATAGAATTTTACCCTATTTGATTAGTTGTTTTAACTAGTTTTAGATATAAAATCTATCATTTTCTATCATTAAAACGTGATATTACAGTTAATGAACCATAATTTTAACCATTTCCACAAGGGCACTCAAATAACAAAACCATATAACGAAATTCACTTCTCAAAAGATTGTAATTAAATATTAATATCATTCTCCACTTCTCCACTTTCAAAGTAATATCAAATTTTAGGGGATGTATTGAACTTGGCATTTAGATTGATTTGAGTTTTAATAAGATTTTAGATGATTTTGATGGTTTTGGGTGATTTTAAAGAAATTTTTATGATTTGGTATTAAAATCCTCCATAATTCTACCTAAAACTATGAGATTTGGATCTTTATATTTTTAACCAAGAAAGTCTCCTAAAATCCTCTAAAATCTTCAGCAGTCATTAAAATTCTAATACTTAAAACATTTTCAATAACAGCGGATTTGATATGAATTTTAAAAAGTCTTGTTTGAATAACAGAAGATTATAAATGATTTTAAATGAGTTTACATAAATCTCATCTTATGTTTTAAATCTTTAAACCATTTAAAATCCACAGTTCAATACACCCTCCTTAATCCATAAACAAAAATATCTTTGGCCAAAAAATCATATAGAAGAAAAAAGAAAAATGATAAATTACAAGCATCCAAAATTTAATCGAAAACAAGAATGCATTAACTTATTGAGAAACAGATGTAAAATGGAGCCTTGAGGCAAGTGGCGATCAATAACAAACTGACCGTCGTTGAGGTTGGCTAAGAAGCATTACAAAGAAGCCATTGTATATATAATAAAAAAAAGAGGTGACGAGGACCTGTCATACTCACTGGCCTTCTTGTGGTATGATCAGCTCTTCATAATCACCAACCATCACCTCAAAGGTATGAGAATGGTAAGTATAGGCAACGTATAACTGCTTAGGTTCGCCGGGACAGGGATCGCAGAAGCCCATGATCCCTGATTTCTTCACTCCCTCGTGGAGCTTGAGCTGCCCTGAGTCACTCACAAGGAAGTTCATGGGCACTGTCACGTCAATCACTCCTGAACCTACTTCTTCTTCTCCTTGTTCATGTCTCTTCTCTATCGCTTTTGGGTCACCATACAACGCTCTCGTTACTATGAGCCCTCCAGTCTCAACTTGTCGGTTTCTCTTCCTCGTGGCTACCGTCTGTAGCAATTGCTGGGCTTTCTCAGCCGCGGCCCTTGCTTCCTCAACCTGAAACCCACAATTCATTTAAGAAATAATAAGATCCTCTACTACAAAATCACCAGTGGTAAGTAGTAATCATCACCTGGCCCCAAGTTTTCTCCATATTCTCCAAGGCCTTTCGTTTTTCTCTTTTGAGCAAATACGGTTTCACCACAAATTTCTGCGTGCAACAGTAGAAATGTTTAATCAGCTCTAACCAGAGAGCAAAGGTAAAGAGGCTCCTATCACTCACCTTTAACAAAAAGTAGAAAGATGTTGGAACAATGAATGCTCCAGCTGCAAACACTGGACTTAAATACGATGAGAGCAGAATCTACATGTTCAACATGGATATGTTAAGGTCGAGAGATTAAGAAAAACCCTCTCTTGATAAATAAATAAAACTCACGGGAACAATCAGCTTTTGGCCACCACGGTGTAGCTCTAGTTTCCAAAAGACACCCTACGGCAACAGTATTGGATATAAGCAGCTTGCATAATAGCTAAGATGGGTCTGAAAGTTTTAAAGAATAGCTCACATTGATTCCTATTGTATACATCATTCTCACAGTACTGAACTCGGAAATCTTCCTTCCGCCACCCACCTCAATCTCAAGAGCATTGCTGAAAAAGTTTTATCCAGAGTCAAATGGGAACACTAATTGCGGCACACGTGATTTTAAAAAGAATATCCATCCTCTGGTCAATAACACATACCTTCCAATTCTACCTACAACGCGGCCGTGGGATTTGGATGAAAGTTTACGAGTATAACGTGCTGATGCTCCGAGTCCACCAGACTCAATCTGGTACTACCAACATCATAAGTAAGAGAGATGAAACCAAGTGATAGTGCAAGTTAGCAGAGAGCATCATACCTTCAGCTCACCAGCAGCAGATACATTCTCGTCTCTCTTTTTCCATCCGACTGTAATCGCTGATTGCATACCCAGTGCCAGTTCAATCTAAGAGGAAACAAGAACTAATTGAAAATCGAGTTCCACAAGGTCAAATCAAAAGGATACCAGAGAGAGAACATACATTTCCGCTTGAAGTATCTGAAAGTTGTCGAGTCCAGGTGTTGGTAAGATTAATGGAGCCATCATTCAAAGACTTTGAAATATTGATAGTCGCAGTTGAATGTATGGTCAACTGACTGCCCCGACAAGAAAACCGAATAAAGAGTCAGTTAAAGATCCCCGAGAAGTAAACTAACTAGAAGAAACTCAAGAGTGTACCGTGTTGTTTGCATTCCGATAAGCGACTGCAAACCCGCTGAAGCGACGAACTCTATGGATGACACTGGAGAAATCTGACGTCTCAGAATTGCAGTACCAATTCCGCCACCAGACTTTTCATTGGCCGCCAAATTTCCTCCAATCGCAATCGCATCATCTTTTGATAACTGTGATTGCACTTGACTAGCCATAACCATTCTGACAGTTGCAGATGCAAGCAAAACAAAAACAAGATCATATCTTTTCTCAAAACATCCAGGCTAGTAAGCGTTTCCAAGGTCAAATTGGGCAGTAAAAACCAGAACAATGGTTACCAAAACCAAGGAAGAAAGTAAATACCCTCTCATGAGGCCAGCCCCGTCTAAGAAATGCGGTAGAGACAGATTGAAAATAATTGAACCGGTGGGTAGAAAATGTGCCATCTTCTTAGCTTCTTCGTTTCTCCTCTTGATCCTTTCAAGCTCCTCTTTGATCTCGTCGGCCTTACTCAGCCTGGGACCCAGCTCCAATCCTGAAGTCAGGCCTTCCATGCCATACAAGTCATATATTAGCCTCTTAGTCTCATCTGACAATATCTCGTATGCTTCGCATATGCGTTGGAAGTTCTCCGTAGCGACCTCCTTCATCTGACCACAAATTATGAAATCAGCCGAGTAAACAGCTATGCTAATTAGTAAATTAGGCAGATTGAACGATGGGGCATATCAATTGAGACAAAACTAGATTGAGATTCGAGCAAAGCAGACGCAAACCTGCGTAGACTGGTACTTATCGGGATGATACACCTGAGCCCATTGACGATAAGATTTCCTAATTTCTTCGTCGGAGGCCTCTGGGGACAAATTCAGCAGTGCGTAGAGTTCTCTGTTCGGCGGTCCGGTCGATGCGGCTTCCTCGCCCATCATTGCGTAAGATCAATCGCTCAATCGCGGACACTCAAATCCGCGCCAGGAATGGATGAGAAAGAAGATTCCGGCGAGGGGACTTCGAATCACCGGAGGGTTTTAGGGGGTTTTGCGGCGGATGAGGGACGGAATTTGGGAGGGGTTTTGATGCCGCTGCTGTCGGCTTTAGCTCGCTTTGACGCTTTGACCCTTGCTTGAATCCCAAGTCCATTCTCCTTCGTTTTTCATCCTCAATATCTCCGTATAATTATATTTTCGGCTACTTATTTGATAAATTGATCACTTGAGCCCCCATTTCCGAGTTGGCTCATCGGCTCACATGCTAATGGGCCTTAAATGTCAAGCAGGTCTAAGCTAGAAGTTGCCGAACTAGGTTAGGTTTTGGATTATGTTGCTCAAGTTTTGGATTGGGTGTGAGTTTTTTGGGTTAAAAAGTTTTTTGGGTTTTTCTTTTTTCTTAACATTTATTTCATTCCAATAAAAAATAATGAGTCCAAAAATACAAATCATGGAAGCCAAAAGAACCCAAACAAACTCAAAAACAAAGCATATAATCATGGGAACTAGAAAGCTACCAAACAAGCAAAGAACAATAAGTATGAGGAATATGGTGACGTTTTCCAAGTCTTTAGAGGAGGATCGACATCATAATAAAGGAAAGCGAGATCGCTTCTTACTGTGCTTCAGTGGTGATTATAGGAAGAAGCCACGCTGGCCCATAGTGAGCTACATAAGAGTTATATCGTCCATCTCTTATGAATCTGATTGCAATTTCCATAGCAGCCTTATTACCTTGTGAAGCCACACTAACTAGATCCCAAGAATCGAAAAAGAGAAGTAATTTTCGAATGTTTTCAATGATGTCCTTAAGTTCAGGAACATTGTTGATATTGTGAAAAGCTTGCAGCACACTTGGATTAGAAACCTCAAAGATGATATTCCTATATCGAAGATTTCGCATAGAATCAAAAGCCCAAAGCAGACCCAAAAATTCACCTTCCAAGCTAGAAAAAACCTTTGAATAAGCTCTTCGGCTATATGCTTGCGCCTGACCAGAATGATCTCTTAATAGCCATGATACACCTGCATTATCAATCAGATTAACCCACGAACTCTCCACATTGCACTTCATCTTATTTAGTGGTGGTTTGCTCCAGCATAATCTGGTTTCGACATTTGTTTCAGGGAAATTAACAGAAAACCAGAAATCCGCTTCCTCAATAGCTTGATCAAGTATACCTTGCGGTTCATAGCAGGTTCGTTCAAAAATCAAACCATTCCGAGCTTTCCACAAATGCCAGAGAATCCAGGGGAAACGCTTCACTATATTATTTGGTCCAGTTTCCTTCTTAGTAGTCATAAGCAGATAGTGAAGATTCAAAAATACTGAACTTGAAGAAAATCCATGAGACGGGAGGGGAATCTGAGATCTTTGCCACACTTCTTCTGCTACCACGCAATTAAACAAAACATGGCAGATACTTTCTGATTCATCATGACACGCCTTACATGTTGTATCGATCTGAACTCCCCTTGTCTGCAATCTTTCCATCACAGCCAAAGCACCAGCAAGAGCTTTCCATAAGAAATGTCAGATTTTTGGCATAGTCTTGACTTTCCACAAATTCTTCCATAGATTCTTCTCTACTGGAGGCATGACTATGTAATTTCCATCTTGTGAATCACTCAGTTTCTCCAAAAACTTATAACCACTCTTTGTTGTGTATTCCCCATCCTTTGTGTACGCCCATTTAAGAGAGTCTTGTTGGAATATATTTGGTCTTATCTGTAAGACAAGAGGAACATCCTCCTCAACGAAACTGTTTTGAACCTTAGCTCTGTCCCATAAATATGTATGCGGGACAAGAAACTCAGAAACAGTAATGGTCAAATCCACAATGCCTTCCTGTCGGTATCTTGGAGGTCTCGGTATTTGGTCAATGACCCAATTCTCCAGCCACACTCTTGTTTCTTCCCCGTTCCCAATGACTTTAATCATTCCTTTCTTAACTAGTTCCCTGCCATGCATGATACTACGCCAAGCATACGACGGTCTTATACCCATTCCACATTCCAAAAAGGAGCCATTTTGAAAGTATCGACTCTGTAGTAGTCTAGCCAATAAAGAATCCGGTTTAGACCATATTCTCCAAGCTTGTTTTCCAAGTAGGGCTTGGTTGAAAAATTCGATATCGTGGAAACCAATACCACCTTCATCTTTCCTTCTACATAATCTTTGCCATGCTACCCAAGTAATTTTCCTATGGTTTTCACCATCATTCCACCAATATTGTATCATGGTGCTCGTAATTTTTCCACATAGCTTCTTGGTAAGTTTGAAAATAGACATGGCGTGAACAAGAAGTACTAGACCAATAGATTTTAGCAGAATCTCTTTGCCTCCTTGTGACAAGGCTTTAGAGAACCATCCTTTCGTTCGACCCTGCAGCTTCTCACGAATGTAACTCGGGAGCTTGGTCTTTGACCCACTACAACTTTCGGGCAGTCCCAAGTAAGTGCCTTCACCCCCTTCTTTTTCAATGCCAAACTCTCATTTCACATCATTTCTCCTTTCTTCACTAACCTTTGCGTCAAAGATGATGGATGATTTACTCTGATTAATCATCTGTCCAGATGCAGCCTCATAAGATAAGAGACATCGAGATATTTTAGATGCTTCCTCTCCATTGGCGTTACATATCAGAAAGCTATCATCGGCAAAAAGCAGGTGGTGAATAGAGGGTCCCTGCTCGTTAAACTGGATCCCATGAATCTTACCCAAGATCTCAGCACGATGGAGGATGTGTACCAGAGCTTCAGTGCAAAGCACAAATAGAAAGGGATACAAAGGGTCTCCCTGTCTAATGCCCCTCTCTGGGTTTGATCATCCCATGTGTACGTCCATTTAGCAAAACTGAATAAGAGATAGAATTAACACAAGAGAGAATCCACCGGACCCATGTTCGTTCAAACCCCATCTTTTCCAGAAGAGTTTCCAGAAAATTCCACTCAACCCGGTCATACGTTTTCGACATGTCAGTTTTCACCACCATATACTCCTCATCAATGTCACCATTTTTGCGCAGTCCATGAACCAGCTCATGAGCTATGATGATATTTTCACTTATCAATCTACCAGAGACGAAGGCCCCTTGTGTTTCTGATACAATGTATGGCAACCAAACCTTCAATCTTTCACAAAGTACCTTAGAAATGATCTTATATTGGACTGAAAAAAGGCTAATGGGTCTCATATTCTTCATTTCTGATGGGTTTTGAGTTTTGGGAATCAAGCACAATTGAGTATGATTCCACCCTGGTGGCATCGATGATGTTTGAAAGAACTCCATAACCTCTTTGGTCACTGCAGGGCCAACTGTACTCCAGAATTTCTGATAAAAGAGACATGTGAGCCCATCTTCCCCCGGGGCACTTCCTCCTTTGATAGCAAAAGCAGAATGTTTAATCTCCTCAGCTGTAAGTGGCGCTCTTAGAGCCCTATTCATATCATCAGTACCTTTCCCTGGAAGCCAGTAAACAATTCTTTGAAGTCAACATGGTTAGAGCTCATGAACAGCTCTCGAAAATATTCCATTGCAATCTCTCCCTTAGAACCCTCAGTAAACTGTTCCCGGCCTAGATCATCTTTCAACATCTGTACCTTGTTTTGAATTCGCCTTCCTTTCACACAATTATGAAAGAAGGGTGTGTTTTGGTCCCCCTCTTTCACCCTTCTTGAGTTTTTTGTTTCCAGAAGATCTCTTCTTGTCTATGTGCTTCAGCCAAGTCATCTTTCAAATGCTTTAGACGGATTGGGTCAGGATAGGATTTAATGACCTCCGCTTCAAGGCTTGCAGAAATTCGTCTTGTCTGATCCCGCAAGTTAAGGTCCGACCTTTTCTTCCAAATCGCAATCTCTTTTCTGCATCCACGTATCCTATCCAATAACTTAAGAGAACTGTTATCGGCTCCGCTATTCCAACCACGTTGAATGATCTCATCAATTCCAGGTTTATTAGCCATTCTCTTATCAAAGAAAAATCTACCCCGGGTAGAATCCTCCTGTTCAGAAGCCAAAGTAACGTAGATTGGTCGGTGATCAGACCCCATAGCGCCATATACTCCATGTGAGCCCTTGGGAACAGTTTAAACCACTCATTATTACCAAAACTTCGATCCAGATGACACTGGATCCACACTCTGTCCCGCCATCCAGTCCAGGAAAAACCATTCCCAGAGCTACGAATTTCTTTGATTTTACAGTTCTCCACCGCATTCCTGAAGTCCCAAATTGATGACTCCGCTCTTCTTGGACCACCCAATTTCTCATTATGTTGTAACAGCTCATTGAAATCTCCTACCAAAATCCAAGCTTCATCTCTAGATATACCAATATCTGATAGTTGTTCCCAAAACAAATGACGAGAACCACGGACCGGATCGTCATAAATACATGATAAAAAGAACCCAACTGAACCAATCTTGACCTTTAATTCAATGATTCTTTTTTCAGCACGCAACACTTCCACATCGTAACACTTCTTCCACATTACCGCCAAGCCTCCACTCAAACCTTCAGGCTCAACAGTAACCAGATGATCGTAACCCAAACTTTTTTGTAACCCAGAAATATACTCGAACTTTTGCTTAGACTCCATAAGAAACAGAAAATCCGGAAAATACCTTTTACGTATTTCCCGAATGCGTCGAACTGTCTCAGTGCCTCCTGCACCTTGACAGTTCCAGCTCAATATGCTCATCTGGTTGGCAGCGGCTTCAAATTGGAAGCCACCGTCTTCTTTTGGGGGTTTGAACTTTCTAGAATCTCAAAGCTAGAATCCAACGTAGTCTTTCTTCTAGTAGAGGAACTCACTTCAATACCATCAGCTTTCCTCTTAATGACATTTTCCTCCTGTGCAAGAAAAGCACCGCTCGTTTCCACAACTTGTTGTACCTGCACCACCGGTCTAGATTTCCTTTTCCAAACAGGAGGTCTCCGTCGTGGTTTTTTTCCTCCATTCATGGTCCCGAAATCGTTGGCCTTAGAAAAGGAACCCAAACGAAATACCGTCGAATCATGGAGAGAGAGTGGAGCATAGGGTCTATCAGTTTTATCCTCATGAAGGTCATGATCGGGCGCTGAGATCACCGACTTACCACTACTAACATTCCTTCTTTTCAACTGTGAACTTACTTCCTCAAAAGGAAAGACATGGCCTTTATCTTTATTAATCTCAGCTATAACCTTCGGGTGTTGGACAACCGACTCTGCTGATCCCTCTTCAATAGATTGATGCACTCTGAATCCTTACTAAACGCTCCGTATGATCAGAGTGAGAAATGTATTGCATAGCCATCCCGTTCTCATCCTTTGATAGTCCTGTAAACAATGGATGAAAACCTGGAGGAGTTTCCAATAATGGCGTATTAGGATTAGATACACCAACTTTTGTAGCAACATGATCTGCTTTCTCCTTCACTGGAGCTATGTTTCGTCCACGAGCCATGGCAATGGCCTTCTTGAGCCAGGAGCAGACAGCCTTTTCATGAGTAAGCCTGTGACAATGGAAACATCTCTTCCTTATCTTCTCATATTCGTAAGTAATCACCACCAATCCTTCTTTAAAGTCAAGCTTCTTCTATTCCCACGCTGGATTCGAAATGTTGAGGACAACCAAGGCTCGAATGTAGTCTGTCGGATGAGAGATCTTGGGGTCGTACGCTATTTTATCCACCTTCCCAATAGCCCCATCAAACGTATTCATTGTTTCCAGAGTGAAGTAGTTCATCGGTATATTCCTCATACGAATCCATACCTCAACCGATGTTAGAAAATTTTTCGGCGGACTAGCGGTCCAGCGCTCCAGCAGCATAGTCCAATGATTGTAGGACCATGGTTTATCCTTGAGCACCGTCACTAGGTCTTCTTCACGCTGAAAGATAAACTGGAATTTATCCTTAGACAAGGCGATGCCTCGAACACGCCCAACAATCCTCCAAACTCTGGGCATTGCTTCAATCATCTTTGCCATTGGTCGACAATCAGGATTAAGCAATCTTCCCAACAGGCTCATAGAGTTTCCGTCAAATACTTTGAAACGGGGGCTATCAGGAAGAGTGATTGGTTCATCGTCATCAAGAGATAGCGCTTTGATAGCATCATCGAGATGGTCTGTCATCGCTTTCAGATTCCGGTGAGGGAACATCGTCGTCGGAGCCCCGAACCCAGAAATTTTTGGAAGTAAATCCACCGTGAAAGCCCCGAATTTGCTATTAAAGAGGTAAAATTCAGAGATGATTTTAAGGGAAATCATATCAATAGTATCACCTTGGCTGGCAAGATTTCAATAGAAATGGAAAATTTCTCTTTCTTGGTCGATTTCGAAGAGGAAAACAAGGAAATGTCACTAACTCTGCGATTGCGAGATTAGAAAAACCAGAGAGAAAAGGAAAGACTGACAGGAAGACTTCACAAATTATTGTAGCTTAATTGCCGGCTAGGGTCCACTCAAATTGAGGAAAAGGAAAAAGCAAATCCTCTAGACCAACTAGAAGTGCCTAAAAAAAAGAAATTTTTAAGTTTTGCATGTGCCTGTATACGCTATGGTGTGAATTGTATATGGTATGTCTTCGACGTGGTTTGGAAAATGACATTATTTGAGTGTTTCTTACATTGCAGATTTGATTTTTATCTTAGATTTCACCATGAACATATATTTTGAAACAAGATCGGTTTATACGAATTTGAACGTTATGTTCTACAGAGCCTCAAAGCTTATCAAGATATAATAGGGAATACAATCTCATGGATCCTATGGTTATTATGATAGACTCGTAATGGTAATGTATCTAAAGAGTTGGATAAAAACCATAAGATATTTTAAAACTTGCAATTGGTGAAGCAGTTGCTTGGGAGAATGCCCAACTAAAAGTGGAAATGAAACATGTCTCAGCTTAAGAGAATTGCTTGTCGATTGCAGACAGAATCCTTCAGCGTGTTATGGGTGTTATGAAGGCGTGTGTGGTCTCAAAGTTGATGCCCCAGCCTATGGATATCTGACACGTGGATTGGTACCAAACGTTATCAAGAAGTTTCTATTTGAAAGGATAAGGCTTATGGAAAGTCTATTTAATTTGCAAACGACTGATTCATACATGTCCCGTGTTTCAATACTCAACTCGGGTTATGATGTCCTCCTTAGTGTACTCATCCAATTGGATCATCGCTCTATTAACATTTCTACAGGCCATGGTAAATAGCATGTAAACCCCTATCCTATGTATTGAGCCATTTTTGGGTCAGGGTAGAAACTGGATCTTCATTAGCCACTTTGTCCCTACATTCCCAGTCCGAAAAGTCTAGACACATGGTTGGGTTTTGGTGCATAGGGATCCGGGTGTCCCTACCTATAGGGTGTTGGGAATGTCCTGAAATCACACTTGTATTTACTCTAGTATATAGTTGTCGAGAGAAGACAATCATATGATACTAGGTGATTATAATGTTTTGCTAGAAGCCACTTGTAATCTATAAGTTTGGAACTCATTACTAGTATTATATGATCATACATGGTCACACACCTAAGAAAACTAGATAGAGTATATTGGGATTGATCATTAATGTAATGATCAAATTATTGTGTTTCTGAACAGTGTGTCGACCGACACAAAGATTGTGTCGATCGACACACAGCTCGAACAAGAATTGTGATTTTGGTTTTCGGTTTAATTAATCATTGGTTTAGACCAATGGTTAATTAGATTTTTCACAAGTCATTATATATAGGATATATGCACGACTTTGTGATCTTAACCTAGTTTTCACAACCACCAGAAACACAGGAATCCCGAGAGCTTCCTTCAGAGATTTGATCTCTTCCAGCACTAGCATCCCGGCTTTCCAATTTGTGTGCATGTGGATACCAGTAGAGGCGCAAAATCTGAGGCGCTATTCAATTTCGAGTTTCTGATCTCTTTCGCTACTCAATCAATAAGGTATATTCGAGATCCATCAAGTAGATTCAATTCTAAATATGAACACATGATTTTAGGCTTAGAATTTGTCATTAGGTTATTTTAAATATGATTTAAAACCTGCACAAATTCCTTCAGTGGTATCAAAGCCTAGTGTTCTAATTGAATATAATGCATGATTGTTAAATTAGTGAATTTAATTGATGTTAAATCATGTAAAGAATCAAAAAGTGTTTTTTTAGGGTTTTCGGTGTCGACCGACACAGTCGTTGTGTCGATCGACACACCTTGAAATTGATTAAAAAATTTTAGGTTTCGAATTCCCTGAATCGTTATGTGTCGACCAACACAAAGGTTGTGTCGATCGACACTAGCTGGTAATCACAATCGGTTGAATTGATTAAATTGTTAATCGCGGTTGAACCGGTTTTGGTCGTTATCGATCGATACAGTTTTGTGTCGATCGACATTGATCGGTCATCGTGATAAGTTTTTTGCGAATGTAGTGTCGATCGACACTAGCGTAGTGTATCGATCAACACTCATCCGATCCGGGCTGTGTCGACCGACACTAATGTAGTGTCGATCGACACGGTCTCAGAACCTGAAATCACATAACCAATCCCGCTCTCTAGAATAATTAAAACATTAATTAGATTAGTTGTTTTAATTAGTTTCTAAAACTCCAGAATACATATTTGATATGTATTAATTATAAAAGTTTTGTTCCTCAATTAATATCAAATTTGTGTCTTCCCAAATCTTGTCAACTGTCAAGGCTCATTTCATTTTGTGATGGGCTTGTCAAAACAAGGTGTCCACAATTACATGAGTGAGACAGGTAGTAATCATCACTACATGACTTAAAGTTTTGGTTTATTTGACTAGGATATCAATATGGTTTTGGGCTTAGAGACATAGGGTTGAATTATACATAAGATGTTATTCACAACCAAGAGTTATATTGGATATAATTAGCAAAGTTGTTACTTACCTAGATAACTGAAATTTGGGCGATAAGCCAAAGCTCACTCAAGTTCTGGTGAAGTATGGGTCTTGGATTATTATATTCATTTAGATGAAACACATTTTGAATATAATGCGAGTTTTCTTAATTGTTAAGATTTCTCATTTTCTTGATCATCATAACTAAACTCCTTTTCCTTTCTTTGATTCAACTATGTCTACCACTCATCACAACTCTTTTTTCCTGCGATCCATCCTTGAGAAGGACAAATTGAATGGATTGAACTTCCTCGAATGGTATCGGAATTTGAGAATTGTTCTCAAGCAGGAGAAAAATGAATATGTTCTTGAAAATGTTCTCCCTGCAAGACCGGTGCCCAATGCTCCACATGCAGAAAGGAATGCTTGGGATAAGCATTCGAATGATGTGGTCGATGTATGTTGTCTCATGCTGGCTACCATGAGCTCAGACTTGCAGAAGCAATATGAGAACGTGGAGTCGCCAGTTGAGATGATCACAAGCCTGAAAGAGATGTTTCAGGAGCAGGCACGAACTGAGAGATACCAGACAGTTAAGTCTCTTATTGAGTGCAAGAGGCCAAAGGATGGTCCAGTTAGTGCTCATGTCATTAAAATGATAGGTTATATTGATAACCTAGAGAAACTGGATTGTCCCATTAGCCAAGAGTTGGCTACTGACATCATTATGCAGTCATTTCCGTCAAGTTTTGATCAGTTTGTTATGAACTATAACATGAACAACATGACGAGGCCTTTGACTGAGCTGCATAGCATGCTCAAGACAGCTGAGCCTAACATCAAGAAGGGCACCCCAAATGTACTTATGGTACAAGGGGGTAAGAGGTTTAAGAAACCTAATAAGGACAAGGCAAAAGGTAAGGCGGTCCAGATTGTCAATCAGGACAGGCCTGAGCCCAATCCCAAGTATGACCCTTCTGATGTTGATAAGTGTCATTACTGTAAGAAGACTAGACAATGGAAGAGAAACTGCAAGAAATACCTGGAAGATTTTAAGAAGATGAGGAAGACGTATGAGACTTCTTCCTCAGGTATTTATGTTATAGAAGTAAATGTTACTATTTCAAGTTCTACCTCATGGGTATTAGATACTGGTTGCGATGCTCATATTTATACTAATATGCAGGGCCTAAGCAACAATAGTACTTTGGAGAAGGGGCAAGTGGACATGCACGTTGGTAATAGAGCAAGAGTTGTTGCTTTAGCCGTGGGAACATTTTATTTGTCTCTGCCATCATGCTTGGTTTTAGAACTTAAGAATTGCTACTCTGTACTTGCTATAAGCAGAAACATCATTTCTATTTCTTGTTTGGATTTGGATTATTTTCATTTTTCGATTAAAGACAAATGTTGTTCTTTTGATCGTAATGGTATTTTCTATGGTAGCGCCCCATTAGAGAATGAGCTTTATGTTTTAAACCAATCTGTGCCTATCTATAACATAAACACCGAAAAGTTCAAGTCCAATGACTCGAATCCACACTTGTATTTACTCTAGTATATAGTTGTCGAGATAAGACAATCATATGATACTAGGTGATTATAATGTTTTGCTAGAAGCTACTTGTAATCTATGAGTTTGGAACTCATTACTAGTATTATATGATCCTACAGGGTCACACACCTAAGCAAACTGGATAGAGTATATTGGGATTGATCATTAATGTAATGATCAAATTATTGTGTTTCTGAACAGTGTTTCGACCGACACAAAGGTTGTGTCGATCGACACACAGCCCGAACCAGAATTGTGATTTTGGTTTTCGGTTTAATTAATCATTGGTTTAGACCAATGGTTAATTAGGTTTTTCACAAGTCATTATATATAGGATATATGCATGACTTTGTGATCTTAACCTAGTTTTCACAGCCACCAGAAACACATGAATCTCGAGAGCTTCCTTCAGAGATTTGATCTCTCCCGGCACTAGGATCCCGACTTTCTAGTTTGTGTGCGTGTGGATACTAGTAGAGGCGCAACATCTGAGGCGTTATTCAATCTCGAGTTCCTGATCTCTTCCGGTGCTCAATCAATCATGTATATTCGAGATCCATCAAATAGATCTAATTCTAAATATGAACACATGATTTTGGGCT
This sequence comes from Euclidium syriacum, assembly GCA_900116095.1. Classification (NCBI taxonomy): domain Eukaryota; kingdom Viridiplantae; phylum Streptophyta; class Magnoliopsida; order Brassicales; family Brassicaceae; genus Euclidium; species Euclidium syriacum. The sequence continues at coordinate 6,473,612 of FPAK01000009.1, read as the reverse complement.
TAGAATTTGTCATTAGGTTATTTTAAATATGATTTAAAACCTGCACAAATTCCTTCATAGGGACACGAGTGTCCTCATCAGACTCAGAAACCCTATGAATTATGGAGCATGACAGTAAAAGATTTTCCATAAACTAGTTACATATGGCGCTAATAGATTGGCCTATGATATATTTCACATGACACTACCAATTCACCTAAATCGTATTCTACGAGTCATTTTTTAATTCATATAAACTAAGAGATCGAGTTTTACCCCAACATTTTTTTTCTCACTTCATGAGTCTGAATTTAGCAATCTTACAAAGTGAAACCAAACTGCCATGACTTTCTCTCTCCCATCTTAAAAAGCATGTAAATGAAATTTAAGTTGTCAACATGACCTCATATTGTTGAACCTGGCTTATGTAGATGGTCAATTTTCAAGTCATTTACAATCAATAACCATTAATTAAACATTAATTTACCCCTAATCATGCTAAAAAAACCATACTTTATAGTGGAGATAGTGGAATGTAAGGGTATTAAATCACAAGGAGGCCTAAACGATATTATATTACATTCAAAGCCTATTAGAATCTAGGTAATTAAGCAAATGGATTGAATCCTAATTGCTACTTAGCAAACCAAAAAGAAAAGACAATAAAGTAAGTAAACAAGGCTAATGATTCATGATGGTTAACAAATTCAAATATTATAAAAGCAATGTCAAAAAGGTAAGGAATATGAGTTCGTATTGAAAACAATTGGTTTTTTATGGGTTTAGGATCTTAATTTAACACTAATATCTTCATTATATTTTTTCTAATTCTTTTTTTTTGGTGATCTTGAAAATTGTAAAATTACAAAAAAGATTTGGAAGTCCAATTGGAGGGATACTACTTACATAAGAAAAATCCCTACCCTGAATAGTAGCATTACATGCCAACCAGTCCGCATTTCCATTGAGTCTTCAAAGAATAAGGGTGAGCATGAATTCTTGAAACTATCTTCTGAAGGTATGAAAGTCTACAAGTAGAGTCGCAAAAGTTGGCCAATCCTCCGTTTACTATAATCTCTTAAACATTAATGGGCATATAATATGTTCACCAAACTCTATTACTAATTAGAATACTATCAAGCTCTCATAACGTACTTATTTTAGCTCTTAAAAGTCATTCAAGTATTTCATCAAACATTTTACAAGTTTGAAAAACCTAAAATCTAAATTCAAGTTGATAAATCCTAAATATAATCATTCAACCAACTTTTAAAATTAATCTCAGTTTTTTGAAATATTTATTATTTATTTATTCCTCTTAATGATAGATGATTGCTATGATTTTTGAGTTAAAATTAATATTTGTACCTATCTATTACTACGTGGCAAAACCGATCAAATGAAAATTTCTTATTTGTAGTATAGTTTAGGATCGACTCCAACAAAGGCTAGATTTATGTGATTTATGAATCAAGTTTAGGATTTTTATAAAATGGAAAGGATGTGCAATATGTAAAATGGGGGTTTTGATTAACTATTTACAGTATTGAAAGTAATTAATTATAAATAGAGGAAAATAAGTGTTTAAATTTAAATAAAAACTTAAAAGAGAGACATAAACATAAATATGCAAATTTTATAAGTAAAATGCATAAACTTAAAGGCCTAACATCTCTATCTCAACGCAGGAATTGGCAATCCTTTGAGACCGATTGTTTGGAGTTGTTATATATTATGCATCATTTAAAGGAGTGGCTAACTTTTTCCAACCAGGTGGATCAGTTTATTGAGCTGGACGTGCGTCTTCTCGATTTTTTTTCTTTCTTTAATTTTCTGTTCTCTAAATTTTAAAACAGATTCTTTTACTCGTTCGACCCGTTTACGGTCTTTAGAATTTACTTATGTAAATAATGTTCTCATAGATTGGGTTATCAATCCTGGTTCATTTTAATTTATAGTTTAATTGAAAAAAAAAACCTTTTATCTAATACTAATAGTATTATTTGTGAAGTACATTTGACAAAGAAACATTTGTTTTATAAAAAGTTACATAAAACGCCATTGCACTTAGTATAGAGTTAAATTTTTCATAAGGATAATCTAGAAAAAAAGAATGATCATATTTAACACGTATTAGGTGTCTCGCCGCGCAGTATCGCGCGGGGATGAATTCCTTGTTTCTCGTCGTTATTATGTAATTGATTACATTATCTTATATTCACGTATATTGAAATTACATTTATTCGTATACTATCCGCATATCATCTAATCTGGTCACAATTACAATCACTATTTATGTATATCGCTATATTATCGACGCGGATATTACTGACCATTTGGATATTATCGACACATTAATCCATTCACTATTTTAGACCTTCGATGAGTATCATCAAGGATTTGAGTCTACTGCTTTAATTTATTGCATATCTCCCCTGAAAACCTCCTCTTGAGTAATAGATGGATCTTCAATTCCCTTTTAAGCTTCCCCTTTAATTTCATTTGGAGTCTCCTCTCCAGTAACAAATGCATTTTCATAACCGTCTTCGACATTTCCTCGAGCTTTCCCTCGAACCTCTCTTGAGTATTAGGTGGATCTTCAAATCCCTTTCAAGCTTCCCCTTTAACTTCCTCTGTAGTTTCCTCTTCAATAACATGCGCCTTTCAAAAACTGTCTTCAACATGCCCTTGAGCTTCCCCTCGAACCTACTCTTGAATAGTAGGTGGATCTTCAGATCTCTTTCAAGCTTCCTTTTGAACCTCCACTTGAGTAGTAGATAGATCTTCTAATCCCTTTCGATCTTCCCCTTTCACTATCCCTTTCGAGTTTCCCTTTAGCTTCACATGGAGTTTCCTCTTCAAATAACAGTAACATGTGCCTTTCAAGAATCATCTTCAACATAACATCAAGCTTCCCCGCAAACCTCCTCTTGAGTTGTAGGTGGATCTTCAGATCCCTTCTGAGCTGCCCCTTTTTAACTTCCTATGGAGTTTCCTCTTCGGGTAACATGTGCCTTTCGAGAACCGTCTTCAACATCCCATTGAACTTCACCTCGAACATCCTCTTGAATAATATGTTGATATTCATATCCTTTTCAAGCTTCCCCTTTTGCTTCTTCTGGAGTTTCTATTCAATAATAGACGCCTTTCGAAAACAGTCTTCAACATCCCATCGTTCTTCCCCTCTTACCTCTTTTTGAGTAGTAGGTGGATTTTCATATCCCTTTCAAGATTCCCTTTAACTTTTCTAGAGCTTCTTATTCGATAATAGGTGAATTTTGAGAACCGTCTTCGACATCCCCTTGAACTTCACTTTGAACATCTCCTTGAGTAGTAGGTAGATCTTCATATTCCTTTCGAGCTTCCCCTTGTACCTACTCTTAAATAGTATGTGGATCTCCATATCGCTTTTGAGCTTCCCCTTTAATTTCCTCATCAGTAACATGTGCATTTTAAGAACTGTCTTCAACATCCCCTCGAGATTCCCCTTAAATCGTTCTTGAGTAGTGGGTGGATATGTCGATCACTTTCGTGCTTCCCTCTAGCTTCCTTTGGATTTTCCTCTTATGTAACCGGTGCTTTTCGAGAGCCGTCTTTAGCAACCCGTTGAGCTTCCTCGCAAAGTAGTATGTGGATCTTCAAATCCATTTCGGTATTTTTCTTTAACGTTCTCTAGAGTTTCTTCTTCAGTAACATGTGTCTTTCGAGAACTGTCATCCACATCCCCTCGAGCTTCACCTCGAACCTCCTCTTGAGTAAGAGGTGAATCTTCAGATCCCTTTCGAGCTTCTTATTGAACTTTCTCTTGAGTAGTAAGTGGATCTTCAGATCTTTTTCGAGCTTCCCCTTTAACTATCTTTTTGAGTTTCTCTTTACCTTCTTCTAGAGTTTCTTCTTCATTAGTAGGTTCCTTTCAAGAACTTTCTTCAACATCTTCTCGAGCTTCCCCAGAAACTTCCTCTTGAGTAGTAGGTGGATCTTCAGATTCCTTTCGAGCTTCCTTCGACCCTTCTTTTGAATAGTAGTTGGATATTCAGATCCCTTTCGAGTTTCCAATCGAACCTCCTTGTGAATAGTAGTTGAATATTCAAATCCCTTTCGAGCTGCTCCTTTAACTATCCCTTTTAACTTCCTATGGAATTTCCTCTTCAGTAACATGTGTCTTTCGAGAACAGTCTTCAAAATTCCCTTTACCTTCCCCGCGAAGGGAGCATTCCCTTTAACTTCCCCTAGAGTTTCCTCTCCAATAACATGTGCCTTTCGAGAACCCTCTTCAACATCCCCTCGAACCCCCTCTTGAGCAGTAGGTTGATCTTTAGATCTCTTTCGAGCTTCCCCTTTAACTTCCTCTGAAGTTTCCTCTTTAGTAACTGATACCTTTCGAGAATTGTCTTCAACATCCCTCGAACCTCCTCTTAAGTAGTACGTGGGTATCCCTTTCGAGCTTCCTCTCGAATCATCTCTTGAGTAGTAGGTGAACATGATTTGGTGTGTTAGTTGAAATACAAAATAAAGCATGAATGACCATTAAATTCCGATAGACGTTAATGAATATAACACACTACTCAAGAATATTGATACTTGATGGTGCGACAAAACTTTGAAACAATCAAACCATGTTGTAGTTTGCTAGACACCTAAAAATTCAAAGCATTAGAACCATTACTGAAATAATTGCAAAGTAATTTAAAGTAGTTACAATAATCATTACCTCCTAAACCCAATTTTGGCAAATCTTATTGTTCTTCATTCTTTTTCATATTATCTTTTTTTTTTTTCGGACTTGTAGTACCATTCATTTAAAAAATATTTATTCGTTTTCTTCATCGTATCATTCTTATTATTTTTATTCTTCTTCTTCTTTTCCTAGACTTTTTTTTTCCTTTTCATCTTCTCAAGCGCGTGTAATGCGCTTCAAAGAACTTGAATTTGATCATTTCAAAGGTTGATCATTCCTTGAATTTTTAGTTGTATAAATAAATGGTAAATGTATACATATCTCGGATAGTAGAATATTTCCAATAAAATTTTGGGATATGAATTTTAGAATATTTTTCATTTTTTCAATAATGCTTTTAAGAAAGCATAGTTCAAAAACCTTAAATTAAACAAATGGATTTCTCTTTACAAATTAAAATGTAAATATAATTAACACTTGCAATTACATATTCTTATAAAAATAAATAAATAAAACAAAAATTCAACTTTTGAATCAACCTCCTATCTTTGCTTTATGAGATGAAGAATCCATTAGCTTATGGCTTTCTTACCTCTGTATCAAAGCATCGATATTCTTCTGCTCCTCTTCCTTCTCCTTCTTCTTCTTGCAAAAAGAGAATCTTGCTTTTGCAATAACCACAGATTGAAGAACTTGCGGATGTCCGTTTATGCTTAATGTTCTGATATTCTCCAGGTAGTTGTTACTGCTCGTATTGGTCCGTAACTTCTCATGTGATTCGGATGCTTAATGATCCAATATTATCATGGTAGTTGTCACTGCTCGATGGTGGATAAAGTATATAGGTCTTAAGCAAATTAAAATATGGAAGATGGAAGGGACATCTAATAGCAACGAAATTGGTCTAGGAACGGTTTTTGGTGTTTTAAATCTTTATGAATGTTGTATATAAAGGGAAAACAATAAAGATAGTAATAAAAATAATTTTTCATTTTCTTTTCCTCATAGATATGTACAAATTCCATTATTATCTATTGTAGTCACATTTTTCAACCAAATTGCCAGGAACCGTACCAACTATCCGATTACCCTGTGCAAAAATATCGATTGATGCAATGTGAAAATCGTCAATATTATTTCTTAATTTTTGGGAAAATCGATTTATTTTTTTTCTTAAAGTAAATTATTATTCCTAAATTCTTTTTAAATTTGTTTGCAATTTAAATAGGAAGGTTTATATTTATCTAAAGAATATAGAATAATTCCATATCTAAATTAGAAGATATACATTTGTATTTATTTTTTTCCTTTAAGATATATATTATTTCTTAATTTTTGGGAAATTCGATATATTTTTTTCTTTAAAGTTAAATATTATTCCTTAATATTTTGTAAATTCATTTGCAATTTAAATAGGAAGAGACTAATTTTCAATTATCCAACAATTCATTATGGTTTTTTTTATCAAAACAGAAGTTAAAGGCAATTAATTGATGAGCGATGATGTGGACAGCCTTATAGGCCATTATGTTTCACAATTAATTATATTTGGACACAATATTCCACTTGTGTGCTCTCAAACCGTGACCATATACGGCTCATAGCTTTCCAAATAGGTCAAAGCTACTGTTATTATCACTTTGATCAGCCGACCCTGCATTTTTCAAAAAAAAAAAAGGATCTTCAAAGATACGAAAAGTTTTACAAAAATTTAAAACGATAAAATAATTTAGAAGAGTTTGCATACCGAGCCGTTTTTCGTTTTGTCGTTTTTTTTTAAGTATGTTGAACCGCCTCATCGTAACCAACACATGATCTTCTTTGTTGGTTGAATAATCATGAATCCTTAATTTTTCAATCATGTTGTACATATTAGCTATATACTCTTGAAATGGTGGAAGAGACATATAAGATATATGTGTGTGTGTGTGTTTTTTTATTTTATTTTTTTTTATGAATGTGCAATGCCCAATCCTTATAAATAGGAGATTTCAAAAATTTTCATTCCTTCTTTATATGTTAAATGTATAATAATTCCATATCTAAATTAGAAGATATACATTTAGATTAATTTTTTTTCCATTTAGAAAATATTATTTATAAATTTTTGGTTACTTTTCTTTTTCTCTTTAAAGATATACATTTTAATTATATCATTTTCGTTTTTTTTTTCCTTTAAGAAAAATATTGATATAAGAATGTCGAATAATTCCATATTTAAATTAGAAAATATATATTTAGATTTTTTTTTTTACATTTAAAAAATAATATTTATCAATATTACATATCTAAATTAGAAGATATAATTAAAAGATTTTTTTCCTTGTAGATAAAAATTATTTATCAATGTTTGGGAAATTATTTTTTTTACTTTAAAGATATACATTTTAATTTTGTCAATTTCGTTTTTTTTTCCGTTTAAGAAAAATATTAATTATCAATTTTTGGGAATTTTTAATATAAGAATGTAGGATAATTCCATATCTAAATTAGAATATATAAATTTAGATTTTTCTTTTCTTTTAGAAAACATTATCAATTTCTTTCTTTTTTTTCCTTTAAGAAGTATTAATTATTAATTTTTTGGGAATTTTGTAAGATTAATAATAAAAGAATTTTTAATTTAAATAGGAAAGGACTAATCTGCAATTATCAAAGATTTGATCATAGACTTTTTAGAACGAAACAAAAGTTTGAAGCCATTAATTGATGGCTGATGACGTGGACAGTCTTAGAGGTCATTATGCTTCACAATTAATTATATAGATTGACTATGATAGAGCAATAGTTGTATATTATATCCCATGATTAAATATTTCCATTTTTGTTTCCAATTTTAAATAGGGCATTAGTTGTATATTATATCTCAAGGTTAATGATACCCATTATTAAATATTGATTTTTTAAAGAAAGTATAAAAATCATGTGATTAAATCAATGGCCGTGATTAGAGCTTAAAAATCTTATATAAATCACAGCGGTGATTTTCCATTAAAGCCATGGTGTAATTTTCTACAAAATTCAAGTGTATTTCTAATTCTGATGAATACTATAACATTATCTACATTTTTACGTGATGAGTGTCCATTTTGATGGTTTTAAACCCATGTTTTCTATAAATTTCTAGTCTAACTATGTCATCTCTCAATATTTATGCATGACTATAGTATTTTAGGCTTATTTTGCATTTAGAATCCAAATACTTTTATTTGCATTGCATATGTACATTTGGTTGCTTTATTGGTGCAAAAGGGGATTAGGAACAAGGCTTTGGAGATGGAAGGGAGTTGAGCAAATTTGGAACTAACCAACAAACACCAAAGAGGAGTCTTGATCATGGGAATTTGGAATTGGATTGAGAAAAATCGAGATATGCTCGAATATGTTCACTTGAGTCATCCAATGAAGGATTCCTCGTGTGTTAAAATGAACTAAAAAAGTACTCAATAATGTGACTAGATGGAAGAAAATAGAGAGATGTGAACGTAGGTCCAAACGGCACTTAATTTGGCCTTGTAGAAGTGAAGATAGGGAAGATTTAAGTTGAAAAGTTAAAACTGGTCAAAGAAACCTCGTGCCGGCGGCACAGAAGGCATAAGTGACCCTGAATCCATACTGTCCAAATCACATTCCATTCCACCGGCACAGCCATAAATCCACAAAAAATAAATTTTTTTACTATTTTAATTCTTAACACTTGTATAAATACTTGTCTAATGAATACGAAAAACCTTAAGCTTGTTTAGAGAAGATTTTGGAGGTTTTAAAGTTTGGGTTTTTAATGGAGAAACCTCTTGAATCTCTTTTTGATTTATGATTAATGCAATTTCCTTTTAGTTCTTTTTATGTTTTTTATTATCTTCTTCATTTCTCTTTGTTTATTCATTTCTCTTTGTTTACTCGTCGTATAGATTAAGGCTTGTGTTGATTTGAATAGAAACTAGGTTGGGTTTTGATTTACTATAAGAAAATTGAGTATTGATAGCACTTGAATATAGTGTTTTTTTATTTATTTATATTATCGTTGACTAAGCTACATATTTTAGATAGCGTTTAAGTTTACTAATTAGTAAACGCTATCAATTCTCACGCTCTAATTTTTTATTCCATGCTCATTATTTAATAACATATACAGTTAAAACGTTATGTAAAGGTGAGAAGGAGAAAAAGTTTTAAGTGCCTGCCTTATACAAATTGACGAAAAATTTGGCTCCATTGCCAAAATTTTCCCCCTTTCTAATTTATTCCTTCTATCTTTTTTCTAAAACACAGTAGGATTTCTCTCGTTTCTCTTCGTCACTGTCCCTCCCACCACTACCGAGCTAGGTTTCTTTCTTCGGTGACCGCCACTGCTCTCGCTAAATCCCATGTCGTCTTCATCTCTTTTCCATTCATGTTCAATTCCACCAAGAAAAACTGGAGAAACCTCGATGGCGGTATTCCCTTCCTCCTCCACCGCTGCGATTTCATCCTTCGTCACCGGCGGCTTCGTCTACTTCCATCACTCTGTCTCCGGTGAATTCATAAACCGTTAATCCTCTGTATATCTCTCTTTCTCTCTTAAATTCGTTTATTTTTCACAAAATTTTCTAGATTGATTTTGAAACCCTAGATTGCAAATCAGTTTTTGTTTTACAGAGCCCACGACGGAGAAAAAAAAGTGGTGCGATGTTTAGGACGACGATGAAGAAGAAGAAAACGCTGTCTCGAAGACTCACTTTTTTTTTCTTTCTATTTTGTTGGAAATAGATCTCCAAGGGTAAGAAAGGAGGAAATAAGAAGATCCGTTACAGATTTCATAAGTTCGCTCGCCTCTTAGATTCGTTTTTCTCTTTCACTTTGGCTGCTAAATAGAAACAATGGCTTCTCACTGTGAGCTAATTCTGATATTCGTCCTCAATCTCTCTTGTTTGCTTCTCGCTGTGATTTTCTACAATGGCTTCTCGCTGTGATTTTCCAGTAATAGGTTGAATCGTTTGAAGAGAATGCATGTTTTGTGAATCTACGATTCTCAAAGTAAATATCAATAAAAACATAGAGATTAATACTAAATTTTTTTATTCTTGAAGTTCTATCATGAACATTTTCTACCGTTTATGGAGGAAGAAAAAGCTGAAGTCAACAGGGCCTTCTTGGGGAAATAGGTATGTGAGAAGCTTTAGCATGTCATGTGATTATTTAGCATAGATCCTTAAGTGGAAAAAAAATATATATAAACGAACAAACCAATATAATGTGCACCCACGTCAGCGTACACAATTAAGAAACAGTTTTTTAAATAAGAAACTGAAAGCTCGGTTCTTAACTATTGAATGGGACTTGCATAGTTTTTTATTATTTTGTTTATTGGTTTCTGTGTCAAAGATTGCCCATTGGAGGTGGTCTAAAATCCAATTTTGGTTTATGATTCATGATTTGGTCAAAATTGCTTACTTTTAATTTCTTCGAGACTGCTTTGTACTTGACCCAGGGTTTATTGAGCATCTACTTATGTGCTTAGGGTTCATGTTCTAAAAATCTCTTTTTTGCATATCACTTAACGATTTTTTAAATGATATGATTCCAATTGTTGATCCTTCATCGATTTAAAGGTTATCCTTTGTTCTTATGCACATATAAAGCTAGGATGATTTTTCGGAACCCTTTTGTTCTTTAGATTTTTTCGGATAAAACGTCGGTTCCTTTTTCTGGTTTCATTTGTGCTTCCTAGATTCGATCCTTGTGATTAATAAATGATTAACCTCATACTTTTCAGTTGAATATGTTAGTTATGCGTTAACCTGTAACATCTATGTCTCATGTTCTTGCTTTGTGCTCCCACACAGCTCTGTTGGACGAGAGTGTAACACATGGTTTGTCAGGTACCAAAATTGGTTTATATGTTTTTACCTCACTTATAAAATTAGTTTCTGAGGTGGTTCATATTGATTTTTTGCAAATTCTTATCAGTGCTGATTCAATTGAGCGTGCTGGGAAGATTCTTGACCCAATTCCCGGGAAAGCAATTGGTGCTTACAATGTCATTTCTTCAACACCTTCTTTTACATTAGGGATTGCTTTCTGTTATAGTTTTCACGCTTACAGACTTATCTTCATGTTTGATTTCATCAAGTATCCAACTGGACTTCTAGGGGTCCAATTTCTTTCATGTGTTTTTAGTAGTTTGATTTGGAGGAGTCTTCAATGGGGAATGAAGTAGATAGCAAGTTTAACTGGGTGATTAAGAATTTCTCCTCTTTGCAGAATGAGACAGTCTAATATGATTCCAATGGGGAATGAAGTAGATAACAAGTTTTTTTGGGTAGTTTGATTTGGAGGAGTCTTTGCAGATGTCTTATGGCCTATCCGAAGGGAAATGACATGACAAATTATTTGTCTTTTTTTTTCTGAAAGTTCTTGATTCTAAATACTTGCCTAATAAATGGAGAAGACACGTAGAATTTTCGCTAATTGTTGCAAATCACTCTTCTAATAAATTCTCAGAAGTGAAACGGTGATTCTTTTTAGCCCTCTCTCACTTTATGATTATTTTGTAAGCTTGTTCTTGACTATACTTCTTCTATCTTTGGTGACTTTACAGAAACAGGACATTGGTTTGACCAAAAGGAAGATGACTTTGGTTTTCCATCGATGATTTCTCTTAAAAGATTTAAGGCCAAAAACGATGTATCGTGAATGTGTTAAAGCTTTAGATGAGATTGAGAATTTATATTGTCTTGGTTTATGATGAATGTGTTTGTCATTTCTTCGTGTACAGTGGTGATTCCAACACTGTTAGTAGCAGCAAATCAGGGATCTCTAGGACATTAAGATTAAGATTAGGGTTTCTTAATATATGTAATATTTTGTATTTCATTATACAGTTGTTCCTTAGTATATATGTTGTTGAACCAGATTTTGTAATGATATTTGTTTTAATGAAGTAACATGTTTTACAATCTAAAATGAAATCATATATTAGAAATTATTATAATTATCCACGACCAGAAATAAAAATTATATAAAAAAAAAAAAAAAAATACAATCCTCATAATCAATAATACTATGTAAGTGCTATAGATATATTTAACATAACGATTTAGAAACGCTATTAAAAGTTTAATAATAACGCAATGAAAATGCTGTTAAAAATATAATAATAGCACAAAGGTAACCCTATTAAATAATATTTAATTGCATAAATAAAACGCTATTGTAAGTTTCGATACAATAGCAGTGCAAAAAAACGCTATCGAAAGCGCTTGACTTTTTATAACGGGCGAATAGACAACGGCTAAAAAAATGCTATGTTATCGTTAGATAGCGTTTTTCAGCCGCTATTAAAAGTCTTTCTTCTTGTAGTGGTTTCTCTAGGCTAGATCATTAGGAATATATCATTTGCTTTGCTTTTAGTGTTTGATTTGATGGAAATCTTCATCATTGAACTTGAAGAATCTTACACCCACAAGGTTTTTGATGAAATTCCCTCAACAAAAATAAATGAACAAGCTACTCTTAACCTAATGAATTAGATGTTAGGATAGTTTGTGTGGTGTTTAGGATTAAACTAAATGACCTTTGATGATTCATTGTATAATTAATGTCATGAAAATGAGTTAGTTCAAATTGGAAACCTTAACCCCTAGATTTGTGTTTCAAAAGTTTATTAGGAATCAAAGCCAATCTATAGTTACACTCATGTCTTAATCCATTCTTTTATCATCTTTGCATCTAATAGTTGTCTTTCATTTGCATCCCACTCATCACTATGTCATTGGTTAATTTTTGGATCTTTTGGTTTTTAAATTGTTGGTTTTAATTTTTCAATACACCGATATTTACAATTTATCAAAATAATGGATAATATTATCTATAGTATGTTATTATAAAGTTAGCTAAAATGAAATTTTCTTTCATGTTCTTTTCTCAAAATATTTAATCAATATCTTGTATTTGGTGGGAGTTATCATCTAGTAGTAAATTTAAGGTTAGAAATTGATGAAATTCATGCTTAGCTAAGATTGAATATTAGTTTTAAATTGAAATAAACTAAACAACGGTATCAAAAATTCTAAGGTATCCAAATAAGAAAATTTCTAAGTTAGGCATAAAAAAAAAAAAAAGTTTAATTGTAGTTTGGTTTGGGATTATAACCGAAAATTTTGAACCTTCGTTAAGAACTTAGAACCTTATATCTATTTTCTAAATTTCGTCGACTCTCATTTTGTTTCTAAAATTTTTCTCTCTTTCTCTATCATTTCTTCCCATAAAACCTTAATCATCATACTTAGTATTCTCCAACGTTTATATCATTGATTTCGATTCTTATTTACTCATAAGTATCTTACATTGTATCTCTTTTGCCCTTATCTTTTATTTTTTCTTCAATAATCTTTTCTGACATTCTCCATTTTCTCCATCTTATTAAGTGAATTTCTCCTTAATAAATACTTATAATATTTTCATTTTACAATTTTTAATAGAGAAATTGACAGAAGTACCACGGAAAATAAATTTTATTCCAAAAATATCGCACATAATTTTTAATGGACAAATATACTACACAGTATCAATTTAAGATAGGCTATGCTAAATATGTTATTATCCGTCTCAAAAATTAATAGTTTATTCTCAAAAATCAACAAAATTATTTCATACAGTAAAGTCCCACATTCACAAATCAAGTTCAGATAACTTATACTAAAAACATTATTATATATTCCAAAAATCAATACTTTCTTCCAAAAAAAAACAAATCAAGTTTAGATAGGCTACGCTAAATATGTTATTATCCGTCCCAATAGTCAACAATTTTTCCCTAAAAATCAACAAAATTGTTTCATACAACACACTATCGCATGCACAATTCAAAGTTAGATAGCATATACGAAAATGTTATTATTTGTCCCAAAAATAAAAAGTTTCTTCCCAAAATAAACAAATCAAGTTTAGATAGACTATGTTAAATACGTTATTATCCGTCCCAAAAATCAACAAAATTGTTTCATACAGCAAACTTCCGCATTCACAAATCAAGTTTAGATAGCCTATACTAAAAACGTTATTATCAGTTCAAAAAATAAACAGTTTCTTCCCAAAAAAAAATCAAGTTTAGATAGGCTATGCTTAATATGTTGTTATCCGTCCCAAAAATCAACAGTTTCTTCTTTAAAATCAACAGAATTGTTTCATACATCAAAGTACCGCATTCACAAATCAAATTTAGATAACCTATACGAAAACCGTCCCTAAAAGAAATAGTTTCTTCCCAAAAATAAAAAAATCAAGTTTAGATAGGTTATGCTATATTCGTTATTATCCGTCCCAAAAATCAACAGTTTCTTCCCAAAAGAATGAAGCATCTCCTCAAATACCACGTTGGTGAAAAGTTTGAGTTGAAGTAGCCTCATTATAATTCGAATTTCTTTTAACATTTATTTTAAATCGAAATAGGGTTAAGTTACCAAAAAACCCTAACGAAAATTGGAAAATTACAAAATCCCTCTCAGTGGCTTCCCAATCCCGGAAAGGATTGGTTGGACACTCACAAAATCCGGTGTTTACTCAGACCGCTCTGGATACCATGTTGCTCATTCCATTGCGATGGCTAAATCTGTGGCCCCATTTACTGGCCCATCTGTTACTGCGCTAATAGCGAATTCTTGGAAAATTGAGGGTCCTCCCAAATTAAGGCATTTTCTCTGGCAAGTTACTTCAGGTTGTCTCTCGGTTTACTAACGCCTAACGAATCGAGGTATTAATTGTGATACGGTTTGTCCATGTTGCGGGATGCATAGTGAAACAATTAATCATGCACTTTTTGAGTGCCCCCCGGCTTTACAAGTATGGGCTCTCTCCCCTATTCCAAGCGGACTTTTTTCTTTTCCGTCTTCCTCGGTTTATGAGAATATGGATTATCTTTTTTCTAGGATCCCTAAGGCTTGTCTCCAGGGTTGGGCTGTCAACCCATTCCCTTGGATCCTATGGTTCATCTGGAAGGCTCGTAATGATAAGGTCTTCAATAGTATTGATCGCTTACCGCCCGATATTCTTAAACTTGCCATTGGGGAAGCTTATGCATGGGTAGATGCCCAGACATCTTTTTCAGATCGAGCGAGATCAGATAAGATTCAAATGGTTTTGCTCGCACCAGATAGTCCCGTGGAAACCACGCACCCTTGGTGGATAATGTCTGTCAGGTGGATGGCTCATGGAAAAAGGGTAGTCTTTTTGCAGGTCTAGGCTGGAGTTTCAAGAACTCGACCTCTTTGACAATCCTACTGGGAGCCAGACGCTTGCGATAAAGCTTATCACCATTACACTCTGACATGGAGGCTCTCCTCTGGGCCATGGAATGCATGCTGAATCACCATGAGGACAAGGTGTCTTTCCAGACTAACTGTTCTGAGCTTGTGAAGATGACGACATCGATGACTGAATGGCCTGCTTTTGTGGCCCTACTTACTACCTTCGCTGCCCTCAGAAGCCGTTTTCAAACTTTCTCCCTCTCTCTTATCCCTCGAAGATCAAATTGAAAGGCGGATTGTTTGGCGTGTAGTGCTACTGCTCAAGGTAGGGAATTTTCTTATGTAAGTAGTGTTCCTCCAACTTGGATCACAAAACCTTTTGTATAAGTTCTATATTTAAGGCGACAAAAAAAATTAATAAAAAAATTGGAAAATTACAGCCTATACCCGGATCTAACCGATAAAGTCAGAGCTGACCCAATTGTTATCGACCCTAAAAATCCCTAATCTCTCATCTCCTTCAAAATTTCCCCAAAATTTCGATCTCTGATTCTCTCCAACGACGCTTTGGTGAAATTCAGGAAAACCAAACCCTAAAAATCCCCATATCTCGTTTCTTTTCTCTTCTCCATTTCGATTCTCTTATGTGACGAATATGGTGGCGCAAACAAGGCCAAGGAAGAAGAAAGAGCCGAAGCTGGACTCGACGGCGAAGAATGAAAAGTCGACGACGAAGGCGAAGGCTTCGACGAAGAATGAGAAGGATCCGTCGACGAAGGAGATGGCTCCGACTAAGAGATCGACAAAGGAAAGGGATCATGCGGAAGATGAAAGGTCTCCGTTGAAGAAGGTGAATATCCTCGGTCCCAAAGAAGTTCAAAACGACGCCGATAAATCTGATGACGAGTGATGTAGAAGAAGTTTTAACCTAACTAACAACTGCAAGTGCACAGCAAACGAAGTATTACAGAAAGGGTCGAATCGCCACAAAGACTCTTAAGAACACAATAATTTTCAGTTTTAAGCTAAGCTAGGCAAGAAACAATTAATTTAAATGCAATAAACTAAAAGAAAATAGATTTGTTGTAAACTGATTAGGAGAAAGCGCTAGGTCTAGAAAAATTCTCAGGGAATCCAAATCAAGCAGGGGGACACTAGGGTAAATGGTTTAATCACTGTTCTTGAACACAAATCACAAAGTTGTAGGAGTCCAGCTTCAGCTGCAAAACCTATCTATGCTTAGTTAGTTAGAAAATCAAATTCCTTTGCAGATCCTAACATTTAAAGCATGCATTCTATCAATTTTTTTTAAGTTCACAAGTTATCTAATCCAAATTCCTTTGCAACTAGAATCACTTGCTCATCTATACTATGTTCCAATAAATTAACTCAACTTCCATTGCAGCTAATAAACCTAAGACTTAAATTCTAGGTGATCAGTCTAGATTCAAGTGATTAAGCACAAGTCAGATGAAGAACCCTAATGAAACCCTAGTTGTGACAAAAACACTAGCTTTGATTCATCATCCCTTTGAAAACCCTAAACCTAACTATGAATCTACTCAGACATGGTGAATGAAACAAACAACATGTTTTGAATAGATTGCATAAGAGAAATCAAAAGAGAAACAAAAAAAGTTTAGACAAATCTCTTCTCCATAAAACAATCTCTCTATTAAAAACCTTAGAAAATAAAGCATAGCCTAAACAATTGCTGAAAAATCCCTTTTATAAACATTAGGGACGACCTAGATGTTTCCTTTTTTAATTAAGGGTTTTTTTTAGGGCAGAAAAGGTAATTTTGACTCTAAAAATCGCGTCATAATCTGTGTTGCTCGACACACTTTACTGTGCTGATCGACACGATCTAAGAGAGTTGGACAGTTTCTTCAGCTTGCGACAGATCAAACATGTCTTCACTAAAACGGCCATATCTTAAGCTACAAACATGAGAATCATTTCAAACTACTTAGAGATGAAAGCTAACTTCCATATCTTTCTTTTGGAACCGGTTTGATCAAATTGTAGTACCGGAAAGACGTTCAAACAATATCAAACTTCTGAAAGTAAAATTCGAAACTGCATCTTCCATTTATCGATTTTGCTCCACTTTCTCCAAGTCATCCCAAATGCTCAAAACACCCATTATATATTATATATACCTGCAAAAGACTCTAAAACTAACAAATACATGGGTTATAAAACCCAAAAAACCATATAATATAAACGAGGAGGTGAAGTCCAATGAAGATGATGGCGAGGATAGCGAGGAGGAGGATCATCATCATCTGATGGAAACATTGACTCCTTTGAAAGTGAGGTAATTAGCTATCTCAAAACTAGCAATGGATTATATGTTGATAGCTTTGTTGATGTGATTTTTCATAGTTTTGTTGGAAGGAAAACTATGTAAAAATAGGGAAAACTAGGAAAAATATGTAGAACTAGAGAAAAACTAGAGAAAAATAGGAAAAATTGGTAGAACTAGGTAACTGTACCTTTATTTCTTATGTTAACAGTTATAGAATTTGGTGAAACTAGGTAAAACTATTTGTTATTTTTGGACTTATTTTTGGTAGATCTAGGTAATGCTTCCTTTTATGTTTAACAGGGGATGTGAATGTTATTTGTAGTACGAGGAGGATACAATGCCATAAACCCACTGGATATGTACTTCTCTAGTACGAGCTTTTAGACAATAGTTAAAGATTCAGATAAACTATTCCAGGTGCATACAAGATTTGTTCTAAGATTTGCAAGTCGAAGTTCAAGAAAGGCGAGTAGAAAAGGTTTCCGATTGAAGAAATTAACAAAGCACTTGGTAAAACTAAGATTAGTTATCTTGGCAGAGATCTTGAAGACCATCAAAGCTATTAAGGAGAAGCTATCAACGATTGGCAGCCGTGGAAGCATATGTAGACCATATGAAAGCAAAGAGAAATAAAGATGAAAGTAGTTGATGGTGGTTGTTTTTAGAAAATTATTTTGCTTGTCTTTTTCTTATATTTGGAACATAGTTTGTGTTTATGTTTGTTTTTCGAACTTCTAATGCTACTATTTCAGTATTTTTTTGTTTTGGACAATATTTGACATAAAAAAACTAGTATAACTACGTGAAATTATGTTGTTTCTATGAATTTAAAGTGGTACCACTGGAACAATTGTTTCTTCGCATGTGAAGTCAGATAACTAGTATAACTACAAAAAACTATGTAGTTTTTATTGCAATTTTATTATTAGGAGACTTAGAGAATTTAAACAAAGTCGGAAATAAATAAAAAAGTAAAGAAAATGCTCTCAAAAAGAAAATAAGGAGGGAGATAGAAGAGAAGAGGAGGGTGAAAGGAAAGAGAGAGATAACAAGAATGAGAATAAAAGAAAAGAGAGATAGTAGATAGTGTTAGATCTCAAAAAAAAAATCTCTAAAGTTGCCATTTCAAAGTTTTTGGAGAAAAATAGATGTCAAAAACAAATTTTATTTTCCTAAAAAAGATGTTCATAGTTGTCTTTAAGATTGTAGTTGTACCAATGTTTCTTATAGTTGTATTTTTAATGATTTTCAATTAAATAAGTATTATTTTCTTTTCTTTTAAAATATATTTTTCTAGTTTTACAGTGGTTATAAATATAAGACTTATTGTTTTATGCATTCATAAGTCTCAAATCAATTTTTATGTAAATAACTCTTTATAAGTTAGCTATTACTAACAAAGTGCTCTTAGAAATATAAGGATAATATTGGACAAATATTTTCACATTAAATCAAGTATTTCCTCTGTTTTGTTTTATAAAGGGTTTTAGATATTTTGTTTTGTTTTCTTATATAAGAGTTTCTCAAATCTTTATAAATTTTTTAATTAATTATACTTAATAGCAATCTTGTTTTTATCATAAAATATTATTATTCTTCTATCTAATTGGATAACTAAATGCTTTTATGGTTGTATTTAATGTTTAAAGTAAAAAAGAAAGATTATAAAAAGAAAACAGAGAAACTATGACTTAATTTATTACTTTACTTTGTATATCCATTATCTTCTTCTTAAACATTTATTGCTCATGTTGACAACATCAAATAACATGTTTAGTAATTTTGTGCATCCAAGAATTACCATAGTTATAGAACTTGTTACTTTTAGTTAGTAGTTATACAAAAGTTCCAAGTAGTTATACTTTGGATACTTTTATGATTATATTTAATGTTTAAAGTAAAAAAGAAAGATTATAAAAAGAAAACAGAGAAACTATGACTTAATTTATTATTTTACTTTGTATATCCATTATCTTCTTCTTAAACATTTATTGCTCGTGTTGACAACATCAAATAACATGTTTAGTAATTTTGTGCATCCAAGAATTACCATAGTTATAGAACTTGTTACTTTTAGTTAGTAGTTATACAAAAGTTCCAAGTAGTTATACTTTGGATAAGGAGTTGATAGTATCATGTTATAACATTTTCTAATCTCCTTGACATCCCAAAGAAGCATGTTCAATAATTAGTTATACTTTGGCTAAGGAGTTCATAACATCATGTTATAACATTTTCTAATCACATTGACATCCCAAAGAAGCATGTTCAATAATTACGTGCACCAATAAAATAACTTATAGTGATAGCTAGTTTTACCATAATTACCTATTAAAACACCAAAAAAATAATTTTACACAACAAAAAACCAATTTTAATTAGTTGATTTAAATAACAAAATTATAAACCGTACTCCTAAAGACTGGTGAACTCAGCCACAGTGTAAGTTAAACCGCATTCCTCGAATCTATATGCGACTACGTGTTTGTTTTCTTCTGGGGGGATGACTTTTCACATTTTGGGCCAAATGCCACAAACAAAACCCATGATGAGCTTTTGGATACCACATTCAAAATTTGTGTAGTATTATATCTCTATACCCTCGAATCAATATGCGACCACCACATTACATTGTTTTCTTTCAAAGTTGTGGAGTATGATATCTCTATACCAAATTTTATGTTCACAAGGTCAATAATTATGTTAGGACTTGGAGTTTGGAGTTTTCCGAGATAATCCACATTCAAAAGAGACGCCACTAGTTGTGTTGAGCCTCTCTTCTTGACGCTGCTTGTACTCTAATTATCCCGGTTGCGTGTATGCATCTTCGTGGACATTACAAACGAGAAAATATCCTCATTGTCATTAATAGTCCATTGTTCCTCATGTTCAACCAGCAAAGGAATGTAATTCAACTACATTTTAACCTTACTTTCATCTAACACAAGCTTCTTATATTTCCTAACTTCTACCATCAACAAAGTTATCTCCTCCACTAAGGTCTTCAACAATACAAGTGCTCCCTACATTTAAAATGAATGCAGACGTTGTTGCTCATTCTATCCTGCCAAAACAATACCAAACAACTCAATCAAAAATCATAGTTGTCCATAGTATTACACTAGTTGTTGAGTTATACATTAATTTTTCATAGTTCTACCAGTTTTCCTAGTTATACAAAATTAAACAGTATTGATAATTGTCCCAAATTATCCAATTCTCCTATTACATAAACTCAATATAGATCGGTTTTGAGTCCTAATCTTCTTACAATATAACTACGATTCAACCGCTGAAATGCATTTGTTACCAAATCACAGTCATATCCGATCCAAAAACAATGGTTAACACCAATGTGCACAAATCCAATAGTTAAAGGATCTTAGGATTTATACTTCAAATCTTGCATCTATGATCAAATGTCTTTTGTGCATTGAAAGTTCATATATCATTGTTTGAGTTATGTACTCTCTCACAAAACTTTAAAATCCATGTAGTTAAAGATGGAAATTTGAAATCCCAACAAATCCAAGGTTACAAACTCAAAGGTTCAAAATTTTCGTCCATATGAGGTTTCTACTTACAAATAGTCATGGTGAATACCATAGTGATGAAGATCTCAAAGAAGATGACCAAAAAGCAAATAAAGAAGAATAATCAAAAGAAGAAAAAAAGATTGGATATTTATTTATTCCATGAAAAAAATAAGTTTTTAACAAGAAAGATATGAAAATACGAGCAATAATGGAGATTTAAACCTCTACTTTCTGTCTTCTCTTTTTAAAAACTCAAAAGCAAAAGCAAATTTTGAAATTAGATTAAAAAAAAATGTGGTGTTGAATACATAGGAGAGGCCTTATATTTGTAGGAACATAAGATTTACCTTAGGTAGCCTTAGGATTAATTACATAGAGCTAAAATGGTAAAAATCTTGAAAAGTCACGTCACATCTTGACATCGTCGACGTCTGAAGAGTGCAGGCTAAATTGGCTTCAATACTCAGGCGTTATAATTCATACCATCAAGAGTAGTAGAGATAATAGAGAGGTCTGAATGATCAGCACAGTGGAGGGAAAACGGAGAAAAGGTGCTCCCAAAAGAGTCGAATAGAGGATGAATGTCATGCAAGGCTCATAATCAAGTGTGATAACATCACACAAGCTCTTTCGTGAAGTTGACACACCCGACTTAAATTTCTTAGTTGAATGACGAAAGAACAAAATCAGCTGAGATAAGAAGAAAATAAAGATGACTGGATCGAAATAAATCGATATGCAAGTGAAAATAAAAACGATCAAGATGAAGAAGATGGTTAAAGTTTAGCTTCCACTGCTATGATACCATATTAAAATATTTTAAGAGATTGCGATTTTAAAGTTCAATTTTTTCCATTTATAAAATAATTTAAATAAGCAAATGCAGTAAATAAAAAAAATCCAGAACCAAATCTCAAACCAATAGATTCTGAGAGTAACAATATTCGAGTGATCTTGTGGAATTGTGTGTGAAGATTACAAGTAAAAAATTTCTTGAGATTGAATAACTCCGGATTAGATAAAACTTGTAAAGGTATCTAAAAAATTCCGGCTAATATTGTTTTGAAATCGTGGGTTTCAAGCATTGATTCATTAAAGGTAACTCTAAGTTTCTCGCATTTTGAATTTAACTCTAAATTCCACGCATTTGAACTTAATAATAAAGAGTAAGCGTGGTTAAAACTCAAAGAGAGGTTTTAGAGCTGTGTGAATTCATAACGGAAAAGTTAATTTGTTTAATCAAAAGAAATAAGTTAGGGTGAGTTGATATAAATGGAAGAATTAAATGAAACATAATACAGAACTTTATATACAAAAGCAATACGTCAAAAGAAACACTCCTAATACAATTTGCTGAAGCCGGAAGTGATCCCTGAGTCTCCCAATCGCGGGAAGAGCACCTCTTTCTCAATCAAAACTTGTAGATGGGACATGATCTTTTGGAAGGAAACCCACACAAATGGTGCGCAACAAAACGCGTATCCGAAAACCGACAAGGCTCTCACGACTCCATCAGGGTACCAAGGGAATGCCATGACAAGGAGCGTCCCGAGAATGCCGAGCCATGGAGTGAGAACATGGAGTGTTGGAAGGAGAAGAGTGTTGATTGGTATGGAGGAGAGAGCGAAGGAAGCCATCAAGTAGAGCGACCAACCGATAAGTGGATGGATGGTGTGAGGGATGGTGAAGAATGGAATGATGTATGCCGCGAGTACAGAGAGTAACGCGATGAGCTTGAAAGCTGCTTGTATCGCTGTTAAGTTGCGGTCAGAGCGGGGGTAACATAGCTTAGTGACGTTAGGGCGGGCTAGTCGTGTGACCACTATGATTCCAAGGTAGAACATTGCTTGAATTATGACCAAAGGCATCTCCGCTGAGTACCTGTTGATTTCAAGATCACACACAAAGTGACAAGCAGGTGTTATTAAGCCACTAGAGAGTTAGAGAGGGAGTCATCATCATTTGAAATTAATTACCCTATAGTGTTGCGGCGCTGCTCGTGCCATGAGATGCCTAGTGGAAGAACAGGCCACGACCACCAGTACCATGGCTTTAACCAAACAGCTCCTGGGAATGTTATCACACTATTTGGTCCGCAAGGTATGTTCCATCTTAATTTAAGATCTGAGATATCATGTTACGACCACATTAGCCAAGATCTAAAAGACTGAGCTAGAAAAAGATGGAGATAAAAAGAGACTTACAAAAATAAGAAGCGTCCATTTGGTAGCCCAATGGAAGTCTGAGATGACCACTGAGCACAGAACCGTTACCCGGAGGACGGAAGAGAGGCTGGTCGAGAAGATTGGAGAAGTAACTGACAAGAAAGCCTTGATCAGCTCCATCACGATTCTCTCTTCCGACTTGCAACTCATGGAGCATGTCCTTGAACACCTCCATCGACGGTTGTAAGACGAAGAGGCCAGTGTGGAAGATGCAGGGGTTTATGAAGACCGCACAGAAGCGGCCGCACTGAAACAGCTCGTCGGTCTTCTGAAGGAAGAGGTTGTCGGCATCAAGCATGACCACACGGTCGTAATCAGATAAAGCCCAAGCGTAGAGCTTGTTCAAAGTAAGCTTGAATCTACTGTTGAAGTTGGTCTGTCTCCTATACGGGTTATCCACATTCTCCACTCTCACCACTTTAGCTCCGTCTTCCTCTTCCCTGTTCATACACACCCTCGTTAATATACACACATGTATTTGTTTATATGTATTTGTATACGGTGCATGTCAAGTCCTTGCTAGTATTTTTTTTTATTAAATTGTTCTAGGTTATGAGATTGAGATGTAGACATTATTGCCATGATCTATTCTATACACCAGACTGGCCGACCATAAACTAATAATGTAAACATTCTGACCAAAACAGCTCTTTCTTGTTTCCAAACAAGTGTTCTAAAGTCAAACGACTCTCCTTATTGTTTTTCATTTTAATTCCCATCCTCTTAATTAATTGTATGCCTGTTTCAACATTTTTTTTTGGGTGAATTTGTTGACTAAGATTCCTATGGGGCTTTTCTAGGTTTTTTAGGAGTCGATTGCTTTAATAAGTGACTAATAGTAAATACCCATTCGGACCCTTAACTTTAACCAAATCTGCCAATAGAAAGTCAATCGATTAAGAACCACGTGTCTTATAATATTTAGAAATATTCTTAAGAAGTTTATACAAATATTAAAAGTATAAAGTTTGGAAAAACTATCGAAATTTATTTTTTCACATTGATTTATTTTTATCACTATTTCATTGGCTTAATTTTCTAAAAAAATACAAATAAAAGATATTTCTATAGAGATATAGACGCGTAGTCATTTTTGTTGTTGGTCAATAGACGCGTAGTCATACATGGAGGTATATGATGGACTTAATTAAATGCGTGGGTCTAAGTGTCAACTACATTTATCTACTCAACAGTTGATTTCCCCCCAACTTTTACTCAACTTTCATATTTTAATCATTGAAAAAATAGTAAAGAACAGTCCTTCAATTTTTTTAATCTGAATTGGTGAAGCCGAAAAAAAGAAAAGGAAATGGTGAATGCCAACACAACAAGGACATTTTGAAAACTTAATAAGAAGAACTCAATTCAATTATAGTAGTATTTTTTTTGTTATAATTATAATAGCATATATATCCTTTGCGTCAATACTAAGAATAATTAAGATATGATTTAAAGAAATATCTCAACGGCAACAATTTTTAAATGCAATCCTGCAGTTTTATGCACTATGCTATTTTAGGGGGTAATTCAATTTTTTCATATAATAAAATTTAATGGGAATTGTACATATAAACATTATTCGTGCATATTCAAACGACGGCGTCTCTAATGGTCGGAAGAGAGACTTACAAGGTTCGAATCCATCGGAGAGGGACGTCGAGAGAAGCGATGACGACAAGATCAGCGTCAACGTGAAGACCTCTCAGCGATCTGATCAAGACACGTGTTGCCACATAGAACTCATAGTCTCTTGGCGTCCCCATGTACATCATCGTAGCGTAGGCGTTCTTGTGCCCCGGCCGCCGCGTCTTCAAACCCCGATCCCACGCCCCCACCGCTGCGTTTGCGGTTTCCTGCGGTTGCATCAGCTGTCTCTCTTGATACGCTGCCGTTCCGGTTATCAAAAGGGATAGAACCCAACACAATAACACCAAACCTCTCTGCAAATCCATTCCTAGTTTCTCTATACAATGTCCGAATTGCAACGAATAAAAAATTAAAGAATTTGAATCTGAACTTTTTAGGGAATTTGTAAACGCATACGCGTATATTTATACACGCAATGTATCGAGAGAGAAGGATGTTTCTGGGATACTGTGAAGGGGTTACAAAGATATAATGGCGACTGGCCAATGAGAATTATTATAGTATTTTTTAAAAAAAGAAAAATTCTACGAAGAAAAAAGGTTAAGCAAAAAACAGGGATATATACTTGGGTTCCTCTTATTTACCTGCCATTAGACTAGTTGCTAACAGAAAATTAACTTTAAATGTACATCACGGAATTTTTTATTTCTATCCATTTTCCGATTCAAATCCGTATCGCCATTGATCATATTTTATATAGATTTTTATTCCCGGAAGTTAAGACAAAACTAAACGGTTTTGATTCACGATTATAAGGTTTAAAAACAAAATCGATGTATAGTCACATTTTTTTGACTAATAAAGATCTGTAACGCTGTCAGTCTGTAACGCACTGCGCACAAGAAGATGGTGAATTAAGGTTTGCTTAGCTTTTTCTTATAAAATAAAAAGGTGAGTTATGAAAGTAACCGTATTTTTTAATTTTATTTTAACTTTTTGGTCATCTGATATTACGGGAAATGGTCAATTCTGGAGACATGTGGTTGAGCCTTCCTCTTCTAGGCAAGTGGTATGCAATCTCACCATATTTCATTATTTATTAAGTTACGAAAATGGTACGTCTAATAACTATTTTTAGGGGTGAGATTGTTATTCCAGGTCCGAGATCCGATTCGGAATCCATCTATAAGGCCCAATCCGAATATTAAAATAACGGATCTCTAAGAAAATGAACCCAGATCTCAATATCTTGAATTTCAATTCCAGTCATCTACTAATCCTTTATATATATATAAAAATATATATATATATATATTGATAATTTTATAAATATATTATAATTTATACATTAAAATAAATTTAAAATAATTTTAATACTATATTTGTTTTCTTATAACATTAGATTTATTTTTCTTATTTCTAATATATATATTTTTTAAAAATTATAAATTTAGATCTAAATCCATATATCAATAGATATCTTACTACTAAGAACAAGACATGTTGGTCTTGAATGTTGTTTAGAAAAGGTTCATGAGTCGGAATTTTGTTATGGTCTTGAGAGCAAGACATGTTTTCTTTATTCTCTTTACCCGGTTGTAATATCAACACTGGTTTGTTTATCAACTTTCAATCGTCTTTTTCTAGCTTAGTTTTCTCTATATCTTTTGTTTTTAATACGCGAGTGTAATTTGATCGTTACGAGGGATGATTTCCAAGCCTTTTATGTAGTTTAATGGTTCGACATTTTTCAAGAGTGTTGTTCACCCACAACTTGTTTGCGCTTCTGACACAGTCCCAGTGTCGATTGACATTCCCCTGAAACCGACAAACCTTCTACAATTTCAAAACAAATTGAACCACAACATGTCTACAAACCAACAGTCTCCTACCCCAAGCCTCACAAGAGATCTAAGAAAGAAATAGAAGATGCTAGATGCAAAGACATTCTTGATCAACTAAAAATCTGCATCCCGTTCTTCAAAGCTTGTCAGATGGCTCCCGCCTTAAGAAAGTATGTGGTGAAGATGGTATCTAAAGTCTGACTAATGGAAAATCCAGAAGTGGATCAATCAACCAGAAAACGCCAATGTTTACAATCATGAAATCCAAGTAAGCCTGAGCTACAAATCTTTCTCATTATAGAAGTTAGACCTCATCTTATGCTTTTCTAAGTTAGTCCAAGATATTAGTTTCCAACTCTCCCTCCAAGGAAGTCACTATTCATCATGGAGGGACTCGAGTAGGGTGAGGATGTGACAGTCCAGAAATATATGTCATGTCTATAGATATAAATTTTATGCAAAATAATAAGTTTGGGAGAGAGGGACGAAACTTTTGTATTAAGATTATTTTAGCTTGGAATTGGAAATAACGTAGTTCTTTTGGGAAATTCTTCTATGATGTAGAAATTGCAGTGATAGTAACTAGTTGAATTGGCTGATTGACTCTGGTGCAAGTATGGGGAAATTGCTAAAATTAGGGGAATTATATGGTGGTTTTGATTTGGTTAGTCATTGTAGTAAGTGGTTGCAATAGTGAAATTAGATGTGGTGTTTTTATGGCATGATGAGTTTCCAAAGTTTTCAAAACATCTACCACAATTTTGGTTTCTATTTTGCTTGAGGACAACCACATGCTAAGTCTGAGGGAATTGATAGAGGAGAGTTTTTATGGGTTTTTCCTATGGTTTTTGTATATGTTTCTATGTGTTTATTAGGAGTTCTTGGAGCTAAATGGATTCAAAGAGCACAAGAGGCAACTTTGGAGAAATAAGGAAAAAAATTGAAGAAAAGTCAAAGTTGCTAAAATCGGACGTTGACTGGTCATAAGACAAGAGTGTCAACCGACAAAACATCCCTATCGATCGACAGAGAGCGCATAAGAAAATGAAGTTTTACTTTTTCCAAGTTGGACGAGTTTTGGGCTTCTTAATCATAAAATAACTTTACATGGCTGACCAAGACTCTTATATAAGCATGTTTTAGCCTATTGTTTAAGCCATAAGTTTTTTTTTTAGGTTTAGAGAGATTTTTAAGGAGAGAAGTTAGTCTTTGAACCCTTTTTGTTAATCTACTTTTTGATACTTTTATGCAATATTATTCAAACATGTTAATGTTATTCTTCTCTATGTGCTGAGTAGTTTCCTTGTTAGGTTTAGGGTTACTTCAAAGAAATTTATGAATTAATTGTTTGAGCATGGCTAGTTGTTTTTTTTTTTTTGGTCTTGGCCTTGGTCATGACTAGTTAGGGTTTTATCTCTTGGTTATTCATCTATATTGTTCTTTATGCTTGTTCTATAGTCAAGAACTAGGATTACGATATGTAGGTTGATTAGTTTATGCAGAAGCATTATCAATTTACTGGAAAAGAATATAGATGAGCAAATCGGCCTATTCTTAAAGGAATTTGGTCTAAAGAAGTTTTGAACTTAAGCAACTTCATTGAATGCATGTTTTTCTTATTGAGATATCTCAAATGATTTTGGTATCTAATAGTTTAGCCATAGGTAGATTTCACAGCCAAAGCTAGTCTTCTATATTATTGTGTTTGTGTGCAAGAAAGGATTTAACTTTTAGCTCTGCTAGGATTTTTTCTTATAAATTCGGATTTCCAGCGAATTTCCCTACGCCTAGGATTTTTTCTTATAAATTCGGATTTCCAGCGAATTTTCCTATGCCGAGCGTTTTCCTTGATTGATTTACAACCGTTTAAATACTTGCTACGCTTAGTTTACTTTTAATTTGATTTTCTTAGCTCATATTGAACTTAGAATTTGTTGTCTTTTCATAGTCTATGTGGTTTGATCCCAAATTTACTACAATTTTGATGTTGTGCACTTGCGGTTAACTAGGGTGAAACTAGATCCCTATCAGTTGTCATTCAAACAAGAACACGACCGGCAGCACCAACGCGACCAAATGGCTCGGAAATGTCACATTAACAACACTCTTGATCGGACCAGACATATCAGCCAAAACGAATCCAACCGTTCTGCCTAACCCGTTCATGAGAGCCATTCTCTCCATTCCCGGCCTAAGGCTTTTCAGCCAGTATCGAGAGCGGAGGTTGTGCGGCTTCAGACTAAATTCTCTATCAGTTTGGAATCCCCAATTACTTAAGGGATATACAATTATTTATATAGTACAACAAAAACTTAAAAGAGATTAAATCTTAACCGTGGGTTCCCAGCCCAAATCTGAAATGAAATCCGACTAAACCAAACCGAAAAGGCATAGCAAAGCAACCGAAAACCAAGGTTACATGAAACAACAAAGGAGTTGGATTAGTATTCTATTTATACTCAGCGAGCTATCCCCCACTAAAAGAACAAACCGAAATCCGAAAATCCCCAAACAACAAGCAGCAGCCGAAGCAACATACACTAAAAAAAATTGTCACTCGAATATTTCCCCGCGAAAGACCCAAATGACGCACAACACACACAACAAGCAGAAGGGCACCCACTAAAGGGCGTGGTACATAAAATTAGTCTTGTATATTCCACCTGAAGATCCCACGACCAAAGATTCGATTTATCTCACCTCCGATGAACTATCACACATAGGACATGCACTCTCAGTACTTTCCCCTAAAAATAATATAAACAATGCTTATATCAAAACCACCAACGCACACAAGTAGGACTTCAGCACCGATGAAGTCCGCAAAATGGCACAATTCTCAGTCTTTTGATACCTTGCGACTTGTGTACTAGGCCGGGACATGACCTCGTGATTAACACCAAGCATAGCTCGAAATGATTGCTCATTGAACACCTGCAGCATGAAGAATCTTTTGTCCATCACTCTTCACGAGTCATGAGATACCGGTTCATCCTATCAAACATAAAGTATCAGAATTCCGCACTAGACCTAACTAGCATGTTACACACATATAACACATTCTCTCATCCTAATACAAAAAATAAATGGAAGTGGGTTCCTACATGGAACCTTACCAACTCAACAAACAAGACTGACTCAGTGGGACATCTACCTAACAACATCAATCCATATACATGATAGCAACAAATCAACACACATACATAACATAACCTGCAAGTTTACTTGATATGATCTTAAACTGGTGCGTGCAGTCAAAACACCTCTTATTGATCATATCAATAAATAAGCTGACTGATGTGTCGGTGTTTCAAGGTTTAAAATTTATAAACACCTCAATCTTAACCCAAGTATAAGCTATACTCGTTGTAGGAATTGAGGGATCGAACCCAAATGAGCATGGAAGTTATCAAGCTATATCTAAGCCAAATTGAAAGCCTAAATATAAAAAGGGGTTTTGAAGTTGTTGGTTTTGAAGTTGTTGGTTTTGAAGTTTCTAGTTGACTAAGATAGAAATCTAGGTAACTAAGGAGTGCTAATTAAGATAGATTGGATTAGGAAGTTTATTAACTAAGGTTGTTATCTCGGGTTAGGGACTTGTTGCTTCGGTTTTACTAGCTACCCGATCATCCGATCCGAAATAACCGTACCACTAAGTGTTTTCTCTATCAATGGGCCCTATTGAATCTCGATAAACATCTAGAGGTCTTAAGTGCTACAAGTGCATTTGCATATCTTAATGTGGAAGTTTGATTCTAATCTAGCCAATTGATCCAGCAATTTCTTAGGAATTCAACTAGCTCTTTAGATCTATTCTCCTAACAAGTTAAACCATTTGAGAGGGTACAAACATAGATCTAGGCTATAAGCACACAAAGGTTTCCACAAATCAAATCCTAATCTCTATTCCATAGATCTATTAGGGTAGAGAAAACCTCTCAACTTATCAATTGGGTTTTACCCACTAATCTCTAGGATTAGAAGGGGTAGAGGTTGAAAAGAGTGATAGGAGGAGTCACTAATCTCCATCTCTCTTCACCTCTAAAGACCCATGATTAGGAGACCTAAACCTAATTGGTTTCAAAGAACTCAACTAATTAACCCTAATTAAGACAACCATAATCACTATCTCTCTCTTAATTAATTTTCTTAATTAAACATAATTGTCTTATATAACTAAAATAAAAAGAAAAGAAGAAAATAAAAATATTTACAAAGCTACCTTTTATGGTAGCAAAAGATAAACCTAGGCAAGACTAAAAAGGAAGTGTGGAGAGGGTGTGTGTCCCCTATGATGGGACAAGCTCTATTTATAGGGGAGCTTGGTCGGTCAGGGGCATTTCCGTCTTTTTTGTTGCTTCTGGCTTTTACCTATCGATTGATATCGGTCTCGATATTCTCCATCCCATATCGATCGATACGTCTTCGATATGAGTGAGGTTCGACCAATCGATAGTTTGCTCCCTTGCCTTTGATCCTTGACTTGCTTTCTCTTTTTTTGAGCTATTTTCCTTCCTTATTGACCTAAAATCACCTGAAATACACAAAATACACAAATGCGGACTCCTAGGACGCCTAAAGTGGAAATCTACCCTAAATGCATAAGAAATGACATGAAGATGAGATAAATTGGATAAAATCTTACAAAAGTCAGGTGCTAAAACACTCAATTTCCCATCTCATCAATTCCCCCGGACTTACCTTTTACTTGTCCTCGAGTAAACAAAGGTGAATCCTAAAGAGAAAGGTTTCAAATCCTTTGGTATAGAGAAAATGGTTTGTTGGTTGACAAATCGAGAGAGTGGCAAAAGAGAGAATTTCCCTTTTCGAAAACACATTCCCCATTCATTCAAGTGTCCTCATTACCACACCCTTATTAATCCACATTGCATTTCACTCATCCAACCTCTTTTAAATCAAATTAAAGACCAGTGGTGAGATTTTGTTAAGGAAATTGATCAAAACAAAATTGCTTGGCTTGGTAAGAGAAAGGTCTTAAAGATTGAAGATAAGAAGGCTTGTTGAAAACATGGGTTTTTCTCAAAATGAACGGTACTTTTACAAATACTAAGAGCCAAGAACAACTGGTGCATACAAGGTTTAGATTGTCATCTACCCTTCTATCCCCCTTTTGCATCCTTCTCTAAGTTTATGTATCAAGTCCTAAGTAAGCCTTTTCCCCATCCTAATCTACCCATGGTAAGAGAAATGTTTTTGTGCTTTCATTCCTTCTTCACTGAATCCCTCTTTCTCTCTTTCTCTCATACTTTTAAGGAATTTGAAATGGAGGTTTTTTTTTTTTTTTTCCTCTTCTTACAACTTAGGGGTTTTTTTTATTTTTTATATATATATATATATACTCTCCCTCTTACTTTACTTCTCATTTGTACACATTTCTCATTCTTTCCCAAATCACAATCCCATCCTAATCTCTCCTAGACCTATCTTTCAAGCTCAAAAGTGAGTGAGCTTCTACATGACAATCCTAGCCCTGTCGATATCGAGGCTCAACATGTTTTGCAAAGTACGCGCTCGAAAAAGGCCTCACAATTCACTCACAAATAACGCATAGGTTTGAAAGAAGAGTTTGGGTAAAGGTAGGGGTAACCATTGGTGAGGATGGCCATTTGGACCCACAAGAGAGTGGTAAAAAGGAAAAAGAAGGTCCAAATGTGTGTAAGAGTTACCACAAGGTTGTTCTTTCAAAATTTCCTTAACAAAACTTGGTGAACTCAATTTTAAACCAAATAAGGGTGAGGTTAAATTCATTCCATGCAATGCTGAATGGGTTGAAAAAGTTTTGAGATCGTTAAATGAAAGATGAGAATTTTCATTTTCTTGAATTCTTTTCCTCTTTTGCCTTAAATTCAAACCATTTGAAAGGAGTTTTTCAAAGGAAATCAAAATTTCAAATCATGCTTATTTATGCATCCTAAAGCTTCTGGACTCGATTCTATTCTTATTCTAACATAATAATGCGACTACATGCAAGAAATGCTTCGAAACTTTGAAAATAAAAATATCTTACATATTTTACCGAATGTTATATATCGATTGATACGTTGGTCGATAAGAGGCTATCGAAAACTGTATCGATCGATATTGAAATCCGACTTTTGATTTAGGTTTTTTATTTTTTATTTTTTATTTTTATTTTTATTTTTTTGTAAAATTGTTTTCAAAAGCTTTTTCTCATTTTTTTTTTTTTTATAAAACTTAGGAATTAAGAAAACTTAATGATTAAGGGTTCTAAAATAATGTAAGATAAGAAAAGAAGAAAACTAGGTTAGTAACCATAAAATCCTCCCCCGGACTTAATTTACACCGTCCCGGTGGAATCAAATCGAGAGAGGTAAACTCCGCATAAGACTTAAAGCTAGTGGTATTTACAATGGTGTGAAGGATAGTGGGACTTACCTTTGCCCATAAGCGGATCTAGAGTTAGATCTGTGGTATCTTCATTCCATTTCTTGGTCTCTTTCGCTTTTGAGGATGATCTTAATCGGGTTGGAGAGGAGCTCAGCTTTTTCTTCAGCGGATATAGCTTCTTCATTGAGTCTCGCGCTGATGTATGTGAAAGGTGAGTTAACTCTGCTATTCATTACCCGGTAATGAATCGATCCATCATAGAATGTGTGGGGTTTGAGGAGAAGAGTCGTCTCATGTTCGGTCGCTTGGGTTGCTAGAGTCGGGATTCGGTAAGCGTGCCTCTCTTGAGCTTCTTGATGGCTCGGGATCTCATTTAGGTCGGGGAATTGGTATTGTCTTTCTCCCCTCCCCGCGGCTATGAGTAGAGCATCAAGGCTTGTCCCGTCTAGAGCTTGAGTATCGGGCATCCTTTGATGTGGTAAGACATGGACTCTTCGGTTTGTAGTTTGTTGAGTGCTTGTTCCCGCTTCTCGGCCACCAAACACCCTTTTTGACTCATCAAGGTCGGTGAAGAACTTGTATAGAAAGACCTTCAAAGGTGAAACTTTCCTCTTTTGTTGAAGTTTTGGGAGTCTTGGTAACACCTTGTGAAGTGCCTTGCGGAGTAGGTAGAACATCTCCGTTTGCTCCGGGTTGTTGGTGAGGCTTTCCTCCAACATTTCCATGAAAACGTGGTACTTGATTGCCATGTCTTCTTGGTTTGCCTCCTCTTCTTCACTAGTCATCACGGCATGGCACAAGTTCATGGCTAGCACTTCACCATTCTCAAGCTCATTGAGTTATACTTCCACATCATTCTCCCCTACAGATTCTTGATCATAGTCATCATATAATGCTCTACATTGATCCAAAGAAGTGGAGGCTCGGTTGTAGACTTGGTTTCCGAGTCTCGTGAATGTGATCTTCATTCCTTCAAAGTCGATTTGTGCTCCCACGGTGGCTAGAAAGGGGCGGCCAAGTACTAGTGGTACCGGCTCATTCCTCATCGCCTCCACCACCACTAGGTCGGTGGGCATAATCCATCCCTTCACTCCAATTGGGACATCTCTCACTATTCCTTTTGGGGTTCTTGTTGTTGCATCAGCTAGATTTATCTTTTTGGAATGTGGCTCAATCTCAGTGATGCCTAGCTCGGCTAGAAGAGCTTGGGAGATGACATTGATGTTTGCTCTCATGTCTGCCAAAGCTTCCTTGATCTTCATGCTTCCCAAACGGCAAGGAATTGAGAAAGGTCCCGGATCACTCATCTTGTTCACACTTCTCGTCCATGTCTTTTCTTCGTGTTCTCTTCTTTTAAGCACTCTTCCTTTGGGGAATGAGACTCTTTGGCGTTGTGATGATGAACTCGGCTGGCTCTTCCTTGGGTTGGTAATGTGAAGCTTTCCCATCATCTTCTCGATTACAGAGACATTGGTATCGACCGATAGAGTGGTCGATACTCGTTTATTTCTTTCTGGGTAGTTGGTATCGATCGATGCATAAGTCGATATGACCATGCTATCGGTCGATATCCCTTCTTCACCGATCTTCGTTTGTTCACCTTGACTATTTTAAATCCTTCCAGCACCCATACCTTCTTCATCCATTTGAAACATTTCGTAGTCATCCTCTTCATGCCATTGATTATCAAGGTCGGAATCATCGCCATCTTCTAGCCAAGTTTCGAGGAACTCGGCTATGAATTTATTTTCTTCTTCAAAGTTCTCGGGATCGCTCATTATGTCTTGAAGTTCCTCATAGCCTTCAAACTCTTCCCATTTTTCTCTTCCATTGATTGCTCTGCAAAAGTCTTTCGGATTTTGTTCGGGTTTTTCGGGTAGAGTTGAAGTTGTGGCTTGAGAAGGTTGGCTTAGGTCGGTTGTCCTTTTCTCCAGGAGCCTCATGTTGTGAGCTTCTCCATCTTGCTATTAAGGTCAGTGTACCACCCATCAATCTTTTTGTTCATCACCCCAATGCTTGTTTCTACCTTGCCGGCTACTTCATTCATCTTGGTTGATGTCTCATTTGAGTGCTTCCCTTGGCTTTCCAATACTTGTTTTAAAATGGAGTTTGTGCCTTCATCTCAGAGGTTGTGATGTGATTCTAGTAGGTAGAATCAAGTCCTTGATCTTCTTCGTGGGTCGTGATGGTGTCGATCAGAGAGTTTATGGCTGGAAACAGAATATGATGATGAAAATACTAAGTTGTGACTTAGTACTTTTCGATGAATGTTTCAGCCAAGTGATTGATGATGTTTCCTTTGTTTAATGAATTGTGGAATGATTTGATAATTGAATCAGAGTGTGAGAACGTAGTAACAAATGATGGAAATGAATGATACTTCTAAGAGATTGCGAAATCTCCCTTAGACTATCAACAAGGAACAACTTGTAATGTCAGGATCGAAGATCCAAATACACTAAACAAGCAAATGATCAAACAAGTTCAAGGATGATTTTGAATAGAAAATGTTTGATGCACTGAAAAGAAGACCATAAGGTCGTACATATAGAGTTTAGGAGCATAGGGAATATCAAAAGACAACTAGCAAACTTAATGAAACAAAGACTAACATTAAAGCAAAGTTTGAATTATGAAAATAGGCTCCTTCTCCTTTAAATTCGTTCAGGTAGAGTAGAGTTGGGCTTATTTCATCAAGAGGCTTGTGTAGGAGTGTTGTGGCCTTGCCTCATTAAAAACCTCTCTTGGAAAACTCATTGGGACAAAACCAAGAGGAGGGAAAAAGAGTGCAAGTCACAACACCTCTCTTGATGATACTTAAGTAGCTTGGATTACAACGAGAGTAGTTGGATTAGCATACTCAAGTTTAGCCTGAATAGAGTGCAAGAGATGGTGTAGGGCTTGCTCGAATCTAGCTTGCTTAGAGCGAGTCATTGGGCCAAGAGGAACTTGCAAGTCCTTATCTTCAGTTTCCTTTGCCTGAACTACTTTCTGAGCTGCTTCAGCTTCTTTCTCTTCCTGAGTCTCGTCCTGTGCTACTTTCTGAGCTACTTCAGTTCCATGTCCGGTCATGATCATATCATCCTCTCCCTCTTGAAAAGGATTTGACCTCAAATCTGTTTCATCTTGAAGATCCAGTTGGTAGGCATTGTTGTTGATATTTTTGATGATCTTGAATGGTCCATCGATTTTAGGCATGAGCTTGGACTTCCTTTCATTGGGAAATCTTTCTTTTCTCAGATAAATCCACACCATATCTCCTTCTTCAAAGATCACTTCTTTCTTGCCCTTGTTAGCATGTTTGGCATATTGCTTTGTCTTGGTTTCAATGTTGCTTCGCGCCTTTTCATAGATTTGTTTCACAAGTTTTGCCTTTTTTTGTCCATCTAAACTAACTCTTTCACTCAAAGGTAAAGGCATTAGATCCAAACGTGAGATGGGATTGAACCCATAAACAATCTCAAAAGGAGAAAACTTTGATGCAAAATGTTTAGCATGGTTATAAGCAAATTCAACATGTGGCAAACATTCTTCCCAAGTTTTCAAGTTCTTCTTAATCAATGCACGCAACAAGGTAGACAAGGTTCTATTAACCACTTCAGTTTGACCATCAGATTGCGGATGACATGTAGTAGAAAAGAGCAATTTAGTTCCTAGCTTAGACCAAAGAGTCTTCCAAAAGAAACTAAGAAACTTAGTGTCTCTATCAGAAACTATAGTCCTAGGCATGCCATGCAATCTTACAATATCTCTAAAGAACAAATTAGCAACGTTCATTGCATCATCAGTTTTGTTACATGGTATGAAATGAGCCATCTTAGAGAACCTATCTACCACCACAAAGATAGAATCCTTACCAGTCCTAGTCCTAGGAAATCCAACAACAAAGTCCATAGAAATATCATGCCATGGATGCAAAGGAATGGGCAAAGGAGTATACAAACCGTGGGGTTGACCTTTGGCTTTGGCTTGCTTACATGTAACACACCTTTCACATACTTTCTCAATGTCTCTCTTCATGTGTGGCCAATAGAAATGTTCTTGTACAGTGCTTAGAGTTTTTGCCACACCAAAATGACCCATTAAGCCACCTGCATGAGCTTCTTTGACAAACAAATCTCGCATAGAAGAGTTAGGCACACACAATCTATTCTCAAAGAAGAGAAAGTCATCAACTCTGTAGTATTTCCCACTACCAAACTTCTCACAAGAAGCATAGATATCTCTAAAATCAGTATCAGTAGCATATAAACTTTTAATGTGTTCAAATCCCAACATCTTAGTCTCTAAAGTGTTCAAGAGAACATACCTTCGGAACAATTCATCGGCTACTACATTGTCTTTACCTTTCTTATACTTGATGACGTAGGGAAATGTCTCAATGAACTCAATCCAACGGGCGTGTCTCTTGTTGAGTTTCTGCTGACCTTTGAGATGCTTAAGGGACTCATGGTCTGTGTGAATAACAAACTCTTTAGGCCAGAGGTAGTGCTGCCACATTTGCAAAGCTCTCACAAGTGCATAGAGCTCCTTGTCGTATGTTGGATAGTTCAGAGTGGCTCCTCCAAGTTTCTCACTAAAGAAAGCGATTGGTTTCTTCTCCTGCATTAGCACAGCACCTACATCAACACCCGATGCATCACATTCGATTTCAAAAGTTTTAGTAAAGTCAGAGAGAGATAAGACCGGGGAATGGGTAAGCTTCTCCTTCAAAGTTTGAAATGCTTGTTCCTGAGCTTGCTCCCATTTAAACCCAACATTCTCCTTGATTACTTCAGTAAGTGGTGCAGCCAAGGTACTGAAATCTTTGACAAATCTTCGATAGAACCCAGCTAGTCCATGAAAGCTCCTTATTTCTCCAATTGATTTAGGACATGGCCATTCTTTGATTGCTTTAATCTTTTCTTCATCGACCTTGATTCCATTTGCACTCACAACAAACCCTAAAAATACAAGGTTATCTGTTCCAAAAGTGCATTTTTTCAAGTTAGCATACAAGCTTTCTTTCCTAAGCACGTCTAAAATCATCCTAAGATACTCAACATGTTCATCTAAGCTCTTGCTGTAGATTAAGATATCTTCAAAGTATACCACAACAAAATGACCTATGTAAGCCCTAAGAACATGGTTCATCAATCTCATAAACGTGCTTGGTGCATTAGTTAGCCCAAATGGCATCACTAATCACTCATATAACCCTTACTTAGTTTTAAATGATGTTTTCCACTCATCACCTTCCTTCATCCTAATCTGATGATAACCACTTTTAAGATCAACCTTAGAAAAGATGCAAGAGCCATGTAACTCATCTAGCATGTCATCTAGCCTAGGTATAGGATGGCGATACTTTACAGTGATATTGTTGATGGCTCTGCAATCAACACACATCCTCCAGCTGCCATCTTTCTTTAGCACAAGTAGAACAGGAACAGCACAAGGACTCATGCTCTCACGAATGTGTCCCTTCTCCATTAGCTCGTAACTTGTTGCTGTAACTCCTTTGTTTCCAATGGATTGGTTCTGTATGCTGGCTTGTTTGGTAGAGAGGCTCCGGGGATAAAGTCTATTTGATACCACTTGATGTGATTCTAGTAGGTAGAATCAAGTCCTTGATCGTCTTCGTGGGTCGTGATGGTGTTGATCAGAGAGTTTATGGCTGGAAACAGAATATGATGATGAAAATACTAAGTTGTGACTTAGTACTTTTCGATGAATGTTTCAGCCAAGTGATTGATGATGTTTGCTTTGTTTAATGAATTGTGGAATAATTTGATGATTGAATCAGAGTGTCAGAACGTCGTAACAAATGATGGAAATGAATGATACTTCTAAGAGATTGCGAAATCTCCCTTAGACTATCAACAAGGAACAACTTGTAATGTAAGGATCAAAGATCCAAATACACTAAACAAGCAAATGACCAAACAAGTTAAAGGATGATTTTGAATAGAAAAGGTTTGATGCACTGAAAAGAAGACCATAAGGTCGTACATATAGAGTTTAGGAGCATAGGGAATATCAAAAGACAACTAGCAAACTTAATGAAACAAAGACTAACATTAAAGCAAATTTTGAATTATGAAAATAGGCTCATTCTCCTTTAAATTCGTTCAAGTAGAGTAGAGTTGGGCTTATTTCATCAAGAGGCTTGTGTAGGAGTGTTGTGGCCTTGCCTCATTAAAAACCTCTCTTGGAAAACCCATTGGGACAAAACCAAGAGGAGGGAAAAAGAGTGCAAGTTACAACACCTCTCTTGATGATACTTAAGTAGTTTGGATCACAACCAGAGTAGTTGGATTAACATACTCAAGTTTAGCCTGAATAGAGTGCAAGAGATGGTGTAGGGCTTGCTCGAATCTAGCTTGCTTGGAGCGAGTCATTGGGCCAAGAGGAACTTGCAAGTCCTTATCTTCTGTTTCCTCTGCCTGAACTACTTTCTGAGCTGCTTCAGCTTCTTCCTCTTCATGAGTCTCGTCCTGTGCTACTTTCTGAGCTACTTCAGTTCCATGTCCGGTCATGATCATATCAGGTTGTGTTATAGGATTGGGCTTGATAGCCCCCACCTTGATTTCCATATCCATTATACCCTTGATTTCTTCTATACCCTTGATTACCATAACCTTGGCCTTGCCTACCAAAACCTCCTTGGTTGTTGTATCCTTGAGAGTATTGACCATTGTTGGCATCAAAGTTCATATCTTCTACTTGGTAGACTTCCTCATCTTGTGCCATGTTGGCACTCCTCTTATGGTTTTGAACTTGTTGAGCCATTAACAAAGATTGCTCCACCCTTCTTGGCCATCTTCTCAATTTTTTCCTTAAGTTCCTTCAACTCCGAAGTGTCGGTTTGTTTGTCTTACGGATTAGTCAAGCCATGCTCCGATTGAGCTAGATTTTCAATAATCTTCTCTCCTTGGCTAATAGTGAGATCCGCAAAACTTCCTTGGCTTGCCGTGGTTATTGCTAATCTCCATTGGGGTTGGCATCCTTGGTGGAATGTGTTGAGAAGTTGTTCCTTCTTGAAACCATGATGTGGGCAATCATTAGTGTATCCCTTGAATCTCTCCCATGCTTCAAGTAGATCTTCATTGGCACCTTGGCGGAAGCTTGATTTATCATTTCGGAACTTGATAGTCCGCTGTCGGTTGAAGAACTTGTTTAGAAACGCCTTCTTACAATCCTCCTAAGTCTTAATTGTAGCACTTGGTACATTCTTCGCCTTATCCGCTAGAGAGAACGGAAATAGAGTGAGCTTGTATGCATAGACGTTAGCTCCATTGGTTCGGACGGTTTGGCATATCCTCTCAAACTTCTCGAGATGGTCCAACGGGTTCTCATGAGTCATCCCGTTGAATCGGTGTTGAAGCACCATGTTGAGCACCATCCCTTTGATATCAAATTGGTTGTCTCCTCCATCCGGGATTTTGATTCCGGTTTGTGACGGCATTAAGGTCGGCTCATCATATCTTCCGATCAACTGTTCTGGCTCTTGAACTCCTCCTTCGTCTGCTCCTTTTATTCAGTCCCCCATTTTTGGTGATTGTGTGCCCTTCTTACGGTTCTTCTTTGATCTCCTTATGGTGCGCTCAAGTTTGGTTATGTCCGTGGGTGGAATAAGGTTTCCTTCACTGTTGCTCCTTTGCATTCAACCTGAAAACACAAGAGAACAAAGATGAAACTCTAGTTAGTATGTTTCAAAGAAAGCAAAAATTATTTGATAAATTCACAATATGTTTTGTATCGATCGATATAGGGTCGATACATTACTACTATTGACCGACATGCAGTCGATATGCTAAACTAGATACTCGATACTATACAATAATGACCGATATAAGGTCGATATACAAACCCATATAAACGATAATATTTTACAGAATGATTAATATCGACCGATATAGGGTCGATATTCTTTCGTGTCGATCGATACATGGTCGACACGAGTTGGGTTACCCAGATCGTGATGTGATATCGACTGGTTCGATGTCGATACATTGGCTGTATCGATCGATATGGGGTCGATATTGGCGGTCGGGTAAGGTTTTTTTTATTTTTTATTTTTTTTATGATAGGGTTTGGCTAACTAAGAGGTCTAGATATTTCTTAATAAGCTTTGCCAATTGCTCCCCGGCAACGGCGCCAGAAACTTGTTGTGTCGGTGTTTCAAGCTTTAAAATTTATAAACACCTCAATCTTAGTCCAAGTATAAGCTATACTCGTTGTAGAAATTGAGGGATCGAACCCAAAGGAGCATGGAAGTTATCATGCTATATCTAAGCCAAATTGAAAGCCTAAATATAAAAAGGGGTTTTGTAGTTGTTGGTTCTGAAGTTTCTAGTTGACTAAGATAGAAATCTAGGTAACTAAGGAGTGCTAATTAAGATAGATTGGATTAGGAAGTTTATTAACTAAGGTTGTTATCTCGGGTTAGGGACTTGTTGCTTCGATTTTACTAGCTACCCGATCATCCGATCCGAAATAACCGTACCACTAAGTGTTTTCTCTATCAATGGGCCCTATTGAATCAAGATAAACATCTAGAGGTCTTAAGTGCTACAAGTGCCATTGCATATCTTAATGTGGAAGTTTGATTCTAATCTAGCCAATTGATCCAGCAATTTCTTAGGATATCAACTAGCTCTCTAGATCTATTCTCCTAACAAGTTAAGCCATTTGAGAGGATACAAACATAGATCTAGGCTATAATCACACAAAGGTTTCCACAAATCAAACCCTAATCTCTATTCCATAGATCTATTAGGGTAGAGAAAGCCTCTCAACTAATCAATTGGGCTTTACCCACTAATCTCTAGGATTAGAAGGGGTAGAGGTGGAAAAGAGTGATAGGAGGAGTCACTAATCTCCATCTCTCTTCACCTCTAAAGACCCATGATTAGGAAACCTAAACCTAATTGGTTTCAAAGAACCCAACTAATTAACCCTAATTAAGACAACCATAATCACTATCTCTCTCTTAATTAACTTTCTTAATTAAACTTTAATTAAATATAATTTTCTTACATAACTAAAATAAAAAGAAAAGAAGAAAATAAAAATATTTACAAAGCTACCTTTTATGGTAGCAAAAGATAAACCTAGGCAAGAATAAAAAGGAAGTGTGGAGAGGGTGTGTGTCCCCTATGATAGGACAAGCTCTATTTATAGGGGAGCTTGGTCTGTCAGGGGCATTTCTGTCTTTTTTTTGCATTTGGCTTCTACCTATCGATCGATATGGGTTTCGATATTCTCCATCCCATATCGATCGATACGTCTTCGATATGAGTGAGGTTCGACCAATCGATAGTTTGCTCCCTTGCCTTTGATCCTTGAC
This sequence comes from Euclidium syriacum, assembly GCA_900116095.1. Lineage (NCBI taxonomy): Eukaryota > Viridiplantae > Streptophyta > Magnoliopsida > Brassicales > Brassicaceae > Euclidium > Euclidium syriacum. The sequence goes on along the minus strand of FPAK01000009.1, from coordinate 6,431,526 downwards.
TTCCTTTCTCCTTTTTTGAGCCCTTTTCTTTCCTTATTGACCTAAAATCACATGAAATACACAAAATACACATATGCGGCCTCCTAGGACGCCTAAAGTGGAAATCTACTCTAAATGCATGAGAAATGACATGAAGATGAGATAAATTGGATAAAATCTTACAAAAATCAGGTGCTAAAACCTTCAATTTTCCATCTCATCACTGACCATAAATATGTAGTTCAAATACTATGTCCCCACCCGCCCTGCTAATAATTAAAAAAAAAGATCAACCCGCACCCGCCCAACGGTGGATCAAGCGGGGCGGGTAAAACACCCCATCCCAGACACTAAGTTCGGTGAGGTTGGTCCCACTCGATCCCCCTCTAGGGTTGAGCCAATCAGTATAGTTTATATTTTCTAAATTTCATACTTAATCATTTTCATGCATTCATTGAAGATACATTTTATTAGAGTTTATGTGCAGAATAATAGAGTTAATATGAAAAGAATAAAAGAAGTACTGGATTTTATTTTGATAAGATAGGATTCGATACATCATGCATAATTTTTTGCCTTTAGGCTTACATTATGTAAAACGATCCTAGCACTACCCGGTCTTCACACCACCCATCTCTACTGGGCCGGAAATCCACTCGCCTAGGCATGATCCTTATCCCAGTCACCATCTTTTACTGAAATTTTAAAGAGGCGTAGGTAATTGAAAAATTACTTAGTGAATCCTAACCGATATATCGAACTATATGCATGAATGAAATGATATGCATATCATGCTATTAAACATGGAATATCACTTAGATTGTCTGACAAAGTCAGGGATAAGACCATCGTCTTAAGACTGGTTGAGCATTAGTGGAATCATCTTGTTCCTCAAGCCACTCGCCTTCTGCGACATCTTAACCCTAGACTTGTCCGACAACCCAAGTTGAGCAGATAATGAATATTGAACCCTAGGAACATATGGCTTAGTCAAAATCAACCAGCTAACCCAATCTTACCCTAACCGGTGAAACAGTCTCATATTCGAGCATAGAGTCTTGGTTCACACTCACCGTTTCCTGACGGTTGGTTTTTCGTCAACCGCTGCACGTGTGGATTGTTCCGCTTAGTCTGCTCCTCCTCTTACCAAGTCTAGCCTTACGCTAACTCGCCCTCGGCAATTCGCCTAAGCCTTAGCCTTCTCTTCTTTATTTCCCTTCGTTCTCGAACTTATGATTTTTTGGAAAATTTTTCTTGTGTGCGTGATGGTAAAATTTGTCTCTATCTCCTTGCTTTTATAGAGCCGACAATTGGTTTATCATAGAGGAAGAATTTTTCCTTTGACCAATGAGATTCTAGACCGAACACTCGCGAGTTACCACTCGCACCGATTAAGGCAAAACCAACCAATTGTGCATCGATTCGGCGGTAACTTGCTCACTTCACTTCCCACGACTAAGATGAACTGGTGGACTGATCTTCCAGCTGATCAACTGATCCTCCATCTGATCCCGCTGGCTTCGCTCGATGATTCAGGTATTTTGAGCTGACTGGAGCTGATTATCTCGATTACTTAGCCTTTTTTTTTTTGGCTAAGTTCAGTACTCGAACTAGATTGGGTGGATCGACCCCTTGATCTTGCCGAGTTCTTAAGCACCCGGATTCCCTTTTGATCGATCTATCTTGATTCGATCTTAATCTCTCCTTTGATTCCTTCAACCTTTGTTCAACTCGGTTTATCCGAGTTTGGATTAGTATAACTTGCCCACGGTCCATCCATGGTCAAGTTCCTATGCGGCCTGGTCACTCGCAGGTACCCATCCCCATGTATAGCTTAAATGCCATTTTCTGATCTATCACCATAAGACATTGAAATATCTGTAGAGTCACCACCACCTTCTGAATTAATTAAATTAATTCAAAAAGTAGTGTTTTTACCATGGTCGGGTTTCTATCTTCTTCTTCAAGGTTTTCTCTTCCCAACTCGGCCATGACACGTCCTGACGATCCTATTACGGATCGAGGTTGTTATAGTGGGACTCATGAAGAACCAAATTGACAGAACGAAAGCCAAATGATTCTTTTCCCTTGGGAGTTTCTGAGGAAGACTCAGGGTCTCACAGAGTCATGCCCTCAGCCACTGCAACCGAAGCTTTCCTTTATTGTGCACTTTGAAGGTATGGTGGTTCAAAGTACGAACGACCCTAGAATAACATTCTCTTATGGCGAGCTCATGATGTTGCATACTCCGTAGAGTCTCTTTGTACATATGACCTTATATATTTTTTATCATCAACGAGATTTATTACCGTATCTTTCTAATGTGTCTATAAAGCTAAGAAAGAAAAAAAATTCTTCAGTATACTATTTTCAGTTTTAGAACGGCGAAGAATTTTTTATTGTATCTTTCTAAACTATCTATAAGTTCTTTATTTTTTGTATTTGAAACGAGTATACTGAAGAAAAATTTCGTTTGTTTCTTGGCAACGCAGTTTTTCAGTATTTCTCATATGGTTAAATCTTCTTTTTTTTATGCAAAACTTTCATTAGTCGAGATGATCGTACCTTTCTATTTTTTCACGTTGTTCCTCCCTTTTGTTCTGAAAGAACGTTTTGGACTTCTAAAGCATTTGGAGATTTGGCAGAGAGGTGAGTCCCTAGATTGATGACAAATTTCGTCTTCATGTGGGCTATTATCACGAATTTAACCGGAGGAGTATTTTCCCCCTTTTATTTTAACTTATGGGCTTGTCATGACCCGGACCTCCTTTCTTATACGAAAGTGTTACTCTTTCCCTTGCTCTTTTATGCTTTGAGTTCAGGCTGTTGTTCCCTTATACGTAAAACTCCCTTGAGCGAGTACATTTCTTTCATCATTTATTCGAGTTAGGATAGCGAGTCCTTTTACACAACGATTTAGGTTAGGTCTTTTTTGAGCGTGAATGGCTCCACTGATTTTAGATTTTAGAAGTTGTTCCTTATCCGCATGGGTTTTTAGATTGATTCCTCTTTGGATGCACTTATGTGATAGTATTTTGATATTCTTAGCCCGTTTCCTTCATACTATTTGGGTCTTAACTCACCATTATAACTTTTGAATATAAAATTTATAGGTTGATCTTTCATTTAGAGTTCTAACTAAGATTGCATTTGCATAGCATTTAGTTTTGATCTAGGTACAAAAGGAGCTAAATTGAGCTATATGAAGAGTCTTAACAGTGTTGTAAAGCAAGAGATCAAGAGGAGTGATTTTGAGGTTTAAGGAAGGGATTGATTACGAAAGATTGGGTCAGATTTGGAGCAAAATCGAAGATGCTCAAGAAAGTTCAAGAATGGTTCGGATGAAGGCTAAACTAGGAAGGAGAAAGGTGAAAAATCATAAAGAACCACCTGGATAGGCTGAAAGAGGATGGAAAAATGGAAGAGAGTCGAAGCCAATCTTGATTTGGAATTAGGAACGGAAAGTTATGAAGGAAACAAGTTTTTGTACGAGACAAGACTCTTGAATTGATTATGGGTAGCAATCAATGCTTGGGCTGGAAATGCAAATATACGAAAACCACTGAGACTTTTATGCATTGTTATTGATCTTCTCCAAGATATTGAATAGTTCATCTCCGCAAGGTCAAAGCTTTGAACTTCTTTGGTTTGGAAACCTCTATGTACTCATCTGAAACCAAACTCATTTTCAAATCTCAAAAGGACACTTTTCCTGTCTGGACACAATACTCATTGGTTTTCTCAAGCTGCTCCTTAACTTTCAAATGAAGCTTTCACTTGTTCAATTTTTTAAAAACCATCCAATTTCAAGAAATATTTTTGTGGAAGAAGAGATATGCGGTTTAAGTTTCATCATTGGTCTTGACACATGGAATGAAGTGAGCCATCTGGTAAAACCAGATTACCACCTTAAATTTTAGTCCTTTTATCTCATTTTGGGCAAACCTAACACAAAATTCATGAAAATAGTCATTTACCAATATTCCGACTAATGTACATTGATGATATGCTCGTAACGGGGAGAAATATAGATGATATTGTTGAGTTGAAAGTATTATTTGGAATACATTTGAGATGAAGAATATTGGTGCTGCAAAGAAGATCCTTTGGCTGGAGATTCATAGAGGAAAAAAACACTATAATAGATTATGGCTTTCTCAACATAGCTACATAGAGAAGGTTGTAAAAGTAGTGGATATGAAGAATGCGAAAACGGTGTCTAGGCCATTGGCGAATCACATAAACCTCTCAACATAACAATGTTTAAAGTCAGATGGAGACAATAGTCCTTGGTACTCCATGTAGTCTTTACGGGACTCAATAGGTTGTGGTTTGGTAAAAAATCTATAAGATGTATTTGAAGCATTCAACAATTGGAATTAAGTCTTAACCTTTAATAATAGATACGCAATTGGTTCAAAAGATTCTTAGGCTTCTTATATAGTTAAAGAACATATGGTGAGGTGGAATTCAAGTTTGGGTAAGAATAGATCACAATGTCCTTAGCTGTTATGATAGGTTCCAATGTGCATGTGCCTAATGTTCGGCTTGTCTTGGGAGATTGGTAAGCGTTCACTTGGGAATCCTTAGTGTTCATGAAAGTTGACTTAAAGAGCTTCAATTTTATGGAAGGCTTGTATCCTCGAATAGTTGGAGCAGTCGTGGCCACTTGGTAGAAGAAAACCTTTAATTGTGAGATCTTATATAGGGTTGGCGGCATTGCTTCAAATTGATCAAGAGGGATTAGTCCTTCTTGTTTCAGCTGCTCCTCAAAGATGCTAATTTTTTTTTTCAACCCTTTACTTTTAGTCCTAGTCAAGACACTTCGTACATGAGGAGCTTGAATAATATGACTCACTACTCTCTTGCTCTTTACGTCTTGTAGGTATAACATCCCTATCTTAGGATAGGAATATTGGGCCGTTTGTTTGGAGCAAACTCAAATCATGGTCAAGGAAAAAAATTTGAAATCAAAGGATTGATCGAATCATCAGGTTTTGTTTGAGAAACTTAGTCAAATCATTAAGAAACGCTCAATGACCGGTATTATGAACTCAAGGTAGCTCAAGACAGCTCATTTGGTTAAATAATGGAGATAAACCTGTTGAGTTACTAGCTGAACTATCTCAGTGACCAACTTAGCCAGCTTGAAGAGTTGGCCAGTAGCTCAACTTAACTAGACGAGTTGATTGAGCACTGACCCAACTGGGTCGACTGATTAGCTAGAACCTTCGCTGAGTGGAGTGATGCATTTAAAGGCGGTTGGGATGTCCAAAAGACATATCTAATGGGTGAAAGAGGTGACCCTTGATGAAAAAAGATGTCTATTGATTAAAAGAGGTGTTTATTCCCCAAAAGATGCAACTTTATATCTTCACCAAATGAATGGTGGACACTGAATAATAAATGGGGCAAATGAAGGGTTTAAATGTATGGAATGTGAACCTAGACGGCTATATATGTATGGAGATTTTGTGGCTATAACACACAACACACAATACATAAATTACACAAATCATAAAAGGAGAGCAAATCTCTGAAAAACAGAAAGTGATGGATCGGTCAAAGATCTGTTCGTATACCTGATCATCGGGGTTCGTTTGTTGTATGACTAAGTAACAGAGGAATCAGGTATGACCATGAAAGGGTACGACCATGAGAAGGCGCGACTTTGAAGAGGTGCGATCACGAAGAGGTACGACCATAAAAGGGTACGACCATAAGAAGGTGCGACCTTGAAGATGTGCGATTACGAAGAGGTGTCGATGGTGGGATTACTACCCCTTATCAATAGTTTGGCGATAATTGAGGTTTGTTCCCTACCGACCTTTCCCTGATAGTTTATCAGGTCATAAGTCCCTTTACCAGGATTAGAACCCTCGGCCCTGATGACCGAGGGGTACCTCGGTAAAGAATGATCGGAATTTAGTGACCGAAGCGGGGGTATTAATAACTTCGTCCTTAAGCCGAAGTCTAAAGCTCGGACATAATAAGAACAAATCTTATCACAAATTCTCTGATCTGGGAAAAATGCGCTTAAATGACCGAGGTTAGCCAATGGGCTTAAATGACCGACTACTAAGGATATATAAATACACACCCCTTTTAACTAATTTAATTTATTCAGAATCGAGGAGAAGAATTACTAGATAACCTAGGTTTAATACTTCTCTTTGATAAAGTTAACTCGACATTCCGAGTTAACACTCTTGTAACCGATATAATTAATAAAGTTCTCTTTTCCAAGGTTTCTCTTTTGTCTTATGTTTAAATTCATTCCTAAAAATGAACCCTTCTAATTACAAATAATTATAAATTGAATCCAGTATCAACATTTGGCGCGTTAGGTAGGGAGGGTACGTCCTTTAGAAAAAGTAAGAAAGAAGCCTCGGGAATGGAAAAGTATATCGGCAGAATCTTCAGTAGTTCGGACTTGAAAGGAACTATAAAGAAGCGTATCCAAGAGATACCAAGAACTCGATTGATAATTCTGGCTCCAACGTATCATTCTTCAGCGGCCTTCACAGACGCAGACCTCGATGAAGTCACGATTCCTCACAACAATCCTCTAATAATTCGTGTTTACCTGGCAGGAAACCTCATGGAAAAGGTACTAATAGACACTGGAAGCACAATGAATTTGCTGAGTTTAGAAGCAATGAATCAAATGAACGTAGTCTTCAAAAATATGGAAGTAAGAACGGAACCAATAACCTCACTTCCAGGCAAAAGAAAAGTAGCAGTAGGAACCGCGGTTTACCCGGTATCAGTCTGAGTAGTCACCATGGATACTGTTTTTCATGTGGTATCGGGACCCCTTGTATTCAATGCGATCATGGGAGTACCTTGGCTAACAATGATGAAAGCGATCCCATCGACCTATCATAAATGCCTCAAGTTTCCAACCCCACATGGTTTTTGATCGATAAAAGAAAATCAACGAGTAGCCAGAATTTGCTCCATGCCCACAAAAATCAAGTCACGCGTTATCTCGATGATCTCGAAACCAGAAATTACAGGAACGTCCGAAACGATGTAGAAATCGGTCCTACAGTGATATCGCATCGACTGAACATGGATCCGACCCACAAACCAATCAAATAGAAGAAGAGGAAATTAGGACCCGAGAGAGCAGCGGCCGTTAACGAAGAAATTGATCGACTATTAGCAAAAGGATCAATAACCGAGGTTCAATATCCGGAATGGTTAACCAATCCTGTAGTAGAAAAGAAGAAAAACGTAAAATGGAGAATTTGCGTAGATTTTACAGACTTGAATAAAGCATGTCCGAAGGATTGTTTCCCTCTTCCGAGCATATAAAGATTGGTAGAAGCAACAACCGGCAAAGAAAGCCTTTCCCTTATGGATGTATTCTCTGGATACAATCAGATTATGATTCACCCGGACGATAGAGAAAAAACCGCCTTTGTAACAGACATAGAAACTTATTGTTACCGCGTAATGTCCTTCGGTTTGAAAAATGTTGGAGCGACCTACCAGAGATTGGTCAATCGGATGTTTGCAGAGAAGATTGGAAATATGATGGAGGTTTATATCGACGATATGTTAGTGAAATCCCAAGTGGCTTCCGAACATGTTGCCCACTTTGGTATCTTGAACCACTTTGGTATGAAGTTGAATCCAGATAAATGTACGTTTGCAGTAACTTCCGGGGAGTTTCTCGAATATTTAGTAACAAAACGAGGAATAGAGGCCAATCCGAGACAGATTAACGCAATAAAGAACCTCCCCTCTCCGAAGAATTCTAAGGAAGTACAAATACTCACTGGACGAATCACCGCTTTAAACCGATTCATCTCACGATCAACTGATAAATGTTTACCTTTTTACAACTTGTTAAAAGGAAACAAACAGTTTGAATGGAATAGAGAATGCGACGAAGCCCTCCAAGAATTAAAAAGATATTTATCAACTCCTCTGGTTTTAAACAAGCCAGAAGACGGAGATACTCTTTTTCTTTTTGTTTCATTATCCGAATCGGCAGTAAGTGGCGTATTAGTCCGAGAAGACCGAGGAGAACAAAAGCCAGTCTTTTACATAAGCAAGTCGTTACTCAATGCAGAGATCAGATATCCATCACTAGAAAAATTAGCATTCACCGGGGTGATAGCAGCTCGGAAGCTTCGACCTTACCTTTCAATCACACCCGATAGCCGTAATGACAAGCCACCCACTCCAAACAATAATGCACAGCCCTGGCTAGTCAGGACGATAGGCGAAATGGGCAATCGATCTTAGCAAGTACGATATGGACTACCCCCAGAAGTCTTGACAATAGCCCCGCAAAACAAAGGATGGACCCTCTTCGTATATGGTTCTTAGTCTAAATTTGGTTCCGGGATCAGAATTTGGTTAAAGTCCCCAACTGGAGAAGTTTTGGAGAAAATTTTCCATTTAGCCTTTGAAGCATCTAACAATGAAGCCGAACCTGAAGCCTTAATTGCGGGACGGCATCTTGCAAAGCAATTGGGAGCTCAGTATCTTCGAGCCTGTTGCGACTCTCAATCGGTAGCAAATCAGTTTAGTGGAGAGGTTGAGGCGAAGAAAGACTGAATGGGAGCTTACGTAAAATTAGTACGATACTTGGCCGAGCATTTCAAAGAGTTCGATCTAAAAAGGATTCCACGGAGGGAGAACACGATGACAGATTCTTTGGTCGCCCTTGCAACGGCGTCGGATCCCCATTTACAGAGAACGATTCCGGTGGAGACAATCATTTATCCAAGTATTGGCAATCGCGAACTTCATTCTCTTGCAATCGAAAGCACGGATGAAGAGGAGGCTCAGCCGGAACTTCTCGGAGAAGACAAGGAAGACTGGAGAATACCAATTGTCCGTTATATCAAAAATGGTGAGGTTCCATCTGATAAATGGGCCGCACGCCGGCTTAAGACTTTGGCTGCTCAATATTTGATAATGGACGACGTTCTGTTTAAAAGGTCGGCCGAGGGATTAATGCTTCATTGCATCGGTAAAGAAGAAGCAAATGAAGTAATGACTTCTACCCACTCTGGAGAAGGAGGAAATCATTCGGGAGGAAGGATGCTAGCCGTAAAACTTTGGAGACTAGGTTATTATTCGTATACTATGATGGCAGATTGTGATAAATTCACGGCGCGTTGTGAAAAATGCCAAAGACATGCCCCGGAGATTCATGCACCAAAAAAGTTACTTATGGCCGTGGTACCTCCTTACCCATTCATGCGTTGGGCGATGGTCGTCGTAGGCCCCTTTCCGAAGTCAACTAGTGGGAAGCGGTTTCTATTAATCTTGACTGATTATTTTACTAAGTGGGTCGAAGCCGCAGCTTATCCGAAGATTCAAAGTGGTAAAGTTGAAAGCTTCGTCTGGAAGAATATAGTTTGTCGACAAAGAAATCCTTACGAGATAGTAACAGATAACGGCTCAAAGTTCATTTCAAACAATTTCGAAGCTTTTTGCGAAATATGGGAAATCTGTTTAAACAAATCAACTTCGAGGTATCCGCAAGGAAATGAACAAGCCGAAGCTACAAACAAAACGATTCTCGCCGGAATAAAGAAAAGACTTCTCGGAAAAAAGGGAAGATGGTCGGACAAATTAGATGGAGTACTATGGTCTCACAGAACAACCCCCATAAGTGCATCTGGACAAACCCCTTTCTCACTTTCTCATGGGATTGAAGTGATGTCTCCAGCCAAAATTAGGGTTCCAAGTTTACGGAGAACCCTAATGATACATGATACCGAGATTAATAATGCGAAGTTAAAGGAACGGAATGATGAAATTCAGGAACTTCGGGACCATGCTTTACTTCGTATTCAAAACTATCAGCATATTTTTTCTCGATATTATAACAAAAAGGTCCTAGATCGTCCTCTGGATGAAGGAGATTAGTTTTACAAATGGTGTTCGAAAACACGAAAGAACCCGGAGCTGGAAAAATCGGGTTAAGTGTGAATGTCTCTACTTAATAGAAAAGAAAGTTAAACCCGGAGTTTATCATTTGAAGACAATGGAAGGCGAGGATGTACATCGGGCTTGGAATCATTCCATCTAAAAAGGTATCATTGCACGGATGAGCCGTAAAATCTTCAAAAAAAAAAAAAAAAAAAAAAAAAAAAAACCTAGTGAGTTTCGAATTACGAATGGCTTGATCCCTTTCGAGGGTACGTAGGCAACTCTTCGGAGTACATCTATAACCAAAAATCAAAATCGATACATTGATCACGTACTCGATAACAGGGTTCGTCCCTTTACATATTCTTTACCGAAGGCAGCTGGAGATTTCAGAGCTTGATAAAATAGAGCCGAGAAATCGTAAGGCAAAGTCGGGTTATTCCCGCATATTTAAAACCACTTCAAGAATTGGAATTCGATAAAGTAGAATCCGGTATAACAGATAATGGTCGATCATTTCTCGTTAAATCAATTTTTACAGGATTGACAAAAGCTTTAATGTGATAAAGTAGCATTTAAACCAAAAGTCATTAAATTAAAACTATCAAAATAAGTTCATACAAGGCAAATGTGAAAAACAAACAACAAAAAATTACAAAGTAAGAAAAGATCCATATGGATTATACACTCCTGGAGGTAACTTCATCTTCACATCATCCAACCGATGGTAACATCCGAGGTCTTGTCGAATTAAAGGCGGGGCTACTAAATCTGAAGGACTAAGGGGAAAAGCAGGGAACTCTTTTAACCGATGCTCGAGGTTGTCCAGCTGAGAAGAGAGTTTCTCTTTTATTATAGGAGGAATCAAAATCTTCTCCTTCTCAAGTACCTTAATCAGATCGTATTTCCCTTTCACCTGATGAAATAAGTTAGTCAGAGAGTTACGAAGCCGGCTTGCGTCGATGTATATCCGAATCTTTTCAAATTTACCCCTACATTCTCCAAGAGCATCTAGTCGACCAAGCATATTTGGTTCAATGTTATTACCTTTATTCCCGGTTGACGACTTAGGCCGACGAGCCTTTTCTAGTTCACGTTTCAAGCGTTTAACTTCATCAGCGAGCTCGACAGAATTTTTAGCCTCCTCCCTGTTGATGGTGGGGTTCTACCCATTATCAATAGTTTGGCAATAATTGAGATTCGGTCCCTGCCGACCTTTCCCTGATGACTTCTCGGGTTATAAGTCCCGCCAACAGGAATATTAACCCTCGGCCCAGATGACCGAGGGATACCTCGGTGAAGAATGATCGGATTTAGTGTCCGAAGCGGGGGTGTAAACCACATCATCCTAAGCCAAAATTTAAAGCTCAGACAGAATAAGATCAAATCTTATCACATATTCCCTAGTCCTGGAAAAATTAAAATATTCCATTTTTCCGAGGTTAGCCCATGGGCTTACAAGACCGACTATTAAGGATATATAAATACATACCCCCCTTCACTAATAAGATCCATTTAGAATCGGGGAGAAGAATAACTAGGTCGCCTAGGTTTAAATACTTCTTTTTGATAAAGTTAATTTGGCATTCCGAGTTATCACCTTTGTAATTCAAATCATTAATAAAGTTCTACTTTCCGAGGTCTCTTTTTGCTTTCTTTACTTAATACTTTGCCAAAACTAACCCCTCTAATTACAAATAATTAGAAGTTGAACCCAGTATCAACACTCCCCAGCCATCTTCCAAACAGCTGCAGAATCAAGAGAGAACTTCTCCACCATAAGTCTTAAACTCCTGATTTCCTTCCTCATCGCCGATTGCTTTCATTCGGCATCCGACAGAAAACGGTTGAAAGAAGCTCCCGTCTGTAAACAAAGACAAGGGTCAGATAAAATTTGATAGATAAAGAGACACAAATAGGTATGAGACCTTATTAAATCCGTGCTTTGGATTAATGAATCCTTTTCATCCTCGGAAAGGAAAGAAAGAGATTTGGATCGACCTCCGAGCCTGCCAAAGAGTTTCGCACACTCTCCCTAGTCTTCAAATAAAGGAACATTCTTTCCAAAGGAGTATCGGAAGGAATAACGTGAGGGTGGAGCAACGGGACCTTGTTGCCCCCTTTAACTAGTCTCGGGTAAAGGCCCAAGGAGACCTGTTGCAGTAGGATTAGGGCTGGTAGAGCTCAGAATTTTGGGTTTTGGAGGAGGCATAATTTCGGAAATTTTGTTCCGAGTTTGAACAGGAGGAATACTTGTGTTTCCTACTGGATTGGTGGAGTCTGGAATAAGAATTATCGGATTTTTCTCCAAAGGTGTTGGATTCGAGTTTTTCTCGGTAGGTGGCAGAATAGTAGAGGTATCGCTCGGAAGAGTAGAAGAAGATGGAAGAATTGCAGGATTGATCGTCGGGGCATCCAACTGAATGATAGACTTCTCCGAGGAAGTCTTAGTTTTCCTTTTCTTCAGCTTCTTTGCTTCCTCGGGAGTTTCCGAAAGAGCTCGTTTGTTAGTTGTTACCTTCGGGGTAATCTCTTCCAAGGGAACCGTTGGTTTGGAAAGCGCCTTTTCCTCTTCAACTTTAGACACTTCGGGTTTTGCTACGAACACACCCGAGGTTTGTAGATTTTAAGGTTCTTCATGAAAGGATTGGACATTTTTCTAAAGAGATAAAGGGGAATCTACAATTTTTTAGAGAGAATGAGGAATGATGATTGACTTTGGGATTAGGAAGAGAATATTTATAAGTCGTAGCATGTCCATTCCACTTCCACATTCAATGTGCCTTGCCATAGAGTGACACGTCACGAGGAAATAAAGAGATTTTGCTAGTATCGAGAGAGCGGTTCTTGGATCGAGATCGAGAAGCTGAAGATTCAAGACTTTTGAAGATAAAGACCGACCAACACCGAGTTTCATTAATCAACAAGCTATTTAAATTGGAAATTCGCCAACTCTGCCCGAAGACATCCTCGGACGAACTGGGGGGGACTTACTGTTGATGGTGGGGTTACTACCCCTTATCAATAGTATGGCGATAATTGAGGATTGGTCGCTGCCGACCTTTCCTAGATAGTTTATCAGGTCATAAGTCCCTTCAACAGGATTAGAACCTTCGGCCCAGATGACTGAGGGGTACCTTGGGAAAGAATGATCGGATTTTAGTGTCCGAAGCGAGGTGTAAATAACTTCGTCCTTAAGCCAAAGTCTAAAGCTCGGACAGAATAAGATCAAATCTTATCATAGATTCCCTAATCTGAAAAAAAAGAAGGAAATATTACATTTTTCTGAGGTTAGCACATGGGCTTAAATGACCGACTACTAAGGATATATAAATACACGCCCCCTTCACTAATTTAATTCATTCAGAATCGGGGAAAAAAATTACTAGATAACCTAGGTTTAATACTTCTCTTTGATAAAGTTAACTCGACATTCCGAGTTAACACTCTTGTAACCGATATAATTAATAAAGTTCTCTTTTCCGATGTTTCTCTTTTGTCTTCTGTCTAAATTCATTCACAAAAACAAACCCCCTCTAATTACAAATAATTAGAAGTTGAACCCAATATCAACAAGAGGTACGACCATGAAAGGGTACGAGCATAAGAAGGTGCGACCATGAAGAGGTGCGACCATGAAAATGTACGATCATGAAAAGGTACGATCATGATAAGGTACGATCATGAAAATGTGCGATCATGAAAATGTGCGATCATGAGAGAGTCGCAGATTCCATCGAAAAAAAATCTTGCAATATGGCTAAGGTGAGTATATTGTGTATAGTGACTTATTTAGCATTAGAACAGATTAAGATTATGGATTAATGATATATGCTTGAGGTTGCATGACTTGCTTCGAGTTACGATTTATCCATAAAGCCAAAGGTAAGGATAATCAAATCGGAACCGAGTGATAGATAAGACTTGAATCTAGAAAGGTTAAAGTAGAAAGAATTTTGCGGCGTAATAAATCTAGGCCTTGAAATGACTAGTGAAAGTATAGACTATATTTTAAGATTGAAATTCGATGGATTGATTAATATAAAATGAGATAGCAATCATGAGGTTTCGACATGATGCGGCCCAAACCGCAACTAAAGATGACCGGGACCGGGTGTTTCAAGTTGGTATCAGATCCTTCACGGTTCTAAGTGGATTTAATGCTTGGAATATGGTGATAAAAGTTGAGAAATATGCTAAGTTAGAAAACTAGCATGTTTGGAAATAGGGTGAGCATATTTCCCGAAACCTGAATCCGGACCCAACCCGAAAAATTCGGTTCGGTATGAGTATGGGGTTTCCCTTGAATAAGCGATTGGTACTTGTATTGAGAATCCGTTGGATTTTGGGTTAACCCAAACTAAACGAAAACCCAAATGGGTAACCAAATAAACCAAAAATAATGAGATCAGCCCTAATATCCTTTGGACCTCTGATGATATCTCTGAAACTATCTTCACCCCAAAGCTAATTACCCAAATTTCTCTCATTTTGATTTTCAATCTTTCAAAGATTTGGAAACAAGAAGATTCTTTACCCAAAATCTTACAAGTTGCGATTTCATATCCCCAAATCATGGTTTATCTTTCAATCTTTCTTTGCAACCCTAGATCCTAATTACAAAGTATAAAAAACTCATTCCATGAGCTCTTAATCACTACCCATCTCTCCAAAATTTCCCAGAACCACTTGCTTCAAAGGCTTCTCGCTTCAGTCACAGGTTTGCGCCAAATTCTTTCTTTGCTGTACTTAATTCACTTTTTTCTTGTTCGTAATTCATTACACGAATTTCGTAATGTTCTTTCAAGATCTCTGATTTGATTTGTGTTCTTTCTTCTTGTTAAGCTCTGATACGGGAAAAAAACAAGTTTGCAACCGTGTTGTGTTCATAATTAAGGTTGTTGTTTGTTTTGATGTCTTAAAAGAACTCTGGTGTTTTCTTAAAACTGTTCTTGAATTTTTTTATTTCTTTCTATTACGTTAGATTGTTTGATGAAAAATTTGAGAAATAAGATGATGGTGAACACACTTACTCAAGAATAAACGTGCTCACTTTCTTTGTATTAATTATCTACAAAATATTACATTTTCTTGTGAATAAGATACATTTATATTGACTTTGTATATGTCGGAAACATTATCAACCAAGTAGTGTATTCGATAATAGTTTCATATTACATGCTAACTTTCATTAAGTTTAAGAAAATGATTGAATTAGTTAGGCTTATTCTTCTTTTATCTGCTATGGTCTTCTTACTATGTACTTTGTTAAGTTTCTGAAAATTTGTCTCTTTGTTTTCTTCTTGTGAACAGATGGATTCTTCAACATTCCAAGAACCTAAGAACATTCCAATGGATAAAGATGTGGGTGAAGAGACTTTGACTTCTAAAAGCAAAGGAAAAAGAAAGGAATCACCTGTTGAAACTGAATCTACTTTACAACCAAATAAAATTATGAATCCAAGGTCTCTTGCGTGGGAACACTTCACAAGAATAAAGAAAAACCGCAAAAAAATGTGTTTGCACCTACTACCATAAGGTGTTTGGATGTAAGACATCATCAGGTACTTCAAACCTCACAAATCATTTGCTCATATGAAAGTCTTACCATGCGTGGAAAGCTGATCAAATACAAAGGCAAGCGAGTATTAACGATGATGGGAAAGTCAAAAGTTATAAAGTTTCACAGATCATTTTTATAGAAGCAGTTAATGAGATGTTTGTCTTAGGTGAATTGCCACTTGTTTTCATTGAAAGCGTGGCTTGGAGACACTTCTGCAATAAGGTGAGTTATACTATTTCTCTTTTACAACTATAAATTTACTTTTTGTTTCCTTATATCTAACTTTTATTTTTGTCTTCTAATAGGTGAACCTATATCAACCACACTCAAGGAGAACCACAACAAGAGACATCGTTGAGATGTATGTGAAAAGAAAAGCAGCCTTGAAGGAATGGTTTCTCTGTAACAAACATAGAGTCTCTCTTACCACATACTTATGGACTGCACACTCAACATGTAATGATCTTTTTAACTAGCACTATTGAAACATGGATTAGATTGTGCTTGATTGTTTTAGCTAACACTATAATAAACTCCACGGTATATAGCTTTGTATTTTTTCGGATATTATTTCTTTTTTTTATCAGAAAAAAGTATATAATATATTAGCTTGGTGCTTTTCTAAACTAGATAATTAATTATATAATTAGTCAGAGAATTCTCAACTATATGAACTTTTTTCCAAATCATTTTTTTGATTGTTATGTCTTAATATTCAAAAAAAATTATCTACTTTTTTTTGTTTATGTCCTATTTCCAAATAGTTTTCTTTACTATTCACGTCTATTCATGTTTAGCTAAAGATAAGTTTCTTGAATCTTTCTTTGAGTTACTTAGTTAACATATGTCTCTCTTCACTGTTTATCTGATTTTATTGTTTGTTTGATGTTGTTATTGACAGGTGCAAGCGACATGATTGTCGCATTACATTAATCCATTTTAACAATTGAAGAAGCTGATCATAAGGTTTAAGTACTTCTCATATCATAAAGGCCATACCATTTCAACAGTTCTCCTTGATTGTTTAGCTGAGTAAGGTATGGAGAAGGTGTTTTGCATCACTGTTGACAATGCAACAGCAAATACATCAACTCTCTAGAAATTTGAGCGTGGTTTTTCATTAAGGTCTACTGATTCTTTGGTGTTAGGTGGAGAATTTATGCATATGAGATGTTCTGCACATATCATCAATCTGATCGTGAGAGATGGTTTGGCTGAGGTTGATGAAAACGTCTCTGCCATAAGGAATGCAGCCTCATATGTCCAATCATCTACAAACAGGTTACAATCCTTTGAGCTAAGAGTAAGTACTAGAAAGATGACCAAAGGAAGCTTGCCATAGGATGTGAAGACACGCTGAAACTTTACCTATCTGATGTTTCAAAGGGAAATCAAGTTCAAGTTGGTCTTTGAGAAGATGGAGGCAGAGGAAAGGTTGTACAATTATCACTTCACATAATCAGTAAAAATGATACAACAATGATCAGACCTCCTATGATGAACGATTGGAATGCAGTCCCGAGGTTAGTCAAATTCCTTAAGATCTCCTACAACTATACATTGGTTGTCTCAGCCTCTGCTACATTAAATTCTCACAAGTGTTACGGTGAGATAGTGGCCATAGAGGAAAATTTGGTTACTCAAAGTAATAGTTAAAATGATGCAGTGAAGAGTAAGGCTGCATAGATTTTCAAAAATTTCACCAAATACTTGGATGGAATGAATAACATCAACAAAATGCTGATTTAGGCCACTGTCTTCGATCCTACGAAGAAGCTGCAATTTGCTAGGCTTTTTTTTGAGACACTTTACGGGAAAGATAGTTACCAAGGGAGAGAAATGATGGATTCAGTTGAGCTTCTTCTTCTTAACTTTTTCAGTGAGTACAATAGCCGATTCAACAAAGGGCCAACCACTCCATCATCACAGTCTACACAAGCATCATCAATGCTAGCCAAGATCAATCATTTGACATAATGGATTTAGGTGATGATGACTTTGCGTATGAGAGGATGAGCTTCATGTACAAAGAATTGGTTCAAGAGATAGGAGTTGAAGATCCAAGAGATGAGCTAGATAAATACCTCATGGAACCTGTTGAAAACCGCAAAGGTATGGCTAGAAGTGAGTTTGATGTTCTTTCTTGGTCGAAAAAAATGCTTCCAAGTAACCAGTTTTGGCAGAGATTGCTCGAGATATTCTTGCGATTCAGGTATCCTCGGTTGCATCTGAAAGAGCTTTTAGCACCGGTGACAGGATACTAGAACCGTATTGGAGCTGCCTTACCCATTACATGATGGAAGTTCTAATGTGTGTTGAGCAGTGGATGAGACAGTACATACGGCATTCTGAAACCAAAGTGGTCACAAATCAACAATTGCTTGATGATGTTGAGATGCACGAAAAGCTGGAGAAAGGTAAACTTGTTCATAACATTGTTTCAATCATTCTTTCATTGAATACTACTTGCATTTTAACTTTGTTTCTATATTTCTGTTTTAGAGATTGACCATAAGAGTTTTGTATAAATGATGGAAAATTATGCTTGGAGTTGGTGTTTTGAAAATTTCAAGTTCAAAGAAGAATAAAGAGAGAAATGATCGTTGGTTTTTTTCCATTTAAGGCATTAGACATAATAATGAAATAATCTATTTTGGTGTTTTTACTTTGGCTTTTGAGTTTCTTAGTTTTACTTCTTATCAAGATCATGTTTTGGTTTTGTTTGAATTCTTTTGGTTTTTGAATAAAGTTATCTCTCTAAATGCTTTTATCTTTAAAACTACTTGTGTTAGTTATGTCATTGCCACTAAATATGTTAGTTCAAGTGTGTAATCAAAACGTTAACATAGTTCAAGGTAAATTTGGTCAGGTAACTTTCACTACGTGCCTTGCAGGCTTGCACCAACAAAATGGTGTTTTGACTTTGACTGCTAGTGACTCAGCCTCAAACTAAGAGTTTTGTTTATGTTTCACTTTAAACAGCATAAGAAAATACAAATCATCAGGCACATTATCAAGTTAAAAAAAAAAAAACCAAATCTGGATGGATTTTGGGTTTTTAGTATATACCTGAACTCGGGACAATCCGAACCGCATCCGAACCAAATTTTAGAAATACTCGAATGGTATTTATGAGCATGAACCCAAAAACCCGGAAAAAAAATATTCGGACCGAAACCGATTGGGTACCCGAATGCCCACCTCTATTTGGAAACATTGGAAATATGCTTAGCTAGTGAAGAAGCTTGGTTTAAGTACCATAAGATAGATGGCACTAATTGTTTTAAAGTCTCTGAGAATGATTGATTATCATTTTTTTTAAGTCTAAGGGCCAAAACCCGGATTACTGAGATTGTTAAGTCTAATGTGCTATTGAGATGTCTACGGCCGATCAGAGATCCTCGGGATCGAATGGCCGTGGGCCGGACTGAGATTTTCAGATCAGAGATCCTCGAGATCCAATGGCCGTGGGTCGAAATGAGATCTTCGTATCAGAGATCCTTGGGATCGAATGGCCATTGGCCGAAATGAGATCTTTCGATCAGAGATCCTTGTGATCGAATGGCCATGGGACGGAATAAGGTATGACCGAGTCCAGTGAGGACCAACGGTCGGCATATGATCTAGTCTAGAATGACTAATATCAAGAGATATAATCGAGTCCAGTGAAGACCAACGGTCGGCGTATGATCTAGTCTATACAGACTAATATCAATAGATATGACGAGGACCAGGCTCTTAGTATGATCTAGTCTAGAATGACTAAGATCAAGAGATTTGACCGAGTCATGTGAGGACCAGGGTCTGCACATGATCTAGTCTAGATGACTAAAGATCAAGAGATATGACTGAGTCCTATGAGGACCAGGGTCTGAGAAGGATTTAGTCTGAGATTGACTAAAATCGAGATAAATGACCGAGTCCCATGAGAACCAGGCTCTGAGTATAATCTAGTCTGAGATTGACTAAGATCGAGATATATGACCGAGTTCCGTGAAGACCATGGTCTGAGTATGATATAGTATGAGATTGACTAATATCGAGATATATGACCGAGTCTTGTGAGGACCAGGGTCGAAGTATGATTCCGGGGGATCACATTGTTTTTAGACTCCGTAATGGATCCATAAGAGTCGGTCACTACGGGTAGGCCTGGGCAAAAGAACAAAAAAAAAACAATTATGGGTCGATTCTACTGTTAATACTCGACGGATCCTGAAATCAGGAACCGTGGCTATCGGTTTGATTTCGATTCCTACCCGAGAACCGAAAGTTAGAACCGAATATCCGAAAAATATACAGGCCATTTAATTATCCTAGCCCAACTTAGTAGGTTTTAGCCTTCGGTGAAACCCATCCACTGAATGAAGAATGAAGAATGTTGTATGTGCAGCATTATTTATAGGGTAACTTTGTGAGTTCTGCTAATTAATATAGTCGATGTGGGATTCTACGATTTCACTGTTTTTGCTATTTTAATTTTTTCTTTTGTCGGTAAACTGAGTTGGGCTTTATTGGGTCTGGTTAATATAATTATCTCGAAACCAATTAAAATCAGCGAACAATAATACTATAGTATTTAAATTTTAATCTATGTGTTATATTTTTATAAAAAATAAATTTTATTTCATGAAATTATATAAATTTCGGGTACCCGGAACTGAACCGAAATTGACCGGTTCCTACCCAAACCGAATCGAAAAATTAAAAATACCCATTGGATCCTAAATTCTAGAACTGAATACCAGGAACCAAGCTAAATACCTGAATGCCCAGCCCTAACTACGGGAACCTAACTCTGGAATTGATAAAGTGGAAGTGGCTAGTGGAAAGTTGATGCATTCTCGAGGAATTGTTCGAAACATTCTAGTGATGTTGGAGACCATCAATGTGCCAGCTGACTTAATAATGGTGTACCTCAAGAATTTTAAAGTAATTTTAGGTATGGACTGACTATGCGCGAACAAGGCGGCCCTGGATTGAGATCGGACCGAGATCGATTAGAAACTAATAGGGGAAAGTTGGAATTCCACAGAATCTACACTACAAGAAAATGTCACATATATAGCATCAGTAAAACTCTATGACAGGATTTACTTATGTTCTGGCTAACGATGTTTCTGCCCCTGCTATCTTTTCCCCGGTACTTTACATGGCGTTTTTTCTAAATGCTATGTTAAATAATTCTTTCTATGACGTTTTTTATTTCATTTTGCAATTGTATAACTTATAATAGCACTAAGTACTTGTTATTATTTATTGTTCACTTAAATAATTTTGGATCTACAATTTGGGTAATTTTTTTGGGATTAGTTTTGGGTTCCTATTTGTTCTATTCTTAATTTGATCATATTGTCAAAGTTAAACAAAACTAAATTGCAAAAACATGAAAAAAAAACAAAAATCAAACACATGTTCTAGTATCCAAAGCATGAAAATTTGCAAGTACATATTGCCAAAGTTAAAGAAAAGCAAACAAAAGCTATCCTATCAACACACCAAAGCTTTCACAGTCCTCTGCGAGTTCTCTTACAAATAAATCAAAAGGAAAAGACTAAGAAGCAAGAGTAAACTGCAGTCAACATAAAGAATAAGTAAACGAAAGTACCATGCCTTAGTCTCAACGCTGGGCCTTGCCTCATGAGGACTCTCCTTGTTCTTGTTTTGGCCGTTTCATTGGAGCGGAGTTGCGAAGTTGATTTCTGAGTTCTTCGTTTATGAGCCTTTGTTCTTCCTTTTGCAATTTTTGGACAAGTCTCCGAAAATCTGGTTCGATGTCTTCTTCATCTACCTCAATGCGTGTTAAGTATCCCATGGAACGTCTGAAATCTACTCGTGTGAGATCCTCCACATCACTTCTTAGTTCACCATCACTTCCTAGTTCACCATCACTTCCTAGTTCACATCCTTCTTCTTGTCGTTGCTGGAGCTGTGGTTTGATTCCTTTTGTTGCGAGTCCGCAAATTAGAGTTCTCTTTCCTTGTTTATCATCTACTTTTTTTTGGGTTTTGATGAAGTTGTGGTATGATTCCAAATGTTGGGAGTCCGCAAATAAGATATCTATGTGCTTGCACTGTACTCATTTTTCATACATTGTCAAAGTGAACAAAACAAACTGAATCGGAACCTGTTGCAACACACAAATTCATGATACAAAATAACTTCAAGATTCAAAAAAACCAATGCACAGAAAGATGAAAGAAGAGAGCTCTTTAGTTGAGTGATCCATCTCAACTACATGGAACATATTTATTTCAATTAAAGTGCTCTCTTCCTATGATAGTTACTGATCACGTACATAAATATGTTTTGAGAAAAGAAAAAATGGAACAAACCTCGCGATAAACTCCAACTTGAGAATCCAAATGACCTCTCCAACTGTACAAATCCTGTAGTAATAAAGAAATTAGATTGATGCAAGCTTGCTTAGAAAGAACTAAAAGCTCAACAAAGCTGGAAACATAACAAAAATATATAACTACATTTACTAAGTCAATCAGATATTCATTTGATACTTCTTATCATATAAGCTTTTCCGAATCTAACACATATAGAAATCATTCAAGAAGAGAGCATCACATAATCTCACAATAAACTTTAACTTGAGAATCGCCTTTACCTCTCTGATTTCGCAAGTCCTGTACCAATATAGGAAAAAAAGGAACAAAAAAAAGGTTAGTATCCATTTTTAAACTAAGCAATCCAACATAAATCTAAAGAGATCTAAGACCTGAAGTAACCTAAAGCAACCAAAAGCAATAATCTAAACCCCTAGTTGTTTTAAGTATTAACAAATATATAAATTGAAATATCAAATAAATAAGTGCAATTGAAAAACCCATCGAACACAGAACAATACGTCAAACCCGAGTAAACAAATATAAAGATGTTTCTTGGCCAATCCATCGAACAATCAAAGTATCTAGATTTTTTGAAGGAGATAGCAAGAGAAATACCTAAAACGGAACCGCCGAAGAAGGAAATCGAGAATCAAAGAAGGGAGATATACTCTGGCGAGTCGGAAGAGGAGATATTTGGAATTGGAGAATCAAAGAAGGGAGCCGTTGAAGAAGGATATCGCCGAGAATCGAAGAAGGAAGCCGCTGTAGATCTTCCTCTCCAAGAATCGAAGAAGGGAGCCATCAAAGATCTTCCTCGGATTTTCTAAATCATCACTAGGAACTGGGTTACTGAGCACCAAAAATGATCTCTCCTCGATTTCTAGTCGATTCGAGATCGAGGGTGAATGGATCTCTCATCGATGTGAGATTGAGGGTGAATGAATTCGAGATCAAGGTGAAGAGAGAAGATAGGAAATGAGGATTAGGGTTTTTTTGTGCAACTGATAAAAATGAAAAAGAGGGCAAAAAATTTTGTGATCCCAGTCGTTTTTTGCTAAGTGTTTTAACCGGGAAACGAAAACAAAAATCCGCCTAAACTTACCATAGCGTTTTAAAATTCAAAATGCTATCTAAGATACCGAGTTAGAATCCGAAAAATAAAGATAGCATTTCCATTTTGGAAACGCTATCTTTGAGTTATTCTTATCTTAACGATAGCATTTAGGATAAAAACAATATTCTTTAATGCTATCTTTGCTAAATTTTCGTGTAGTGCTACCATATCTCAGGCAGTTTAGTGATCTCAGCAATCCAAGCAACGAGGATGTTAGAGAAAGGGTGTGAGACATACATTGCTACGATAAACACCAAGGATAAGATATGAGTATATGAATGAGTCATGTGAGGAACAGGTTAGAGTACGGTCAACTCAAAGTTTGACCTAGATCGGGGAACGATATGTTTAGAGATCTACCAAGATCAGGATGTCACGATCTGTTCGGAGATGGACCAAGATCGATATACGATATAGTCGAGATAGACTATGTTCGCAATAAAACATGTCAGAGCATTGACCAAGGTCGGAAAAAATATGATCTAATCATAGATTGACCTAGATCAATATGATATCTGTTTAGAGAATTGACCCAGATCAAGAGATGATCGATTCCGGTATGGAAAATATCGGAGGTGAACCAGTCGGGATTGACTGAGAACACATGAATGTTATCGAGTGACAAAGGGCAAATAAGATCCAATCCAAAAAAACTAGGATCGATAATTATGATCGAGCCACATATGCCAAGATCATAATAGGATATAGTCAAGATGAAATGTAATCGGGATAACTTAGTCCGGATTGGACTACGTTAAGGGAAGTTTTGATCAATTCCGGTTAGGAGCATCATTAGAATATACCATAGTCACGAAATAACATAATCCAAAGCAAGAATTCATATATAATTTATGGGATATGGTGAAGGACAAGTACAAGAACTACAACCACCGAATTTGAGGACGGATTCATTTCAAGTGTGGAGACTTGTAACATCTCTATCACAATATAGAGATATTGGGCCGGTTTGTTTGGAGCAAACTCGAATTATGGTCAAGGAAAACTTGGTGAGATCAAATGATTGATCGAACCATCAGGTTTTGTTTGAGAAACTTAGTCAAATCATTGAGAAAATGCTCAATGGCCAAGACAGCTCATTTGGTTGAATCATGGATATAAACCAGCTGAGTTACTAGCTCAACTAGCTCAGTGACCAGCTGAGCCAGCTTGAAGACTTGGTCAGCAGCTCAACTTAGTTAGATAAGTTGATCGAGTACTAACTCAGCTGGGTGGACTGATTAGCTAGAACCCACGCTGAGTGGAGTGATGCATTTAAAGGCGGTTGGGATGCCCAAAAGACATGTCTTATGGGTGAAGAGAGGTGATCCTTAATGAAAAAGATGTCTATTGATTAAAAGAGATGTTTATTCACCAAAAGATGCAACCTTATATCTTCACCAAATGAATGGTGGAGATTTAATAAGAAAGGGGGCAAATGAAAGGTTGCAATATATGGAATGTGACCCTAGACCTCTATATATGTATGGAGGTTTCGTGGCTATAACATACAACATAAAACACACAATAAAAAAAATCACACAAGTCTCAAAAGGAGAGCAAATCTCAGAAAAACAGAAAGTGACGGATCTACCAAGATCCTACCGTGATCGGGAATGGGGGAAGCTTGATCTCTTCGTATATTTGGTCAACGGGGTTGGTTGGTTGTATAACTAAGTAACGAAGGGATCAGTTGTGACCATGAAATAGTACGACCATGAGAAGGCGCGACTTTGAAGAGGTGCGACCACAAAGAGGTACGACCATGAAAGGGTACAACCAAAAGAAGGTGCGACCTTGAAGAGGTGCGACCACGAAGAGGTGCAGCCATGAAAAGGTACGATCATGAAAATTTGAAATCATGAAAAGGTGCGACCATGAGAGAGTCGCAGATTCCATCGAAAAAAATCTTGCAATATGGCTAAGGTGAGTACGTTGTGTACAGTTACCTGTTTAGCATTAGAACGGATTAAGATTATGGATGAATGGTATATTCTTGAGATTGCATGACTTGCGTCGAATTACGATTGATCCATAGAGCCAAAGGTAATGATAATCAAACCGGAAGCGAGTGATGAATAAAACTTGAATCTTGAAAGGTTTAAGTAGAAAGAATTCTGCTGCGTAATGAATCTAGGCCTATAAATGACTAGTGAAAGCCATAAACTAGATTTTAAGATTGGACCTCGATGGATTGATTAATATAAATTGAGGTAAAAAATCAAGAGGTTTGGACATGATGTGGCGCAAACCAAAACGCCTTGACCGCGGTATAAAGATAAAAAGGAGTAGGTACCCAATACCTTAGTGAAATAGATGGTGTAGTTGATACGCGATAAGTTTTATCTTAAATTAAATTCAAGTGCACAATAATACAAATGTAGTATAAATGGGTCGAAATCTACAGAGACTAGTTCGACACAATAATTTCTAAGTTTGGACTAAGATTAGCAGACTGAAATTAAACTTTAATGTAAATCAACTGAGGACAGAGTTAAGCCTAGGGTATTACTAAAGAGAATCCAGATTTGACTAACTAAATTATCAAGGCTTGTTCAATTTAAGTGTCGTCGAGAACTACCAACACAATTATGTGGTCGCCAACTTTCGCTGTGCGAGACACCTATACTCTAAATTTCTTACAAGAATCGCCTGAATCTAAATATGCAATGAATACAAGTTGATTTGTTCACAAGATCCCTAAACCGAGTTTTCTATGTATTTAGGCCACCTTGCTTTCCTAGGGTGGATCTAGCTAGTCAATAATACTCTCGCATATATTGTCTAACCTAAAGGCTTAAATCCAGGTAGCTAAGCTGGATTCAAGTGATTAAAACAACCCTAGTAAAACATCAATTATATAAACCTTAAAAATTAAGTTTCATCAACAATCCCTCATCAACTTTTTTGAAACCCCTAGACCTAACAAGTGATCTACTTAAACATGGAGAAATAAACGATCAACATGTTCGAATAATATTGAATTAAAGAACAATAAAGTAGATAACAAAAAGGATTTAGAAATCTTTTTTCCCTGAAAAATCTCTTTAAAAACCTAGAAAACAACTTATGACCTAAACAATGGTTTTAATTATGTCTATATATGAGTCTTGGTCAGGCTTGTAAAGTATCTTGTGATTTGGAAATCCAAAACGTCATCAGATTAGGAAATCGGAAAATTTCTTTTTCTTTTGCGGCCTATGTCGATCGACACAGTCAGTTGTGTTGATTGACACACTTCAAGTTTGACTAGTCAACGCCCGATTTTCAGTAACTTTTTCTTCTTTTGTTCTTTATTCTCTAAAGTTTCTTATTTTGCTCTTTCATTCCATTTAGCTTCAAAAACTCCTAAAAAAACCATATTAGTATTTGATTTTAAGACTATAAACGAACGCACTTGAGAGGCAATTACATGCATCTCCTTGTATGTATTAATCTTTTTGCTTAGATTTCTTATATTTTTGATGTCCTTATAGGTTATCCATAGGAAGGAAGAAGAAATGGATCCAAATGAGGGAGATTCAAGTGAAAAGAGAACCTGCCTCATTCTTTTCATCAAAGCAGACCAAACTGCCGGCCAAAAACTTGTCTATTCTATCGGCAAGGCTCACCAAGGAGCCTCCCATATCTCTTTCCTTCCTGTTCTAGTTCTTTAATGCATACATTCTTATCCTAAGTTGTTCCACAGTGTTGCCATGCATATAACACATTTTTTCAACGAAACATAAACATCTTAACTTTCAAAGCAAAGGAAAGTTTTTTACAAACCACTTCATGAATAGTCAAGAGAGACATGCCATGAGTATACGACCTTTAAAGTGTGTTTGAAAATAATGATGAAAACCTCATTAAATTCTTGGTTCTATTGTTCTTAAACTTTCAAATCATTAATTAATGTTGATGGTGGGGTTATCACCCCTTATCAATAGTTTGGCGATAATTGAGGTTCGGTCCTTGCCGATCTTTCCCTGATAATTTACCAGGTCATAAGTCCCTTCAACAGGATTAGAAGCCTCGGCCCAAATGACTGAGGAATACCTCGGTGAAGAATGATCGGATTTTAGTGTTCGAAGCAGGGGTGTAAACAACTTCGTCCCAAGCTGAAGTCTAAAGTTCGGATAGAATAAGATCAAATCTTATCAAAAATTCTCTGATCTTGAAAAAATGAAATATTTCCATTTTTTCGAGGTTCCCATGAGCTTAAGTGACCGACTACTAAAAATATATAAATACACAACCCCCTTCACTAATTTAATTCATTCAGAATCGGGAAGAATAATTACTAGATAATCTAGGTTTATTACTTCTCTTTGATAAATTTAACTCGGCATTCCGAGTTAACACCCTTGTAACCGATATAATCAATAAAGTTCTCATTTCCGAGGTTTCTCTTTTTGTCTTCTATTTAATTCATTCCCAAAAACGAACCCCTCTAATTACAAATAATTAGAAGTTGAACCCAGTATCAACATTTGGCGCGCCAGGTAGGGGGGATTTCTTTTAGGGAAAAGAAGACAAAGATCTCGGAAATCGAGAGGATGAACACACAAGAACCATCCACGAGGGAGTATCGAGACGGTGAGGTCGCCAAAGTAAGCGACGAAGAGGAAGTAATGGTTCAAAACAACACTCATCAGGCTAGGGAATCGGCGAGAGCCCTGTTCGAGAATCACGACTCCATAATTTGCAAATTAAGCTATTCTCAAACTACGCCCAGTCAACCTTGTGAACAGAGATTCACAACTCCTATTAATCAAACAGTCGGAACTTCGATGGCGGATACTCGGAATTCCCAGGAACAACTAAGCATGTCAACGATACCTCGGCCCGACTCTCGATCAAGCGAGCAACCTTTGACGATGTCATCTTCGAATAACAAACAGGAACACCTGATAGCGAATCAAATTCCCAGTGTAGTAGAAGTAACAACCCCAAAACAGGCAACGAAAGAGCAATAGTAAGAACACAGCAACAACGTGAAGATTGGATGGCGGAACAAATTAGCCACCAACAACGAGTTAACCGGAGCTAGATTAATCAACTCGCAATCCTATCAGAAGAACTCCAAACTTTTAGAGCTCGGAATCACAGTCAATCTCTCAGAACGACCCCGGTCAGGCCTTCACGAGCCACCTCTCAATGGGTAACGTTCGAAGACGATCAGA
The DNA here is from genome assembly GCA_900116095.1 of Euclidium syriacum. NCBI lineage: Eukaryota > Viridiplantae > Streptophyta > Magnoliopsida > Brassicales > Brassicaceae > Euclidium > Euclidium syriacum. The sequence goes on along the minus strand of FPAK01000009.1, from coordinate 6,403,467 downwards.
GTGGATCAAGAGAACCTAATACACCAACCATACGCCACAGTTTGAGAGTTCGAGATGATGGAGTTCAGACCCTGAGTATCAATCAATCGATCGCAATTCTACAAAGGGAGCTAGAGGAAATGTGATATTTGGTTCATAAAGCAACAAGCATCGCTCGAGAAGTTGATCAACTACTAGCATAAACAGAGAGAAGTCTGTTCACCCACAACATCACGCGAGCGCGGGTACCACTCAATGACAAACTGGGACTCCCAACCTACGACGGAACCGGAGACCCAGCGGTCTACATGAGAGCACTATTAGTTAAAGTCGGATGAGCCGAGTTCCAAAGAGGAGAGGAGGATGTAGGAAGATGTCGACTCCTCCTAGAGAGCTTAAGAGGGGATGTCCAAGCTTGGTTTACTATTCTACCCCCGATTCAATCAATTGTTTCGCCGAGCTTCGAGAAGCTTTCTTCAAACAATACATGCTGCACCTAGAACAACAAGCAACCGCATCAAACCTCTACGCAGTAAAACAAGGACCAAAGGAGCCACTCCGAGATTTTATTAAAAGATTCAAGGCGATTTACTCGCGACTCAGGATAGACGATGATCTAGCAATCGGAGCACTTAGTGCGGCAACGTGGTATCAATCAAGGTTTTGGAACGAGTTATCTACTCATTATCCCCAGTCCATGAATGACGCATTTCACCGAGCAAATACTCATATAAGGATCGAAGAGAATCGTGCCGAACTTGCGAAAATACATGGATCCGCTAAAAAAACAAGGATATGAAACCAGAGGAGAAAGGAGAAGGACGACGAGTATAAAGAGACCAACCTCGGAAAGATAAGTCGAAGCCAGAGATATCTATTTCCATGACGAACCCACAAAAAGATACGTCTCGGAAGGATAAATCGAAGTATACTTACACCCGAGATCCTGATGATCCGACTTTCCCCTGGTGTAAGTATCATAAGAGGCCGGGTCATAAAACTGAGGATTGCCGAAACCTAAAGAATCATTTAATGGCCATCCGATTTGAGCAAGACCGAGAAAAGGAGAAGCGTAAAACACGGGAAAACGAGGAAAACCAACTTTCTCGGGAAGACACGAAAGAAGGATAAGCCATGCCCTCACCACCTCCAACTCAGAGGAAAAAAATTAACATGATAATGGGGGGACTCGCAAACTGCGAAGACTCCGTTAGGTCAATTCAACGACGCATCTTTAAATTCTCTGCGGATCAGATTCCACGAAGTACTACTTTGCAAAAGGAATTGACATTTACTACCGAAGATTTGAAAGGGATCGATGCTCCTCATAACGATCCACTTGTAATCGAACTTCAGATTGGTGATTGCGACGTCCAAATGATCCTCGTCGACACTGAAGCTTGGTAGATGTCATATCTCTATACACACTTCCGAAGATGGAGGTCAAGGATCAAAAGATTAAAGCTCAGGTTAAACAATTAACTGCTTTCGGAGGAGATACAATTTCAACTGTCGGAACTATCAAACTCCTAGTATCGGCCGGAGGTGTAACAAAAATCGTAAAGTTTGACGTAGAAGAAAGAGCCACCATTTACAATGCAATCGTCGGAACCATGTGGTTCTACTCTATGGAAGCCGTTCCGTCTACTTACCACTAGTGTCTAAAATTCCTACTCCGAAAGGATATTTTACAGTCCGAGGTGGTCAAAAGATGGCTCAGAGATGCTTCGTAACAGAAAATAAACTCCGACGAGAAACCCGGAATCAAGAGAAAACCCTAGATTAATCCATCATATTAGCTTCGGCCAACAAGAAGAAATCGACGTCTGCTGAAATCTTGGCAGAAATTTTCGAAAGAGAGGAATACTTAGGAAGAACCACCAAGAAGGGTCGTAAGGGAAGAGCTTAGTTTTCCCCGAAGGCAAAAAAAAAAAAAAACGTTGATATCTCAGATTTTCCGAGATAGTCAACAGATATCAAAACGTTGATATCTCTTTCTTGTGGCTTGATCCCCTCTGAGGGTACGTAGGCAGCTTTTGAAAAATATTCGGCTACAACATCATTATGAATCTCGATTTTAATCAAGAAGTTTATATAACTCTACTATACCGAGATTCATACAAATAAAACGTCGGAACCTTGATCACGTTCTCGACCAAAATTAGGACAATTGTCTTAATAGAAAAAGTTTATTAGAAGAATCTTGGAGCCCGATAAATTAAGGCCGAGAGATTAAAGGGTACAAAATTACAAAAAAAAAAAAAAATTACACATTCTTTACCGAATGCAAAAGTTCGACAATTAGTCTGATAAAGTAGGACTTATTGTAAAACTTTAAGCAAACAAATAGGGAAAACACGCCTTATTTAGTTTTGCTATTTCCGGATTTCAAAATATTAAATTTTGAGGTTTCGAGTAAACAATCCAATTATACGAGAAACAAGAATTCTATTAACATTCAAGACATACAAATACAAGAAATACTGGAATCAAGTTGGAGGTCTTAATACAAATATCACTAATCTAAATATTAAAATCTTCATCTTGAAACTCCGGAATCGAAATAGCATTTGCAAGCTCGGCCAGTCGGTCACGTTCTTTCTCGGCTTCAACAACATCCTCCTCCGAGATAGGGAGTCCCTTGTAAAGAAGAAAACGAAGATTTAGAGCAACAGCCACAGCTTGTCTATATTCGTTAGCTTTGCTAAAAGCTTCGGAATATTTGCCAAGAGATCCGCAGATATTATCCAACTTCTTCTGGCAGACGTCGAAAACTACGCATTGTCCATCCAGTTGTCCCTTTTGGTATCACTCAGAACACTTGGAGTCCAGAATAGCTTTATTGATGTCCCGTTCTTCCGATATATCAAGTATTTGACGCTTAGTCTCCGCCAGTTCGGTGATTAGCCGAGAGTTTTCGTCGAAAAGATTGGAAATTTTCAACTCTTCCTCCACAAGTGTTTATTTTGATTTTCAACATTGCCTCGCGCCTCAGATAGAGCTTTCTCAGCATCGAGGGATCTCCTCTCTAAACCTTCATTCTCGGATAGAAGGGAACCAATCCTCAAATCAGAATCGGCGAGCCTCTTCTCATACCGAAGAAACGATTGACCGATGAACCCCACCGACCTGAAGTATGGAAAAATAAAGAAATTAAATATAGAAGATGTCTAAGTGACGAAAATGCATGGGTCGGTTGCTTACCCTAAAGAGTGAACAGGACAGGGCTTCTAGAGTATCTGATTCGCAGCAAATTTCGAGCAGACGGCTGTCGTAACCACTCGCCTTTCGCAGAAGCTCGGTGTATTTCTTCTTATCTTTAAAAAGCATGTATGCACCGTCAAATTCAAATTGGAACGCTTGTTGTTCGTTTATTTTCAAGATAAGCTTCATGTTCTCGGCGCTCTTCTTCTTAGCAGCTTCAGCATTCTGCTTTCTGGCAGCCTCGGAGTTTTGTCTCTTTCTCGGAAGAAGATCTTGATTTCTACCATAAGCTCCTTCGGGGTTTGATCTTTTCAATTTAGGAATATAATCAATCTTTTCCCAATCCTCTCGTCCTAGAAGATTGTTTGCAAAGTAAGTAATAGTTTGGGGAATAATTTGAGAAGTTCGGAGAAAGAATATCGGCCCAGGAACGGGCTCTGTAGAAATGAACTGGGAGAATGTCGCCCCACCGAAGTTCTCCTTTCTTTTTGAGTTTTTCGAATTCTTCAGAGAAGTTTAGCGGGAGAGCTCGGAAGCAGCTTGGTTTAACTGAAAAATAGCAAAACAGGGTTAGAATTCGAATTCAGAAAGAAAGAAAAGGCCTAGTTTCTACCAATTATGGTCTTCCAATTTCGGAAAATTGTGGCGTCAGGTTTATAAACTGAAGCTTGGTTGATTCGAACGTAAAAGTAGCTTCGGAACCACGATTTCGTGCCTGAACGAAGTCCAGTAAGTATCTTCCTTTTTGGTTTGATATTAATTTTGAAGGTTCCCTCTGGGCTTCCGGAAGCCGAGAAGTTCGTCAATTCCTCTAGTTTTCAAGAATTTAGTTGAACACTACATCGAGCAGCAAGCACTAGGAATCCGGTGATGATTTTGACCGAGTTGGGTGTTAGTTGAGACATTGCCATTCCCCGACGAGCGCAATAGCTTACAATTAGCTGCGGGATTGGGAACCAGAGATTAGCTTCGAAGAAGAAGCTTTCATAAAGATAGACATAACCCGGTGGCGAGGTCCAAGGTCCCTGGTCGGATCTCGGAACTAAGATTTCAATCTCATGGGGATTCTGAGCTTTCCTTTTGATTTGTCCGATCTCGGATCTAGAAAAGAAAGAGAATCCGATGTCTGGGATATCCGGCCATGAGATCGTGTTTCCAGAAACCGAGACCTCGGGATTGTTTCTTTCAGTCATCGTTAGAGAAAGAATGTTAGTGATTCAAAGAGGGGAATCGAAGATTACCTCGGAGAGTGGAAAACAGATTATGGGAAGAATTAACCACGAATTGAGAGTTATATAGGAAGTAAGAATAATGATTGACGCTTCGTTTTCAGCGTCGAGAGGGTTTGATTAGCTAATGTTTGGGGCGAAAGAAGGCGCTTTTCTTTTTCATTTATTTTCGTCTATTTTCAAAACGACACGTCATAAGGGAGTTGAAAGGTTTTGTGATAATCGAGGAGTATGCGCGTAAACGAATGAGGTTTTTCACTGTCTGCTCCTTTTCCCGCCATATTGAAGGAAAAGACCGATTAAAAGGACGAAGATTTAAGACTTTTGAAGATAAGGATCGACCAACACCGAACTTCATTTATCGACAAGCTATTTAATTTGGAAATTCGCCAACGCTGTCAAAGACATCCTCGGACGAATTGGGGGGGACTTACTGTTGATGGTGGGGTTACCACCCCTTATCAATAGTTTAGCGATAGTTGAGGTTCGGTCCCTGCCGACCTTTCCCTGATAATTTATCAGGTCATAAGTCCCTTCAACAGGATTAGAACCTTCGACCCAGATGACCGAGGGATACCTCAGTGAAGAATTATCAGATTTTAGTGTCCGAAGCGGGGGTGTAAATAACTTCGTCCCAAGCCGAAGTCTAAAGCTCGGACAGAATATGATCAAATCTTATCACAAATTCCCTGATATTGGAAAAATAGAATATTTCCATTTTTTCCGAGGTTAGCCCATGGGCTTAAGTGACCGACTACTAAGGATATATAAATTCACATCCCCTTCACTAATTTAATTCATTCAGAATCGGGGAGAATAATTACTAGATAACCTAGGTTTAATACTTCTCTTTGATAAAGTTAACTCGCATTCCGAGTTAACACCCTTGTAACCGATATAATCAATAAAGTTCTCTTTTCCGAGGTTTATCTTTTTGTCTTCTATTTAATTCATTCCAAAAACGAACCCTTCTAATTAGAAATAATTAGAAGTTGAACTCAGTATCAACAACTAACATTTCAACATGTGGATCATGTTTTGTTTAGCATTGTAATCTTGACATAAATCGATCATCCTAAACAAATGTTTAAGCTATGTATTCCATCATTCAAACTTAAGATCATCAATAGCTTACTTTTTAGAGTAAAAATGTTAGTACTAAGGTGATCATAACATGAAAAATATTTTGTTTGCTTTGATTTATTTAATGTGAAGGTGCATTAAGGTGGCAATGGTGAGACCACTCAATCATAGACATGGGCATGAAAAAACGGGCTAAAAAGAATGATGAAGGGAAAGAGTTAGATTGTAGATGACATCTCCCACTTTCCTCCACACATTCCATTACACCTTGCTTATGATCTCAATGTAAACACACCTAACTTTGTAAATAGCATCTTTTCTTTTTGTTTTGAGACCTCTCATATGCTTGGTTTCTTTGAGGACGGTGAAATTCAACCGGGAGAGTGTTTAGTAGCTAATGCATTTTTATTTGCAAAAATGTTGTGATTTTGAAAAAGTGTTGTGATTTTGCCCAAGCCCCAAATTAAATTGAATTTAATTGAACTTACCACTATTTTCATTTGTTGAATTTAGATAAGTTTAGGTGTTATATAAAATGTGGTTTGATTAAGAACTTGTAGTTAACGACATGCAAAATCCCCTCTTCCGGTAATAAGGCATAACCGAAACCGACCCAAACCTCTTATTTCAATTTGGTTCGGTTTCTCAAATCTGGTTGATATGCCCAAGCCGAACCCTAACCAAGCAATTAAGTTACTCTCGTTTCTTTCCTTTTTTGAACATCAGTTACTTCTCTTTTTTAGTACTCGAATTAACATATTTCAAACAATCGAATAAGTGTGCCATCCCTAGGAAATGTGTCATTTGTAAGAGATGAGAGGTGAAAATAATAACCGTATTGATAACAAACTGGAAATAAGGCCCTCCTACTCGACGTTCTCTTCACATGCCTCGTTAGATATTTGGTATACTTGAAAACCAAGTTATACCACGTTATTGTTTATGAAAGAAAAATGAGGCATGATGCAGTATTTTGATTACAACACCAGACGACCACAAAACCAAGTTATTTTTTTCAGAATTTACAAACCCTTGCTTACTTCTTCTATATCTAATTTGACCCCTTTTTTTATTTATAGACTTTTCTTTTTACTGGGGAGAAACAGTGAAAAAAGGCATATTCACTCGCCAGCAGACTCACCAGCAATATTCAGTAAACAGATATGTCGACGCTTATGCCTCCCATGGGAAGATTTTCTCCAGAAAGCTTGTGGTCCTCACGCAAGCCCAGCCACAGGCACGAGATCCTTGCCAATGCAGCCTGCCCCGCTACTTTCACCCGGTACACCATGCTCAGATCAGCAGCTGCAGCCCACAACTCATTCCCAGCAGCATTCATCGACCTCTGTGACTCATCATAGCCCTCTAGATCCGAGTGGGTCACTACAACCATCGACCCGTCATCAAACACAACCACATTCCCAGAACAAACCTGCTTCACATTTCTTGGGGTCAAAGCTGAAGACGCATCAGTTAAGAAACTCTGAGTACTCAGCACCATGACATGGTAGTACTCAAGGACGGCCTGCAGACAAAATAACGAATCAAAAAAAAGGAACAGAGGGCATAACTTAGATTCATCAGTAAGAACAAAGAACATGCCCCCTTGTCAACTACCTTCCACTGGCTGGCTGCTAAAAGAACCCTAGGCCTGATAGATCGCACGTAGGCATATGCTGCTTGAGGTGTCATGTGTTTGTGTTGCACCTGTATTGCAAAAATATGATCAGAGACAAAAATAAGGTGTCTTCGATCAAGTTTGTGTTGGGAATTAATTGAAATACAAACCAAATAGCATATGACAATAGTTGTGCTGCGGCCTCGACCCGCCTTGCAGTGAACATAAGTCGTCTTCTCACGCACAGCATTTTCTTCAGCGAGATACAATAGAATTCAGGATTACATGAACACGGCTTCCAACAACTGTAAAATTCTTAACAATGGCAAGGAAAAGTTAACAGAATAAAGTGAGAAGGCACACTTACTATGGATGAAATCTACGGCTTGGCATATTGCTTCCATGGAAGGAGCAAAGCAATAATCTCTTGTGGCAATCACCAGGTGGTCAATGCAGTAAGACTTCCACAAGAGTATGAACATAAATGAGGTTAATACATAGGACGTAACCAAAAGACAAGGAACTATTATATATTTTCAGATGGACAGATTAAAATATGGAGAAAACAACATACTTTGTAAAGAGATGATGGAACCAAAGTTTCATAAGGCTCATTCAGAGTGATCACTCCACAAACACCAAGCTCCTTCAGCCGTGGAACATCAGATGGGAATGGAACAGCTCCCAGTAATATAAACTGGAGAAGAATAGATATATACAGAGAAAATGATTAGCATAAGACACAGAACTAAAGCACCTACTTGGAGAAATATCTACAAAATTTGTAGGTAAAGCACACATTGTAAAAAAAAAAAAAAAAAAAAAAAAACTAGCAAACTTTCAACGATTTTGTCAAAAGATCCAAAGCAGCAGAATATACACTTTGTATTCTATGACAGTGAAAAAAAATCCACAGAATTGACATAAATCAGCTGAAATGAAGAAAAAAATTTACCTCCGCCACTCTATCCCACCACCGAAACTCAGACTCGAGCTTATTCCTGACAACGTTGTAAACCAAAGTTGGATAGAACAACGCACGGGCACCAACACCGACCAGTGCCTTCTTTGTCGTCAACACAATCACGTTTCCTCTGCTAACCAATATCGCCTTATTTCCATCAGCGACGCTATTCTCTACGGGTCTCTCGCCCTTCTCTTCCCTTTCCGTCAATTCTTCGATATACATATCCTCAGTCAAAGATCTAGAGATCAACCACACAAACAATCTATTCTCGCAACCGATACCCTATTCACCAGAGTTATATATACAGACACGATTTTTATTCACAATAATGATCTGCTGAACGGAGTCATTCCCAAACACAACGAAAACCCTAAAGGAATTACAGGAGTCGCAGACAAAGCCAAGAAGAAAGTCTACACGAGATCGAAATCCCAATAAAGTCAATCGGAAGCAACCGGAGGAGAGTTGAATTTAAAAATTTCAGAGAAATCACCACCATATTTCGCCTGAACAAACGATCAGATCAGGCGCCGGCAACGACGAGACAGAGAGGACTCTGAAAGCCGATCACCGAGTAACAGATGGACAACCGCTTATGGTCGAAGAGAGATTCCGAGGAATCGCGAAATAAACCTAAGAGCAAGTTTCTGCTTTTCAATTTGGGGATCGAGAATTTGCCTAACCTCTACTCAACCTTAGGTTTCTCTTAAAGAGAGGAGAACCAAAAAGAACGATCTCACTGTTGTCAGAGGGTTTTCTAAACTGACAGCGTTTCACCTGTCAAATGAGGTTAGATGAAAGTCAATAGCCTTCTGACACGCGTATTCATAATTTGTGGACAAACAGTCATGCAAAACGCTCGAGGCCGGAGGACACTAAAGATTATCCGTTTCTTTTATCCTAAAACAAATCTTTTGTGAGAAAAAGAAAAGAAATCTATGGGATATACTATACTAAAATCATTTTTAAAATATAACTAAATTAATAACATACAGCATAGCATAGGTCAAATCATTCTCTTCGCTTGAGATCATTCACAAAAGCTGATGAAACCATTCTCTTCGCTTGAGATCAAGAATGCAGTGTTTGAGATGAACGAGGATAAAGTGCCAAGACCGGATGGTCTCTCGGAAGCTTTCTGTGGTCTTATTGAAAGCTAGTTGGTCCAGATATCGAGAAATTAATTAATAACTTCTGGAGTGAAGAAATTTTGGATGAAAGACTCAACGAACAAATATATGTATGATCCCTAAGAAACCACATCCACATAAGTTAAGTGAAGTCATACCCATTAGCTTATGCAACTTCGTCTATAAAATCATCTCCAAGCTTATATCAATACGCTTAAAACCAATGTTTTTATTTGTTTCCATATTTTAGTTTTTGTTAAGTGTATTTAAACTCGTTAAATCTTCTTATAAAAATCATATAATAATTTTTAGAATATATTAGAATTTTCTCTTTTTAAGTTTTATGCTTTATTTTTTGTTTGTTTAAGTTTGTGTGGATTTCTCATTTGAAATATATTATGAATTTATTTTTTATATATGGATTCGCTAAGACTTAGATTTGTGTTCTATATCACAAGTTTTTCACAACTTGTGTGGGTTAAAGCTATATTTCACCATCACTCCGTCCTAGAATTTAGTAAGACAAAGAACTACAGTTCCTCTTACTAAGTTCGCACCAACCTAGTTCGGATGGGTTCTTAAACACCATCAAGGATCACATCAGAGAGTCTTAGGTCCACCCGAGGTGAGCCTTGAAACAACACGGTGCCTACAACCCTCTTAATGAACCGCTTACTATCCTAATGTCTTGAAGACCCAGAGATCCCAGAGTTCCCCCTGCTGAACTCATAAGCGGACCATTAGACCCCTTTCCCAAGCACACTAGCATCCATGAAGTTTGAAGGTCGTGCCACATTCATCTCAGGCTGGGGAAACCCAAGATCTCGGGAGCGTGTCATGCTCGACATTTTTTAATCAAAATAGTTTGGCGCTAGAAGGAGGGTAGCATCACTCTGAAAATAGCAGAATATCCTCTTCATCCGTCAAAAACTCAACATTTAGGAAATGGTTCGAACATAGGGCATGCCCATACATAGGCATTTTTCGGAGATAGGGGAGATTTCCAACATAAGGCGACCGATCATTATAACTAAGGGACTGCAACCACCGTGATGTGATCCTAATGGTGAGGATCCTTCTGCCCTAGGATGATCTGTGTGAGTTGTGAAGTGATTCAATGGATGATCTCTTGATCAAAGGTCAGATACAAGCACGAAAGTGAATGAATCAATTGCAGGTTTTGGTGGTGATGATGAATGGCTGAAATTCGTGGCTTGGGAGATGGTTTGTGAGTGAATGATGGATTGACAGAAACTTCTAAGAGTTGTGGAGAGACTCTTAGACTTCCAGTGCTTGTTTTAGGCAAGGAGATGATATCCAAATACCATAAACAAGGAGCTTGCTATGTGTAAGGATGCAGAATCCGAAATACAACTAAGCAAGAGGGGTTTTTGTGATCAAACAATTCAGAAAAGAGTTTTGATATTAGAAAGTTTGATAATTCAGAAAGAGACTGATGTGATCATAGCTAGCATGGAAACTAAAGAAGCTGAGGAAGGTGAAACACAAGATGACTCAGGGCATAAGGAGGACAAAGAAGGAGGGATGGAGCAGCTTGTAGCAGAGGATACTAAGGAAGAAGAAGAAGATGACTTAGACATTCCACCCGGCGCTATGACTCGGTCTAAAGCTCAAAAGTTCCATCAAGCTTTCTACAAGTTACTACACTCTATCCAGGCAATCTTGAGTGTGCTAATCCAACCACACTGGTTGTGATACAAGCCACTTAAAGAGATCATCAAGAGAGGTGTTGTGACTAGCACTCTTTTTCCTTTGTTTTGGTTTTGTCCCATTGGGTTTTCCAAACAAGGTTTTTAATGAGGCTTGTTCACAACACTCTAATAAAAGGCCTCTTGATGAAACTTAGCCCATTCTATCACCCAATTTCGTAGCCAAAGAGAAGAGGAGCCTTATTTTCTTTATTTTGAATTCAAACTTAGTTTTAATTTCAGTCTTTGTTTCTTTAATGTGTTTTAGCTGTCTTTATTGTTTCCTAAACACTCAAAACACTCTATATGTACTCTCCTCCTCTTCTATTCATAATTATTAAACCTTTTATTATCATAATCCTCTCTGAATTGTTTGATCAAACACTTTCCTTGCTTAGTTGTATTCGGATCTTGCATCCTTGCACAAAAGCAAGTTTCTTATCTAAGGTATTTGGATTTATCCTTGCCTAAGATAAGCCACAGAAACTTCTAGGGTTCTTATCCTTCCCTGGACGTTTCCCATTCACTCACCATCCATAAAATTCACTCCATCCATCCATAGAAGCATTCATCACCATTGCAACACTTGATTCATCATCTTCCACTGTGTAACACCCACTGAATCAACTTTGAACCAACAACCAGCCACAAAGAGCATCAAAGGGACAGGATCCTATCACCTAGGATCACATCAAGTGGTATCAGAGCTTGCTTTGTGCCCAGGTTGTATTGTTTCAAACCGATCATCTTTTTACAGTTTCTGCAACTTTTTGGTCTCTTGGTATTCTCTGTGAATTCGTGGATTTTGTGACTAAAACTTGTTAGGAACTTGTTATTTAGAGTCTAATCTACCTAGTTTAGGCTTTGGAATCACCAGAAACTAAAAGGAAACACGAATTTTAGAGAGATCAAAACCTGCAACTTTTCTGCAAGTTTTGGGCCTTTTCATATTCTGATAGATCGTGAATTTTAGGGTTAAAACTTGTTAGGAACTTGTTATTTAGAGTCTAATATATCTAGTTTAGGCTTTGGAATCATCAAAAACTGCAAGGAAAATCGATTTTTATAGAAAGAGAAAATTAGAGTTTTCTGGGTAAATTAGGGTTCATGTTCTGCAGTTAGGGTTTCAACTTTTAATTCGATACAGTGTGTTCTAGTGTTTGATATTGTGTTTCTGTGGACAATTTTACTGGCTTTGTGTCTTGAATTTGAGCAGGTACCATGGTGGGTTCAAACCAGGAAGAAGAAGAAGATACAAACAATCATAATCACGCAACCCACAATCTGAATAAACTGCAGATGGATGCTATGATGGCTCAGATGATGGCTGCAATGAAACAACAATTTGAAAACATGAGAGCAGACTTGGAAAGAGATGCATCATAAAGATCCAGGAGAAGCCCACGCAATACTGATGCAGAATACTACAGCAACTCATCAAGATCACATGGTTCTAGGAGAAGAAGACGTGATAGGGAAGAAAGGCAGCCTCTTTTTACTGATCCTCTTAGTAGTCTCAAGCTCAAGATTCCTGAGTTTAAGGGAACAAGTGATCCAGAAGAATACCTTGAGTGGGAGAAGAAGATTGAGATCATGTTTGGATGCAAAGAGTACACACAAGAGCAAAAGTTAAAGCTAGCACCTACTGAGTTTAAAGACTATGCACTAAGTTGGTGGGACAATTTGATTACAACAAGGAGGCGTGTAGGAGATTTCCCTATTGATACTTGGAACCAGTTGAAGCTCATCATGAGAAAGAGGTTCATTCTCAGCCACTACTATAGAGAACTACACTACAAACTCAGAACTTTATAACAAGGAAACCGAAATGTTGAAGAGTATTACAAAGAGTTGGAAACTCTTATGTTGAGGGCAGATGTGCAAGAGGATCGTGAAGCTACTATGGCCAGGTTTCTTGGTGGTCTTAACAGAGAGATTCAAGACAAGCTAGAGGTTCAACACTATGTGGAGATAGAGGAACTGCTACACAAAGCTATTATGTTTGAAAAACAACTAAAGAGAAGAAGTTACAAGAGCAGTTTCGGAGCCAGCAAACCTAGCTACCAAAGGGATGAAAGATCAAGTTCTTACAAGGATACTAAGTCATTTCCTAAGCCTAAAACCGAAGACCAGAGCCTCAAAGGTAAAGACAAAGCTTCAACATCCAAGACCAGAGACATACAATGCTTCAAGTGCAAGGGTTTTGGCCACTATTATAATGAATGCTCCAACAAGCGTGTAATGGTTCTAAGAGACAATGGTGAGCTAGAATCTGAGGAAGAATAATCTGAGCATGAGTTACTAGATGAGCACTTGGAGATGCCTACCAAAGGAGAACTTTTAGTCACTAGAAGAACTCTCAACTTGCAAACAAAGGCTGAGAAGAATGAACAAAGGGATAATCTGTTTCACACTCGCTGCATGGTACAAGGCAAAGTTGCAGTCTAGTTATTGATGGAGGCAGCTGTACTAACGTGGCTAGTGAATCCATGGTGGAGAAGCTTGGTTTAACAGTCCAGAAACAACCAAAGACATACAAGCTCCAATGGCTCAACGATGAAGGGGAACTAGAGGTAGAAAATCAAGTGATGGTTCATTTCTCTATTGGCAAGTATGAGGATCAGATTCTCTGTGATGTATTGCCCATGGATGCTGGTCATATACTGTTGGGAAGGCATTGGTAATCAGATAGGAGAGTTATGCATGATGGCTACACCAACCGTTACTCTTTTGATTTCAAGGGAAGAAAGACTGTGCTTGTGCCATTAACTCCTCAAGAGGTTCACCAAGATCAGATTAGTCTTAAGAAGAGCAGAGAACAAGCTAAAACCAAAGCCAAACAACCCAGCGATATTCTGATCACCGAGCGAAAGGGAAGTTCTTTGCCACACTTGCTGTTTGTTTTTAAAGAATGTTTTAACTTGAACCAGCCACTGTAGGCAATGCCTAGCAAGATTAAACTTCTTTTACAGGAGTTTAAAGGTGTGTTTCCAGAGGAGAATCCACAAGGTTTAACACCAATAAGAGGGATTGAGCATCAAAATGACTTTGTACCAGGAGCCTCTTTGCCCAACAGGCGAGCTTATAGAACAAATCCGGTGGAGACTAAGGAGTTACAGCAGCAAGTTACTGAGCTAATGGAGAAGGGACACATCCATGAGAGCATGAGTCCTTGTGCAGTCCATGTTTTGCTAGTCCCAAAGAAAGATGGCAGCTGGAGAATGTGTGTAGACTGTCGTGCCATCAATAACATCACTGTAAAGTATCGCCATCCTATACCTAGGCTAGATGATATGCTTGATGAATTGCATGGTTCTAGCATCTTTTCTAAGGTAGATCTTAAGAGTGGTTATCACCAGATTAGGATGAAAGAAGGGGGTGAGTGGAAAACTGCCTTTAATACTAAGCAAGGGCTGTATGAGTGGTTAGTAATGCCATTTGGGCTAACAAATGCACCTAGCACTTTCATGAAGTTATTGAATCATTTTCTTAGATCTTTTATAGGCCATTTTGTTGTAGTGTATTTTGATGACATTCTGATCTACAGCAAGAGCTTAGATGAGCATGTAGAACATCTTAGAAAGGTTCTAGAGGTGCTTAGGAGAGAAACCTTGTATGCCAACCTTAAGAAATGTACTTTTGGAACAGATAACCTTGTCTTCTTAGGTTTTGTTGTGAGTACAGATGACATTAAGGTCGATGAGGACAAGATTAAAGCAATTAAAGAGTGGCCAAGTCCAAAGAGTGTTGGAGAAATGAGGAGCTTTCATGGTCTTGCCGGTTTTTACAGAAGATTTGTCAAAGATTTCAGCACTCTAGCAGCTCCACTCACTGAGGTTACCAAGAAGAACGTGGGATTCAAGTGGGAGGAAGCTCAGGAACATGCATTTCAGACTTTGAAAGAGAAGCTCACCCATTCCCCGGTTCTATCTCTCCCTGATTTTGCTAAAACTTTTGAAATAGAATGTGATGCCTCAGGTATTGGTATTGGTTTTGTTCTTATGCAGGAGAAAAAACTTATTGCTTACTTTAGTGAGAAGTTTGGAGGTGCTACAATCAACTATCCCACTTATGACAAAGAACTCTATGCCTCGGTGAGAGCTCTCCATACATGGCAACACTACTTGTGGCCTAAGAAATTCGTCATACACACTGATCATGAGTCCCTCAAGCATCTAAAAGGTCAGCAAAAACTTAACAGGAGACATGCTAGATGGATCGAATTCATTGAGACATTCTCATATGTGATCAAGTATAAGAAAGGTAAGGACAATGTAGTTGCTGATGCATTGTCTAGAAGGTATGTTCTCTTGAACTCTCTTGAGACTAAGTTGCTGGGTTTTGAGCACATAAAAGATCTATATGCTACTGATTCTGATTTCAAAGAGATATATGCATCCTGCGAGAAATTTGGTAATGGAAAGTACTATTGAACCGATGGATTCTTGTTCTTTGATAATAGACTGTGTGTGCGTAACTCTTCTTTGAGAGATTTTTTTGTTAAGGAGGCTCATGTAGGTGGATTAATGGGACATTTTGGCGTGGCTAAGACTCTGAGTATAATGCAAGAACACTTCTTTTGGCCACACATGAAGAAAGATGTGGAGAGAACATGTGAAAGATGCGCAACTTGTAAACAAGCTAAGTCCAAAGTCTAAAGCCACGGTCTGTATACTCCTTTACCCATTCCTATGCATCCTTGGCATGACATTTCCATGGATTTTGTTGTTGGTTTGCCTAGGACTAGGACTGGAAAAGACTCAATCTTTGTAGTTGTAGAGAGATTCTCTAAGATGGCACTTTTTATACCATGCAATAAAACTGATGATGCTATGAATGTTGCTAGGTTGTTCTTTAGAGATGTTGTGAGGCTACATGGCATGCCTAGGACTATAGTTTCTGATAGAGACACCAAGTTCCTCAGTTTCTTTTGGAAGACTCTTTGGTCTAAGTTAGGAACTAAGCTGTTATTCTCTACTACATGCCATCCACAATCAGATGGGCAAACTGAGGTTGTTAATAGGACTTTGTCTACCTTACTGCGAGCATTGATTAAGAGAAACCTTAAGACTTGGGAAGAATGCTTACCTCATGTAGAATTTTCTTATAATCATGCTAAACATTCTGCATCTAAGTTTTCTCCTTTTGAGATTGTGTATGGGTTCAATCCCATATCACCTTTGGATCTAATGCCTTTACCTGTGAGTGAAAGGACTAGCTTAGATGGGAAAAAGAAAGCTGAGCTTGTTAAGCAGATTCATGAGAAGGCGCAAAGCAATATTGAGCACAAGACCAAGCTGTATGCAAAGCAAGCTAACAAAGGCAAAAAGGAGATGGTCTTTAAGGAGGGTGACTTGGTTTGGGTTCACTTGAGAAAGGAGAGGTTCCCTAATGAAAGGAAATCCAAACTGATGTCTCGGACTGATGGGCCATTCAAAGTCATCAAGAAGATCAACAACAATGCCTATCAATTGGATCTACAAGGTAAGTACACCGTGAGCCCAAACTTCAATGTTACTGATTTACTTCCTTATTTTGCAGATGAGCCAGATTTGAGGTCAAATCCTTTTCAAGTGGGAGAGGATGATGTGATCATGGCTAGCATGGAAACTAAAAAAGCTGAGGAAGGTGAAAGACAAGATGACCCAGAGCATAAGGAGGACAAAGAAGGAGGGATGGAGCAGCTTGTAGCAGAGGATACTAAGGAAGAAGAAGAAGATGACTTAGACATTCCACCCGGCGCTATGACTCGGTCTAAAGCTCAAAAGTTCCATCAAGCTTTCTACAAGTTACTACACTCTATCCAGGCAATCTTGAGTGTGCTAATCCAACCACACTGGTTGTGATACAAGCCACTTAAAGAGATCATCAAGAGAGGTGTTGTGACTAGCACTCTTTTTCCTTTGTTTTGGTTTTGTCCCATTGGATTTTCCGAACAAGGTTTTTAATGAGGCTTGTTCACAACACTCTAATAAAATGCCTCTTGATGAAACTTAGCCCATTCTATCACCCAATTTCGTAGCCAAAGAGAAGAGGAGCCTTATTTTATTTATTTTGAATTCAAACTTAGTTTTAATTTCAGCCTTTGTTTCTTTAATGTGTGTTAGCTGTCTTTGTTGTTTCCTAAGCACTCAAAACACTCTATATGTACTCTCCTCCTCTTCTATTCTGAATTATCAAACCTGTTATTATCAAAATCCTCTCTGAATTGTTTGATCAAACACTTTCCCTTCTTAGTTGTATTCGGATCTTGCATCCTTGCACAAAAGCAAGTTTCTTATCTAAGGTATTCGGATTTATCCTTGCCTAAGATAAGCCACATAAACTTCTAGGGTTCTTATCCTTCCCTGGACGTTTTCCATTCACTCACCATCCATAAAATTCATTCCATCCATCCATAGAAGCATTCATCACCATTGTAGCACTTGTTTCATCATCTTCTATTGTGTTCAACTCACTGAATCAACTTTGAATCAACAACCAGCCACAAAGAGCATCAAAGGGACATGATTCTATCACCTAGGATCACATCAGAGACCAAGAGGTCTTAAATATAGTAGTCTTAGAGTGCTTAGGGAAAAGTGAAAGACAACTAGCAGAAATTAAAGAAACAAAGACTCAAAATTAAAAACAAGTTTGAATAAGAAAACATAGGCTCCTCTTCATTAAAGTGACGACCTAGAAGAGGCACAATAGTCTGGTTCATCAAGAGGCTAAGGTAATAGTGTTCTGGGCCTGCCTCATTAAAAACCTCTCTTAGAAAACCTAATGGGAAAAAACTAAGAGGAGGGAAAAAGAGTACAGTCCAAAACACCTCCCTTGATGAAGACTTAAGTGGCTTGAATCACAACCAAAGTAGTTGGACTAGCAACTGAAGTTGACCATGAATGGTTTGCAAGAGGCTGGTGAAAGCTTGTTGAAACTTCTTGGCTTTGGACCGAGTCATTGGACCAAGTGAAAGGTCTAGGTCATCTTCTTCTTTTCCCTTAGCATCTGCTGCTACAAGCTGCTCATCTTCTTCTTCTATAGCTTCATCATTCCCTGGTTCAAGCTGCTCTCCATCTTCCTTAGCTTCCTTAGTCTTCGAGTATTCCATGATCACATCACACCGCATCCTCTGCCCAATGAACTTAGATAGAGTCTAGACTCTAGTAATCGATTAAAAGAGCGTATGGACATCATGGCGCTGATGACGACCATACATCAACACCATCACCACTTGAAATTGTGGACGCTCTGAGAAAGACATGAAGACGGCCTGGTCATTAACGGCAACATGTAATGGGGGGGGGGGATTCCCCACTACCTCACCTCCGAATGTACAAGAAGGGGCAACAAGCATGACGGGGTTTCCCACTGGCTCACCTCCGAGAGTACAAGCTGCTCCAAGCTGCACCAGAAGAATGGTAAACCCCACATACGCAGATAAGGAGGATATGTCACGCGCGAGAACCCAGAAGACCTTCATAGGATATTCACGCGCTCCACATAAACAAAGCATGCAGCCTGACAGCTTAGAAGCTTATGTCCAATGAACCCCTGTAACAATCCGATTTTCAAGAGAAGTTGACCGAGGAGGTCAAAATCAAAGTTAACGAGAAGACGAGAACCTTTTGCAAAAATAAAAATTCCCGAGAAAGCGGAAAAGAAGACGACATGAATCACAAAGGAGTAATCTGAAGGATCGAGAATCAAGTCAATATGATAAGAGAGAATAGACAGAGAAGAATCCGCATTGATATAATTTTGAAATAAATTATAAGGATTTTCATAATTATTTTCAGTGTTGGAAGTTTTAAATGAGATTATACGTTAATTCCAACCGTCGCAAATGAGATTATTTGTATAAACTCATGACGGATTTTGGGCAAAAATTTTAGAAGAAATGGAGTTCAAATGACGTACCACGTAAATACCGAAGAGTTAGAAGTCCAGAAGACGCAAGAGCAAGGTCTCGAGAATGAGACTATTTAAAGCGGAATTTGGTTTTACCGTTTCATTTCCATCAAAAAAGTGAAAACTCACATTTAAAGTTATCTCTAGAACATTTAAGATCAAACTAAAGAACATCCAAACATTCAAGCGAAGAACCAGAAGAACATTCAAGGAGGAGGAGCCACAGTCGATCATCTTCAACCACCTTCGACCATCATCGACCACCATCAAGCGTCACTGTCGACCGTCAGCCTTCATCATTGACCGACGTTGACTGGAGCCACCGTCGCCGTCATCGACCATAAAACTTTGTCGAGAAAATTTGCGATCAATTTTCCAACGTTGTTTCATAAGATACATTCTTCCATTCCCCTTTCATTGAGTCATTTCCGTTGTCGTTGAAGTTCGGCGGAAAAATCAAGATTGTGACAAACCGCCGCTGTTCCGCCTCCGTCATCATGCATGTCTTCACCATGATGCGCTTGTCACGTTGGTGTGTAAACCATTGATGCCGTTGGAACTTGTCTCCATAGTAACCACCGCCGTCGTCGTCACACACCGGTGAACAACCTCCACACACCGATCGATTTGGTTTGGTTGACCACCTTGGTTAACCAACAATCAAAATTGGGTTTGGTTCATTGGTTTGATCGGTTTAATTTAATTAAACCGGTTTATTTTGGTTTGGTTTGGTTTAGTCTAAAACGGTTGATTAACATTAGATCATCCGGTTTAGTTAAACCAACTGGTTTATCCAGTTTACATCGATTAAACCAAAACATTTGTGTGAAGAGGAAATTGGGTTGGCTTAGACCCAATTCAGAGCTAGTTCGGCAGGAATATAAAGATAATTTGAGAAGCAAGAAGTGAAAAGAATTAGAAAAAGGAGAAATAGTAACTTGAGGAGAAAGTTACTAAAGCTTGGAGCTCAAATTAAGCATCCAGATTCTAGAGGAGTCGGAGAGCGGGTTCAGGATGGGATTCCACTGTCACCACCCAGTCACATCAATCACATCAAATATCCAAGGTGAGTAGGTGCATGTTTGATTGTTTGTACATTAGGATATCATGCATGTAGATCCCCACATAACCTTAGGATCTTTTAAATGCATCATGAAATTGGTACGTACCGGTGCGGGCTGAGACGTAATTAAATAACATGTTTAGTGGAACTCTTAATAACCGGATTAGGAGTTAAATGGATGCATTGCATGGTAGAGTAGTAATTGTATGATTAATGATTGCTTGTGTGTTGAGGAGTTAAGGTACAGTCATATATCTTGATTGTTTATCCTCACTTATTTGTTTGTAGTATTGTTTGAAGTCACTTGGCATAGTTCCAATAAGCTGCTTACTTCCTCTCGGGGATATACATATAGTTGATATGTGAATTTTTTTCACCTAATCTAACTGCAAGTATACAGTGTACAAATGTAGTATTTAGGTTATCGATCCCACAGATAGCTGAGCTAATTATCGGATTACTATAGTTTAGGATTGTTTCAAGCAATTCAAGTTGTATGTAATGGTTTCAATCAAGTAACTAATCAATCTATTGAACCTAGTAGGTTGTATGTAAGGTTTAGAACATTATATCTAGGGGAATTCAGTGGGAAACAATGAATCACGGTCCGTTGCGGTGACTTCTAGAACTCTAACACAATTCTTCCAAATTCGTAAGGGTGTATTAACGAATTAACTTTGTTTAAAACTCGAAATCTCAAGTCTCATTGGATTTTCGCTGGAAATAAACAAGCAAGTTAGATATGTTTACAAGGTGTCTAAACAAGCAATGGCTATGACACAAAACGCACCTTGCTCACTACAAAATTCTCGGGTTTCTTCCAATCCGTCTCTGGTAAAGGAATCGACCTAGAGTACCTAGTTGTGATTCATGACTTCACTTCTAAGTGTTTAACATAATCTATAATGAAGAATCCCATGGCTTTTTTCCACATATAGAAAATTGTATTAATGATCCATTGAAAATCGTTTGAAAACCCTAGATCTAACAAGTGAACGACTCAGACATAGTAACTGTGATACAAATCATTATTGAGTTAATGAAAAGCATCCAAGAGTGATTTATACAATAGAAGATCAGAGGTTCAAAATCTCAGTTGAGCAAAGAACAATCTCTTAACTTCTCCAAAGTCTCAAAGAACAAAGTTTAGAAAGTAAAACCCTAGAGATCTACTAACAAGCAAGAAACAAACTGGAAACAAGTAAACTCTTTGATTGATTATATTGGATGTAAGGATCGTGCCTTCTTCTACTGCTGAGAGCTTATTGTATAGGTTTGGAGGTCGTCATTAGGTCACAACATAATTAAAACTTGAGTTGGGCTTCATTGGAGTGAAACGTGATAGTCTTGTAAATCCCGTTAGAATGACATGTCTTCAATAAAAGAACCATATCTTGGGCTTTAGGGATCCAATGGACTTGAGTCCAATTTAAAATGAAAGTTAAATTATGTGCCTACAAATTGATATTTAATTAGGCTCATGGTTCGTCGGGTAAGTGGATCAAAGGTCGTCCGACTTCTTGGCCTCCGTTTCTGCCTCTGCAGCTCATTTGCAAGTTTTGCTCCAAATCTCTTTACTTCATCTCCTTTTGCCCCAAATTTTCTTTTGCTTGTAAAACCTGTCTAAATATCTAAAACACACTAGAAAGACTCGATAAAACACATGTACCATGGTAGAAAAACCGGTAAAATCCATGATACATCAATAGTGGATGGTATGGCAAAGGTCGATAATGCACCAAGGACGTAAGGGGGAGGTTCTCAGTTTGGGGTCATACCATCAAGTCTAGCCTTAGTGCCGATAGGTTCGGTTAAAGGCCAGCTATCGAAATTTAGGCGGTAATGCCATAAGAAGTATCAGTTAAAAGTTGGCCTATTAAACCTAGGCCAAGTGTCACGTGAACACATGTTAAATAGACTTGGTAATGGAAGACTACTAAGCCTGGACTATCAACCAGAGTAGTTTAGATTATAGGGTCGGACCAACAATCTTAGACCTAGTGATGGTCGATTTTAGGATTTGGTTTGAAAATTAGACTTAAGATATGGTTATGGAGGTTCCGATCAAAGGTATGAAGAGTAAGGCTATCGATCCTATGTGAAGATAGGATCGGCTATGGGCCAAAGGTGTAGTAGCCAACTAGCCTATATGAGGATATGTTCGAAGTTAGGCTAAGTATCTTCTTCTTGCAAGAAGCGATACTACAAAGTGAGCACTGTCATAACTCAAACATGGTGTCTTGGGGGGTTTTGGGTGGAGTATGAACTATCTTGTCTCGACGTAAGAATGGTAGGCTCCATAAAATTAATCTATTGTGCCTCATGGTGAGAACAATGAACTCTTTGTGGCTCATATGATGATGTGGGATCCATCATGTCTCTTTATGAGAATGATAGGCTCTGATTGGCATCTTGTCTAGTAAGAGACCGATGCAACGGAGTTGCGCAGGGTGATGCATCATCAGTGCATAATCTCTTGTTAAGCATTTCGGAATAATGCATGGTTACAGGTAGTTAAGAAAATTGTTGTAGAATAGGTCTGGATTAGAATAGGTTCTGGAATCTAGACCACGTTAGAGTGAGTGAGTGTTTCCCTTAGAAATTCCACAAGGTTAAGGAGTTATGTAGTGTAGTGTTTTTGCACCCTCGAGACAAATTCAACGGCACTATTAGGAGGTGTCTTCATATTTCTCCATTATGATAAAGATCCCTTAGACAAGTATCGATTGATCATCGGGTCGGGGGTGGGGTGTCCTGATGATGAACCTGTATGATCACAATGTCCATTGGTAAAAACAGTGAATGGTGGGGTTAACCAAAGGGGTTAACAAGGGGAATTATAATGACAGTTAGGCCCAATTAAAGTATGAGAGTTTGTTTATGTTTATAGGCTGAGTAGGAGATTTTTTTGAAGTATATCATGTAGTATGGATAATAGTTCTCTGACTCCGTGGTAGTTTAGAATTGGTCGTTTCTCATCTGAGGAAGAGTGGCGATCGGCAGGGGTTCGTTTGTGTGTCAAGTATACGTTGCTTCATGGGGAAGTAACATATATTTGGACTTGCTTGATTCTTGATGTGTGAAGTAATTCACTTAAATATGACTGCAAGTGCACAATGTACAATCGTAGTACTTATGTTATCGATCCCACATAGAGGTAAGGCTAATTTGGATTAATGCAATGATGATGTATGGATGAATATCTAGTAACTAAGCTATTTTTTTGAGGTGGTTGTATGCAAGACTTAAAAGCAATAGATCTAAGGAAATTCAATAGAAAACAATGGATCACGATTTATTAGGTGACTTCTTAGACTCTAAGAACGTTATAGTTTCAAAACTCTAAGGGTGTATTAGCGAATTGACTTTGTTTAAAACCCCAAATCTCAAGTCTCCTTGGATTGTCGTTCGAGATAAACAAGCATTAAACAAGCAAGTTAGATCTGTTCACAAGGTGTCTGAACAAGCGTTGGCTAAGACACATAACACACCTTGCTTACTACATAATTTTCGGGTTTCTTCCAGTCCGTTTCTGGTAAAGGAATCGACCTAGATTACCTAGACATGGTTAATTACGTCACTTCTAAGTGTTAAACATAATCTATAATGAAGAATCTCGTGGCTTGTCCACATATAAAAACCGTATTAACGATCCATTGTAAAACCCTAGATCTAATATGAAAACTACTCAAACATGATTACGGTAACACAAATCATTATTGGATTAATGAATTGCATGCAAAGATGAAATAGAAAAAAGAAGATCAGAGGGTCGTGGATCTCAAAATAGTAATGACAACATCTTAACTTTTCAAGGCCAAAAATTTAGATCTAGTAACAAAATATGGGAAACTAAGCAACACGGATGAATTAGAAAAAAGTAACTTTATGATTGATGGATGATAATTTTCGTGTGTGTCTTCTTCTGCTGCTGGAGAGCTTATTTTATAGCTCCTTAGGTCGTTCCTAGGGTAGAACCTACTTGAAATTTGAATCGGGCTTCATTGGAGTCAATCGGGTCACCCTTGTAAATCTCATGAGAATGATATGTCTTCATTAAAACGACTATATCTTGCACTTCAGGCATCCTTTTGGCTTGATTCCAATTTCAAATGCAAGTTAACTTCCATTCCTACAAATTGATATGTAGATCGTCTCATGGTTCGTCGGTTAAATGGATCAAAGGTCGTCTGAATTCGTGGCCTCCGTTTCTGTCTATCCAGCTCCTTTGCTAGTTTTTGCTTCAAATCTCTTCACTTTAACTCCTTTTTACTCCAAAACATCATTTGCTAGTTAGACCTGTATAAATACCTAAAACATCCTAGAAAGATTCTATAAAAGCACATGTATCATGGTAGAAAATTGGTAAAATCCACGATACATCAACTCTATTGCTTGTTGCTTCGGCGATTGTTTATTTATTTTTAATCTTAGAGTGAGTCCTAGGTGAATCCTACTCACTAAGTATTTCTCCGGAGTTACTCACCCCTCGTTGTTTAACCTTTTTAGGCAGATGAACCGCATAAGTGTAGGAAGCTAGACAAACTTGGATGCTTTTGTGCTTTCTTACTTGCATTTTTGTGTGCAAAATGGTTTGCACGAATCATATGATTTGACTCGATTTTACAAACGATTATTTTTGGGGATCTACTAACCATTTTCTTTTCTTTTGTTTCATGTATGATGCACAACTTTACATTCGTTTGGCGGATGTTTACTGGTACAAGGTTCTGTCGAACAGAACAACCTTGGTCTCCGTTAGGAGACATGAGGGATGGGTGATGGTCTGATAAATTGTCGATAGGGTGATTATCTTCGTGGTAATTATTATGGCCATTGTGGAATTGGATATCGCCACATTTCAACGTAGCGCGTCGAGCTGCTCAGACCTGATAACGTGGTTGTCGCGTGTTCTTGTTTGATTGGCACGACGTTTGGGCAGAGTGGTCAGTGGGCGAGCGGTTCAAGGGAATTACAACCCCTATATCGGTGCATTTCTCATGGTAGGAGCTCCAACGGAGGTATGTGCTCGCCCTCGCTAGGATTGTGTAGGTGCTCCCTCCGGGTATCTGATGCTTTCATTGGAATCGACGAAAGATTATCACATCCGACCTCAGAGAAGGCCAAAAACAGATAAAGGGGGATGGTTGGGGACTCGCTAAAAGCTCAGGATGGGTACACCAATCTGAAAATGCTGGCCTCACATGAAGATATGATAGGAAAGAAGCCCCGGCGAAAGAAGCAAAAGAAGAAGAAAACCGCGTAGGAGCCTAAGAAGGAAAAGCAGTAGAGTCCCTAAAACTAGCCAAGGTCAGAGATATAAAGCTCGTCCCGTGGTTCAAGATTTTTCTCAAAGACATGGAATAGACTACAAGGAAATGTATTATCATGTTAAGGATGCAATCACGTTTAGATTCTTAATTAGGCTAGCAACTAATGAAAATCTATAAATGCGTCTCATGGATGTTGTTACAACATATTTATATGGATCATTGGATCTCGATATCTATATGAGAATCCTTGATGAGCTTAAAATGCTAGAGGCTTTAAGTTCTAGACAAAAGAAGTTATGTGCAATAAAATTCTAAAGATCATTATATTGGTTAAAGAAATTTGGACGAATGTGATATAATCGTTTTAGTGAGTATTTAATGAAAGAAAGATATGTGAATAATTATATATGTCCATGTATTTTCATAAAAAAACAATATCTGACTTTTTTAATAACCGTGGTGTATGATAAAAGAGAATTATATACATTAAGTGATAAAATGATAGTTTGAGATATAATATCTTGGATAGACAAAGCATTGTCTAGGGTTAGAAATTGAGTATTCTTTCAAGGGTATATTTGTGCACTAATCCACATACATCAAAAGAGTGTTAAAATGATTTAACATAGATAAGGAAAATCCTCTTTGAGCGCCCATAGTTTTTAGATCACTGAAGGTATATAAAGTCCCTCTTCACAACAAGAGAAAAATGAAATAAAAATTTGGTTTTGAAATACCATATCTAAGTAAAATTGGCACCCTTTTTGTCCCTTGCAGATAATATTTGATTTGATATATTACTTGCTGATAATCTTTTGGCAAGATTTAATTCCTGTCTTACTCAAAGACATTGAAATGAGATTAAACATGCATTTCGTTATCTCCATGGAATAATATACTCAAAATTATTTTATCCTAAAAATTCAAAAAATCAAATGATTGATTTTGCAGAGGCATAATTTTTATCAGATATACACAAAACTCGATCATAAACGAAATACATTTTTACAATCGAGCATGACATTTTTCAGAAACCAATGCTTGTAGCCATGTCTTCGAATCATGCTGAAATCATCACGCCCATTAGAAAAGTAGAGAATGTGTTTCACTTAAGTTAATAAATCAACATATTCCATCAAATAATGTACTCGGCATTAATAGAGAATCAACAATCTTATATGTAGATAACGTTGCATGGGTAAGCCAGACAAAGAAATCATATATAAAAAGCGATAAAACCAAACATATAACTCTAGAATTCTTCTCATACAATAATAAACAACAAAAGTCGAGGGCAATAGGTAGATAAGCAATTTTCATTAAAGGTGTAAAGAGGCCATGTCCGAAACCCACTTCAGAGTTGGCCGGCAAAAAAATCGGTTTGCTTTTAGTTATAAAAATAGTTTAGCTACAAATGTGGGCGACGATTGAAGACATTATATCTACATTCGTGTGTATCGTATAAGAAAATCAAGCAGGATTAGCATCTATAAAAAGAAAAGATAAAAAGCAGTATGAGATGCGTCGATCGGCGAGCGCCTCCAAAGTTCCCGACCAACTAGCAGCGTATATTCCGTCAGCATCACCGTCCCCGCCGCGAAATCAGAGCGTCAGAGATGTGGAGGATTTGCAGCTTCTTTTGCCTAGGTACGACCCAAACTCTCACCCTGCCAAGAAGGACAAGTCGCGACTCAGATCCGCTGAGAACGTTCTCCATTTCATTCCTCTCCTACTCATCCTCTGCGCTGTAATACTGTGGATGTTTTCGCATCCAGGTAATCGTTCGATCGACTCCTCCTAG
Source organism: Euclidium syriacum (assembly GCA_900116095.1). Lineage (NCBI taxonomy): Eukaryota > Viridiplantae > Streptophyta > Magnoliopsida > Brassicales > Brassicaceae > Euclidium > Euclidium syriacum. Next base: position 6,376,515 of record FPAK01000009.1, on the reverse strand, counting down.
ATATCCTCTGTTCAACTGTACATGTTCGATACAAAGCTCTGATTTGTATTTGAATCGGGATGCCTTTCTTATTTGATGAGATTTGGGTTTCTATTTGTTCACAGTAGCAATGATCAAAAAGTGACGATTGGCATGGAGGAAGAAGGGACGATTATTAGGTTCCTCTTGAGGTTAATCTAACTTTTTTTTTTTTTTTTTTTTTTTTCTCACAAATGTTAACTGTAGAGTCCTTCCCTCTTTGCAATTGTATTGTACTTTTTACACAGATTATTTTCTGATGAGATTCTTGATAAAAAGGATATATTTTTTAATACGTTTCATGTCATCTATCCAATGGAATGTATGCTTTTAGATCTCACTCACTATGCAGACGATCAATGCTCAGCTTTCTCTACGAGAGGATTGTTCCATTGTCCAACTAGGGTCAACGCCCTCCCATATGATTCCACTGTCTCAGTCCTTGCACAGGCAAGTTTATTCGCCAGAACAACCGAATCATCAAGCACATTGCCCAAGATTTGCAAGCAAGTCCAAGGAGAGGATACGTATATAACCACTGCCATTGCTCTGGGGAGGAGGACAAGTGGATATGCTTATTCAGTTATTTCAGCCATAAATAATTTGATTTTGCAGTCGTAAATGTATGATGTGCTCTATACGTTGTAATTTTGTCAATTTTTCTACGTTTTACTAGATACTTTATGTGTCAGGGATGAATGAAATAGTATATATGTGTTTTTATTAAGAATCTCATTGCTTGCAAAAAGCGTATAATTGAGAGATTCATTGAGAGTAAAGGTAATCTCAATCTGATGTCAACTAAAAACCTTTTCAAACATATTGAGAAATATCTATGTTAAGAAGAAGCAGGAACATATTTTCCCACAAATCCAAAACCAACAATGAAGAAAGCCACCGACTGCAATAGAAGGTAGACAAAGAGTGTGTTCTTCCCATAGATGATGTCGTAGCATCCGCAGAACAACAGGTATACACCAACCAATAGCTCCAACAAATGCACCCTGCAATAATAATACTCTCACTTTAAGCTTCATAACTCGGTTGATACTAAACACAAATCAATACTTACCTCTCCCTGAATCTGACATGATGTTCTTTAGCTCCCTCTTCAATCAGCTTCGTTTTGAGAGCATCGCCTAATTTCTCAGTCACAACCCATTCTTGTACTCTTCCTGTTTCCAACAATCCCATCACCAAAGCCTTTGTTCGAAGCAAGGACATTGCATTCTCGAACAGAACCCAGAACGCCAATAGGTGAATTGATCTTAATCTACCGATTGCGATGAAGAGAGTGATCAAAGAAGGGAGATAAAAAGCTGCCCATTTTGGTACTGTCACTTCTGGGAACATAACAGTTGCTGGCAAAATCACACAGTAGAAGAAGAAAGTAAGGATGTGAGCCACTATCTTGCGCATGAAAAAGAAGCTGTACATCATATACAACTTCTTCCCCACAGAGACATTCTCGCTTTTTAGTATTTGTCCAGCCATTTTCCTGAATAGATTGGCAGGGCCACATGTCCATCGATGCTGCTGGCTACGGAGGGCGTTGAAGGAACATGGTAACTCACTTTTTACCTACAGATAACAAACAACACTCAACCCCACAAACATGTCAAGAAAAGACAAGAATCTTCTATACCTTGAGATCATCGATATATAAGAACTTCCAGCCTCTCAGTGTAGCTCGTACAGCTAAGTCCATGTCCTCTACTGTTGTTTGATCATTCCATCCCCCAGACTCATTCAGCGCTGAGATTCTCCACACCCCAGCCGTTCCTGCAATAGTTTCAGACAATAAGCAAAAAAAAAAAAGCAGAGAAGCGATGAGAGAGTGATATTGCTATACCGTTGAACCCAAAGAAGGCGAATGTTGAAGATCCAACTTGCTGCTCTACTGTAAAGTGGTAACTTAGAGACATCTCCTGCAATCTCGTCATCATGCATTGATCCGCATTCACTATAATTCCATGAGACTTTGTTAGCAAAAGCATGTATATAAGTCTGTAATGGAAAGAAAGAAGCAACAAGGAATGTTACCAAACTCCCACCGGCCTTGCACAAGTGCTAACTTGGGATTGTGAATTAGGAAAGGAACAGTGCGGAAGAGGAAGTCAGGATCAGGCTGGAAGTCAGCATCAAAGATAGCAACATAGTCACATTGCTTCACATAGCTATGCCTCATTCCTTCTCTCAGCGCTCCAGCTTTGTACCCATTCCTGTTATCCCTTATCTCAAAGGTTATGTTGACGCCTTCTCTCGACCATCTCTCACACTCCTTTTTCACCAATTCCTGTTCCCTTCCATTTATTTTCACGTATTCAAACATGTTACGGAACAAATTCATGAGTCAACAAAAACAGAGGGCGTGGTCTATAGAGGTTAACAAAGGACCTTACTGGCTGCATCTGTGGAGTCATCAAGCACTTGAATTATTATACGATTCGATGGCCACGAGATTTTGCAAGCAGCTGCAATTGATTGCTCACAAACCTACCAATCCAACCAAATGAGTTCCACTACATACCAAACCACTGGATGATAATACAGAAAATGAGTTACCTCTTTTTCGTTGTACATAGGTATTTGCACAAGAACCATGGGGAAGCTTTCACTGCCACACTCAACATCATCCTCCATTGCTTCCCACTTGTAAATTTTCTCTGGCTTTCTCTTGAACAACTTGACATACGCTACAACAATTCCCATGTACATTACCTCTGTGAAGAGCATTACAGACATGACCAAGCATATAGCCACCAGGAACTTGAAGACAGGCACAACTATGACAGCCCTTGTTTGCTCCCACCAGAGTCCGATTCGAGTAACCATGTCTTCCCATGTAGAAATGGATTTGAAGGCATCGAGAAATGTTGGTGTTTTAGTACTTGTAAGTTGAGACTTCAATTACAAGTAGAAAAGAGGACGATTAAAGAAACCAGAAATACGCCCTCGAGTTTATATTCAAAGACATCTCTAGTATTTTGAATCCGCAAACCATCCACTTGTTGACTATCAAGATATAGAGGACAAAGAAACACCGAGTTCTAATACACTAGAGGACAAAAAGACAATCTCCATAAAGATTTCGTATTTTAACAGATCTAGTATATCGGATCTAAAGCAATGTAGCTCGCGAAAATGAGGAATGACGAGTGGGTTTTAGCAATTTAGTGAAATCAAAGTCAAATCAAGTGGGATCCAACAAGAAATCCATCCTTTCGAGAGAAAATGTTGACGAGAAGTTCAAATTGAACAAGCATTATAGTCGTCGCAAGAAACCCAGATTAAAAAAAGGAAAATCAAAAGCAGTCGTAATAAACAAGTAAAATGCAACATTCGTCACTGGGGGTAAGAGATAGAGAGAGAGCGAACCAGTGAGAAGAGAAAGGAGGAGAACGTGTCGTGAGCAAGATGGTGAAAGATTGCAAGAGGAGACATTGAATATCTCCAGTCTCTCCCACAATCGCCTTCTGCTTCGTGGTCGATAATCTCTCCCTCTCTAGTCTTTTGGAGTCAACCGAAGGATTATCGGCCAAGTGGGCCAATTATTTTCTCCGACATTTAACTATTTTTTCTTTTCTTAAAAATATCTTTAAAAAATCATGGTGAAAAAATCTGATAACTACTTAAACCAACGGTGGAAACGACATTATTCGGGAGTGGAGGGAAGTCCGCTTTATCACACTTTAAGAAAGTGTTGTCAAAAAAACAAATTAAGTCCGCTAAATCAAAGATAATATTTTGCAAATTTATATGTTACTACCACATGTGCGATCTCATTTGTATGTTTGCGATTTGCAATTCATAGAACGTTGGTAAGTGCGTCTAAATTTATAATTTACGGACACGTTACTAATAATAATAAAAAAATTGTAAAGTTTATGATCGGTTTAAAAATCAAATTTTATGTACAAGGAGATCGTTTTAAATTATTATGGAAATGTCGGTTTTGGGTAGAAATCGTTTACAAACTATATTCACCACTTTCTTGGTCGAATATGGGTTGTGTGAAACGATTCAGTCAATGTTCAAATTTTATTTTCCTCGACATAGTTGATATGTTGTGGCGTAACTAATAGAACTTTGGTGCTCAATTCATAGTTCCTTTTATCTATGAATATAAAGGTATTGTGGAGTGTAGAGAATGGTGGAGGGATTAGTGATGGTTCCATTCTTCTTATATCCAATATAAGTATGCGTGGATGCTGCTGGGGATTTTAGTGAGGTTTTGGCGAGTTCAGAACATTCACGGTATCATGAATATGTTTTTGATCATATGGGTATGTTTGACTTCCAGTCTACCACTTTGTTTTGTGGTTTGTTGGATCTAACATATATTGGACCTAAATACACTTGGACTAACAATCAAGACTCAAACCCAATCAAAAAGAAATTGGATAAAGTTCTTGTTAATGATCTATGGTGTACCAGTTTTCTTGCGTCATTTGAGAAATTTGAAGGAAGAAGAGTATTAATCATGTTGGTATGGTTATTCGGTTTTCGCAGGAGATTGTTGTATCTCGAAGGCCGTTTAAGTATTTTACTCACGTTAAGAAACATGATTGGTTCTTATTAGCAATTGGTGGTGAATGGAGTAAATCGACTACTTTGTTTAATTCTATATATATGTTCCCGATGTTTCATAAGAAGCTGAAAGATTTAAAGCCTATTTTTTATTACCTTAATCGATCTAAATTTAGTAATCTACCTCTCGTGGTTCAATATGCTAGAGATAATCTGAGTCGTGCACAAGACTGTCACTTTTGCTAATCCATCGGATTTGGCTCTGGCCACTGTCTCAAATGCTTCTTCTCGGTTTTATCTCTTCGCAGGTATTGAAGAGCAGTTTTTCCGACAAAGGTCTCACATTCAGTTTCTTAAGCTTGGGGACCAAAACACTAAGTTTTTTTAAAAGGTTTTTGAAGGTAACAAGGCGAGGAACACCTTTCGTAGGCTGAAGAGGAGCGATGGTGTTGAGATCACGGATATGGGGAATGTTAAAGTGGAGATTGTTGAGTATTTTCAGGAGTTCTTAAAGGCTCAATCGTCTCCCGAGACTAATATTTATGTGGTTCAGCTTAAGGATTTGACTGACTATAGATGCTCTGAGCATATGAAGAGGAATCTAACTAGACATATTTCGCGGGTGGAGATCGAGAAGGTATATAATTTCCCAGGAAACAAAACCCGGGGCCGGACAAGTTCTCGGTTGAGTTATATAAATCCTCTTAGAATACTATTGGTATTTGAAGAGTATATCTGCCAAAACAAATACGATTCCCACGAGAAGATATTCCTTTTAGTCTTCCTCGATGTTGGCCAAGCCTAATTCTAATTGTTTTGTTCCGAAATAAAGATATCTACGGAATGTTTCGCTGTCAAACTCCCTTCTGCCTTTGCCAATAGTCAACCCAGTAACAATAACCGAAGCAGCAGAAGTGATTATCATTAAATAAATAAAATATAACCTTAATTAATAGAATATAGAAATATTCGAATATAATTTTTTGGAATTATTAGAATTTAAAATCTACAAAGAATTCCTTTTCTACATATAGAAGAAGAAACGTCCCGACTCCAATCCAAGTTGTTAAAGAATGGTGGCCTTGAGTTTTAATAGCAATTTGACATAGACCCAAGATATTTTATCTTGACATGAGATACGAACTATCCTCTGAGCAATATTATAATGAGAATGTATATAATCTTATTCCCGTCTAGTCCGATATGGAATGAACTTATAACTATGAAATCAACAATCCTATTGGACTCGATATCAATATAGATATAAATATATTGATATTTATCTATTGTTTACATTTATATATATATATATATAAAAATATTTTTTATTCTATATGGAAATAGAAAAAAGAAATAGGAAAAAATATAAGTCGGATACCAGGTATATAAACAGTGATTTCAAATCCTGAGGTTAATCGTATTCTGGTAACTGAGCACAATTTTGTAAAGAAATAGCCCATTTGTTTCTCGAGAACAGATGTGAAACATGCTCAATATTATTTTATTGAACAGTTGGGAAACATGCTCAATATCATTTGATAAAATATCTTGAGTCGATATATCCAACAACAAAAAGAAGGAAAACGGGTGTGATGTAACTCTGTCGTTATTGACCAATTGAAATGTCCTTAGTAAATCCAACGCGTGAATAATAAATTATGTCAGACCAATCACTTCTTGAAAAGATTTTGTACTAGACTCTTTTTATCCGATGGAGAGAAGAACCTATGTTTAGTTTTTCATGATCATTGTGATATTTTACATGACTGAATGGATGAAACTAGATATTTTAGAATCATATTGAATATTTAACGAGCTGCTGAATTGGCTTACTTCTTGCATGTACCAATTGAATGACTTCGTTACAGCGGTACAATATTTCTTTTGTATGGATTTCTACCACTTTCGGTTAACGCCACGATTCTAGCATTGATACCGAATATGGAGGATGCTGAAAGGGTGAAGGACTTTCGGCCTATTTCATGTTGTAATTTGCTGTATAAGGTTATTTCCAAGATTTTGGCTAACCGTTTGAAGGTAACGCTTATTGCTGCTATTAAATTGAATCAATGCGCTTTTTTCAAGATTGCTTATTACTTGAGAATGTGTTCCTAGCTCCAGAAGTGGTGAAGGACTATCATAAGCCCATGAGTAAAAATTGATGTGCTTTGAAAGTTGACATTGTAAAGGCTTTTGATATGGTCTAGTGGTCGTTTATTTGTAAGACACTTAAGGTTATGGGATACCCGCTCCAATTCAGTCACTGGATCCGGCTTTGAACATCGACCGCGAGCTTCTCAATAGCGGTAAATGGAGAATTAGAAGGGTTCTTTCTGAGTACTAAAGGGGTTCATAAGGGGTGCGCATTATCGCCTTATCTCTACGTGATTGCACATAATGTGCTATCAAGGTTGCTCAACGATTTGATTTTGCGTTGAAGGTTTTCTCATCATGTAAATTTTGGAAAGTAAGATTTAACCCATTTAAGTTTTGCTGATGACATAAGAATGTTCATGGATAGGTCAGTTTTTTATCTTCACAGGGTTTGTGGTATCTTTGACCATTTTGTGAAGATATCTTATTTGGTTATTAATCAAGAATTTTTTTTGGTATTCGTAACAGGTGGGGGGCATGCCGATTGTGAAAAACAGCTGTGGAGCTTGGTATGGGGAATAACTTTTTGCCCATTTGTTATTTGAACTTGCCACTTACGGTCAAGTTTATGTCTCGTGTTAATTATGAGCCACTGTTGGATTCGATTCGATCTTCGTTTATACATTGTTCCACACCATTTCTTTCCTCTGCGGGCCATTTACAACTGAACCACTCTGTTATATTGAGCATTTCCTCTCTTTTTTGTTTGCTATATCGTTTAGCTAAGAGGTGCTATAAAGAAATTGAGCGTATGTGCTATTGTTTCTTGTGAAAGGGGAACCTGAATGATTAAGATGATTTGAAAGTGACTTTTGAGGATTTAGCTTGTCCAACAAGCGAAGGTGGAATTGGGATTCGTAAGCTACATGATATGGCGGTCAGTTACAGCTTAAGCCTTATTTTGCATTTGCTACCGGTTTAAAAGTCTAATTTGGGTGGATTGGGTAAGGATTCATCTGATCTGAGATGGTTCCTTTTGGGATATCGAATTTAAGATTAAAGGGCCTTGGATTTGGCACAAATTTCTCAAACTACGGCCTTTAGCATGGAGTTTTTTTTTTGTTAGGAAGTTCAGGATGGTCGGTCCATTTGTTTCATGTTTGACCCTTGGTGTAGAAAAAGAACGGCTGATTGATGTGTTGGGAGAGGCGGGCACAAGATAAATGGGGATACGATGATAAGATACGCTTGATTTTTTAGTTCGTAATGGTGAATGGAATGTGTGGAGGACAAGATCAGCCGATGTTGCTCTTGTAATTGTTGATATAAGGCAAGTGAAGCCACCTTCACCATATGCGGGAAAAAATCTGATCTTTTGAAATCAAGGAAACCCAATTTTTAAGCCTAGATTTTCAATAGCTTCAACTTGGGAGTAAATTCGTGAGAATCAACCATAATTCCCTTGGGTAAAACTTGTGTGGTTTTCTCAGGGTATCCCTAGGTCCACTTTCCACATATGGCTAGCGTATTACGATCGGTTATCTATTAGTGCACGTATGATTTATGGGAAGTCAGTCAATCTTGTGTTTTTTATGGAGTGGTAAACATGACGAGAGATCATCTCTTCTCTGCATGCCCTTTTGCTTTCATGGTTTGGGTAGGTACATTTGGACCGTTAATATGAACTCTCAATCCGGATTTTGGGGTTACAGTATAGCGTTATATTGAGATTGAGTTCAACTTCTAATTATTTATAATTAGAGGGGTTCGTTTTTGGAATAAGTTAAGTAAAAGATAAAAAAAAAACTCGGAAAAGAGAACTTTTAATTGATAATATCGGTTACAAGGGTGTTAACTCAGAATGCCGAGTTAACTTTATCAAAGAGAAGTATTAAACCTAGGAAATCTAATAATTCTTCTCTCCAATTCTCAATGAATCAAATTAGTGAAGGGGGTGTGTATTTATATATCATAGTAGTCGGTAATCTAAGCCCATGGGCTAACCTCGGAAAAATGAAAATATTCCATTTTTCTAAGATCAGGGAATCTGTGATAAGATTTGATCTTATTCTGTCTCAGCTTAGACTTCGGCTTGGGACGAAGTTGTTTACACCCCCGGTTCAGACACTAAACTCGATCATCCTTCACCGAGGTGTCCCTCGGTCATCTGGGCCGCGGGTTCCAATCCTATTGAAGGGACTTATAACCTGATAAATCATCAGGGAAAGACCGGCAGGGACCGAACCTCAGATATTGCCAAACTATTGATAAGGGGTGGTAACCCCACCATCAACAGTAAGTCCCCCCCCCCAGTTCGTCCGAGGATGTCTTCGGGCAGAGTTGGCGAATTTTCATAATTGTAATAGCTTGTCGATAAATGAAGCTCGGTTGCGGTCGATCTTTGTCTTCAATAGTCTTGAATCTTCTTTCGTACCTTTGATTTCGTCCTTCAATATGGCGGGAAAGATCGCAGAAAATGAAAAGTCTCCTACTCGCAAATTTCTCGATATCCTCAAAACCTTTCAACTCCCCCGCGACGTGTCTTTTCGAAAAAGGCGAAAATCAATGAAAAGGAACGACCCCTCCTTGTGCCTGAAACAGTAGCTAATCAAATCCTTTCGACGCAGAAAACGAAGCGTCAACCATTATTCATATTTCCTATATAATCCCCAAATCACGGTTAATTTTTCTCACAATCACTTCTCCACTCTTCAAGGTAATCTCCAATCTCCTTCTTTGAACCGCTAATCTTGAAACTATTGACAGTTTCTGATCTTTCTCGAAGAAACCTCACCCAAGTGAAACGCGAGAAATCATCAACTAGCACAAAGACATACTTTTTCCCTCCTAGACTCTCCACTTGCATAGGATCCATTAAGTCTATATGAACTACTTCCAATGACTTGGATGTTTGTACATCTTGCACCTTCTTGTGCTGAATCTTGATTTGTTTACCTTTCTTACAAGGTCCACAAACCACATCTTGAAGCTTCAGCACTGGTACTCCTCGTACACTTCCTTGCTTCACCAGAGTGGTGAGTGTCCTGGTGTTCATGTGCCCAAGTTTCTGATGCCATAGACCAGCGTAGTTGTAGAACTGAGGCATGTTGTGTGGCTCTTCGTGGGATTCTTCCACATGTAGCAATTGTTCCCTGATCGGATTCCTCTCATCTTAACATTCTCATCTTTATCAATTGCCTCACAATCTATACTTGTAAAGACTACCTTCAATCCCTCATCACACAACTGGCTCACACTAATTAGATTAGCCTTCAAGCCATCAACGAAGTACACATTCATCAGCTAGGGCTGTTGGTCTTTAGAGGTTTTTCCTTTGCCTCAAATCTGTCATGTGGTCCCACCACCAAGGGTTACTTTTCCTCCTCTGACCCCTTTGACTTCCTGAAGATGCTCAAGTTTCCCAGTCATGTGCCTGGAGCATCCACTATCAAAATACCAGGTCTCCTCCTCTTCTCCTCTTACGTCATCTTGGAAAGCCATGTGACATCGCATGTTGTAGTTCATGTTGTGACTCCTGTGGTAGTAGTATCTCCTTGGTTATGCCATATATTCCTCATCCCAAAATCTTTCCTGAGGATACCCATAGCGATTATCATACCTTGAGTCATACCTATGGATTGGGTATGACCTGCCACGATTTGCTGCATGAGCTCTTTTATTCTCCTGTCTTCCTGACCTCAGCTGACGCACATCTGCCCGCTCAAATCGTTGGCATGAGGTTCGTTGTGAGGCAGGTTGTGATCTTCTCTGTCTCTGACCTTGTACCTCATTCAGATGAGTCTTCCTGATCCATCCTCTGTTCCTCCTGACTTCATCATAGTGAAACTTGTTCTGCCTTGCTAGTTTAGCCACCCTAGCCTTGAATTCTGGGCACTTGGCTTTGAAGTGATCCAAGCTTCCACACACAAAACAACTTCCATGCGTGTTTTGACGTGTGGTCTTTTTCGTCACAGGCTGATACTTTGGATATAACGCCTGAAAATTTTCAAAGCTTCCACACACAAGGCATGAACCTAGATTAAGTTCTTCATCATCTGAGATTTCTCCCTCTTGTAAGGTATGCGGTGAGGTACGTTGTGTGGTAGCCAATTGGTTTTCCTCAGCGTCATGCATTCTCCCTTTAACGAACTTAATCTTGGATGAGCTTGTTGCTCCAGTGTATCCTATGCCAAAGTTTTTTTTCTCATACCTCTGTTGATTCAGTATATGATCAAGTCCCTTGGTTCCTGTCAACATCTTTATCTTCTTGAGCTGCTCCGTGAGATATGTAAGGAGTTTCAAGCTCTTTGCTCGTTCTACCTTAAGCTCTGCTTCAAGTAGCTTGATTTTGCAGGATTGTTGAGAATTGATTCGACTGACATTCAGCACTTGCTTACACATCTTCTGATACTCCTCTTCAACATCGATGTCAGAGTCGCTGTCACTCTCAACTGTTACCTCATGCCTTGGATCAATATCCACAGGTTCTTCAGAAATGCCCGTAAATGCAACAAAGTTGTTACACTCTTCTTCATCAGTCTCATCTGAATCATCACTTTCTTCAACACCAAGCATGGATTTTTCTTGCCCCTTCTTTTGATCATTTAGACACTCTTGTTGTGTGTGTCCAAAGCCTTTACACTCAAGGCACTTGATTTCTTTTCTCTTGAGGGTTGGGCATTCACTTCTGTAGTGACCATATCCTTTACACTCATTACACTGTGTGGCAAAGCGTGAGGTAGTTTTGGCTGCATCACCAGACATTCTTGTTGATTCATTCTTCTTGAATCCTGAATCATTCCTCTTGAATGCTTGGTTGAAACGCTTTGCCATGAGTCCTAGTGAATTATGCAGTTCCTTATCTTGTGTGACTCACCTTCTACCACAAGAGCTACACCTTTCTTCTTGACTTCACATGTTGTCTCCATTTCGTATGCTTTCAGCATTCCTACTACCTCACTAAACTTGGTTTCATCTGTGTTGGATGAAACAGAGAGAGCTGTCTTGTAGGCCGTGTACTTCTCAGGTAGGCTCCTTAGAAGTTTCTTCACCAGCTTCTTCTCTTTGTACTTCTTCCCAAGAAGTTGGGCTTCATTTGCAATGTTGCTGATGCGTGCACTGAATTCACCAACTGAATCACACTCCTCCATCTTCATCAGTTCGAACTTAGAGGCTAAATAGTCGATTCTAGTCTTCTTCACGGCATCAGTTCCTTCATATTCGCGTTGAAGGATGTCCCATGCTTCCTTGGCCGTCTCACAGTTTTGGATGGTTTGGAATTGTTCCGAGTTCACCGCTCCAAAAATGGCAGATAATGCACGAGCATTAAACTTGGACATCCGTTTCTCTTCATCTGTCCACTCAGATTTGAGCTTAAGCACCGTTTTTTCTTCTACCACCTTAGTTGGAAGTGCCCACCTGGTTTCCACCACGGTCCAAGCGTCTTCATCTATGCTTCTGATGTTTGCCTTCATACGCTGCTTCCAATGGCCATAGTTGTTCCCTTCTAAAACAATCTCCTTAGTCCAGAAATCTTTACCCTTCCCCATTCTTCCTCCAGGATCTTCACCTGCTTCCAATACACCCAAGTGATTGGCTCTGATACCAATTGAAAGTGCGGAATGATAAAGAGTGTGTTGTAATCACACAGTGGAACACGATATGGCACACAATAGTTTCTCTACAAAGAATATGCTTTGATTAGAAACTCTTATGATACACTTACAAGAAATATCAAGTCGCTCTTCTTACAAAAGAACTCGCCCTCTAATCCCCAGATGATCAAAGCCCTATGTTCTATTACAAACCCTTGGCTATAGATCTTCCCAAATGATCTAAGCCCTATGCTGTGTTTCAAACCCTTAGCTTTAGATCTCTCTCTCTCTATTACAACTTGTAAAGTGATGACGCTCATACACAGATCTTCGTCTCCTTTTATAGTTAAGTAGATTTCCTATGTTTCCTTTTCTTGCACACTCGGAAATCTCTTAAATATTCTCTATGCTTGATCTCCAAGTTTTCCTTATTTGTAATATATGGAAATCCTTTCGCATTGATTGTCTTGATTCTGCTCCAAATCTTCGATTGCTGTCAATCTTTGATCTCTAGAATCTTCAGATTAGATCACCCTCGATATCCGCATCCTTGATATCCGCATCCAGAATCGTCTCCATTGATCTCACATACAATCTCCGATGTAGTACATCGTGTGTCATTTCGCCAGTTGCCACACAGCTTATATCACTGGCTGACTTGTACTCTCAAATTCAAGATTAGTTTCATGATAAAGGATTATTTTTATATCAACAAAAATATGTTGAAGACTTACTGGTGATAGCTTACATTGCATATTGCACTCCAATAGCCACCCCCTTCCCTTTAAAGCTTCACAAGGTACCCAATCAAGATGAAATATTCTCGAATCCCAACTATTTCAGAAGTTTAGCTGGAAACTATAGTATTTGACAGTGACAAGACTAGACCTACAATTTGCTGTCCGTTTCGTGTGCCAGAAAATGCACGAACCTACATTGTCTAATTTCAATTTACTAAAGTGGATCCTACGGTACGTGAAAGGCACAATCAAAAAAGGTATTTCATTTGCTAAAGAAACGGGTTCAACAATAAGGTGTTACATCGACATCGACCGAGATGGCTGTAATTTCACTAGAAGCTTAACGAGAGATTTTTGCACCTTTCTTGGAGATAATCTCATCTTGTGGTCCTCTAGTAAACAACCTACTATATCTAAAAGCTCTACATAAGCATAAAACATAACGTTATCTGGTGCAATGTCATAGAATACATGGGTAAGCTTGCGATCTTGAAGGAAATTGGAGTTCTGGTCTTGATCACACCGAATATGTACCGCGATAATCTATATGCAATAAAGCTCTCTGCGAACCCCACTTTCCATTCGAAGACGAAGCACGTCAAGCTGGACTATCACTACATAAGGGAACGAGTAGTTGTGGGAACTCTTCTTGTGAAAAATATTCTGAACCATCAGAAGACGCCGACATCTTCATGAAGTCTCTCCCGAGTGAAGCTTTTCGACATCTACGAGGCAAATTTGATGTTATTTTGACACCTACACCAAGTTTGAGGAAGGGTATAAAACCAAGCCCAACTCCTCTTCAATTATCTCATCAACAGCCCAATAAAAAATTCATTGTTTCCACAACAACTGAAGATAAGATAGAGCGGCAACAGTCATCAGAAAGTACAATCGAAAAAAGATAAAGTCAGAGCTGGAGAGGAAGCTACCTTCAAAAGTCACCAAAAAGGAAAAGTATGAACATGAGCGTCCTCTCACCCAATCAAACTTAGTAATCATTTTGAAATGTTGGCTGATGATATCACTGATAGGTATGGTTTTTAGTGGTTTTCAAATCTCTATTTTGTATATGTTTGAGGTTTTAATGATCAATTTAGGTCGTATATTGTTGCATTTAATCTCATATCTTCTCATTAATATCTAGAATTGTAGGTTTGCATTTGCACTTGAATTATGTGTTCTTGAGTGTTCTAGGTGCTAAATGGAGGCCAAGGGAGGTATGGAAGCTAAAGAAACAAAGGGAATGTGAGTTTATATATGCTCTTACAAAATTTGGCTAAAAACCTTGAAAGGAAACAAATTAATGAATACTTAACTCAAGAATAAAAAAATTAAAACTAAATCACGTCAATTATGTCATATTGATCTTCAAATGATATGTTGATTTGAGAGCATTAATCCCGTTGGTGTCTTCATGATGATTGGTGTCATAATGATGACCATGTTTTTGTGATTTGTTTGGATTATCATCAAAATTATTGCAAGTTTCCACAAGCATTATTTTTCATATAATCTTAATATTTTTTTCATTGCTTCCAAAGGTTTTGAAACATTCTCTTTTTTCATCATTTTCTCATTCTTACAAAACTTTTTTTGGTATCATTTTTTTCCACAAAAACGAACAAAACCAACACCTACTAAAACTTTCTCTTGTAAGAATCAACAAAACGAAATATTTCAAAAAAGATTTTTTTTTCTCTTTTTTTTATTTAAAAAAAGACTTAAATAGCACACCGAGTTTTGTAATTCCAAAAATACCATTAATGAAACTTTTTTGATGGTATTTTTGGAATTTGGGAAACCTTTTTCGAATATGTGTTTTTCCTTCCCGATTACGTGTTTATCCTTCTCGATTAGTGTTTTTCATTCCAAATAGTGTTTTTTCTTCCCGAATATGTGTTTTTCCTTCCAAATAGTGTTTTCTCTTCCCGAATATGTGTTTTTCTTTCCTAAATATGTATTTCTCTTTCTCGAATAGTGTTTTTTCTTCCCGGATATGTGTTTATCCTTCCCAAATAGTGTTTTCCTTCATGAATAGTGTTTTTCCTTCTCAAATCTTTATGAAAACAATTTTCAGGAGGCATTTGTACAGATTCGGTGCGCCATTCTCGAACCTGTACAATTCATTCCATAATATGATTTCAGGAAGTATTTGTACAGCTTCGAGTAGTCCTTCCCGTACCTTTACAATTCCTTCCCGAATTTCCAAAATACCATGAGAAAATTTTTGTGATAAAATAGTCTTTGGTATAGTTTTTTATGCTATTATTTTCAATTGCCCTTTTTAAAATAGAATAAAATAGAAATTAAATAGTTTTTTTTTCTTTTTAATGAAAAGAAGAATTTATATATATATATATAAAACGATCAAAACGAAAAAATTGAAATAAAAATCAAAAGTAAAGATAGAGACAACGTGATTCGTAATGGTAGGAACTTTGACTTTGATATGAAAATGATGTGATCCTTGATAGTGCTCAAGAACTCATTCGAACTAGGTTGGTGCAAACTTAGTAAGAGGAAATAACGGTTCTTCTCTTATTAAATTTTAGGGCGGAGTGAAGATGAATTGAAACTATAGCCCACACAAGTTGTGGAAAACTTGTGATATAGAAGAAATCATATTCTCAATGATTCCACCAAAAAAAAAAAAAAATCCAAAAATACTTAAGAATGAATCTTGAACAACAAAGAGACAATTCGTAATTTTTTTAGTAATTTAATTAAAACTTATCTTATTAACAAAAAGGGTTATAACCTTATATATGCTCTTATAAACTTTCGCTACAAACCTTAAAAGGAAATTAATTAATTTACAAACTAAATAAAAATTAATCACAAAATTAATCACATAACACATATTGAAGAAGACGTTGGATGGGAGATATCAGGCAATAATTATATGTTGATATAAGGGGAGCCTTTGGCCAATTATAATCTTCTAAAAATCTTCCAATAAAAGTATTCATGATCTTCATGATATCCATAACACTCTATTGATTCCGAAAATCTTGAAACCCTCTTTTGATTTCAAGTCTTCATCACATTCTTCGAATGAATTGGATACTATAGTTTCTTATCCGACAGTGATAATTTTTCTACTGCGGAATCAATCAAACTTGGAATCATGAATGTGGAGAAAAACCCTTAAATAATCGGACATGACAAAAACAGTTCATCGAGTAGAAGTAAAAAGTGAGGGATCTGTTTTTTCTTTTTTGTTTTATACTTGGTCTTCTAAGAGCATGCTTATTGAGATAACATGAAAAAAAAAAATTTCTTACAAAACTATTCAAACCTTCAACATTTAAAATTAGTTCTCGAGCGGTATCGAGCGAAAAGATTCTTAGTTTAACCAAAAAAAAAAGTTTTGACATGTTGATTTTTTTTCTTATTTTCTTTGGATTTAAAGACAAAAACTAAAATTTAAATAATTTTATTTGGTTTAAACTTTCAATTTTAATACATAAAAGCTAATTTAACCTCAGAAAAAAAAGCAAGAGGTGTTAAGAAAATTGAAGTTTACATTAATTTAACAAGATTTTATGACACAAATTAGTAAGAAGTTTAATTGAAAAGATGAAAAGCAATTTAGAAGAGGTTTAAAGAAATATTAAAACAGTTTTCTTTTATCTCCATATATATGATTAAAATGACGACCTAAAAGTTACTTTCATTATCACCAATTCACCAAAACTCTCTATATTTAGAATACAACCCTAGAAGGTATCTAGCTAAGATTAAATCATTTAATGTAACATAAAGCTAAACTATAAGAAATAACTATTTTTAGAGATAATATGGTCAAAGAGTTCTTATATAATCTCCCACATAGCATCAAACAAGACTCTATTATTATCGTATTTGAAATATAAAAGATCAGTAAAAAGCAAAATACACATAGATCCGTCGAATCGAGTTCCCTGTTTGTCATTACATTGTTCATTGGATTGAGCAATGCGAAGAAGTCCGATGAGAAATTTCTTTGTATTTTTTAAGAACTCTTTATCTCATTTTGATCCGGGCAACATCCTGAAAATTCATTAGTGTTCGGGAGATTACTGCTACGTCATCTTCACGCGGCCAAGAAAAAGCTGTAATTAAAACTTAGTTGAGACAAAACAAAAAGGTGGAGAAAATGAAAAATAGTCGCAGCATTTATTTTGTCGATAACACCAGGAACGGAGGTAGTTTTGAAAACTTATGTTAAGTATTCAAGATAAATAAGACTGATTTCATTAGTACTGCAGAAAAATAGATGAATAATGTAAAACTCGTTTATTTATAAGATTTTGAATTTTTTATAATTACAGAAGTTTTTATATATAAATTGAATAACAATAAGGATTTATGTGTTTATTCGATTTTACTAACTAACAATAATAACGTAGAAATATTAACATTCAGTTTTAATGATAACAAATATTTTAAATAAATAATTTATTTATTATTATATAATTATATTAATACTTATCCCAATAAAAATATCTCTGGTCTTGCCACTAAGTGACGCAGTTACCGCTGGAAAGAACAGCAGTTGATTATAGAGGATGCGTCACAGACATACAATGCATTTTACGACCGCTGCCGAACTTTCTCGATGGTGTTAGGCCATCTCCAACGGGGTTTTATATCCGGTTTTTAACACAGTTTCTAAGGAGAAATAGAATAAAAAAATAACAAAAGTTTTACGAAACTTAAGATACGGTCCTTAATTAAGGATTTTCCTTGAGAGTTTCTTAAACACGTGGCAAGTGGCTATTCGGCCGGGTTTTTTCATCGTCTTCTTCTTCAAACAATCGAAGAGAATCAATCAATCCAAACAAGAGAAATCGGAAAACGCAATCGAGGTCTAGAATCAATGGCGACGAAATTTTTGTCAACAGCATAGTAGCCGATCAAGCGACGTTGGATTGATATCCCGGAAAGTTGAAGAATCTTGTGAGTCAGACTCGATTTTATTTTTTTTATATATAATTTTGATCGCTTCGTGTTTCGTAGATCCTTTATCGTTTTTAATTTTTGTTTTCTTAAAGAAAATTGGGAGTATACGATTTTATCTGGTTCAATTCGGTTTCGTTCACAATGATTTTGAATTTACCAAAATGATGAAGAAAACCCCCCTTTGTTTAGCCAAAATCATGTTCGTGTTTTTTGTTGCTTGCTATGTTATTATCAAAATTTCAATTCTCATTGTTGATGATTCTCAAGGCTCTGAAAACTTGACGAAATCGACTTCTAATGTAGCTTTGAGAAGATATGAAGCTGCCGAGTGGCTTAGAGAAATGGTCGGAGTTTCCGGTGGTAGAGATTTTCCGGCAGAGCCTTCCGAATAAGATTTTAGGCTTGGATTGCGAAGTGGGATTGTTCTATGCAATGTTCTTAACAAAGTTAATCCCGGCTCAGTTTCAAAGGTAAATTTCTCACAATTTGCACATCTCTATACTGTCAAAAGTTTTGATTTTTGGAGACAAATGGGGAGAGTTTTAATGGTCAATGTTGGAGTTTTTCTTGTGTTCTGAATTGGGTTTTTATCGAACACCTTGGGACAAATTAATGATGATGATTCTGATATAAACTCCACTACGGCTGTTTACATTGTTACTCTGAGACAAGCTCCTTCTCTTCATCTCTTCCAACAACAACAAGAAGTGAAAAGGGTCAAACATGGTGACAATTGAGAGTGTTGCCTTTCTAAAATGTTGAAATATTATGCAAATTGAGAGTTTAAAATTTTTTCACTATGATTGCTCTTTTACTTATAGTATCTTCAATTGATTAAAATTTAATTTTTTTTAACAACCCAATATGGGTAACATCATTGGAGGTGTCAAATGGTATAGAGTCCTTAACTATTCAATATTAGAAAAAATATTATTAAACTAATGTTAAGAGACTCAAATTGGATAATACATTGGAGGTACTCTTAATTCCAAAAATAGCTTGTATTTGATTGACGCTGACGCAGCGGTGATAAGTGAAGAACATGACTATTTCATATTAATGCGTCATAGACATTTCTTATGTTTGACCAGGCTTCCGCTAGGTAGCTTATTAATTTATTTTTCAAGAAGAAGATTGGCCTTAAATTGGATTTTCTCATTAAGATATTTTAAAAACAGCGGTTCGTGATAATGATATACTATTCCTAGTCTGTTTCTTTTTTTGTTAAAACTATTCCTA
The DNA here is from genome assembly GCA_900116095.1 of Euclidium syriacum. Lineage (NCBI taxonomy): Eukaryota > Viridiplantae > Streptophyta > Magnoliopsida > Brassicales > Brassicaceae > Euclidium > Euclidium syriacum. The sequence continues at coordinate 6,357,353 of FPAK01000009.1, read as the reverse complement.
GTCTGTTAACAACATGATATATATTAATATTTATAATGTATGTACATTATGGCCTTTCTCGTAGAGGTTTTTTAAACCATTCATATAACATATCCCTAAAATTGAATTTCACAATAAATTTATATATCTTTATATAATTTCAAACTTTAGAAAAGGCACAAATTAACTATTGGGCTAGTGACTAATTCTTGGATTTTTCAAAATTTGTTTGTCTTTAAACCATTTAATTAATTCGATTTTCGCTAGGGATAAAAAAAAAAATATTTTGAAAAATGTATATGGACTTGACTTTTTTTTTTTTGTTAAGTATGGACTTGACTTTGGTTAGAACTCTTTGATCAAAGTCGACATTTTTAGATAAACGAAATGCATGGTGAAAGCAAAGATGATTAATCTTGAGAGAAGATTTATTTGTTTGCTAAATTTCAAATTTATTGATCTATAGTATGAATATATACAAACTGTTTATACCACCAGTGTAAAAACGGACCCAACAAGAAAAACAGAGCCTATTAAAAACAAAAAGAAGAAACAGAGCCGCTCCGTCACCATCGTCGTCTTCAACGTCACCATCGCCATCTTCCATCTTCTTTTTCAGCTCTTTCACCTCCTCTTCCGAATAAAAACAGTCTTCACGTTACACCACCATCATCGTCATTTTCGTGATCCGCTTCATAATAAAAACACTAAAATATAAGATCGTAGAAATAACATCAAAATTTGGCCTAATAGATTCATAAAGATTAGAATAATTTGGTCTAATATCAATTAAGTCTTGCAAAAAAGAGCCAAAATAGTTAACCGGAAATTCACCACCTCGCAAATTTACTATCATCTCCCAGTTATCGTTGAAGAATTAGCATATTTTTTTATCGAAGAAACAATTTGCCACTTAGAAATTTACCAAGTCACGGACGGAAAATGTCGATTAATATTCAACAAAAAAGTTGGTTAATTAATAATAATAAAAAAGAAAGAAAACGTATTTAGATTCCAACTAGTGTTGACAAAATAAACTAATTAGAAAAATGAGGTTACAAAAATAATCCAAAGTCATGTTAAGAAACGTGTTGTAAGACGAAGAACGTGTGAAGCACAAACTCAGAAACAAAAGAGATATCAAAATTAGATCGACTTTCACCGGCACGAGAAAGAATCTAGTACATGACGGACCACCTTCTCTTTCGATGCTCCTTCTACAGTCAACTAAGCCGATAGGAGCCGATAAGTCGATAGGAGCCGATTGATAAGGAATTTCGTTTTAAACTTTCGCTTTAGATATTTGGCTGTAGAGAATTTGGCTGAGAACTGTGACTTTCAGTTTATATAAATCTCAAAGTCTGATTGGTAACAAATACTGTCAGAGCTTACAAAATAATGGACTGATGACCTAACCAATTATTTCATGTCGGTTCTGATTCCATTATTCGAAATCAGTTTTTATGTCCAAATTTATCTCGAGGTACTTCAATCCGAAAAAATATATTAGGAAAATGGATATCAAAAAACAAGAAAAAAATAAATCTTAATAAACTAAAATTTTAAGATTTTAAAACAAATTTAGAATAAAAATAGTATTAATTTATAAAGGATGAAGATAAGATTGGTAAATAGACTTTGAAGACTTTGAGAGCTTTAAAATTGTCTAAAGTCTTTAAAGCCAAAAATTATACCAATCACACTTTTAGTCTCTTAAAATTTCTCCAAATCCTTAAAATTCCTCAAAGTCTAACTTCTACTATTTTATTTTTTCACGTGTATTTTTTTAAAGCTAGAAATTAAAAATTTTCATTTTTAAAAAAAATCACAGCCATAGTTTAAAAACAAAAGTCACAGTCCTTTTTTCTAAAACCAATTTTTTTTCAACAGCCTAAAGTGAAAGTCTCCACCAATCAGCTCCAAGATAATAAAAAGAAAATGGTAAAAAAATAAAAATTCTTACAGTCTTAAAAACTTATCAAACGTAGCTTTGAAAAAAAAAAAATTTAAGAGTAAAAAAATGAAAATTGATAGTTAAGGTTTTAGAGAAAAAAAAGAAAGTCAAAATCTCATTGACAAATTTTTAATTTTGAGGTCTTTAAATAATTCTACAGTCCTTAAAACCATATCATCAAATATTTATTTTATTTTTAAGAACGTAGTTTTTAGTTACATGAAAAATAGGATTCTCGATATGAAAATATTAAGTTTGCGATGATAGTTATGCTGGATGCATGTATTAGTTTTCACTTATCGCTCACAAAATATTTTTGGTACATGATTTTTGTTCTACGTTTTTTTTTGAAAAGAGATTTGTGTTCCACTTGATGAAACAATATAACATGAACAAAGCGAACTTAGAAGGAAATAAAACATCGTTTCTGTTTGTTTCTGAATTTATTTCTTCTGATTTCAACTCCTAATTCTTGTGGTCTTTTCTTTCCTTTACTAATTTGAGCAATTGAGAATTCTTAAAAAAACACCCAAAATATTTTCCAAACAGTCATGTGTGTTGTCAATCATTAGAGAAGATTTGTCATCGATTACACCCACTAACCAAGACTTTTGATCAATACTCGATAAAAAAAAATTGAACATTTGGGATGGACGTATGATCATGTTAGGATGGATCTCACATCATAAGTTAAAAAGTATTAACACATTAACATCATAAACATAACCAATCAATTTAATTATTGTCATTTTGAATTAAAATAATAAAAAAAAAATTCATGGTATTAAAACCTGAATTTGACTCTGATCCTTGAGTGACCCGAATATGTATTATTGCCGATCTAAAATTCAGTTCGAGATAAAATGGATGAACCATTATTTCTAAAAAATTTAAAAGGATCAACACTAATATAATATATAAGAAACATACTAAACTATTCATTGTAAATCAATTTTGAATAGTAAGTTCTTGAAAATTAATAGATCAACTTGTAACATATCAACTTAAAGATCAACGTGTAACTGAAAATAAATAATGGAACAATTAAGAAGAAAGTTTTTTATTCACGAGTCATTAACTATATATTTAGTTTAGTCTATTACATAGCATGATAAATATCCTTGAGACCATGTCGTAAATCATGCTAAAGTATATAGAGATTGTTACTCGATTACGAATGCAACAAAAATATCTAAAAAATTTGTTTCGGTTCTTCTAATTTTGTTGATCAATAAATTAAATAATTTAGTAATAAAAGTATGCCCACTCAAAAAAAAAAGAAAAAAAAAAGACTATCCACAAAAATTCCAATATATAATGGTTTAATTCATATTTATAGTATCAAATGACTTCGTTTCTCTAAACGTTTTGAGAAAAGAAACTATGCTAAATTGCCTTATTTTCATGTGCTGCTTATTGGAGTCATTGTTAACATACTCAGAAATGAATGTGTAAGTCTCTCATATTTTCCCTCTTTGCATGGGATCATCTATCCGATCCTTTTTACCATTTCCTAGAATAACTTGTTCATTTTTGTTTTCTTTTTTGGTTCCAAAAATATATCATGTAAAATTCTGTTAGCTTTAGATTCAGTGTTCCATATAATATTATATTTGATATGTTCGAACATGCAGAACATGTCAACGACGACCAAAAATAATAGAAGGGAAAAAGAGACAATAATCGACCCCGAGAGAGACCAACCCTCATTTTCTATCTTGGTCTTACTAAAATATTCAATTAACTCTTTGTATTACTTACATTAGACAAAAAGATTTGTCATCTTACCATGAAAGATAAAAGTTCGAAAGAATAAAAAATGTGAAATTGAAAGGTTATATAAAGGGTGAGAAGGGGGAGAGAGTAAGAGCATCAAACACAAAAAGAAAAACATAAGAAAAGCAAATGGGGTCACCAATGGCCTCTTTAGCAACAACTTTGCTTCTCTTAACATTCTCTCTCGGTTTTGTATCTCAAACCACCGCAAATTACTTCTACTCTTCTCCTCCTCCACCGGTCAAACACTACTCTCCTCCGGTTTACAAGTCACCACCACCACCGGTTAAGCACTACTCGCCTCCTCCAGTTTACCATTCACCACCACCACCTAAAAAACACTATGAGTACAAATTTCCCCCACCACCGGTTATGAATTATTCTCCTCCTCCAGTTTACAACTCTCCACCACCTCCCAAGAAGGACTATGAATACAAATCACCTCCTCCACCAGTTAAGCACTACTCTCCTCCTCCGGTGTACGAGTCTCCACCTCCACCCAAGAAACATTACGAATACAAATCCCCTCCTCCACCGGTCTTCCACTCTCCTCCTCCCCCGGTCTACTACTCTCCTCCTCCTCCGGTCTACCACTCTCCTCCTCCTCCGGTCTACAAATCCCCTCCTCCACCGGTCTACAACTCTCCTCCTCCTCCGGTCTACCATTCTCCTCCTCCTCCGGTCTACAAATCCCCTCCTCCACCGGTCTACCACTCTCCTCCTCCTCCGGTCTACAAATCCCCTCCTCCACCGGTCTACCACTCCCCTCCTCCTCCGGTCTACAAATCCCCTCCTCCACCGGTCTACAACTCTCCTCCTCCTCCGGTCTACCATTCTCCTCCTCCTCCGGTCTACAAATCCCCTCCTCCACCGGTCTACAACTCTCCTCCTCCTCCGGTCTACCATTCTCCTCCTCCTCCGGTCTACAAATCCCCTCCTCCACCGGTCTACCACTCTCCTCCTCCTCCTGTCTACCACTCTCCTCCTCCTCCGGTCTACAAATCCCCTCCTCCTCCGGTCTACCATTCTCCTCCTCCTCCGGTCTACAACTCTCCTCCTCCTCCGGTGTACCATTCTCCTCCTCCTCCGGTCTACAAATCCCCTCCTCCACTGGTCTACCACTCTCCTCCTCCTCCTGTCTACAAATCCCCTCCTCCTCCGGTCTACCACTCTCCTCCTCCTCCGGTCTACAAATCCCCTCCTCCACCGGTCTACCACTCTCCTCCTCCTCCGGTCTACAAATCCCCTCCTCCACCGGTCTACCACTCCCCTCCTCCTCCGGTCTACAAATCCCCTCCTCCACCGGTCTACAACTCTCCTCCTCCTCCGGTCTACCATTCTCCTCCTCCTCCGGTCTACAAATCCCCTCCTCCACCGGTCTACAACTCTCCTCCTCCTCCGGTCTACCATTCTCCTCCTCCTCCGGTCTACAAATCCCCTCCTCCACCGGTCTACCACTCTCCTCCTCCTCCTGTCTACCACTCTCCTCCTCCTCCGGTCTACAAATCCCCTCCTCCTCCGGTCTACCATTCTCCTCCTCCTCCGGTCTACAACTCTCCTCCTCCTCCGGTCTACCATTCTCCTCCTCCTCCGGTCTACAAATCCCCTCCTCCACCGGTCTACCACTCTCCTCCTCCTCTGGTCTACAAATCCCCTCCTCCACCGGTCTACCACTCCCCTCCTCCTCCGGTCTACAAATCCCCTCCTCCACCGGTCTACAACTCTCCTCCTCCTCCGGTCTACCATTCTCCTCCTCCTCCGGTCTACAAATCCCCTCCTCCACCGGTCTACCACTCTCCTCCTCCTCCTGTCTACCACTCTCCTCCTCCTCCGGTCTACAAATCCCCTCCTCCTCCGGTCTACCATTCTCCTCCTCCTCCGGTCTACAACTCTCCTCCTCCTCCGGTGTACCATTCTCCTCCTCCTCCGGTCTACAAATCCCCTCCTCCACCGGTCTACCACTCTCCTCCTCCTCCTGTCTACAAATCCCCTCCTCCTCCGGTCTACCACTCTCCTCCTCCTCCGGTCTACAAATCCCCTCCTCCACCGGTCTACCACTCTCCTCCTCCTCCTGTCTACCACTCTCCTCCTCCTCCGGTCTACAAATCCCCTCCTCCTCCGGTCTACCATTCTCCTCCTCCTCCGGTCTACAACTCTCCTCCTCCTCCGGTGTACCATTCTCCTCCTCCTCCGGTCTACAAATCCCCTCCTCCACCGGTCTACCACTCTCCTCCTCCTCCTGTCTACAAATCCCCTCCTCCTCCGGTCTACCACTCTCCTCCTCCTCCGGTCTACAAATCCCCTCCTCCACCGGTCTACCACTCTCCTCCTCCTCCGGTCTACAAATCCCCTCCTCCACCGGTCTACCACTCTCCTCCTCCTCTGGTCTACCACTCTCCTCCTCCTCCGGTCTACAAATCCCCTCCTCCTCCGGTCTACCACTCTCCTCCTCCTCCTGTCTACAAATCCCCTCCTCCACCGGTCTACCACTCTCCTCCTCCTCCTGTCTATAAATCCCCTCCTCCACCAGTCTACCACTCTCCTCCTCCTCCTGTCTACAAATCCCCTCCTTCTCCGGTTTACCATTCTCCTCCTCCTCCGGTCTACATTTCCTCTCCTCCACCGTTCTACCACTCTCCTCCCCCACCAAAGAACCATTACGAATACACATCCTCTCCTCCACCGGTAAACTACTCTCCTCCTCCGGTTTACCATTCCTCACCACCACCCAAGAAAGACTATGGATACAAGTCTCCACCTCCTCCTCCATACCACTACTAGATTGTATAATTAATTGTCTACTAAATGGTATTAATTATTTTTCACTCTTTACAATTTTGGTACACTTCAATTAATTAAAATTCTACTTTCTCATGATATTCTTACATATATATTCATATTCTTGCAGGAGTCGACGTAACAAGAATACAAAGAATCTTTTGGTGATGTATAAAAAGACACAAAAGATCATTCAAGAGAAAAGAAAGTTTCCCATTTTAATGCGTATTTTTTAAAATAAAATAAACTTCAAACATGTTGATCAGTGTGGTCCCTTCATGCATGCAAGTTAGTCATATGTTTGTAAGTTCAAGTCCTGTTTTTTTGCATCAAAATTCTTCAATTTCAAAGTTTGATTGTTTGATTTAATAAAATTATTAAGTTCCCTTTCACATCTCCTGCTCCAATTGGCTATGAAATTCCCCAGTATGAATGATTATTATCATACGACGTGGGCTTGCACCTTTTGCACTCTCGAGAAACCTATGAATTTTATGAAAGTAGTTTGAAAACAAAGGTAGATTGTGATTTGTGGCAAGGACCTGGTTTCAAGTATCATGCAAAGTTTAGGGCATATCAAGATGGCGGTGAGAAAAACTTTTGGGATGCTATAAGAGAAGGGATTTACTTCACACATGGTACTGAAGAGGAACATGTTCCTATGTTAAAGTATAAGTGGTCGACCAATGAGCTTAAATCTAGATTCTCTTTGCTCTAACTGTTATTTCATATATATGTATCAAAAACATTTAATAGAGACAAAATATATAATGATCAGAAGGCATTCAATATTGAAAACAACATTTGAATGTGTGTTGTTTAGTTGGAACCTAAACCTGAACTTGTGACTCTGCATAAATCAGGGCCTCTCCCTCCGCATAATAGATGACTTTTCATTATACAAGACCCAAAGAAAAATTTGTCCTTTCCACTTTCTGGTTGACTCCAGAATGAGTTATCCATATTGGTAGAAAATTGTCATAGGACATAGAAAGAGGAGGGGAATTATGGTGTCCTTCCATACTGAAATGCTATATCATGAGGAGGTGAAATATGGTGCCTTGTTTGTAAGATTTATTAGTTATACCAGTGATAAAACTAGTGAGAGAAGGTCAGAGACAATGGAGGGTATTGAAGAAAGTTATGGAGAGTAATCAAGAAACAAGGTGACGTCCACCAATAAGGGGCGGGCTGCAAAATGAAACGAAATCAAGAATCATCATTTGTTGTCTCATCTCAAAAGAATCTCCCACACACGCATCATCTCTCTCCACTATACACACTAACGAAATAGTACCATCTTCGCCACTAATATTTCTTCTCTTACAAGATATATTATATATGTATAGATAAAAAAAAAAAAAGAAGGTATTTTTAACTACTAGCACTAAATTAATAGGAGAGAAAGTGACAAAAATGGAGAATCGAATATGCTTTTGGTAACTTAAAGAGGCGGTTTCAGGACCAGTAGTGGTGGGGTTTCTTCTACATATGTTCGAGTGAGCCGCCACCTTTGAGCCTCTCCATTCGGGCCTGGAGACCGGACAATGCTTTCTGATCCATCGGACCCACTAGTGGTGGTTGTGGAGTCTCTGGTGCCATCTGGCTCGTGGGGGGGACTGTCTGTTGTTGGTTCATGTTATCATTTGCTCTGCTCACTGACTCGACGGATGAAGATAGTTGCATGGTCCTCATCCTTTCTCTGATTGCATCTAACGTCCCAGTCGTCACTGCAACTGCCAAAGATGTTTGTCTTAAGCATCACATTATACAACAAAGGAAGGAACAAGAAAGGATCTTGTCGGAAAAGTACCTCCAGGATTCATCATACTGGCTCGGATGTCGTCCGTGTAGGAAGGGTTCATCATCTGAGGCTTTGCGTCTGAGGAGGACAAGGCTGGAATATCAGTAGATGGAAGCGCTAAGGATGAAGGGGGAGGAGTTGACAACGGTAGGCTTGAAGGCGTTCTTCCCGCTGCTGCGTTCTTCTCCACCTACAATTACCAATTCCATGTCTCCTCAATCAATACACAACAAACAACACTCAAGAGAGCTTTTCAAGGAAATGATCGTACAAACCTGGGCCAAACCATCTCTGATGTAAGTACGAAACGCCTCGCTTGCATTTTGAAGTTGGGAAAAGATATCAACCTACACGCGCCAAGAGTTTTCCATTTACATACCGATCTGCCTCAATATGGTCGTGTTTTGGAGAATAAATTACCTTTGGATATGACTTAGTGATGTGGTAGAGGTCGTAAAGCCCAATCGTAGACGTTTGTTTGTCACCTATTTTCTTGAATATAGCTCCAAGCTCTTGCTTCAACTGAACATCGGCAGAATTAGCAGGAGGTGAGGCATTGTTTGCGGTTGAATCTGGCCAATGGGTTTGCCCCACAGGTCCTGTAGAGGTTAACATTCTTGCCGCAGCTAAAGTCTGTAAAAGGAAACAAAGCATTTAATTCCATGGAATCGCATAAATATTTTTTTGCTTTTAAAAAGTTAGATGTAGTTATTACTCTTTTTTTCTTTGTGTGCCTCTATTAAATTCATTATTTCAAGAGAAAAGCAATTAATAAAAACCAAAGGAAAGAGATGTAATCGTAAAGAGTTTCTTAATATGTGGGAATCGGAGGGAGTTCACCATCTCTGCGGGGATGATGCAACAAGACTATCCGGGGGTGTGCTCTGTAATAAACCATCGCTCCAGCACATATTTCACAAGTTTTCTGGACTGGAAGCTAAAAGACATGACAAGTGTTTACCTCAAGGTTCAGATCGATGTAAGCAAGAATGATGGGTTGTGGCCTCATGTCGATAGGGACAAGAGACAAGTGTCCCTTTATTGCATTTCCCCGGAGTTTAACAAGTTCATGTAGAACCGTTTTCACCATCCTCAGAGGTTTGTCATCTGCTCCAGCTCTTCTCATTCACAAATCAAAAACAATCCATGATGTTGAGTAGGAAAACCTCCACATAGGCTAACATTTTTTGCATACTTTTATTTAGAGATGTACCTCCTACGTATCTCTTCCATCCCTAGTTCTTGCAGGTATACATGGATGCTCTGAAGAAGTCGATCCAGATCAACTTCATATATCGTGGTTTGGAGGAGCTGAACTTGGACAAGCAATTATATATGACTTTGTGATTGTAGCAACTAGGCAAAGCACGTTTTACAAAATAGACAAGCAGGGACTTTCATACCTTTGTAAGTTTAATTAGGCATTTAACTACCAAATCAGAGAACTTCTGATTCCGGACAGCATAAACTTCAGCCGTAGCAGGTGAAGGCCATCTAGATGGATCTAGAGGACGTAGCAAGCTAATAAGGACCACAAACGAGGACGTCCGATCTGCATTATCCTGAAATTAATAAAACAAAACATCGGAGATCTTCCTTGTCAGATACATATTGAAGAAAACCCTTTAGCATTGGGAGGAATATCTAACCAGGATCTTAAGCATCAAAACATTCAGAGCTTTTAAAAGTTGGCTGCCATCTTCCATGCGTGGAACTCTTTCATCCAGAAGCCAAAGCAAGAGCTCTGTTATAAGGCTTTCTAGAGTCCCCTCTTTGACTGCACTGGCAAGCCTTTTATTTTGGAATGTCTGCAGCAATACATACGTGTGAGTAGTGAGCTTCACAAACAAACCTCAGTCGACAAGTAATCCATTCACTCGGTCTTACCTGCATAAGTGTGTTCAAAACATATTTACAAGACCTCGATGAAGCTCCCATTAAGCTGACATCAAATGTCTTGGCAACCTACGAGAAACAAAAATATATAAGGTGGATGTCAACAAAAGAAATATTATTGGAACAAGTTCTTCATGAAAAATGGAAGTTTAAAGAGAGTTTATATAGGCAAACCTTATTTGCTAAGCATGAAACAAGCCCATCTGCATCCTTCACAAGGTCACCAATTCCGCGCTCTTCTGGATCATTAGAAGCCTGTGCCAACTCATGACACACAACTTTCATCCCTTCAACCGACTGTCACAAGTAAAAATAGAATATGAAAAAACCAAATCAACACTTGCAGGATCATTTCATATATGTATCACTTAAGTTTCTAAGTGACAAAAAATATAGGTCAGAAGAATCGCTCAACCTTTCATCACAACCATATCGCAAAAATATGCTAGTCAAATAAGTCGTATTTACTGACTAAAAAACTGAATTACTATAGCGGTATAAAGCAATTACTTTTGCTTTTCCCTAAAACATGAAAAAGATATTCCAGAAGAAACCAAAATTAATATTATTAAGATCGGGCCAGACCTGCTCTGGAGAACCAAACATAATGATGTCCAAAGCCTCATTCCAGTCTGTAGGGCCATTAACTCCAGCGATTGTCCGAGGTACGGGATTCCTTTCCAGAAATTGTTCAGAAACACCATAGCTTTGCCTGGTTGGGCAAAAAAAATTGGAGTTGTGTATAGAAGCGGCATGAACACCAGAAACTTATATATGTTAAAAGAACTTTCAGATACCAATTGAAAAATTACCTTGGAAATAAAGACCCAGGGACAGTCTGAGCAAGGTCACCACTTTGCTCTGCCACTTCAGGTCTGGAAACAAACAGAAGTTCATAAACAGTGGAGACATTGAAGACTTATTGGATTTTTTTCTTTTCCTGATTACTAAGAAAGATATTGAAATACTTTTGTGACACTAAAATGTATCATTAGGCTTATGATTTATTCGATTATGTTTGTGCCTTCCACTTTCAGCTTATTGCTAGTGATGAGTACGAATAAGTCGCTACCAGTACGCCTAATGCTACAAAAATTTCAACAAATTACTCACCCGTTTTCTCTAACAGAACGCCTTAATGCAGCCCGTGCATCCCCAGGTCTCCCTTCTCTTCTTTTTTCCATTTCTCTGACCTGATACAGGCAAAACGATGTAAACAAAACTCACAAATACAAGACTGAAGCAATAAATAGTCATATTTTGGGCTTACTTTCCACTTAAATCTATCATCAAGCATACTCTTTTGAGCATCTGTAAGCTTCCCAACATATCGCCAGATATCATCACCTGCAGTAACAAGCCATTCAATGTGAAAGCTGTGCAAAAAATTCTCTCGAGGGCATAGACAACCAAGAGCAAATTTCGATTCAAAATCATGAATTTTTGTTCCAGATTTTGATGCAACATACAAAGGGTAAAAGAACAGAGTATGAGAATATGTAAAATTGTGCACTAATCACTGCAAGAGATGGCATGTTTTATAGGGAATCCACTATAACTTCGAAAATTTTCATTAATTTCATGCCCTACCAAGAATTTTATAACCAGTAGCCATGGTGTTCAAAGCAGCTTTTCTGAGTTCACCATCTCTTTCTGCTGTCAAGCTTGCAACCATATTCAAGTATTTCAGTAGTCCACTTATCTGCTTACAAAGACATATTAGAATTCAAACAGAATAGAAATGTCAAATAATTTGTCAAGTCTCGCTACTACCTCAGTTCCACAAGTCTCGAGTAGATATCCAATGAGATCAGTACACTCTATCCTTGTACGGTTGTTTTTGGAACGTAAACCTTCCAAAATATAGGGATATGTCTTTGCTACAGAATATGCATGGATAATCTGCTTCATCAGCTCACGCATTTTTTCTCTAACTTTTTCAATGTTATGCCCCAACTGCACCAAGGACAGGGAGTTAACTATAAAGACACTGAAGCACCGTATCTTTGCTAAAAGACAAGGTAAAAGGAAATGGATGATAATAAACAGGCCAACACCATCGGAAATTGTATAAATATCAGATGTCTTACCTTCTCTGCCAGACAAGGTAGAAATATAGCAGCTTCTGCTTCTGTCAAGCAGTAGTCCTCGTCCTTCAGTGTGTTGAAAAGTTCTGGAAGAAACTCAAGCACCTGCTCTTACCCAGAGCAAATGAAATTCCATTAATATTACATCAAAATAGTGTCAAAATTTTGCTACAAAAGAAAAAGATACAATTACAAATTACCTTAAGAAGACAAGTTGTGTTGGATTTACAGAATTGCAACACAAACCACCTGAGAAGTATATCTAATACTTCTATAATTTCCTTTGAAAGAGATGGAAGTGCCTGCAGTGAAAAAGAAAGAAGAATACTTTAGGAAAAATAGATGAATAAGATACCAGCACAAGATATCCGCGCGTTCTAACATAATAGCTACCTTCTGTAGGATTTCCAGCCCATCTACTTGTTTCTTAAAGTCTGGACTCAACAACCGTTTTTGCAAGTCTTCCCTAAAAAATTTCATCATATCATTCTGCACCAACCACCCAACAATAGTTATAACATGGTCGTAAGGCAGAACTCATTTAAATCCTCCTAGAAAGCAAACCTCAAGATCATGAATTTGTTCTGGTCGCAGCTCCTCAAATTTTATTCTACGAACCACCACCCTTTCCCTGTCCTCCTGCAGATCGAATACAGAAAAATCAATCTTTTATCAACCTACATAATACCTGCAAAAATATTTAAACCTATGGAAAACTTGTCCTACCTTATTAGAGTCCTTGGTATTTAGCAAAGCCTGTGACTGGATAGCTATATCATGGACCGACGTAATTTGATCTGGCCTTGAGCCCTTTACTGGTAAGGCTCTCTTCAGACCGAAAAAAACTAGTCAGAAAATACAAAAATGAATGCAGAAAAGTAAATATGTAAAGAAAGAAACTTACTCTATTCCCTTGCTTCAAGGTACCATTAGAAGTTGATTTTGAAACCTTTGACGAACCTTTTGACACTGGCCCCGTAGCTTTTGATGATTCGAATGGTTCTGAAAACAACATCGTTAGTATGAACAGAATATGGAAGGGAGAGGTAAAAACATGTTAATGAGAAAATCAGGTCATGGTGACTGGTGAGGTACCTTGAACAAATCCTGGTTTTACTTTTTCAAGCACAAGAGCTAATGCTGGACCTTGGATATCTCTGATATTCTTTTCAATCTGAGTAAAATTGGACAGAACTGATCAGTTATTCGGTTCTAGTCATAAGTAGAGCAAGCTAGAAATCATTCCTACCGTTTCTTGCCCACTGACTCTCAAGATCTCAGAAATGCATCCTTCGGCTGCTTTCCGCACATCTGCTGATTTGTCCTGGATTGATTCACAGAAGCATAAAAGGTTGGAGTCATTCCAAACAGACGTAATCACTGATTAAAGCTCATGAGGTGGTATAATGATTTTAGTTGAGTCACCATCATGGCTGTGCTTGCAGGCTTCAGTAAATGTATAGCATCCGCAAATTCAGTTAAACCAACAAGTTGTTTTGTCAACCAATCAAAAAGATCTTTCCGTCCTTCTGCTCCCATTTTCCCATCTGTTAAGGCTACTATAATATAAGGAATCTGCATTAACAGAATAATAAAAATATTGTGAGTTGACGAAATTATATTAAGAAGCAGAATACACGCCATAGGAAAATATCACCAACCATTTTGTCGAGATGCACAGCACCAAGCCACAAATCAAGAGCACCCAAGGTGCATTCCCTCATGTGCTTCTTGTTGTCACCGAGACATTTTAGAACATCAGATAAAATTCCCTGAAGTGGATCACAGAGGTATTTGGTAAAACTGGCAGGCAGTGATATCTTACAGTGTATAAATTATTTTCAATGCTTGACATGTATCACCAACCTTGCTCGCTTTCTCGACAGCTGGTCCCATAGCTGATGCAACACCTCCAATTGTAGTCAATGTTTGCATAACAAGATTTTTGTTACTATCTAACAATCGTCCTCGTAGACCACCAAATAATTCTCCTGTCGATTGTAAAATAAACGGTACAGAGAACAATAAGGATGCATGACTAAAAAAAATATAAAATAAACGAGAACTAAGGAAGAAATTCTCATTTCATACCAGTCCCAGTTGGTTGGATACGTTTATTAGACTCTTCCAGAATTTTATTGACAGCCTCAATTGACTCTAACCGCATCTACAGAAGTTTTAAACACTCAATTTCAATTTCAGCTCTGAAGCTTAAATAAATTTCAACAAAAGAGTTGTAGAGCACCTTCCAATCAGTACTCTCAAAGCCCTTAAGAAGATTAGGTGTAATCTTGCTACTAATATCTTCTCTAGGTAAGCTATCCAGCCCTCCAGCAGAGGTTGATGTTGAAACTGACGTCCTAACAACTCTCTTTGGAGCCGCAGTCCCCTGATGAACGGAATATAAGTACAGCAAGAAAAGCAAGAGTTCCAAAATAAAGGCAATCCACTAAAATGTACCTCATAAGGATTTTTCTCATACTCGGTGTCAAGTGCACTTAGTAGTGCAGGTTTGACATCATTAAGAAACCCTTTAATGTCTGCAAAGAGAAATAACACAGTTTAATTCGGTTATTAAGAGATGTTCTTCTAACAAACACAAGTTGCACAAAGAAGAAGCAGCGTATAGCAACCTGGACCAACAAACTTGTGTAAAGCACCCAAGAGTTTGATTGTAGCATTTCTGGTGGCAGCTGCACTAGATTGCAGCCCAACATCCTTACAAAAATCTATCAAATCCTGTAAATAAACAGAAAATTCACCTTTGTCATCAATGTAAATAACCTAGATACTGCAGCTTAATTAACAGGGAAAGGAGGAGCTAAAAACTTCAAGTAGAAAAAAATTTGAAACCTTAAGTTTCAAAAGTGAGACGCCAAAGTCATCAACTGCCAAAACCATCCATAACAAGCCTTCACTGAGAACTTTGGGGTTTTTGTGCTCTTTCATGATTTTGTAAAGCTACAAACAAAAGCCCTGAATCATTATTCTGATCTGATTAAATTCAAAAGAAAATTCGCCAAAGCAGCACATACCCTCTCGAAAACAAATCCAGGACCAACTGCTTCGCAGAAAGCAGTAAGACATTTCATAGCAGAGGCTCGTGTCTTTATATCTGCAACTCGTTCACTAGTGCCTGCGAATTCGTGGAAAAAATAAGGGAAATAAGCTAAGGACTAATACTAAGAAAAAAATAAAACTGACGTCAGAGTACAGCATTCATCAAATGAAAACATAGCTCTTTCTTTATATGATACTGACCCGTAATGCAAAGTACGACACATTTCTTAGGAAGCTTTGCTGCAGTCGAAGAAATGTAAGTGATGATTTCAATGACCTGTTGCTGAACCTGCACATTTTTCTCATTCCAACCAGGAACTGCACACAACAACCGGACCAAGATTTCCACTGACTTGTCTAATTCTTGTAGACCTTCTATCTCTTCTTTTAAAGCCAACGTTGCTGCACGGCAATATTGTACAAAAAATCACCAAACTGATAAATCGTCAAAATGCATAATAACGATTTGCTAAAAGAGCGCTTGTGATACGTGCATAATAACTTTTATATAAGACATGCAAGGAACTAGAAAAGAGAGCTTTGATATTATAACCAGGAAGCTTGCAAAACAGATTTATCATACGTGCAGTAAGAGTTAATGAAGAAGCATTAACTCAATAAACGCAAAAAAATAAACATAGAAAGAGGTAACCGCTAATGATGAAGAAAACTGAATTTGAGGATAAAAGAGTCCTCTAGGCCTTCAACAAACCTTCAAGTCTTTCTTTCCATACAGAGCTCTTTAACTGAGCAATAGTTTCTGGTTTTACAAGAGAACCTAATCTGTTTTCAATCTCTTCAAGACCCATCTCAGCAGGCTAAAAATGAAAAGAAGAATAAGGTATTAACACCATAAACGTGTGACAGAAGGAAAGAGTCGATCACATAACCAATTTCATGTTTACTTATATGTACCTCGACATCTTCAGGTGGTTCAACAGATTTTGAATTTTCATTCCGCACAGCACCATCAACTTTTTTGCTTCCACCCGGTTTGGCAGTCTTCTTGCCCGCAAGCTATAAAATTTCAGCATTTGGTAAGACCACATGTAATTAGACAACTAAATAAAAAATCTCCCGTCACCCCCCTTTTCGTTACTTTGTTGCTCAAGGGTCAACGTTCGAGTCATGTTGGAATTGAGAAAAAGCAAAGGCCTGGAAGTAACTGAAAACCACAGCTTGCAAGTTGCAAATTACAGAAGAAAACGTTAAGAGTAAACTCACAGCAGAAGGAGCAGGTCTTTTTCCGCTCAACATGCTTGCTGCTGATTTCCTGACAAAGGCTTCCGAGTTCTACATAAATTTTGAATTGGTATAACTATTATGTGGACAGTCAATACAACCGATATTAAAAAAAACACTACTACATGAACATATACAAGACATAAAACCATTCAACCTCTTAGACAACAAGATGGGAAAAAAAAAATGACATCTAATACCAACTATCTCAAACATCCCGTCTCAACATCCGAGATGCTCTACCCTTCTCCCATCTATAGGAAAAATAAAAGCATGTACAGAATTGAGTGTGAAGTGACACAGGAGATCTGAGTAGAAGCGTACCCCTGTGGCCGTGCTCCCAACTGAAGACTGAACTGTCGCTTTTATATGAAAAGGGTATCCAATTAGAATGGGAAACCCCGCAAACTAAACTTGATGTTCAGCATAATGGCTATGTGAAATAGAAGTCCACAAACCTGAGCTTGTACCAGCTGATTCAACACCACCAGAGCTTGCAATCATTTCCGAAAGTTTCTTTCTTCTAACATCATCAAGTTTTTCCAACGACCTTTCCAAAGGTCTCATACCTACCGACTGACATAACAAGATAGTAAACATCAGAGGAATCCGAAAACATGACGTAAAAGAGTCATTCGCCCACATACATTAACATGTATACAGCATTAAGGTACCACAGACGATAACAAGAATAGGTTAATGTTACAGAGCTCAATAAAAAATTAATACCTTTGCTATTGCAGCCAAAGCCGAAAATGCTGCATCCCTCACGTCAGGAGTTCCATCATTGAGACACTACATCATTACAAATTCCAGGCACCAATTAAGTTAGAAGTTCAAATAATTTTTTATTTTCAAACGTTGAAGTGGTAACTGCTCAAAATTCAGCTCCGTGACTACCTCTACCACCAACTAATCATAGTACTGCAACCTACTATATGTTTTGCAATTTTAGCACTACCTTGTTGCATGATTGAGCAACTACATGCTACAATCTAAACGTGCCATGCTTTCCTGTTCAATCAAAGTAAATTAAGGAGCCATTAGGGAAAAAATTACTAACCTCCATGCATAAAGGGACATATTCTTTGTGCGCCTTTAGAATAAGAGCCTTGTTACTTGTTTCTAGGCAGAATGTCAACCAGTTCAAAGTTAAAGAACGCACAAGTGGAACTTTGTTTTTCACAGCCGTCTTAACATCTGCAAAAGAGAGGAAAGTTGGTTTGAAAACTGATGAAAGACAGAGATGTATCAACAAAATCGGTAGCCAAACATATGAATAGTGAGAAAGAAAACAAGATAATCATAAGCATATTAACAAAGCTTCATAAAACAATCTAAGCTTTGTACCTTCTATAAGGTCAACAAGATTCAAACACCCAGCCTTGTACATTGCTTGTAGTGTTTGTGTAAGTGCCTCTGCGACTGTTGGCTTCTTCTCTTTCAATTTTTCCTGTTCAAGGAACAAACAGCCACCAAGATGTGTATCAAATGCTGAACTAAAACCCTGTCAGCTTAGTATCTGACAAAAAGATACTAATACTCAAAAGTTGTAATAATGATTTTGCAAAGATGCTACAAGACTCACAAGTAGAACAGGCAGCATAAACCGTGAACTAGCGGAGAAATGTGTTCTTAAACCACGTGCAAGATTTCCAATGGCTTGAATCGCTTCAACTGCAACGGCTAAGTTGACATCCGTGATAAGCTGTGATTGGAATGATTTACAAATTTTATCAAATCGCAAGAAAAATAATTAAGCAGTACTGAATCTTGAACAACAGTTGGATCGACATGCTATAGTTGCAACCAGAAAATATTTCCGGATTCGAAGGTTGAAATAAAACATATGAACTTCAAACTTCAGCTTAATCAATTAGCACAAATATTTGCAGGCTTATCAGCACCAATTAGATACTATTGCACTTAAGGAGCTAATACATACAAAGGATTATAACACATAAATAAAAATCAATGCTACCTTAATTTATTAGAGAAGAAAGTGAACTACCTTCTTTAAGGTCCGGCAAATTTCTGAAAAATCACCAGGAGCTATCTTTTTAGTCGAAGCAAGCTTCGTTAACTCTGCAACAGCCTCCTTACGTTCTGACCACTTTGTAGCTTTCTAAAAGGGATACATAGTTAGTGTAATGTGTCACATGCAATCAAAATTGGAAGTGGTATGTTTTAAAGAGTTCTTTTAATAAAATACAACCGCAAGAAGTAAAGCAGAAAAACGACAGTGTGGCATTAAATATTTACAACTTACCACTCCGTCCCAGAACCCAGACTTTTCCAAAGGAGTCAAAATGTCCACAGGATCCATAAGATCATACTCATCTATTTCCTGGGGCACTGGTAGTAATGGGTAGAGAAATAAGAATCTAAGTAATCAGCTTTCTCAACATCCCTTGATGAAGAATCAATTCATTGAACTACAAGCTACTTACCATCAGCAACAGGTTCTTCACTAGGCCCATCACCCACGGCATCAGAACTAGCTTCTGCCTCTGGCTCCTTGTCTTGCTCAGACCTTGAAAGCCAAATACGGAAATAATCTATTCAATCTATTCGGCGGTTTTCAAAATCATGCTAGTGCCTTTTCACTTCTTAAGATTAAAGGATCACAAAACGAAAAAGAAATCATCATGCATATTGATAGATAGTTTTCCAGAAACTTGACAAAAGCAAATTGATATTCACAGATGATGAACTAGATATAGGTGAAACTGGATTTGGTTTTACCTCATCAACAAATGTCAAAAGTATTCAACAAAACAAGGTTGGAAAAAATTGGAACAACAATTGTTAAAGTAGGTGGTTGTTACCTTATCTTTCGAGTAGGTTTGGCAGTCCCTGAAACATTGGCAAGCTCAGCCTCCAGCTCTTTTTTCTTACATCGTAACAATAAACCAAATATTAGCGTTTGCAAAAGAGCAGAAGAGAAAATATACAGATATAAACTTCTTCCACTGATTTTCTCATATAACTTTAAGAAAAATCTCAAGTGAAATATTAAATCATGGTCTTCTTTCTGTTATGACTAGAAACCCATATTTAGATTTTCCAACTCCAAGAAATAGCAAGAGCTTAATCCAGTACATATCATCTTTGCAGCATGGCTAAGCTGAAAATGTACAAATCAACATAAATCTTACCATTGTGTCCCTCATTTTCTCAAACAATATAGACTTTACAGGGTCTTTTCCAATCCAACGGCATAGCTCAAGAGTCACGCCTTTGGCACATGCACGGACATTCTGATCTTGATGGTCGAAAAGTTCAGGAAGCATCTTTAAAATTCTTTTTGGGGGAATAATCTTTGATCCAAATTCACTAAAATAAAAAAATGAAAAAAGCGGTGTTATTGTTTCATATAAAAGACTTCAAGAGCCTATGGAGAAAACTAACTATAACTTCAAAACAGACCTTAGAGCCTGAAACATAACGTCTACTGCAGGTACCACAGCCTTTGCAACTTTATTCTTTATAGCTTTCTCCAATGTATCCTACAATAAAGCCAAATCTGTTAACTTGTACAAGGAAGATGTTCTCCTAGAAACTACACAACTCCCAATAAATATATTCTAGACAGTTGAAATCAAAATGACTGAAACTATGCATATCGAACTGAGTTATCGCCTTAAACCAGAATCTTAAGACTTGGCTAGTGAATTCAAATTTCTATGTTTAAAACAAAAAATTATAGTAGATATCTTAAGAACATCAATGAAGAAGGTATCCAGATTCCCTCCTCCCTCAGAAAAAAGGAATGATTTATGGCTGAAATGACCCCAACAGATCGAGACACGTTAATAACTCAAAACTGGAAAGGTTGATTACTGGAACAGACCACTGAAGGTTCTGTTTCTTGGCTGTAAATAGAGAATGCTCAAGAGAAATGTCAGTCATAGTTGTTTAAAATGCTTCTTTCCTAATCTAACACACTAGACTCCTAGCATAACATAAAACTGGGCAAAGAGCCGCAGGCTATATTCTACATCAATCCTAAGATCAGTATATGGTTGCATTCTGGGTTACAAAAGAAGTCCATTTCTGTATCAGCTCGCCTATCTAGTTTTTAAAATACCAGCATCAGCAATCTAGCAAGCAACGCTATGACGAGTTACCTATACATCAGAGTACAGGAGTTAAGCGTAGAGTGAATGGCATACCAGAAAAACATCAACCGCCTCTAATTCTACCCAAAGCAAAAAAGCAGCCTGCGCCTTCTCCACAGTTTTCGGCCGACCTGTGAGGCATTTGGCAGCAATAGCATCGCAAACTTCCTTTGCGTACCTTCAAAAACAGAAGCAAGCTAACCATTAACATGCAAACAACCACTCACTCTGCCCTTTCCTAGAGGAGGATTTAAACAGCACCATACCTTCCAACGTCTGAGTCGGCTGCCCGCAAAAACGCAATCAATGCATCGAGCGCTTTCTCTTGCACCGGAGCATTAGCATCCGCCACCGTCTTCCTAAACAAGTGACCTGCGAAACACAAAAAAAAAAAAAAATTCAGAAATCTAACCAAAAGTAAAGCAAGACAGAACCCTAGACATATCACATTCCCGACCCGGAATCCAAATTTGAAGCAGATCCGCAGCGAGATAGACCGCCCCAATCAGATCTGAGTCTCGAAATGAAAAACCCTAAAAACCAAAACCCGAAGTGAGAAACTCACCAAAATCGCGGAGGCGAGGGTCCTTAGGATCGGTAATGGAATCACAGACGGAAGCTAGGTCGACGTTTGCCTCGTTCCTAACCTTCCAATTCTTGTGCCCCAGCCGATCCTCCCATGGAAGTTTCTTCGCCTCCTTCAATAACTTCTCTTCCTCCGACATTTCTACAAATCAATCTCTCCGATGCTACCGATCTTATCGATCTATATACCAGCCTTCTTCGTGTGGTCTCCTCAGCTTTCTCTTTCTTTTCAAAAAAAATTCTTCGTGTTGTTAGTGCCGGCAAGAGAGAGAGAGAATGACAAAAGGAGAGTAGGGTGGAGCGTAATCAGAGAGAGTGGGGGAATTTTGGTTTCTACGTTTAAATCGGTGGTGTAATTTTTTCTTAAAATCCTTCACGCGCACCTATATTGCAAGTGAATCCACGCGCGATTATTTCAAATCTTCTAACGAGCGTTTTCTTTCTCTTTTCCACGTGGAGATACCGGCATGTTCAAACTATTTTAGGAAACAAACACAAAATTTCCCTATTACAGGCCCAATTAAAAAATTTAAAAATAATTACATTTATGCCCTAAAAATGTGCTTTAAATTTTAAAATTTCCTCTATTTTATGGTCCAAAAATAACCTTTAGTTTGTATTGTAATTATATGTAATGTCATTATTAATATGATTAAAATAATTAAAATTAAAAAGTCATTATCATCTTCAAAACCGTAATAACTATTCTAAGATAGTGATTTTTCAATCTGTTTGTTAATTACTTTTTTCTGTTATTATAGCATAGCCAATGTAGGGTAATATGTCAGATTGTTGCCGTTGATCATTTCCACGGTTGGTATTACTTGAGATATTCCACTTGCTCGACCAAAGTCATTCATTTGCCTCTTGACACTTTAGAACCAGAGCAGCGCAAATTCTTTGCACATGACTCGCAATATTATTTCAAGTGCAAAAAACCAGTCACTAACACATTTGCAAGGTAATATTAACTTAATTGTGGTGTTTAACTAATCGTACGATAGTACTTCCTCCTTTATTTTTTATGTTCTTAAATTCCCGTTCAATTGTGTACCTTTTGTAGCTCCAAATTACATGTTGTTGTGAGGGACAATACCTACTTCGCCAAGTTTGTTTTATTCAACACGGTTGCCACACAGTTGATTAACCAATCCGCTGAACATGTTTTGCAACATTCAACTAAGGTCTGCATCGTACCTCTTACCGTATCAAAAAAACCATGTCCTTATACTGTTGTTCAAATCTTTT
Organism: Euclidium syriacum; assembly: GCA_900116095.1. Lineage (NCBI taxonomy): Eukaryota > Viridiplantae > Streptophyta > Magnoliopsida > Brassicales > Brassicaceae > Euclidium > Euclidium syriacum. Next base: position 6,334,823 of record FPAK01000009.1, on the reverse strand, counting down.
TTTTCTTTTTCTTTCTTAACAGTCCAAGGTGGCTTTACCAACACCTCTTATGAATCTGATCGGGAAACAATTTCATTGTATTATTGCGATTGGGAATGAACATATTGCTTTCAACTATGATCTTTACACAGTTAAGCATATTGTTACATGTGTTAGAGGACTAGACTTTACCAACGTCGTGTGGAATTCAACTGTGTCCGGAATAAAACATGTCCGATATAATATCGTTGAAGAAGAAGCTCCAATTGACGAGAACGTTCCTAAAAAATACGTACGTATCACATATGACGAGTGTGGGATTAAGAAGAATGACGAGAAGAAAGGCGAGCAGACTGACCAAAAGACTAGCGAGGAGAATGACGAGAAGAATGATTAGATTTCGATTATGTCATTTTACATTTTTAGCCGGATTGTTTTTCTTTTAGTGTTTTGCACTTATTTTTGGTTTTGGTATTTTTGTTTCAGTCCATTGACATTTGTTTCATTCCCTAATTTTTAATAAAATTATTATCCGGTTTCATTTAAGATATCACGTGCTTTGTTACACTTTGATCAGTTCTACAAAAATAGAGTATATGGTTTCATTACTAATAAGTAAGTTGATATACGATCCAAATGAACGCTAACTCTGTTTAAATCGTTCTTGATTATCGTTAGATTCATATCGTACTTGTTAAAATTTGATTTAGAAAAGAACACACTATTTACAAGCATGACATTTACAAAGTCTCCCATATTGTAACTAAAACGGATCGGATCCGTTGAATGGAAAGACTACATCTCTGATAAGGTTATCATTTTCTGGTTCATTATCTATAATATATTCAGTTTACAATATCATTCATTTTTTTTATATAAAGTCAATTTAATGGTAATCGACTCCCATATATTCACATTGTTATATTGCTTACACAATATTCCCCATAATAATCGTTATTGATTACGATTAAATGGACACATTTATGTTTGTTTTCCTTTTTTTTTCTCTACACATATTTTACCATAATTCCACTTTTTTATATATTATCTTTTCCATAGAGATATATACAATTACTATATTTTTTTCTTCTTGAATAAACAAATTTTTTTTCCTATCATGCAAGATTTGAGGTTATCGTTTCTCATTTCTAAATATTCTATACATCCACGAAATAGCGGCAATGTGAAAAAAATTTGTTTGCTTAGTTTCCGCTTCTTTTTTTGTAACCCTAATTGATTCATAGATTCTTAGTGTTATATATATACGACTCAGTACGGCCATTGTTTTTCACGCTTTCACCACCGCTTCTATACTCTTCTTAGAAATTCGATTGCTTCGCATTCATGGCTTCTGTCACCGCCGTTGCTCAGCTTAAACCTTACCGATCCATGTGGCGTATTAAGGTCAAGATAATTCGCCTGTGGAAACAACACTCTAATGCTTTTGGTGAAAGTATTGAGATGATTTTCATTGACGAGCAGGGTTGTCTATATCTCCTCACTATCAGTTTTCAACCATATCATCCAGTGTGGATTGGTTTTTTTTTCCCGTTGCTAATATACTCACCTTTACAATGGATAGGGTGGAAAGATTCATGCAACGATCAAGAAATCTGAGATCAAACGGTTTGGAAAACAAGTTGTTGAAGGCGCGGCCCCAATGATAACTAATGTGTCAGTCTCTCACACCACCGGCTCTTACAGAACCTGTCCTCATGTGTACAAGATCAAGTTTCTCCCTACAACTGTTGTTCGCGAATGTCCACCACTTCCAGCTAATGTTAATGGTTTTAGCTTTGCTAATTTCATTGATATCATAGAAGGAAAAATGAACCCATATTTTCTAATAGGTTAGTTTCTAAATACTAAATTTGTAGATCTATATAATCCAAGGTTTTTAATATTTAGATCTATTTTTTCAGATATTGTTGGACAGGTTATTAACATCGGAGCAGTTGAAACCATAAGTGTTCACAACAAAGACACTAAGAAAATTGTTATCGAGCTCCGTGATTCCGAGTAAGTGGACTTTTCTCGTTTTCTATACATATTTATTGTAACTTTTACTTAGTATAAGTTTGTTAACTAATCTTTTGATTTTTATTTCAGTGATAACCGTATCAGTTGTTCTCTTTGGGGTGAATACGCTGCTGAGGTTGCCAAATACGTCGAGTACCCAACCAAAGTGCCTCTCATCTGCCTCTTACGATGTGCCAAAATCAGAGTTTGGAGAGGTACGCACGCTAACACTATTCATAGCATTTATGTTTAAATAATCAATATAACATTAAACTAATGTTCAGTCACCGTACACTACATTTAGTTGAAGAATTGTAGATATATACAGTGTCTCCAATGCCTATAGCTGTTCTCAACTTTTGATGAAATCAGATTTCCCTGAAGCTAATGCCTTCCTTGCAACGTAAGATTTCGATTTCGACATAAAATACTTTTTTTTGTTTGGTGGTAATCTATGCAAATCACGTCGATTTATCAATTTCCTCTATGTTGACAGTCTTCCTGCGGATGGTCTTGAATTTCAGATGATTGAAACTAAGCAGATTGTTCCCATTGGAACTCGAGGGAAAATAGATACATTTTTCACAACTCCACTGACAACTATCCAATAGATTCATAAGAGGTTAATAGTCCATAAAGTTTTTGATTTATTTTCTCCCTTTCTATATGCTAAATCTTTTTTTTTTCCAAGGTTGACACCTTCGTCGTGTTTGCTACCATTATTGCAATCGATAAAGAAATGGGTTGGTATTACTTAAGCTGCAAGGCATGCACTAAAAAAGTGTTAGCTGTTTCCGTGGATGATAAAGATGAAAAAAATGATGATGCCATTTTGCCTATGCATATTTCTGTGCTAAATGCAAGCGCAATGTGTCATCAATTGTGTCAAGGTTAGTGGACTCCTAACTTTTATTTAAATGGTTCTAATTTCAAACATATCTGACTTATGACATTGTTTTATTTCAGGTTCAAGCTTCATCTGATTGTTGTTGATACGTCTGGACAGACAAAATTAATGCTGTTTGAAAGTCTTGCTGCCCAAATCGTCAACCAATTGGCCTCTCAACTTGCTGACGGCTTTGATGAGGTGCTAAATTTTTATTTTTTTAGACTATATTTCTAATCTACTACGTACATACGAATTGAGTTCTATATTTATGATATCAAGTATAATAGCATTACGATATGGTTTGTCTTACACGGTTTACAGATTGATGATCCGGAGAAAATTCCGCTTGCACTAACCAATTTGCAAGGAAAATCGTATTTGTTCAAAATTGGAGTCGAGAAAAAACACACTTTTTACAAGCATGACACTTACAAAATCTCTCATATTGTATCTGAAACAGATCGGATCCGAGAATTCAAAGACTAGATCTCTGATGAGGTTAGTATTGTGCTCTTTATTCTATGCTTTAATATTCTGTTCACAATACCATTCCCTTCATTATATTAACCATATTCAAACCAAATTGCAGGCGATGGTGGATGGTACTGTCGCTTTAGAATCAAAAGAAAACAAAGTATTTTTCCTTGCTAATTATTTGGAATCCTTACCAAAACGTTATATCAATAATTTGACATTTAGTTTTTCTTTTCTATTTGCAGACTCCATTTTTTCTATGCGATTCTGCTACCAACATCTGCCAGACTCCGATGAAGAAACAGAGGATATCGAGACTTTCAACTGCTGATGGAGACCTTCTCCTCGAAAACTCCGCAATCAATGAAATCACTCAAGGCGGTGAGAACAAGGCTTCTATTGTCAAGATCAAACAGGAGAAGTTAGCAAAGGAGTGATTCATATTTACCATTCTCATCCACTTCGTTTATTTTAAGAATGTCCAATGGCTTTGTTTTGGACCATTTATTGGCTTTTGTTCCGACTTTACTATTTTCCAGGGTTTATTAAGTGTTTTTTTTTAGTTTTAATATGTTGTTTTGTTGTTTTGTATTTTCAATTTGGATGAGAATTAATGAAGAGCTTTTTAATATCGTCGTCTTGATTTGCTATAGTTTTTCACAACAACTGCAATATATAGCAAACAAATAAATTAGCCGCAGTTATATTAAAAATTATAAGCATATTGCAACCGTATCTTTATAGATACAAATTCTTTACAGAAAAATACGAGTCCTGACCACAAGAAAATTGAATATAAATTATAAATATCCTTGATACAAAGTCTTAGGTATTTAGAAAGCATAGATTGGTGATGAATATAAATCATAAATATCTTCAATACAAGTATTGCAACATTATCAATTATAAAAAACCTTGGAGCTAAGTATTGAAACATTGTATTTATAGATACAAATTATTTATTGAAAAATACAAACTATACGACCTCCGTCCTTAGTTTTTACTACAATAGTTTTGTTTGCACCAGAGATTCAAGCTATATTTGTCTTTTTTTTCCGCTCATTTATTAGTTGTAAAATTTACTCCCGCCATTAGGTTTAATTATTATTTACTTCCTCATACTTTATAAAAAGTGTTCTCTTCGCCCTAAAACCATAACCCTAATTATTTATCATCTCTCAACAACATAAAGTCTCATACTCCGATCTTAATTTTGACGGCGTTTATTTTCATTACAAGAAAAACATAAGATTTATATATCTTTTCCCTCTATTTGTCTTTGTCTTTTTCTAGGTATACACCCATATTTTTCTTGATCGAAGCTCATTGTTATCTACCATATATTTTACTCGACCATGTGAACCTTACCCGGAAACATAGTTCTTCTTCTTTTTATGTCAGCAGATATGAAAAAACAAAAGGATAGAACTGATCAAAAGAGTACGGATTTGCATCTTGTTTCCAGAAGACAACCGCCACTTCCTCTTGCATGTGATAAGTTCTAAATAACCTCTTCTTTTATATTATTTTCCTTTATTCCTGTAACGTATGCTACTTTTAGCTCTATTGTTTGAAACGTAGCAAATCCGACGGAGCAACTTTCTCATCGGAGATCATCACATCATGCTCTTCCAAATCGCAATTCATGTTCAAATTTACCATATTTGTTTGTCCAAATTAATTGTTCCACGTTTCTCTAAGTCCAAATGAACTATTAGTTTAAAGCGATTAATTTTAACCTTTTCGTCAACTGTAATTTAATTAATGTGTGGAAACCGAATATTTCTCAGCTCACCGTTTAACGAGTGCTCCTACGATGCCACAACAACTGAAAAGAAAGAAGGATATAACTGATCAAAAGAGTACGGATTTGCATCATTTTTCCAAAAGACGTCACTCTCTTCCTCTTGCATGTGATAAGTTCTACAAACCTCTCTTTTTTTCTCCTTTCATTCTGTTAACGAATTCTATTATTAACTCAATCGTTTAAAACGTAGCAAACGAGACAGATCCTTTTTGTCACGGGAGATCATCACCTCATGTTATTACAAATCGCCCAAAGAACAATTCAGGTTCGACTTCACCAGATTTGTTTGTCCAAATTAATTAGTTTACGTCTGTCGATTAAGTTAACCGTTTCGTCAACTGTAATGTTCTTAATGTGTGGCAACTGAATATTTTTAGGTCACCGTTTAACGAGTGTTCATACGACGCCACAACAAACTGTTCCACTCACTCACATATTTAAGCGCTTGTGTGATAGCCATGAAATCAGATCTCAGTCCTCATTCTCGCAACGAAATGTACCTGATAGACAACCAGCTAATAAAGTTGCGAAGACAGATAACCGGTATTCAAATGTAGATGTCGATACTCGACCCATTGTGTCTTATAGTTCTATCGACAAATCTGAAGGTGCTTGCTTGGCACTTTACATAGTCCGCAATGAATACTTAATTTCATTTATTTACTTTTTTATTTGCACTAGATAGCGACCAAATATCTAGATGTCACAGTGAGGCATCAACGCTAAGTTATTCATCCACTGATGAAAATGATGGTACGAATGATCCGAAAGAGGTTCGATTTAAAATGGATTTTCTTTCCACACTAGAGAGTGCACTTAAAGAAAAGTTTTCCCAAGATCAAATTACTTGAATGGAAAAGCACCACCAACAAAATCTACACGTATGTTATTTTCTTTGTTCATTTGATTTTTTTATTTCAATATTTATGCTTATTTATATTATTTTCACGTATGTTAATATGCTCATTAAACACCTCTTTTAGTGTTGCCCTGTTTTCATAAACACATGCTTCTGCACTCTTTTAGATTTGCCCACTTTTAACTTTGCCCTGTTTTAGCTGTACTTAAGTTTTTTTTTCTATGATTAATGAAGTTAAATTATATCCAAAAAGAACAAACACCTGTTATTTTTTTTTATAGCTTCCCGTAATCGCAGACGAACCGCAACCGATGCTGCAACTGAATTTCCAAGTAAGTTCTTTGATTCGAAAAATATGGACCAATTTTTATAGTTGGTATACCCGTAGATATGTTACTTGAAGGAAATATTAATACAAAAAAAAAAAAAATTCCATTTGTAGGTTATCTTGATCATGGCGATGCTACTTATGAATGCTCTCATTGTGGAGCTATGTTATGGTACGGCGAGCGAATAAGTAGAAACAAAAAGGATAGAGTGCCAAAATTTTCCGTTTGTTGTATGCAAGGTAGTGTTAAACTACCGCTGTTGAAACAACCACTATCAGAACTCCTTGAGTTGTTTACTTCTAATGATGATCGGGGAAGACACTTTCGTGAAAATTTGCGGCCTCTAAATATGGTTTTTTCATTTACATCTCTTGGTGGCAAGATTGACGACACTGTCAACCAGAGACGTGGTCCAAATTTTTTTAAGTTATACGGTGAAAACTACCATTCAATAGGTAGTTTGAAACCACCACCTCAAGCTAAACCCAAATTTTTCCAGCTTTATATATTCGATACAAAAAACGAAGTTGCTAACCGGAAGGCTGCACTTAGGTAATTTGATATTCGGTATCAACACATTTTCTATATTAGAGATACTTACCTTTGTTTTTTCATAATAATTTTCAAAATCTTGATTTTATATTTTTTCTTCCATCGTTTGCAGTGGTTCGAAGCGCTCGCGCGGTCCATCGAAGTTGCGTGAAGATGTTATTGAAATTCTAATGAAGATGTTGAATGAGCATAATCCACACGTTAGAGATCGATTCAACATGGATTTAGAGGCAGACATGCGTTTCGTATTGGTTAGCAAGCGTGGTACAGATGGAAGAACGCATAACATTCCTACGGCATCATAAGTCGCAGATTTGATCCCCAACGATTTCTTTATTAGCATGGATAAGAGAGGTATATTTCTTGAAACCACATCTGGTAAACTTAAGAGGATTAATGAGTTGTTTCCTAGCTATCTATCTTTACAATATCCTCTTATTTTTCCTTGTGGTGAAGATGGGGTCCGTTTGGGTATCGAAAAAAGTTTCAATGGGAAGTTGGGCAGGAAGCAAAAGTATATTAGTCTGCGGCAATGGTTTGGGTACCGCATACAAGAAAGGAAAAACGACTCTCTTATCCTTCTATCATCAAGGAGATTGTTTCAGCAATTTCTGGTTGACGGGTATACAATGGGCGAGTCTAACAATTTGCGGTATATTCGTAAGAATCAGAAGAAGCTACAAACGGAAAATTTGCAAAACATTAAAGATGCTGCAACTGAGGGTAACACTGATCTAACCAATCAAGGTCAGCGGTTTTTTATTCCCTCTTCTTCTGTTGGTGGAGCAAGGTATATGACGGAAATTTACCTTGATGCTATGGAGACGTGCAAGTATTTTGGTTATCCGAACCTATTCATCACATTCACGTGTAATCCGAAATGGCCCGAAATCAAGAGACTTCTCACAAGATGGAAATTGAATTCAGACGATAGGCCCGAAGTATTATGCAAAGTTTTCAAAATGAAACTGGACGAACTCATGGACGATTTGACTAAGAATCATATGCTTGGAAAAGTTGTATCTGGTACGTTTTTAAAACATTATTGTTTAGCAACTTATATATACTTTATATACTCTATATTTCATCGAAATTTATGAGTTCAATTTTTTTTTTAGCTATGTATACAATTGAATTTTAGAAACGCGGTTTGCCTCATGCTCACATACTATTATTCTTGAGTTCATCTTCCAAGCTACCTACTGCTGATGATATTGACAAGATGATTAGTGCTGAAATTCCTGATAAAGAAGCTGACTATGAGCTCTATAGTGCTGTAACGGAAATAATGATTCATGGTCCATGCGGTGGAGCAAATCCGAAATCTCCATATATGGTTGATGGAAAGTGTTCGAAGTTCTTTCCTAAAAAATTTAATGACACCACCACAGTTGATGAGGATGGATATCCAGTTTATAGAAGACGTGAAAATGGTGCTACTGTGGAAAAAAATGGCGTCCTTTGTCATAATGAATTTGTGGTTTCGTATAACAAAGATTTGCTCAAACGATATCGGGCTCATATTAATGTTGAGTGGTGTAATCAAGTACGATCAATAAAATATTTATTCAAGTATATTCATAAAGGTCGTGATTTGATTACTATTGGGCTTAAAAACGATGACGAGGAAGTTGTAGACGAGATTCAAAACTTCGTTGATTGTAGATATGTGCAAATATAGCATCTATTTAGATATATTACTTTTATGTAATACAGTATGCCATTATATTATGTTTTAATTTGTATTATGTATTATACACTTTTTTTCCACGTTTAAGTATATATGATCAGGTCTTTAAAAAAAAAGAAAAATTATATATATATATATAGGATCAAGAACTATATATCATTATTTTTTTATTGAAGAAGACTATACCTTTCTAAAGCGTTTCATGTTGCAATATACTTGAAGCAGCACTAATACTGGATCATTCATATGGCTATTGTGAGACCGATGTCTTGAATATAAAATGTTACTCTTATTTTTTCCACCAATGGTTCTCTTTCTGTTACCTACGATGCCGTTACATCTGATTTGATACTCTATACATTTTTTCCTTCCACCTCGATATTATTGTCATTTATTCTTCATTATTTTAAAATTTATCTTTTCCAAATATGTTTCTTCATGTGAAACTGCTTGGCGGATTTTGGCGTATCCAATTCACTACCATTCCACCCCCGTTGAGAAACTTCCATTTCACCTTCCAGATCAACAAATGGTAGTTTACGACGAAGATGATCCATATGAAGATATAGTCAATAAAGCTGCTACTGGTACAACGAAATTCTTGGGTTGGATGGACTATAACAAGTATTCGAGTATTGGTAGTGATTTGACTTACGGACAATTTCCAAATAACTTTTGTTCGTATGGAAAAGACAAATTATGGTCGTGGAGGAAAAAAGGATTCTCAATTGGTCGGATAGCCCGTGCTTTTCCTAAAGAACAAGAGAAGTATTATCTTAGACTTCTTCTCACCACATATCCATGAGCTACATGTTTTGAAGATAAACGAACAGTTGATGATATTTTATATCCAACATTCAAAGAGGCATGTTATGCGAAGGGTTTTCTTGAGGATGATACATAATATATAGCTGCAATCGAAGAAGCAAGTTTTCTCGATCCGGGGTATGCTGTTCGCAGTTGCATTAATGTCTGACAGTTTATGTTCTCCAGAGGTCGTTTGAGAAAAAACTTGGAAGCTTTTAAGTGGCGATATTCTTACAAAAAAAAAAAAAAGCATTCGGCAATCCAGGTTAGTTACCCGTTATACTTAACTATACTATATATTTATCTAAATTTTTACATGTATCGATCTTTATTTTTCTTAAGTTAGATAATAAAAATTAATATATCTATTACATCTCTAATCGAAGCTCATCGTTATCTACTAACTATTGTTTTATTATTGTTGCAATTACTGAAAATAGTCATACTTAAACTTTATGATCGAAATAATTATTTTAAATTCAAATTATATGGTTCATAGTTTTTATATTCATTCAGATTTTTTGTTTATCGATATTTTGTACTTAACTGAATTCTTTGAATTTTTCAAGGTCTACGACTAGACGACGAACAAATTAAGAATTTCGTTTTGCAAGAAATTGATGTTATCCTAAGCAGCAATGGTAGTTCTCTTTCTCAGTATACATCAATGCCGCAACCCCCCCCCCCCCCACATATGCTAATGATTCCCCAATCAACCGGCTGATTTTTCAAGAACTTAATTATAATCGAGCTGATCTGAAAAGTGACCATGATAAATGGGTTAGACAACTCACAGCGGAACAAAAAGACGTCTATCAGAAGATTACATATGCAGTTCTAAACGAGATTGGTGGTGTCTTTTTCGTTTATGGTTTTGGAGGAATTAGTAAAACATTTCTTTGGAAGGTTTTATCAGCTGCTATTCGATAGAGAGAAAAAATTGTTCTAAATGTTGCGTCAAGCAGGATTGCTGCTCTTTTGTTACCAGGAGGAAGAACAACCCACTCGCAATTTGGTATCCCTTTAAATCCAAACGACTTTTCGACATGTAAAATGTCACGTAGTTCTGATCTTGGAAATTTAGTGGAAAGGGCATCTTTAATCATCTGGGATGAAGCTCCTATGATGAGCAAGTATTGTTTTGAATCATTAGACAGGAGTTTGCGTGATATTATAAAAGGCTTAACAGATAAGCCTTTTGGTGGCAAAGTAGTTGTTTTCGGTGGAGATTTTCGACAGATTCTACCTGTAATTAAAGGGGCTGGCAGACAAGAGACAGTTATAGCAGCATTGAATGCATCTGATCTTTGGGATCATGTGACAGTTTTACCTCTCACAAAGAACATGCGTCTTTTTGCTTCGGAAGATCCAGCAGTTGCATAGGAAATACAAGAATTCTCTGATTTCGTTCTAGCCGTAGGTGATGGGATGATCAATAGTCCTAATAATGGAGAAGCTATGATAGATATTCCAGATGAATTTCTTATAGTTTATCAATTTAACGATCCAATCGAGTCCATATGCGTGGAGATTTATGGAAATTCTACTGCTGCGTTCAAACGGCCTGGTTTTTTTCAAGAGCGTGCTATTTTATGCCCAACAAACGAAGATGTTGACATGATTAACATTCACATGTTATCAAAACTAGCGAGTACGTAAAAATTTTAATACTATAATTTCATATCAATTTCTAACTTAAATCCATTCACTTAAACAAATTTTTTTTTCATTTACAGCTACTGAGAAGACCTATCTTAGTTGTGATACCATAGATCCTACAGATACGAGTCCAAGGAATGCCGAGCTATTTTCACCTGAGTTTTTAAATACTGTTAAAATGGGTGGTCTTCCTAACCATGTTTTGCGGCTTAAAATCGGTGCACCTGTTATGTTGTTGCGGAATACCGATCCACAAGATGGTATGTGCAACGACACAAGATTAAGAGTTATACATCTTGCTGACCATGTTGTGCAAGCTGTTATCCTCACAGGAAATAAGATCGGCCAGTAAGTGTTCATTACCCGTATGACGATTTCACTCACTGACGCTTCGCTTCCATTTCGAATGAGACGAAAACAGTTTCCATTATATGTTGCATTTGCGATGACAATCAACAAAAGTTAAGGACAAACATTGGACAAGGTTGGGATCTTTTTACCTTGGCCTTTATTTTCGCATGGTCAGTTCACATCAAAAACTGGATTGAAAATTCTTATCACGGATAAAGAAGGACACCCACAAACAAAGACAACGAATGTTGTGTTCAAGGAAGTGTTTATCAACTTCAAATAGTGATTTTTTTTATTTTTCTATTTGACTACTACTTTTTTCGGGTTCACTATTTGTTGAACTATCTACTGCATCGATTATAGAAACTTTGATTAATAAAGTATTCTGCATTTGATGATTTTTTGGCTTTTATTCTTTGGTTGTTTGAGAATTATTATTTTTCTTTAACTAACTAACTACTGCATCAAAGTTTTAGTGAACGTATAAACGATTGATGTTATTACAAATCCAACATATATTCATTTCACTATTTTTTAGACTATTTGTTATATTACTTTTTTTTTTTTCATTATATTAGAGATTAAAGTGTTTCTTATATTAATTTATAAAAAGTTTGCTTCTTTTTTTTTCTTTTAAATTGGAATTTTGAAATAAAATATATATTACATTCTAATATCGAAATACGAGTATTTAAATGTCAATTATATATTAAATTTGATTATCCGTTTATCTATCCATAACCAGTTCTTCATGTTTTATAACCGGTTTACTATTCTATGTTTAGTGTCCGATTTTCTTACCACTTTACGGATCTAAATCAATTCATTTTTGCTTACTAACTACGAATCGGTTAGCATACCAGATTTAATTTTGTCCGGTACAACCGGTCGGTCCGTTTAGATTTTTAAACCGTTAAAATACACACTTAATGCCCCACAAAAACGATAATACCCCATACGGTATGTTCCGTATAGTTCATAAAAATATATATCATTTTATTCTCAATACTATTATTTCACTATCCTTCATTACATATACTCAGTCCGCGCACAGTGCGGATCCGTATCTAGTTTATGTATAAATAACATTAATACACAAAAGAACAATAATATATCACTTTTCCTTTCGACATTTAAACTAGATTATTGGATTTTATTAATTTGGGATATAAGATCGGGAAACTACAAAAACGGATACAAAAATTAAGTAGAAATGAATCAATACAAAACAATCTAAATAAATGATATCAAATTGTAGAGTCATTCGTAAGTTGACGCGACTATCTTTTAAATCTTATGATTAAATTCAATCGTACAATCTACTAAAGACATAAGGCAGAGAGCCCCGACATTACCATGACAACTCATTGAGCCATGGGGCAACTATTTGCACCTACTAATCCGTAGAGAACTATACATCATCAGACTTTTCAATGAAACCTCCCATAATCTGCACCAAACCTAAACATCTTCTTGTGGTAGCTACAAGAGCATAAAATCACTTTGGAAATGAAGCTCAAGTTGCATTGTCTCAAAGATTACGGGTTTTATAACAATCGACACTAGGCTATGAACCCCATAGACAGTGCCAAAGCACTAACACATCAAGACTTTTGTCTAAGCGGCATCTCGTTAGCAAGTCTAACTGTCCCCATCCTAATTCGGAATAAAAATCCAATTTTCAACTGCATCAAAGACAATCAACATTCATCAAAAAACGATGGAGTACTCAAGATGGGGTACGAAATAATAAATTTCTCCCAACTTATGATTATTCTCAATTCATGCTAGGCCGTTGAACGATGATGGAACGCAAACCAATCAAGTTATAACAAACAAAACAAGTAAGTACCATAAGGAACATATCGGATAAAAAGAGAATTTGTCATACCGAGTCGTTGCTACACCGCTTTACTCCAAGTCAATTCACGGATTCGTCTCTCGAAAGACTAAGTCCCCCCCCCCAACCTTCTCTATGATCTTCTTGTACACAAGAAATCCATATAGGGCTAAAAAGTTAAATCTTTACCGTTATGACACGATAGAGAGTCACCAAATACCTATTTAAGAGTTCCTCCTTCAGAACGTTATCGAGCAATCTGAACAAGGTTGTCACTGGATTTTAAGACCACTCAGCAATATCGCCGAAACTCAAAAAAGTTAAACACTACCACCGTTTTTAGCGGCAAAAACACATGAGAGGATACCGTAGTGAATGAAACGAAACAGTGGAGGGGTGAGCCGGCGAGACGTAAAACAATGCATGAGAAGGAAAATGCGGCACAAATAGTTAATCGTGACTCATGAGATTCGTAAACGAGACCGACTAGAATTTTTATTTTCACTTCATCAGAACCCTAGACTGCCAAATCTAGCCAGCATATGCTCGTTGTGACCAAGCCGACAATCCTCAAACGGCGATAACTCTGTTGATTTGAGGTGAACCGGAGGAGCGCAAGGCTTTCCTTCCGGCCAAAGAGCTTACGAAACTCCAAATACAAGTCCCAAACTTCACCTTGCACCCATGCTTTGACCTCTATTATTAAAAATACCGAACTAACGAAGCTAGGGGCCGAATCTGACGCTGAAAGGAGCCGATGTGTGCGGGCTAAGCTTCAGATTTGAGTTTTGTTAGGTTGAGCGGTGGAGTTTTGAAAGAACACTAGAGTTTTACTTTTTAACCCAAAACAGATTATTGGGTTATTTTTTAATAGATTTTGATTGATCTAAAAGTTTAAACAAAATTATTTGTTATTGCATCATCAAATTTACAATCATTTTCAAATGATCACATTTGTAACAAATGATCACATTTGTAAATTCAAACTAAAAGTTAAGCAATTGGTTTCGCAATAAGAACCTTAAGCTAGGTGACTATGAAGGTAGATGAATTCTCAATGACACATTGTTCAAGAAAGAAAGGACCACTCGCAAGAAACAAGGTTTAAGGAACAAGGAGAAAGATGGGCATGATTCGGAGTAGTTTTCACCCTAGGTTACTGCAAGTGAACAGTTATGCAATCGTAGTACTTGAGATTTCATTCCCATTAAAACTCGATTAAATGCACAATGATTCTATTGGTCTGGACCAAACTAAGAAGAAATGAATTATCTCTTTTAAATTCAAATAAATAAAAGACATAAATCTAAATGATGAATTTGTTGTATTTAATTAACTAAAAACGTTAAAGCTAATATACTACTTTTACATGTAGTGATCTTTTTCATTAAGAACTAGGAAGCTTTGGTAAACCGTAAAAAAAAAAAAGAATAATTTAAGGACATGCAATACCAAGGCTCGAAGTTTTGGGCATAGATGGGCTTAATATCGATCGATACTAGGTCGATATCCCGCGATGGTCGATGTCGCGGATCAATGTGAGAGGAAACTTGGGGAACACGCTTATATTGATCGATTGAGTGAGCCGATACAAAGAAACTTGGTGATCATGTTTATATCGACCGATACTTCGCACCAACACCAGGGAAGATAATTTTGAGAGCCTGCAAGTTAATCGAGTATCGACCATATGTATGTTGATACAAATCCCCTAAAAACAAACTTTTACACTTTTTCCCTTAATGAACTTATCTAAGAAATAGACCACATGGGTCACGATCAAAACTCATGTTTTGTTATATTTTGGGTTAGGTAGGCCTTGTTTAGGTCTTCTAAGAAGACATTAGAAGAAACATTGCCTTATTCTTATCTTCTTAATCTCATCTTTATTTTATGTTTCTTATATTATTTTTCTTTTTTTCTTCTCATTTTGATTTCATGGCCATTAGTGAGTAAACTTCTTTGACTATGAGTCATTGAGATTTGGGGAAAGTAATGAATTATGAAATGTTTGTTTGTCATGTTTAGGGTTGATATATATATATATATATATATATAATGAAATACCCAACCATTTCAATCTAGCTAAAACATCTCTTAAGGAGCTTGATGTCGGTTCCTTGCTTTTTCCCCAAAGAAGTGTTGTGTGGCAACCCAGTAGCATCTCGCATAGCGAGTATTAAGGATATATAACTACCTAATCAAAGGATTACCACATAAGAGCATGTTTAGTAGAAAAAAAGCCCCAAACTAAAACTACAAATAAATCAAGTTAAACTGTAGTGATTCAAAATAGGGCGCAAATGGATATGATCGATTTTATAAACCTCACATGTTATTGGTCATGGGAAAACCAATGAACAAGATCGAGACAAATTGATGATAAATGCTACATTCAAAAACCAAACATTAGCCATATGATTAACATTGAACTCCCTTCATTTGTTTACCTTAGAATGTAGAAGTCTCAATTCAAGCTAAAAATTCAACCACAAACCGGTGCCACGAAAACCACACACCAACACCACTAAGACCAGCAAAAGAACCGGTTCAGACCGAGAATCCATGGCCAAAGAAGAGGGATACAAAACCTGAGTTACAAGATCCGGTAATCGCGGGAATCAAATTAAGTTTTAGTACCGCAATAGGCAAGTTTTTCCGGTGAATTGAGAGCTCTAAAGTCCTCTGTTGGAGGATTCGTTGTTACCTTTACAACCATCACTGTAACACCCATAAACTGTTTTAGGCTTAAGTCAGCCGACCGATCAACAATCAAACAAGAACATGATTGATCGGTCAACTCAAAACCGAACCCGAAGATGTTACAATGCAGGTCAAGTCAAACCTACCTAAGTTACATAACGTGATTTCATAGCTAAGGTTAGTCCAACCATGGCCGCAAACTATTAAACCGTGGCCTAAGGCTTTTCAACCCGTTCCAAGATCTAACGTTATGTTAGCCGGACAAGCTAATAACAGTAACAACACGCCATTTAATAAAACATAGTTTATTACATACTTATATAAATTATTCAGGTTTACAAACACAAGATACGATAAGTAAGACCATGGTCACAGCGGAAACAAAAGATTACATACTTATATCTTGAAAAGTTGTTCTTTGCAAAAGATGAAATCTACACCGGCTCCCTAACGTTCCGTCTTGCTATAGGTTACCTAGTCTTACTGGTTACCTGCAACAAATAGACAGGGGTAAGTGAACTAATTTCACTCAGTGAGTCAGGATTCCCTATCTAGCATGCACAATTTCCCGTCAACCCAACCCGAACCCCAAGCATAAACAAGGACGTGAAGCTCAACAAACAAATAACCAAAGCACAACATTACATATGCATCATAACACGATAATCCTTTGAAAAGTAATACTGACATCACAAGGCAGTCTACACATTCATCTCAACGAATAAACATCAAAATTGCAATGAGATGAAAAGTATTGCAATAACATAACTATAAAGACGTCACAAGCGAATTTCAACCACATATATTCGTTCTAGGGACCCCTAGACTGGACGCGATTACACATACCCCCACGTAGGACACTGGTAACATTCAAACCCAAAGCCACAAAGGCCTATGAGATGAAACTCTAAACCAAACATGGCCTCGCTGTGCGAAACACCATGAAACGGCTTCGCTGAGCGAAACACCATGTAACACCTGGTCAAAGGGATCAATCAATGACCAGGACCTCCATAAGTGGTAAACTACCGACAAGTGGGATCTTTGGATATGTCCTAACCGTCCCTAATAAAAGATTAATCCGACCTCTGCCGAGATCTCTACACAAGTAACCCGATCTGAAATCAAGGTTCTCACCCCACAATAACAATATAAACATTGCTATTTAACATATTAGAAAACTAATATTTTCTAATCAATCATAATCACGCAAGTACGATTACTTAAGTATCAAACCGACAACTAGACCGGTTCAGCCTTCAAGGCTCGAAAACCGTCTAGTCTAAATGTCGGGAATCTGCACGACACATAAGTCAACATACAATAATCGTAACTCACAGTGATTATCCCGAACACGGTTTGACCTTCGAACTCCGGATGCTTGACCAAACCCTCACTTCTACTCTAAGCCGTCTTCTTTTAGTTATGCCTGATAGCTAACTCGAGAATAATCTTAACTTCTCATAACCGAACCAACTTATTTTTCTCTTTTCTTTCTTCCTTTTCCTTTCCTCTTTTCTTTCTTTATTTTTCTCTCCTTTTCTCGTTGAGAATTGCTGAGAAATGAAAATGATCCCTTCCCCTTTTATAGGAAAATAGGAATACAAAAAGCCACACTTCTCTTTTCGTTTCATATAGCCACGTCAATTTTGATCCTTGGTGAGAAAGTTTCCTCAACCTCCTTTCTCCAAATTTAACACGTGGCCATGACAAGGTATGGCTGTTTATGAATCACTCTTCTTCCTCTTCTCCTTTAGACACGTAAGAAACAGCGAGGTACACCACATTTTTCTTCCTTTTGACCATGATTCTATCTCTTCATTCACATACTTAATTTCTTTGTCACCAACCAATCTCCTTGTGCCACCTCATTCCTCAAGGTACAAATTCTACGAATCCATCTTCCCCTCCTCTTATTTAGTGAATCAAATATTCGTTCTCCATTTGGCCACATCACCTTTTCATATTAAAAAGAAGAAAAGCTTATGATCTTAATTTATTTTCCACTAAGCCCTTGATTTTCTTTTTAACCACCATTTAATTATAGAAAGGAATTTATTAGTTTCCTTTCGACCAATGACATCCCACCAAGTCGCCGAGTTTCGGCTAAATTTTGACCAATTCCGTTTTCGTAAGCACTATTTCGATCTCCATTTTGAGCTTGTAATTTAGCTTCAGAAAGAGTTAATTTCGGGAAATAAATAACGATCTCGTAATAAATTCTCAAAATCAATTCTCCGAATTATTTATTTAAAATAATTCTTTTCCATAACTTAAAATATTATTATTTCAAAATAATATTTTATATCACCTGAAGACGGGGTATAACATTTTTTCCTCTTATTAAAATTCGTCCCTCAATTTCCTAGGATTCAGATGCTTCCCCTTCTTCCATTACTACATCTTCATGGTAGTACTCTGGATACGAAGCTTTAAATTTTGACTCATCCTCCCAGGTTACGACTACGCGGTTCCGGTTACCCCAGAAAATTTGGACCTGAAGAATTTCTCGGTTCTCTACCTTCCGAATCCGACGCTCGTCTATTCGGATTGGTCCTTCTGGATAAGTGAGGTTTGTTCGCAGGTCTTCGATTTGCTATGTCTCAAATGCATTGTTATCATGAACATGCTTCCGAAGCATTGACACGTGAAATACTGGCTGTATCCGCATATCTTCAGGTAGGTCTAGACGATATGCTACATCTTCGACTCGTTTTATAATCTTGTAAGGTCCAATGAATCTTACGGCTAGCTTCCCGACCTTTCCAAACCGGTATTTTCCCTTCTGAGGTGATACTTTCAGATTAACCCAATCACCAATGTTAAACACCACTTCACGCCTCGATTGATCGGCATACTTCTTATGTCGATCCTGGGCTTTTTTCATGTTTTCTCGAAACATCTCAAGTTTGCTCATGGTTTCCTCAAAAATTGCTGGTCCAAACATTTGACAATCTCCAGTTTTTCTCCAGCATAATGGATTACGACATGGTCTTTCGCATGGAGACATTCCGATACTGACATGGTAACTATTATTATAGGAGAACTCTATCAAAGGTAAATGTTTTTCTCAGTTCCCTGTCCAACTAAATCACACATCCAAAGCATATATTCTATGGTTTGGATCGTTCTCTCAGTCTGTTCATCGGTTTCGGGGTGATACGACGTGCCAATGAACAACTTTGTTCCCAAAGCATCCTGAAGAGCATCCCAGAATACTGAAGTGAATCTAGGGTCTCTATCCGACACTATATCTGAGGGAACTCCATGATGCTTGGAAATTTCATCGATGTACATTTGTGCTAGAACTTCCACCTTATTTGTATCTCTTATGGGTAAGAGATGAGTTACCTTTGTCAATAGATCCACAATAACCCATATTGAGTTATTACATCGACCACAAGCTGTAGGCAATCCCGTGATGAAATCCATGGAAACTGAATTCAACTCCCATTGTGGAATGGGCAAATTTTGTAACAAGCCTCCCTGAACTTGATGTTCAACTTTTATTTCTTGAAAAGTTTGGCATTGTGCCACCCAACGAGCTACTGCTTCCTTTCATACCCGGCCAGTAAAATTATTTTCGAACATTATACATCTTAGTACTTCTAGGATGGATACTAAAGAGGGAATGGTGAGCCGTCCTTAATATTTCATTCTGAAGTCCTTGTCCTTGGGGAACAGAAATCCGACCATTAAGCAGTAACGTTCCATGTTCTGCAACATGATATCCGCTAGCATTTAGACCATCTTGATTTCTCAACTCTTCAATGATTTTCATCAGCTTCTCATCTTTTTGTTGCTCTTCTCTGATTCGCATGAGTAAACCCGCTTGGTTTACGGCATGTATTCCCAATGGGCCACTTGATTCTCCTTCGATTGCGCATAAACTCATAAGCTCCATTTCTCCTGACAATGCCATTACTTCCTATTCGATATCCACTGAAATCTTCTTCCTGCTTAGAGCATATGCGAGCACATTTTCCTTGTCTGGATGATATTGAATTCTTATATCAAAGTCAGCGATGAACTCCATCCACCGTTTTTTAAACAAGTCGAGATCTGGTTGCGTGAAGAGGTGAGGCTTTTGTGGTCAGTAAACACCTCAACTACTTCTCCATACAAATATGATCTCCAAATTGGTAATGCAAATACCACTGCTGCCATCTCTAAATCATGTGTCGGGTAATTCTCTCGTGCTTCCGTAGCTGTCTTGAAGCATAAGCAATGAATTTGCCTTCCTGCCTTAGAACACAACCTAATCCCACTCTCTATGCATCCACGACTGTGCTGAACGGAAGAGGCCGAGAGCACAATTCCTACCAACCAAGGCTCCACCACCACTGGTTGGCGCAGGTCCGCCGTGAGTCGAAGTTTGGTCAGCGGCGATGAATTGGTATCTAATTCTGATTAGATGCGCGGGGTGGGCGACGTACCGTATGCTTAGGGCCCAGAGAGAGAGAGTGTGTGTGTGAGGTTTATATACTAAGTTGAGGAGTGGAACCACTGGAAGTATGTCCCGTAGTATGGATGGTGATTCCTCTACTCCGCGTTAGGTTAGAACTGATGTTTCTCTTCTGCCGAGAAGTATCGATCAGCTGGGGGTTGGGTTGGGGGTTGGGTTGTTGATCTGATATATGTTACTTCGTGGGGAAGTAATGTATGTCGGTGTTGTTGTTGTTGTTGTTTATTTTCTTGTTGCTTCGGTATTGCTTGTTAGAATTAGGTTTAGAAGTGAGCCCTAGATGGATCCTGCTCACTGAGTATCTCTCCGGAGTTACTCACCCCTCGTTGTTAAACCTTTTTAGGCAGGTTGCGCTAGGAGGTTAGGACATGCTGAATGTGTTTGGTTTTCTGCTTGCATTTGCTGTGAAAATTGGTGCAAACCAATTTTGATTTTTGGTTTGCACGTTACCACTCTGATTTTTGACTCGACTTTAGATGTTTTAAATAGATCTCCTCTAACCGTTGTTTTATTTTCAGTGTTTTCATGTGCGCTGCGCGATTTTTAATACGGTTGGCGGATTCTCCACTGGTACGCGGTTTCGATGGGATCAACACAACCTTGGTCTTCGACGGGAGATCGAGGGGACGATATTTGGAGAGTCTTGGGCAGATAGTGGTCCTCGTGATAGCTATTTGTTTATTTTGGGACCGAGTATCGTCGGACACGTGGCGTTTCTGAACCGTTCGGACCAGCAAATCCGATAGAGGCATGTTCTTGTTTGATTGTTGCCTCGGTTTGGCGGTGCGGTCCGCGGGGGACGGTTCGGAGGCGATACACAGTATCAACATTTGGCGTGCCAGGTAGGGGGGCTTTGACTTTTCTTAAGTAAAACAAAGACCTCGGAAAAAGAAACACCAATGATAACTACGACTCGCGGAAAACCACAGATAACTCGATGGGATTAATCACCCATCGAGGTCTTAGATCAAATATCCGGATTACCAACTCAGTGGGTGATGCGTGAAGTTATTCACCCAAAATTAACTGCAAGTGCACAATGTACAATTGTAGTATTTAGGTTATCGATCCCACAGAGATTATGTCGAGTTTCGATTCTATTAGAATGCAATATATCTGGTTACTAGTTGTGTAACTTATGGATTAAAAACGCTAGACTTAGGTAAATCGCGGGTAGTATGGACCTCGCACGAAATTGAATGTTGCTCTACTCTTAAACACAAAAGGAAAATGTATAATACCAAATCTCTTTGCGTATTGCACTATAAATCAACCAACAGATTAGAAAGGATGCTTTTCAACCTAATTAGCTAATGCATGCATTGGGAATAGATTTGATTGTTCCTGATCTTCCAAGCCAAACTCTCGTTTGTACAAGGACGAGATCACCTGCTAAAAACAAGGCTTCGGGTTTAGTGTAAAATGGGTGTATATGCAACAAACCCTAAAATTCAATATTATAAGTGATCAAGTCAAAATATTGTATAAATTAATATTAAAGCAAAGAGTAGTCACGAATTCAACAACAATTCGTGCACCTAATGACCCATAAAACCTTTGACAACCTAGATATAACTAGGGAACTACTCACACATAGCAAACAAACCAACCATAATCATTAATATAAAAGGTTTGCAATATGAAAATGAAATCAAAAGAGATCAGAGCAAAACGTGACCCTCTCTCTGTAAAACCAAGAGAATAGGGGCACAAGAAAACCTTCACACAAGGGTGCTCCCTGAAAACAAAGTAACTTTTTGGTAAAGAGATGCTTGAATGCTTCAAAAGCTTGATGGAAGTCGTCTCTCTCTTTTTCCTCTGCTTAAGGTCGAATATATAGTCTCTCTAGGTCATGCATGAGTCGGCCAAGAGGTTCTAGAAATTAGGGTTTCGAAAAGAAAGACCAAAAAGAATTTCCATATTACTAAACCGGCCCCTGAATCGGTCGACTTCCTCTTCCAGTCGGTCGACTCGGGATTCGGTTCATTATTCTTCATTTTAGCTCCAAATCTTCTAGATTCTTGCGAAACACCTCAACATGTGGAATCTTCCATTTAACTTGTATAAAATGCAGAAAAAACTTCAAAACAACATAAAATATCATCGTGAAAACCGGTAAAAATATCAGTACATCAGTGGGCAAACCAAAGGCGTTGAGAATCTTTAAACGGTCTCCTAGAGGACAAGGAAGCAAGTAATCAGGATTGTGAGCCAATAAACAGCCCTCCATCAAACTGTTTATCATCAGATGAAGCGGAACAAGGGACGGAAGAGATAGAGGAAAATCAGAACGAGACGACGAGAACTCAAGAAAGGATTGTCAGCAGGAAGTTAACAGATGACGAGCCGAATTCTATAACAAGTGACTCAATAGCAGAACTGCACAGTGAACTTCGGGATATGAAAGTTTTGCTCCAAAATCCTCCGACCAACATCCCACACCTAAACCAAGCATTTGAGGATACAGATAAGAACCCGTCCGAGACGACCAAGTTCAGACCTGATTCATTTGGAAAAGGAAAGTTGGAGTTACCAACCTATAACGGAGTAGGAGACCCGAGAACTTTCCTTATAGCATTTATGATCACTATCAACCAAGCTAGGATTCACCCCTCTGAGAAGGAAGGAAAGAAGTGCCAATATTTTGCGGAAAGTTTACGAGGAAACGCCCAAATTTGGATAACCAACTTACCTCATAATTCAATAAGAAGTTTCGACGAACTGCGGCACAAATTTCTAAAGAAATATATCTTTAACCTCGAACGACCAACAACGATCTTCGACCTTTACTCCATAAAACAAACATCGACCGAATCACTCCAGAGTTTCATGAAGAGATTCAAGACAATATAATTCCAGTTAAATATCTCGGACGAACTAGCCATCGATGCTCTAATTAATGGAACGTGGTATGAGACAAGATTTTGGGAAGAACTTTCGGCTTACCGGCCTCACTCCATAGAAGATGTGTTTTACAAAGCAAGCGTATACATCAGGACGGACGAAAGCAGAGCCCGGTTATCCGAGAACGATCAGCTTACTTCGGAAGACGAAGAAATAAGAAAAAAGTCTAAAGAACCTCACCGGGACTACAATAAAATTTTTGAGCAGAAAGAAAGAGTCAGAGCGAAAATTGCATTCGTAACCGCCGAACTCCCAGATCAGTATCTAGAACAGAAGAAAAAAGCTAGGACTAAAAGAGATAGAATCCCTCCAGCATGGTGTTGATTACCATGCTGCCTATGGACATAGCACAAAAGAATGCCGTAACTGATGGTGCGAAGTTATTTTCCCAAAATTAAATGCAAGTGCACAGTGTACAGTTGTAGTATTTAGGTTATCGATCCCACGGAGAGCTATGGTTGATTTGTGAGTGAGATATCTTAAGTAAATCTTTTTGTAAACCGAGAAAACTTTGAAAACGTTTGGTGACTTCAAATTTGGGAAAATATTAGATCTTAGGGAATTCCAGTTGGAAACTATGAATTTATGAATTAAGAACACAATCAATTTCAAATCTCTAAATTCTAGAACTCTAGACACAATAATAGCTACGATGTTCTAATGATGTGTTAAAACAACGCCTTTGTTTAAATCCCTAAATCTCAAATCTCTTTGGATTGTCGCTGAAGATAAACAAGCATGTGAGTACAAGCTAAATCTGTTCACAAGGTGTCTAAACAAACATTCATTTGACTTAGAATGCACCTTGCTCACTACAGAACTGTCTACCGATCCTCGGTGTCTCTCGACTACCAGATCTTGATTTATGATTGAATAAAACGGTTCTCGAGTCCGTCTACTCAGTGAAGAGCAACCGTAGCAAAGAATTTCGTGATTGAAAAGATTGTTTAAAACTATTTTAGCAATTCATAGAAAACCGTAAGAAAACCCTAGATCTAATAAAGTAACTACTCAGACATGGGTTTGGTAAAACAAATCATCTTTTTATTAATGAAATGAATACTAACGAATTAGACAATAGAAGATCAGAGGCTCACAAGCTCTATTGAGGAAGAACACTCTCTAATCTCTTTCAGAGTCTATAACAATGATAATAACAACCTCTAGAAAGATAAAAACAATGGAAACAAAAAGCAAAGAGAAACTTGTATTGCTCTGAGTTCTTGTGCGGTGCGTGTCTCTTCTAGTGCTTAAGAGGTGCTTATATAGGTCGTGAATGAGTCTTAGGGTTTAAGATTCCGCGAAAGGCCCGATAAGAAAATCTTCTAAGTTAAGTCGGCGTCACAGTCGGTCGACTCCATCTACTCCAGTCGGTCGACTCGGGGCTTGCAGCAACATTTCTTCATTTTGGCTCCAAATCTTCTAAGTCTTCTCAAATCACGTGGAAACTTCTATAAAACCTTCTTTTTAGCTCCTTTTGCTCCAAAGTGTCTTTTGCTAGTAAATCCTGCATAAATTCTCAAAACATGCTACAAAGACTCCATAAAACCTACTATATCATGGTAAACTGGTAAAATCCATGATACAGCAAACTCCCCAGACTTAAACATTTGTTTGTCCTCAAGCAAATAATCAAGGCTGCTAGGTAAAGTTCTAACGACTTTGGGAACTCATTGGGAAATCACATTAGCGAAGAGTTTATCAATGCCAGAACCACTCAAGTCAAGTCCAACATGTACATTCCCTATCAACTCAACAATCTTTCATGCATCCCCCACGATTTACAAGTCAATCAATCCAAAGCATCATAGCTATTTCAAAACCATAGAAGTACTGCCCAAGAAACAAGTTCCTTCCCTTTTCGATATCATAATAAGAAGTCATAAAATTACTTCACTCTCCCCCAGACTTATTCATTTCTTTATCTTTTGAAACTCTCAAGGTTTAAGCGAATAGTGGTATTATAAGAAATTTTCCTAACCTCACTGTCAACCAAGTTCTCAAAGGTTCTAATGCATAGTGGTATCGTAGGAAATTTTCCTAACCGCATAGATCCCGAGCTTCTAGTGATGAATAGTTGGCGTCCTAAGGAATTTCCCTCTGCCTCATCACAAGGTTTTAGTTAAAAACGGATTCTTTTCATTTAAATAAGGGAGAGTGGAAGGCTATAGATATCCAGACATTCTCATTATGACATTGAACGACGACTGACCCATATAGTTATGAAAGTGCAATAGCTCAGACTTACATGGATTTCATGACTCAAGGATATGGGTATTTTCTGGTTGATTGAATCGTGTCAAGGTTTTCAAATAGTCATAGACTCTAACTGGGTTCCTGCAATAATAGTCTTAAATGTGAAACAGAATGTGATTAGTGTCCCAGATTAATCATTGTTCCCGCAACGGTTTGACTCGATAAATTAAAAATACTGAAACCTTGGCGAAAAACCATAAGATAAACAAGAATTTCATTAGTGTGGATAAACACCCCCAGACTTAAATTACACCGTCCTGGTGTAACAAAAGTGAGAAGAAATGCGAATGATATCCGAAATGAAATTTAAAAGGATTGAACACGGTACCTCTGAGTTGAAGTCGGCCGACCGTAATGAGAGGTCGGTCGACTCGGGTAGCGTATAGTCCAGTTTTGCTGAATCTCCTCGCCTGTAAATAAACTAAAAACTCCTAAAAATGAAAATAAAGCGTACCTAGTGGGTTACCTCCCACTCAGCGCTTGTTTATAGTCAGTAGCTTGACTGTTGTAGCCGGTTATGGTTGTGGAAGTGGTGCTTCTTGAAGGTGCATGATGGGTTCATTCATTGATTTGCCACCTTCATAGTAGAGCTTCACCCGCTGTCCATTCACAGTGAAACTTTCACCATCCTTTCCATGTAAAACAATAGCTCGATAGGGCTTCAATTCCTTGACTACAAAAGGTCCGCACCAACGAGATCTCAGCTTTCTCGGGAAAAAACGAAGTCGAGAGTTGAATAAAAAGACTTTGTCATTGGTTCGAATGTCCCGTGGAATGATCTTATTGTCATGTTGGATCTTGGTTCTTTCCTTGTAGAGCTTCGCGATTTCATAAGCGTTGTGCCTTATCTTGTCAAGCTCGTTTAGTTGAATTAGCCGTTTCTCACTAGCATACGGTCCAAAATGCTTTGTACTCAATCTCAACTGGGAGATGACATGCTTTGCCATACAATAGTTGGAATGGTGTTGTCCTTAGGGGTGTCTTGAAAGCTGTGCGATAGGCCCAAAGTGCATCATCAAGCTTTAGTGACCAATCTTTTCTCGTACGTCCCACCGTTTTTTCCAATATGCTCTTGATCTCACGGTTGGAAACTTCGAGTTGGGCGCTGGTTTGTGGATGATAAGGTGCTGCGACCTTGTGTCTTACACCATTATTCTTTAATAGCTTTGCAAATATCCGGTTGATGAAATGCGTTCCGCCATCACTAATCACGATCCAGGGTACTCCAAAACGCAGAAAAATTATGTGCTTGAAAAGCCGAATCACCACTCTTGCGTCATTGGTAGGGCTTGCCACTGCTTCAACCCATTTGGATACATAATCTACATCAACCAGTATGTATTGGTTTCCATGTGAGTTCGAGAATGGTCCTGTGAAATCGATGCCCTAGCAATCGAAAATTTCCACTTCCATGATGAAATTCATTGGCATTTCATTCCTTTTGCTGATGTTCCCCTTTCTTTGGCAGGCATCACAGGTTGAAACAAAGTGATGTGCATCGCGGAACAAAGTTGGCCACCAAAATTCAGCTTGGAGAACTTTTGAAACTTGCAAATTGCCCAACATAATCAGAACTATGACAGTGGTAAAGCACTTGGGGTACCTCGTGTTCCGGTATACAGCGTCGAATGATTCCGTCAGCGCAGTTCTTGTAGAGGTAAGGCTTCTCCCAAAAGTATTTCCTCACTTCTCGCAAGAACTTCCTTTTCTTATATCCGGTGAACTCCTCAGGTTTGACATCTGCTGCTAAGAAATTTGCAATTTCACTAAACCATGGTGGTGTGAGTGGTATGGACGTCTTCTTGGCTTCTCCTTGTATGACTTGTATCATTTTCTTCAGTGGTTTCTTCAAGATAGTATTGTCAGGATCGTTTGGTCGGTCGTTGATGTATCATGGATTTTACCGATTTTATGCCATGATATGACTGGTTTTATAGAGCCTTTCTAGTGTGTTTTAGGTATTTATACAGGTTTTACAAGCAAAAGGTGTTTTGGAGCAAAAAGAAACAAAAGGAAGCAAAAAGGAAAGAATTAGAGCAATTGTCAGAAAAGGAAAGTGTAGAGCCAGAATTGAAATCTGGAAGTCAACGGGCAATTGACCGACCTACAGGAAGGATATAATAGGCAAATTACATATCAAATCGAAGCCCCGAGAGTTGACTTTCATTTCCATTTGTAATCGGACCAAGCGGAGTTCTTGAGCGCGAGATATTGTTATGTTACTGAAGAAGGTCCATTCTGACGAATTTTACAAGACTGGCCCGTTTAGCTTCAATCAAGCCCGACTCAAGTTTTAAGGAGGTTTTGACCTAGGCACGACTTTTCCACCTATAAAAGGAGTCTTAAGAAGCAGAGAGCAGCCATTACGGAGAGAATCACGAATCACAAGAGAATCACCAATCACAGCCACCAAATACAATTTTGCTTTCTAGATTTCTAGGGTTTTGCTACACTAGCTTTGCTTGAGAGCTTGAAGGGAGAAGAGATTTGTTATTCATACCAATACACTGAGTTTTTATCTCAGAACCTCTTTACTTTTATGAGTTTTCCTATGTGCATGAGTTTTCCGATGTGCGAGTAGACAACTTGTTAGATCTAGGGTTTTCAATGGTTTTATAGATCTCTAATGCATTCAACATGATATAATCAATATTCTCTACTTTAATGGTATTCTCTACTTTATTTTGATCTGGCCATTTAGAATATTGCTCATAGGAGAAGTTACACCAATACACCATTGGGTAATGATTCCAGAACTTGGTTTTTAGTAGGTAACCTCGTCCTTATGCAAACGAGAGTTTGGCTTGGAAGGTTATGAACAATCAGATATGTTTCATTGCATGTGTTTTCATATTAGGTTTGGAAAGCATCCTTTCTGATCTAATGGTTAACTCATAAGTATAATATCTCGAGAGATCGGTTATTATATATATCGTCTTCTGTGTTCGTGAATCTATTGATTATGGATTGATTGTTGATCTATATTTCCTGCGATTTCCTTTGGATCTAGCGTCTTTAAACCAATGATGAAACATCTCATTTGCTTTAGTCTAATGATATCACTAATGATACTAATCACGCTTTGCTTTGACAAGTTCCAAAGTACCAGATCTGCGGTAATCACTTGGTTCCATGTGGGATCGATAACCTTTCTTGCCACAAATGTACATTGTGCACTTGCAGTTTATTTAGGTGAAAACAATTCACGCATCAGTCGTCCTTAGCATGCAGTCGGTCGTCTTCATCGGAGACAGTCGTCTCTGGTTGACGGTCGATCGACTCGAGCTTCGCAGAGACTAGTCTCTAGCTTCTTTCTCCTTGTTCAGTTGTTATCGTCACTCCAATCGCATAGATATGCTCTTCAGGGAGGTGATCGTTGATAGGGACGTCATCTTCTATTCTTATCCTTGACAAATGGTCAGCTACTCCATTCTCTATTCCTTTTTTGTCGCGTACCGATATATCGAATTCTTGTAAGAGTAGAATCCATCTCAATAGTCGTGGCTTGGCATCCTTCTTCTGCATGAGGTACTTCAATGCAGCGTGATCAGTATGCACTATCACCTTCGATCCAACTAGGTATGAACGAAATTTCTCAAATGCAAACACAATGGCGAGTAATTCTTTTTTCGTTGTTGCATAGTTTCGTTGTGCTTCATCGAGAGTCCTGCTTGCATAGTAATTTACATGGAATTTCTTGTCCTTCCTCTGGCTCAAGACTGCTCCTACTGCAAAATCACTTGCATCACACATTACTTCAAAAGGTAGTTCCCAGTCAGACGGTTGTACAATGGACGCATAGAGTAGTGCTTTTTTCAACGTTTTGTATGCGTTCATGCAGTCTTGAGTGAACTCGAACTATGTTTCCTTGCATAGAAGTGCTGTGAGAGGTCATGCTATCTTGGAGAAGTCCTTGATGAAACGCCTATAGAAGCCTGCATGACCTAAGAAGCTGCGGATTCCGCGTACATCGGTGGGTGGTTGCAAACTTGTCATCACTTCAATTTTTGCTCTATCTACCTCGATCCCTGCTTCCGAGATGCGATGTCCAAGGACAATTCCATCTTGCACCATGAAATGACACTTCTCCCAATTCAGCACCAAATGCTTTTCTTCACACCTTGCTAGAACTTTGCAAAGTTTGTCTAGACAATCATGGAATGATGAGCCGTAGACTGAGAAGTCGTCCATGAATCCTCCATCGTTTCTTCAATCATGTCCGAGAATATAGACATCGTACACCGCTGAAAGGTTGCTGGTGCATTGCATAGACCAAAATGCATTCTTCTGTAGGCATATGTTCCGTATGGGCATGTGAAAGTTGTCTTCTCTTGGTCATCGGGATGGATCAAGATTTGGAAGAAACCCGAATATCCATCTAGAAAACAGTAAAACTTGTGATTCGCCAATCTCTCCAACATTTGATCAATGAATGGCAATGGAAAATGGTCATTCCTTGTGGCTGCATTTAACTTCCGGTAATCAATGCACATCCGATGTCCGGTAATGGTTCTCTTGGCTATCAGCTCCTCTGCGTCTGTCTTGACTACCGTGACTCCTCCTTTCTTGGGCACCAAGTGGACAGGGCTGATCCAAGTGCTATCTGAAATGGAGAAAATGACACCCGCATCAAGCAACTTCATAATCTCCTTCTTCACCACATCCTTCAGATTGGGGTTAAGTCTCATTTGAGTTTCGATTGATGCTTTCGCTCCTTCTTCCAAATGAATCCTATGCATGCAAAGGTCTGGAGAGATACCTACAATATCATCCAAAGAATATCCAAGAGCTTTGCGATACTTACGCATCTTGCTTAGTAGAATTGTTACTTCAACATTGTTCAAATTTGCATTGATAATAACAGGATAAGTGGAATTAGGACCAAGAAAAGCGTTTCTTAACCCTTTTGGTAATGGTTTGAGCTCGACTTTTGGAGCATTTTCTTCACTCCAATCGGCCATCTTGGGTTTCTTAGCTGATTCTGTTGGTAACTTCAAGTTTTTCACCATTTGCTTCATCTGCTTACTTGAATCCAACATCTTGGTGAACCCATTTGCTAGGTCATCCATGTATCCCTCCTTATCAACTGCTACTGTTAAAGCTTTTTCCAATGGATCAGCGATGCTTAACTCATCAAAGACTTCTTGTGTGACTTCTGAGATGATGTCTACAGCAAACATTTGTTCCTTCATAGGTGGTCGGCTCATAACTTTCTCCATTTGGAAATTCAGCTGTAATTCTCCAAGTTGTAAGAATATTCTTCCTTTCTTCACATCAATTATGGCACCTGCAGTAGCTAGGAAAGGGCGTCCCAATATGATAGGGTCAAAAGGCTCCTTATCTAACTTCAAAACTACAAAATCAGCCGGTATGAAACATCCTTCTACAAGCACCGGGATGTCGAGTAAAAATCCTTCTGGATAACGAACTGACCGGTCAGCGAGTACAAGACTCAGCTGAGTAGGTTCGAATTCAGTATATCCAATCCTCTTTGCTATTGAATGTGACATTAAATTCACAGATGATCCAAGATCGCATAAACTATGATCAAATTTAACATCATCAATGCTAATGTTAAGGACAAATGCACCTGGGTCTTCCTGCTTTCTTGGCATCTTGTTCTGCAGTATGGCACTGCACTCACTGGTCAATAGCATCACTCCTTCTTCAAGACTTGCTGGGTTTGCTATTATCTTCTTCACGTATCGCTTGAAACAAGATGACATTCTACAAGCATCTAAGAATGGAAGTTGAATTACCAATTGTTCCACCAACTCCTTACATCTTGTGTCTTCCATCTCTTTTCTAAACTTCTTGTTCCTTCTAGGGTAAGGTGGAATTTCTCTGTAGACTCGCCTTTCTTCAATTGGGGGTTTTTCAATCTTCTGAGCTTCTGGTCAGTCGACCTCAAGAGGGTCGGTCGACTCGTGGATCGGATCAAAATCAATTTCTTCTGAGGTCGGATCAAAATCGATTTCTTCCCACTCCTTAAATTTATGGATTGAACGAACATCTTTGGATTAGCATGCGTCTTTCCAGGTAGAATTCCTTATGTCTGCTTGACTGAGTCTGCTGTTTGTGCCACTTGGGTTTCGAGCTGCCTCACATGAGTGGTTAATGCTTCAATCTTGCTGTTTAGCTCTCCATACATAGAATATACCTTGCCCATCATTTCTTCGTTCATCTTCTGTTGTCCCTCCAAAATTTGTTGAAGCATGTTGTCTTTTCGATCCGGATTCATGGGGGCTCCTTGTTGTTGTTGCTGTTGGGGTTGTTGGGGTTGACCATACTGTCTGTATCCTCCTTATTGTCATGGGTATTGCTGCTGCTAACCATAATAGTTGTATTGACTATTAAATGGTTTTGTGCCTTGACTCCCATACCCATAATTGTTTCTTGGTCGGAAGCCTATTCCCGCGACAAAGTTAACTTCTTCAACGTGTGTCTCCTCCATTGGGTCTTCCTGTAGAGAATGAACTCCTCTTCTATCCTTCATCAACATCTGCTCCATCATTCCCTTCAGTTACTGCTATTTGTTGAGCTTGAAAATTGTTTGGTTCGCCTTTTCCACTTGTTGTCTAATTTGCACTGCTACTCTTTGCGAATTTCTCAATAACCTTGAGGGCATCAATGTGCTTTTGGCCACAAAAATTGCCACCACTTGCTGAATCAAGTGCGCATTTGTGTTCCCATTACAATCCCCTGAAGAAAGTGCTTACAATTTGTGAGCTTGTGAAACCATGGTGAGGGCACTCCTTGAGGTATTGGCTGTATCTTTCCCAAGTATCATTGAATGTTTCTCCCATCTCTTGTGCAAAGATAGAGATTTGCTTCCTTATCTCATCTGAATTGGCCTCTTCGAAAAACTTGTTGAAGAACTTATTTCTCGTCTCACTCCAGTCCTTCAACGATCCAGGTTTTAGTTGTTTGAACCAACTCAGTGCCTTGTGTGCAAGTGAATGTGGAAATAACTTGCAGCACAACCACTCCTTCGAGACTCCTTCAACATTCATGTTCCCACGAGGTCTTCAAGCGCCTCGATGTGGTGCATTGGATTTTCGCTCTTTAATCCATTGAACTGCCTGTCACGTACAAAAGATATGGTACTATTCTTCAACTCATAAGTCTTTTAACAAAGATTAGGCAGCACAATTGGTGAATTTGTTAGAGAAATATTCGGCGGCCTTGAGCTCATCTTCGAGGTTTTGAATGTCCTCTCCATCATCTAGGATTTTGTTTCCTTGGCCATCTAGTCGATTTCCTTCATCATCAATCCGCTCTCCCTTTTCATTCCACTTGATGTCGGCCATCCTTCTTCTACGATTAGCCTTTTTCCTCGCGGACTTGCTTGGTTGTATGTGCTCTGGTTGAGAGTCGGTCGACGGGGTGCTTGGCGGTCGACTTGTGGCCCGAGTCGATCGTCTTTTGAAGACGGTCGGACGACTCGTGCATCGTGTGCGGTTGTTGCTTCTTCCCTCTTCTTTATTCTAGCCTTGCTTCTTGTTGTTATGCTCTGCATACACTAGGAAAAACAAATTCAACCAACATGGAATCTAATATCTTACCTAAAATTTCTATTTCTAAAACTCTAAATCAACACCGAAACTCCCCAAAATTATTCACCCAAAATTAACTGCAAGTGCAAAGTGTACAGTTGTAGTATTTAGGTTATCGATCCCACGGAGAGCTATGGTTGATTTGTGAGTGAGATATCTTAAGTAAATCTTTTTGTAAACTGAGAAAATCTTGAAAACGTTTGGTGACTTCAAATTTGGGAAAATATTAGATCTTAAGGAATTCCAGTTGGAAACTATGAATTTATGAATTAAGAACACAATCAATTTCAAATCTCTAAACTCTAGAACTCTAGCCACAATAATAGCTACGATGTTCTAATGATGTGTTAAAACAACGCCTTTATTTAAATCCCTAAATCTCAAATCTCTTTGGATTGTCGCGGAAGATAAAGAAGCATGTGAGTACAAGTTAAATCTGTTCACAAGGTGTCTAAACAAACATTCATTTGACTTAGAACGCACCTTGCTCACTACAGAACTGTCTACCGATCATCGGTGTCTCTCGACTACCGGATCTCGATTTATGATTGAATAAAACGGTTCGCGAGTCCGTCTACTCAGTGAAGAGCAACTGTAGCAAAGAATTTCGTGATTGAAAAGATTGTTTAAAACTATTTTAGCAATTCATAGAAAACCGTAAGAAAACCCTAGATCTAATAAAGTAACTACTCAGACATGGGTTTGGTAAAACAAATCATCTTTTTATTAATGAAATGAATACAAACGAATTAGACAATAGAAGATCAGAGGCTCACAAGCTCTATTGAGGAAGAACACTCTATAATCTCCTTCAGAGTCTGTAACAATGATAAAAACAACCTCTAGAAAGTTAAAAACAATGGAAACAAAAAGCAAAGAGAAACTTGTATTGCTCTGAGTTCTTGTGCGGTGCGTGTCTCTTCTAGTGCTTAAGAGGTGCTTATATAGGCCGTGAATGAGTCTTAGGGTTTAGGGTTCCGCGAAAGGCCCGGTAAGAAAATCTTCTAAACTAAGTCGGCGTCACAGTGGGTCGACTCCATCTACTCCAGTCAGTCGACTCAGGGCTTGCAGCAACATTTCTTCATTTTGGCTCCAAATCTTCTAAGTCTTCTCAAATCACGTGGAAACTTCTATAAAACCTTCTTTTTAGCTCATTTTGCTCCAAAGTGTCTTTGGCTAGTAAATCCTGCATAAATGCTTAAAACATGCTACAAAGACTCCATAAAACCTACTATATCATGGTAGAAAACCGGTAAAATCCATGATACATCAGTAACCTACCAGAGTATCTTTTGAAAAAAATACTTGGAACGGGTTCCCAAGTAGCCAAGCTTAAGAGAAACCCTCACCAAAAAATATCAATCGAAGTTAAAGAAGCGACTCTCGAAGAAGAATCATCAAAGAAGAAAATAATCTCCCGAAGTAGGATCCTCATACTGTCGCAGAAGGATAAACGTTATTTCCGAACTTCCTAGGGAAGCACAAGAGCAAATCAAGCAGCAAACAAAGCCGAAGTTAATTCTACAAAAGGAGCTCGTCTTTACTCACAAAGACTTAGAAGGAGTCGAAGCCCCGCATAACGACCCTTTGGTGATAAAATTACAAGTTGGAGATTACGAAGTTCCCCGAATATTAGTAGATACCGGAAGCGCGGCGAATGTCATAAGTATCGATGTTTTCCAAGAATTATGGTCAAAGGAGAAAAGGATCAAACCAGGGATTAAGTCACTAACAGCCTTCAGTGGTGAAAGTTTTTCGACTCTCGGGACAGTGCAACTCCCAGTAACGGTTGGAGGGACAATCAAGATCGTTAATTTAGACGTAATAGAAAAGCCAATTCTCTACAACACAATTCTCGGAACCCCCTGGCTATTTCTAATGAAAGGAGTGATTTCAACCTATCACCAATGCCTTAAATTCCAAACTCCACTCGAAATTTTTTCTGTAAGGGGAAGTCAAGCTGAAGCAAGACGTTGCCTCCAAGAAGGCCTAAAGGAGGAAAAAGCCGAACTTCCATTTGGAAAGGAAATTCTAAATTTCAAAAGGCTACGAATATAAAGCAAAAAAAAAAAAAAAAAAACGTTGATATCTCGGATTCTCCGAGATAATTAACAAAACTTCGGAACTACGTGTGCTTGATCCATCCAAAGGTACGTAGGCAGTCTTTCACAAGGTTCAGCTACAAACATTTAATCTTGGTTTTATAGTAATGAAGTCTCAACAACTCGACTATACTTAACTACGGTTCACTAAAAACAATAAAACATACAAAATCGATGTCTTGATCACGTACTTGATAACAGGGTTTATCCCTCCTAACACATTCTATACCGAATGCAGCTGAAGGTTTCGGAGCCTTATAAAGTAGGGCCGAGGAATTCTAAGGCAAAGTCGGGACATTCCCGCTTATGTTGGAAAACATAAAAAACTCATACCCAAAGTATCCAAGGATTTGATAAAGTAGGATCTAAGGATTAGAGGTCAAACCAGTCGAAGTTTAACTCACTGAACATTTTCGGCTCTGCCCATGAACATCCGGTATTCTATTAAAGGAACTCTTGAAAAAGACAAACATACAGAATACTCGAAGAATCTTTTCTTAAAATTTAAGAAAAGATTGATAACTTTGATGAAAAAATTTAATTTCGGAAACTATCATTTAACGGTTCTTGAAACAAAGAGAAAATAAAAACAACACTACACATCGAAGCTAAAGGCATTATGCTCAAATACAGGGAAAGTATAATCCCTGGCTTCCTGTTCAGCTACTTTGGCATCCTCCTCCACTTGCTTCAGAAGATCAGCAGGGATATTTACACCTTGAGAAGATAGAACAGTAAGTACACTGAAAACTGTCAGGGCCTGAACGAGATTTATAGTCTTTTCAAATCCATCCTCCCAAGCTCGGACAATTTTCTCAATAGAATCCAGCCTATGCCGGATCTTCTCAGCCTGTGCTGGATCTTCTCAGCCATCGCCCTCTTGGTAGATTGTACCTTATGAGTTAAAGAAGTAGCAGCAGCACGAGCTTCCTTCTTAATAGCCTCGACTTAGTGAATAAGAGAAGTCCGGTCAACCTCCAAAGCCTCATTCTTCTTTTCAAGATTGTCGATGTATCATTCTTCTCCCTCAACAAGCCTTCATACTCACCCACGATGAGACAAGTGTTCTAAGCTTTCTGAATAATAAAATTTGTTGAGACCTCAGAATATTTTGAAAGATAACCAAAGATAGAGACAGATCATCAAACCCGAATAGAATTCCTTGCCAAAATGGATATGTGCTCCTTCACGAGGAAATCACTTTCCGGCCTTAAAGAATTACAACCTGCCATCTTTGAGAAAAGTTCGAATCTTTTCTCTTCATCGTTCGAGAGAAGCTGTGGCGAATTGAATTCAAACTTAAAAGGAGCACCCTAGGCTTCAAATTGAGATTCATGTCTTTTGGTTAAAGGAGTCCCAATAACCGAAAAAGCAGACATTTTCTTTGAAAACTTGGTTTTCGGAGAAGTGGTGGTTGCTTTTCCACGTTTCTTCTCCGAAGAAGTTGAAACTCTGTGAATAGAGGAGTCGATTTTGCCTTTTTCGCCTTTCTGAGACTTCTGGAATCTCGGCCTTTTTGGGGGAGCTCGGATAAGCAATTTATTGGCGTAATCCGAAGGGGATCTTTCCAATGGACAGTCGATTTCAGAAACTACATAGCCTATAAGAGAAACCGAACAGTAAAAAGAAGCAAACCAAAATTTTGAAGGAGGAGGAAATTCGAGGTACCTGAACGCAAGTGAACAAGATTGATTAAATCGTGGGAATCTTCGGAAAAACCAGTGGAGGAAGGTTATAAATCTGATCCATCTCTTTTTTAAAGATCGTAGGGAGTTCTTTAAAGAGGATTGGTTTTACGATTGTCGAGGTATCAACTGACCACGTCCTAATCACCTCGGCACCAGGATCAAACATAGAAGCCTTATTGATCCGAACGTAGAAGAAGTTAGTACGCCAGTTTTTGGCGTTATAAGTGAATCCTTTTTCTATTTTATTGGCATTTTTAACCATACAATACCAGGTTCTGCCGTCTCGGTTATCAACGAGTTTGGCAAGTTTTGGAGTTTCCAGCACGGAACGATAATATCGGCCCTGCTGGCTTGGATCAGAAAAGCTACCATATGTGTAATAGCACCAGGTCCTAGTTCAATAAATGCAATCTTCAATTGTTTGCAAAATTCAACTAGAAGGAAAGGAATTGGGAACCAAAGTCGAGCTTCGGTAAAGAAGTGAAAGTAGAGACACATGAATCTCTCAAGAGGAGTCCAAGGTTTTTCTCCAGATTTCGGAACCAGAATATCAAGATCTTTTGGTTCAGAGGCGAATAAACGGAGAGTTTCGATGTCACTTTCTCTGAAGATAGAGTCTCCAAATTCTTCAAAAAGTTCTTCTCCAGTAGTTGCTTGGTCGGAGATAGTCTCAGAGCTGTTGCTTTTGGATGGGGAGTTTGCCGGGATAGGCGAAGTAGGATTTTGAGTTTCCTTCTTGACGGAAGAAATACCTTCGATATCAATCAGGGAATCGATTGATTGATTTCCGGGGTTTTTCTGCTAAGATTCGTCGGATCCGGAAGAAGAAGAAGTCGAGGTGGAATCAGGTTCGGAACTGGAGCTAAGAGAATTTTGTTTAGTGAGCGACATTTTCGGATAATTTCCGAGAAGAAGAAGATTTAGAAGGATTGCGAGAGTAATATAATATAAAGGATAATGATTTAGTCTCTTTAAATAGTTGTTTAGAGAGATGCGGTTTAATATTCGCGGAAGATCAACTGACGTCTTCAAGAAGTGTTCAAATTGTATTGGGGAAATAAGGGTTCAATGAATGAACCACGATCACCTTTTTCCTGCCAAAAGTCGCTTCGGATGATTCGAGAGTGTACGATCAACACGTCATCGGAGAATGGAAGGGTCCTCTAATATCTGAGAATTTCGCGCCAAAAAAGAATAAGACCTTACATTGTCCGGTCTTTTCCCGCCAAATTGAAGAACAAAGAATATTGAAGAATTAAATCCAAGACTATTGAAGACAAAGGTCGACCGATATTGAACTTCATTTATTGACAAGCTATTTAGAATGAAAATTCGCCAACGCTGCACGAAGACATCCACGGACGAACTGGGGTGGGGGACTTAATGTTGATGGTAGGGTTATACCCCTTATCGATAGTTTGGCAATAATTAGACTCTGGTCTCTGCCGAGCTCTTCCCTGATAACTTATTAGGTTATAAGTCCCGACAACAGGAATATTAACCTTTGGCCCAGATGACCGAGGGATACTTCGGTGAAGAATGATCGAATTTAGTGTCCGCAGCGGGGGTATAAACAACATCGTCCTAGGCCGAAGTCTAAAGCTCGGACAGTGTAAGATCAAATCTTGTCACAGATTCCCTAGTCGGAAAAATGAAAATATTCCATTTTTCCGAGGTTAGACCATGGGCTTACTAGACCGACTATTAATGATATATAAATACATACCCCCCTCACTAATAATATTCTTTCAGAATCTGGGAGAAGAAGAACTATATCGCCTATCGCATAGGTTTTACTTCTCTTTGATAAAGTTAACTCGGCATTCCGAGCTAACAAGCATTGTAATCAAAATCATTAATAATACATCCTTTTTCCGAGGTTTCCTCTTGTTTTCTTACTTTATACTTTTCCAAAAACGAACCCCACTAATTATAAATAATTAGAAATTGAACCCAATATCAACAATAGGCTCCATAGGAAAAACCACCATAGCATATCTTACTATCATCATGGTAAGACGACGCCACACACACATGTGTGCCTCTCTTCAATAAACCTTAGACGCACACCTTTTCATTTGGCCATCTCTTGGTTTATATAGGTAAGGCTCAAGAACCTAATTCTACTGAATCCCCCACATGATTTCTTCACCTTGTTGGGCTTCTAGAACCACGTGAACATGTTTCCTAAAACAAAGGAAACTCCCGTTTTCCCGTTATGTGTCTCAGCCTGTGCTAAATTCTGAGGTGGTACAAATTGCCTAAGCATCTTCGTCAAGAAATGCCTCATACTTTGTCAGTTCTTGTCTTCAGAGTCTTTATCCAATACTCATAGCAATTTGTCAAATTTAATTTATCTTCTAATGCACGTACAACCATCCGGTCTTAATTTGTATCACTTATCGTTACAGTTCAACTTGTATCAGTTCTCCTTCAGCATCTTCTATCCAAACTGCCACACCAATACACTGTGTCTGTCTCAGCTTATGTAATACATCATCTAACCTTTGTATTGTTGAGATTGGGTTCAACTTCTAATTATTTTTAATTAGAGGGGTTTGTTTTTTGGAGTAAGTTAAGGAAAAAGACGAAAATGAATCCTCGGAAAAATAAGCTTTTATTGCTAATATTGATTACAAGAATGTTAACTCGGAATGCCGAGTTAGCTTTTATCAAAGAGAAGTATTAAGCCTAAGTTTGCTAGCAATTCTTCTCCATTATTCTGAATGATCCAATTTACTGAAGGGGGGGGGGGTATGTATTTATATATCTTAATATTCGGTTATCTAAGTCCATGGGCTAACCTCGGAAAAATGGAAATATTCCATTTTCCCAAGATCAGGGAATATGTGATAAGATTTGATCTTATTCTATCTGAGCTTAGACTTCGGCTTGGGATGAAGTAGTTTACACCCCCGCTTCGGACACTAGGATCCGACCATTCTTTATCGAGGTATCCCTCGGTCATCTGAGCCGAGGGTTCTAATCCTATTGAAGGGACTTATAACGTAATCTGTAATAAGGGAAAGATCGCTAGGGACCGAATCTCAATCATTGTCAAACTATTGATAAGGGGTGCTAACCCCACCATCAACAGTAAGTTCCCCCCCCCCCTGTTTGTCCGAGGATAACCTAGGGCAGAGTTGGCAAATTTCGAAATAATGTAACTTGTCGATAATTGAAGTTCGGTTGCTGTTGATCTTTATTTTCTGAAACCTCAAATCTTCTTTCTTCTTCTGTTTCATCGGTAAATTTTGGCGGGAAAAATACGAAAGGTCTCATCCGACGCGGGTGTTGAATTCTTGGTACTCTCAAACTCATTCGCCTTCCTTATGACGTGTCATTTCGAAAAGGGGCACAATAAATGAAAAGTAACGACGCCTCCTTTTAGTTGATACGACGACTAATCAAATCCTCCTGACACAGAAAATGAAGCGTCTGTCATCACTCATACACCATATATAATCTTCAGTTTATGGTTGATTCTTCTCATAATTATTTCTTCGCTCTTTGAGGTAATCTTCAATATCTCTACTTTATTTCGAACAATTATTATCTCTTTTTCTAGTAATGACCGAATGAAACGATTCTGAGACTTCAGTTTCCGGGAGTGAAATCTCGTGGCCGAATAATATATCCAACATTGGACACTCCCTTTTTTCTAAATCTAGGATCGGAAAGATCAGAGAAAGCGCTCAACAACCTGATGAGATCGAAATCATAATTCCGAGGCCTGACCAGAGACCTTGGACTTCGCCACCGGGTTACGTCTGTCTTTATGAGAATTTTTTTCTTTGAAGCTCATCTTAAAATCCCAATTCCGCAGTTAATGGTTAGTTACTGTGCTCGTCGAGGAATGGCTATGTCTCAACTGACGCCTAACTCGGTCAAAATCATTACTAGACTCCTAGTTCTTGCTGCAAGATGTGGTGTTCGAATGAATTTCTGGAAATTGGAGGAATTAACGAATTTCACAGCCTCCGAAAACCCGAGGGGAGCTTTCAAGATTGATATCAAAAGAAGAAGGAAGATAATCACTAGACTTCGTCCAACCACCAAATCGTGATCCCTCTCTTAAAATGAAGAGATCCAACCCCGAAGAAGCCTCTGGGAGCGGCCGAAATTTCCTTCCGAGGAAGAAGCTGAAAACCGAAGCCGCCAAAAAGCAGAATGCTGCAGCCGCAAAGAAGAAGAACGCTGAGAATGCGGACTATACAAAGCCCGTGAAGGAACAACATGTGTTTTGAGTTGAATTTTTTGGTGCATACATTCTTTGCAAAGACAAGGAAAAATGCACCGAACTTATGCGAAAGGCGAGTGGTTCTAACAACCGTCTCCCCGAGACTTCTACGAATCGGATACTCTAGAAGCCCTTTCCTGCTCTATATTTAGGATAAACAGCCGATCTAGAAATCCTATTTTCTTTCTTTTTTTACCATCTTCTTTTATATTGAACTTCTTTTTTTTTTTTTCCGTGTTTTAGTCTGTGGGCTTCATCGGTCAAACATTCCTTCAGTACAAGAAGAGGCTTGCCGATTCTGATATGATACTCTTTCGTCTGAGAATGAAGAGTTGGAGTGAAGATCCCTTGATGCCGAGAGAGCTCTAGCTGAAGAGCGAGGCGAAGTTGAAAACAAAAACAAGAGCTTGAGTAATTTGAAGGCGAACTTTGCGGAAGAAGAGTTGAGAACTTCCGATATTTTTGAAGAAAACTCTCGGCTAATTATTGAATTGGCTAAAGCTAAACGTCAAATTCTTGCTATTTCAAAGGAGAGGACAACGGTCGAATTATTCTGGACTCCAAATGTACCGAGTATTTCCAGCAAGGGAAGTTGGACGGGCGACGCGCAATCTTCGACGCTTGACAAAAGAAGTTGGCCAAAATCCGCGGGTCCATTGACAAGTATTCTGAGGCTTTCGACAAGGCTAACGAATATGGACATGCAGCTGCTGTTGCTCAAAACCTTCGTTCTCTTCTTGAAAAAGGGTTTTGCTATCTCGAAAGCGGACATTGCTGAAACCGAAAGAGAACATGATCGACTGTTCACTCTCGCAAATGCGGTTTCTATTCCAGAGTTTCAAGATGAAGACTTTAATATTCAAATTAGTAGTCTTGTATATAAACCTCCAAACTGATCCTGGTGTTTTTGTAATTGCTTTATAATGACTCTTTTGAGTATTTGTTAATAAAAATATGTTTTTTTTCTTTTAATATATATATTCTCGAAATGTTTACTCGAAATTCCAAAATTTTAAAATTTTGAAATCCGGAAAGAGCAAAGCAAATAAGACGCATTTTTCCTATTTATTTGCTTAAATAAAGTTTAACAATAAGTCCTACTTTATCAGACTTATTGTCGAACTTTTGCATTCGGTAAAAAATGTGTAAGTAAATTTTTGTAATTTCGTACATTTTAATCTCTCGGCCTTACTTATTGGGCTCCGAGATTCTTTTAGGCAAGTTTATTTTCTATTAGGACAAACTGTCCTAATTTTTTGTCAAGAACGTAATCAAGGTTCTGACGTATTGATTTGTGTGAATCTCAGTTAAATATAGTTTAGTTGTATGAACTTTTTGACTATAGAACCGAGATTTATTATGATGTTGTAGCTGAACCTCGTGAAAGGCTGCCTACGTACCGTCGGAAGGGATCAAATCACACGTAGTTCCGACCTTTGAAATTTTTTTAACTATCTCCGAAATCCGAGATATCAACGTTCTTTTTTTTATTTTTTTTATTTTTTTTATTTTTTTTATTTTTTGCGTCTAAGAGGAGAAACTAAGTTCTTCCCTTTCGACCTTTCTTCATTGACCTTCCTAAGTATTGTTAGCAGAAACTACTATGAGAGATTGATCGAAGTTTTCGCTTCATTCTGGGTTTATTTTCTGTTACGAAGCATCTTCGGGTCATCTTCTTATCACCTCGAACCGTAAAGTATTCTTTCGGACTCAGGAATTTCAGACATTGATGATAAGTAGATGAAACTACTTCCATAGAATATAACCACGGAGTCCCGACGATTGCGTTGTAAGTGGTGGCCCTTTCTACTACGTCGAACTTTACGATTTTTTTCACTCCTCCCACTGATACTGGGAGTTTGATAGTACCGACAGTTGAAACTGTATCTCCTCCAAAAGCTGTTAAATGCTTTACCCGAGCTTTAATTTTTTGATCCTTGATCTCCATTTTTTGAAGCGTGTCCAAAGATATTACATCTACCGAGCTTCATGTGTCAACCAAAATCATTTGGACGTCACAGTCACCAATCTGAAGTTCAATTACAAGTGGATCGTTATGAGGAGTATCGATACCCTTCAAATCCTCGGTAGTAAACATCAAATCCTTTTGTAGAGTAGTGCTTCGTGGAATCTGATATGCGGATAATCTAAAGATGCTCCGTTTAATTGACCGAACATAATCTTCACAATTCGCGAGTCCTTCCATTATCATGTTGATCCTTTTTCTCTGAGTTGGCGGTGGTGAGGGCAAGATCTCTCCTTCTTCCGCAGCTTCTAGAGAAAGTTGCTTTACCTCAATTTCCCATGCTTTACGCTTCTCTTTTTCTCAGTCTTGCTAAAATCGGATAGCCATTAAATAGTTTTTCAGGTTTCGGCAATCCTCGATTTTATGACCCGGTCTTTTATGAAATTCACA
Source organism: Euclidium syriacum (assembly GCA_900116095.1). Classification (NCBI taxonomy): domain Eukaryota; kingdom Viridiplantae; phylum Streptophyta; class Magnoliopsida; order Brassicales; family Brassicaceae; genus Euclidium; species Euclidium syriacum. Next base: position 6,291,238 of record FPAK01000009.1, on the reverse strand, counting down.
CCATGGGAGGGTCGGAGCACCAGGTTCTCGAGTATAAGTATACTTCGACTTGTCTTTCCGAGGTGTATCTCTTTGTGGATCAGTCACGGAAAAAGATATTTCTGACTTTGACTTGTCGTTCCGAGGTTGGTTTCTTTCTACTCGTCGTCCTTCTCCTTTCTCCTCAGGTTTCATCTCTTTATTCACCTTTGCAGACCCATGTGCTTTTGCAAGCTCGGCGAAACGCATCATTCATGGACTGAGGACGATGGGCCGATAATTCATCCCAAAACCTCGATTGATACCAGGTTAACGCACTAAGTGCTCTGATCACCAAATCATCGTCTATCCTCAAATGTGAGTAAATCGCCTTGAATCTTTTAATAAAGTCTCGGTCCTTGTTTTACTATATAGAGGTCTGATGCGGTGGCTTGTTGCTCTAAGTGCAACATGTATTGTTTAAAGAAAGCTTCCCGGAGTTCAGCAAAACAGCTGATTGAATCAGAAGGTAGACTGGTAAACCACGCTTGGGCATCCCCCTTAAGCTCTCGAGAAAAAGCTGGCATCTTCGTTTGTCTTCCTCTTCCTTACAAAAATCGTCACGCAAGGAGTTTGCGAGCTCCTAACGATGTCAAGCGAGCCTCTGCCCCACTCATGAAACGTTATGCATCTCAAGCGTTACATGCAATAGATTTTTTTTAAAAGAAAAAATCTTCAAAGTCGACATTTTGTAAGTGAACTATGATCTGGCTAGATTCCCAAGATGCGAGTAGACTGATTACCTACGATCCATTCCTAGGGAACCTAGTGGCTTAATCTATCCACATATTCGAATCAACCAGAACAACGACATAAACCGAACCCACGCTTCGCAGTCAAAGAAAATACATCTTTCTATCAGAAAAAATCGGGACAACCCGCAAAGCAGAAATAGTCCTCTAAACACGATCCAATATGAAAACTCATTTTTTATTGACAAATGTGGTTTGAGGCACACCTAGCCCCAATTAGAAAGACAAAAAAATAAAAATAAATAAAAAATAATAATAATTTTGGCGAGGAAGCTAGGCGCGAAACCCCTATTTATTCCCTTCCTGGTCTTTGATCGTAGGAAGAGTGTAGACCAGGTTGCTTTTCTCAAGGGTCGCGAATTTGGCGAGGCTGGCCTCCTGGCGGACATTGACTTTGGATTGAAGCTGAGATACCTCGTACTCGGTAACATCGTCGCCACCACGAAGGGTTTTGACAGCACGCAGTTCGTCGACAACCGTCCAAAGACTCGCCTCTAGCTCCTTAGCTCGAGGATGATCCCCCAAACACCCATCAACACGGTCAGCGAAATCTCGAAACTGCGAAGTTTCCTCGTCATACCTCGCCTACAGCTTGACTAGTTCTTCCCTCTTCAACTCTTGGAACTTATCTCTTTCCCGCCAAAGCTTGTCCTCCATCGACTGCCTCGCAACAATCTCTAGGTGGAGGTTCTCTCTCAACTTATCGGCCTGAACCCGCTCATTTTCGTGCTCGACCTCCAGGCGGCGACCTTCTTTTCCTCGATCTGATGCCAAAGAAGCAGTGCCTGCTCAGGTGACCTCGATACGAGGGTTGCAGTCTTCTGCGAGAGCTCACGCTGCAGCTCCCTTACCTTGTTCTCATGCGCGACCACAATCAGGTTCTGGAGCCCCATCAACTAAACAAAAGGAAGGAGAGAGTTAGAAACTTTAAGCAACCACAAGCGAAGAGAACCAAAGGCCACCGAGGTTGGAGGTAGAGTTTCTCCCTCGTCCGGCGTGAGCAGTGACTAGAGGCGAGCACACTCCTCCTGAGATCTTCTAGAGTCCCAGAACCTGAAAAATCAAACTTCATCCTGAACTATTCGGGATGAGCAACCCTTTTCAACGCCTCGCCCTCGGCTAAAGGAGGGGCTCCACCCTCGGCTTCGACCCGATCCTCACTGACAGAATCCTCAGATCACAACCGGTCAACAGCAGGCGCAACAAGAGCCTCGCCAGATTCATTGGCGTCATGAGCCTCGACACTTTTGGGACTCCCGCCTTCTTACCCCAACTCAGGCGAGGTAAAGGGGTGTACAACGGACGGAGCGACGTAATCCATGAGCTGCAATCGAGATCCGCTCGACTCCAGCGTCGGTTCCACCAAAAGGCGACGCTCCATCTTCGCGAGAACCTGAGTGCAGTCCGTTATGTGAACTTTAGACGAGTGGTCAATTGACGGTGCGACCCCTTTCCTCTTCCTCCCTGATTGAAGAATGGCAACACCACTGTTCCTAGGCTTGGGATGATCTTGTTTAGAGTTCATGATTTCGCGAGCTATGAAAGCGGTGAGAAAAAGGGTAGAGAGAGAGTGGTAAGGAAAGTCCTAAGAGAGAGAATGGGGAAGAAAGACCACCTACAGAGAGGTATTTATAGGCCATGTACACCAGGAGACGTGCACTAATGACCTCGAGAAACGCAAAAGTCACTTCGCCGGATGAAGACACGACATTCAAAGCGGAAGATGAAGAGTCTGCATCCCCTGATTTTGTCCAGATCAATGCAAAGATCCATCAACAAGGCGACACTTCGTCGGACCGGGGGGACTAAGTTTTGGGTATGGATCTAGCACATCCCAAGACCCAAATCGTCAAGGCCTATGGCAAAAAGATTGGAAGGTCCCGCTGTTTGAACCCATTTGGTGTGCAAAGGCCTCGCAAGGATCAGGTGCGAGGCTCGGGAGCGACCTTCTATACAAGACTTGATGTGACATGACATCAAATCACACCGTTTGGTGTCAGGAACAACTCGCAAGCACCTATCTCTCGGTCAATTAGGAGCCACGCCACGCTACTATAAAGATGCTGATCGTCCATTAACCAAAGGAGGAGGCAGAAGACAATAAAATGATAGAAACTCACTTAAGGAAGAACAGCACGTGCTCAGATCAAGTTAACGTCTCCAGCAACTTTGTCTATAGGCGTTAAGCTCCGATCTCGACGTTGCGACCTTCCTCATTCGCTTAGAGCGCCTCACGCTATCTACTTATTCTGTAAAGCGCCTCGCGCATATTTCCCCAAAAACGATCATTTCACTAGTCTGTTTTTGCTGCCAAGTTGATTTATCTAAAAAGATCAGCGACCCTCTCAATATCACGTAATTAAAACTCGAAAACAAAAGTCAGGTCGCTGAATGTAACCCTAATCACAAACTCAAATTTTAACCTAACGTCAAGCTCAAGCGATCTAGCATTCCGATCCGGTACCTTCAGCGTTGGAGGGAATGTAAGTGCTTTCCCAAAATACTTATGTTGATTAGCTTCAAATGAATAGCTGGTTGACAAGAAACTTTGTGAAAGGTATTCTTTATTTCCCCTCTATTTCATGGAGATTCTTGCAGAATAATTACTTCAATGGGCCAATTCCAAGTGAAATGGGAAACCTGTCTAGGCTTAAAAATCTGTACGCGATCCTTCCCTTTGTTCTTCTAACTATATATGTTTTCATGGCGTCAGGATCTAATATTTATTTTTCCTTTAGCTATTATCACCGTTTAGTAATTAGTATATGTTAGTATTGGGTTCAACTTCTAATTATTTGTAATTAGAGGGGTTCGGTTTTGGGAATGAATTAGATAGAAGACAAAAAGAGAAATCTCAAAAACGAGAACTTTATTGATTATATTAGTTACAAAGCTGTTAATTCGGAACGTTGAGTTAACTTTATCAAAGAGAACTATTAAACCTAGGTTATTTAGTAATTCTTCTCCCCAATTCTGAATGAATTAAATTAGTGAAGGAGGTGTGTATTTATATATCCTTAGTAGTCGGTCATTTAAGCCCATGGGCTAACCTCAGAAAAATGGAAATATTCCATTTTTCAAGATCATGGAATCTGTTATAAGATTTGATTTTATTCTGTCCGAGCTTTAGACTTCGGCTTGGGACGAAGTTCTTTACACCCCCGCTTCAGACACTAAAATATGATCATTCTTCACCGAGGTATCCCTTGGTTATCTGGGCCGAGGGTTTTTATCCTATTGAAGGGACTTATGACCTGATAAATTATCAGGGAAATGTCGGCAGAGACCGAACCTCAATTATCGCCAAACTATTGATAAGGGGTAGTAACCCCACCATCAACAGTAAGTACCCCTCAGTTCGTCCGAGGATGTCTTCGGGCAGAGTTGGCGAATTTCGAAATTAAATAGCTTTTCAATTAATGAATCTCGGTGTTGGTCGATATTTATCTTCAAAAGTCTTGAATCTTCATCTACTTTTTTGATCTCGATCCTTCAATATGGCGGGAAAAAGAGCAAGCAATGAAAAAGCCTCATCTGTTTCACGTGCAAATTCCTTGATTGTCGCAAAACCTTTCAGCTCCCCATGACGTGTCGTTTATACACCTTCCAAACCTCATATGTGACTTTTGGCGGGAAAAAGAAAAGGAGATTATTGATTAATTGAACCTCTGTTTCCCCCAATCTTGGTTTAACATATCTCAAAGAACGTCGGTTGAGTTTCCGTGACCATAAAACCGCCTTCCTTTAAATAGCTATTAAGAAGATTGCATCCTTAAGCTTCTCATTTCTCAAATCCTCGGTAAAATCCTTCTAAGATTCCTAAGTCTTCCTTCTCTTCTTCACAATTCTCCTAAGATGTCACCTGATACAAAGAACTCTCTTGGTTTCGACTCTGAAACCGATTCAACTTCGTCTTGCTCTGGATCTAGCGAATCTCAGCAGAAAATGTATGAGGATTACCAATCAAACAATTCTTTTATCAACATAGAAGATGTTTCGTCTCCCGGAAAGAAAACTGAAATCCCAAATCCGTCGATCCTGGCCAATCCCCCATCCAAGAGCAACAGTTCGGAAACTATTTCCGACCAAGTAATAGGGGGAGAGGATTTCTCGGAAGACTTCGAAGATTCTTCCTTTAAAGAGGGTGATATTGATACTCTCAGATCATTCGCCTCAAACCCAAAAGAACTCGAAATTTTGGTCCCGAAAACCGGCGAGAGACCGTGGAATCCTCCAGAAGGATTTATGTGTCTTTACCTCCACTTTTTTACCGAAGCTCCACTTTGGTTCCCAATTCCTTTCCTCTTAGTTGAATTCTGCAAACAGCTGAAGATTGCCTTCACCCAACTAGGACCTAGCCCCATCAGACACATGGTTGATTTCCTAATTCAGGCCAGCAGAGCCGAAATTATCGTTCCATGTTGGAAATTCTCCGAGATTCCCAAACTCGTGGATAACCGAGATGGAAAAACCTGGTATACCATGGGTGAAAAATGCTGGTAAACTAGGTACGGGGTTCACTTCCAATCAAAGACTGGCACACTAAATTTTTCTTTGTTTGGATCAATGAGGCCTTCATCTTTGACCCTAGCGCCAAGGTAATCAAGACATGGTCAGTCGATGCCTCAAAAATTGTAAAACCGACTCTTTTCAAAGAACTTCCTCCAATCTTCAAAAACGAAATGGATCGGATTTACAGTCTCACTCCATTGGTATTTCCGAAAATTCATGCGGACTTTATCAAACTTGCTCGTCTACATTCAGGTATCTCAAACTTTTTTCTCCTTCCTTTAAAATCTCAGTCCGCTACTATTCGTATTCATCACTCGGTACTTATTTTAGGCCATGTGGTCCCTAAAGTCGACTGCCCAGTAGAGAGATTACCCTTGGATTACTCTAATAAATCACTTATCCGAGCTCCTCCTAAGAAGTCAAGATTTCAGAAATTTCCGAAGGGTGAAATCGACTCTTCCGGCCTTAAAACTCCTTACATGGTGTCTTCAGAGAAGAAGCGTGGAAAAACTATGAATGTGTCTCCGAAAACCAAGCCTTCAAAGATAAGATCCGCTCATTCGGCTATTGGAACCCCTTTAAACAGAATACAGAAATCTCAATTCAAAGCTGAAGACGCCCCGTTTAAGTTTGAATTCAATTCATCACAACTTCCTTCAAGTGATGAAGAGAAGAGAGTCGAGCTGTTCTGGAAGATGCTTGGTTGCGAATCTCTAAGGCCGAAGGGTGATTTTGTCGTGAAATACCACATATCTGCTCTAGCTAGGAATTCTATTCGGGTTTGATGCATTTCTCTACTCTTGTTTATCTCTTAATTTTATCCGGACCCTCTATAATCTCTTTTCATCTGGAACACCTGCCAACCTCTAATTGGAAACCTTATCCGAGTTTTTTCTATTGGAACCTCGGGATAAGGGTTTGAGAGAATCGAAAAAAGGAGCAAGTTTACTTGCATCAGGAAGAGAGGGAGTGGAAGATATTGCTCTGGAGGGTGCACGAACTTCTTTGTCCTTAGGAAGGGGCATGTTCACGGAATTCTTAGCCCCACCTTGGGGTTCGGAGATGGGAATATTCGTGCTTCCTCCTAGATTTTGAGATTCCGCGACAAGAATTACCGCGGACTGTTCCGAACTTGGAAGCGTCGAAGTGGTGATTTTTTTCGTCGCTAGACGAAATGATAATTGTTGTATCCTGTTGACCTGTTAAGGACGGAAGAGAATCAGGAGTAGACACCGAAGTACCAATTGCATCTGTTTTCACCTGATTTGAAGTATTTCAGAGAGAAGCTTCGGTTGCTTCAGTTTTCCTTTTCTTTCGTTGTCTTTCTTCGAAAGTTCCCCAAGAAGCTCGTTTGGTTGGAAAGAACTTCGGAGTACTTTGTTCTGAAGGATTTTTTTGTATGTCTGACGCTTGTTTCTTTTTGGTGTTTGGCTCCTCTGGTCGGAGGACGACCAACCGGGGTCTATAGACCTTGAGGTTCTTCAAGAAAGGATTCGACATCGATTTTGAAGGATTAGAAAGTTTGAGAGAAGATTATGAGGCGGTGAGGAGAGAATTCTGGTATACGGGTGAATATTTACAAGAAAATATGCGTCTTTTCTTCTTCCCCATTTATTGCACCCCATTAAAGGGTGACACGTCATAAAGAAGATGAAAGTTTTTTTTTAGAGTTCCGAGATTTGACCACACGCGTCAGAAGGGATCTTTCTTTTTCCATATTATTCCTGCCAAAATGAATCAACAAAACGAAGAAAGAAGGAATGATTAAGACTTCTGAAGATCAAGATCGTCAACAACGGAGCTTCACTTATCAACAAGCTACATTATTTCAAAATTTGCCAATCTTCCCTAAGTTTATCCTCGGACGAACTGGGGGGGGGGACTTACTGTTGATGGTGGGATTAGCACCCATGATCAATAACTTGGCAATAATTAAGGTTCGGTCCCTACCGATCTTTCCCTAATTACGAATTAGGTCATAAGTCCCTTCAATATGATTAGAACCCTCGGCCCAGATGACCGAGGGATACCTCGGTAAAGAATGGTCGGATTTTAGTGTTCGAAACGGGGGTATAAACAACTTCGTCTAAAACCCGAAGTCTAAACTCATACAGAATAAGATTAAATCTTATCACATATTTCCTGATTTCTGGAAAATGGAATTTTTTTTTCTCCAAGATTAGTCTATGGGTTAGATAACCGACTACAGAGGCATATAAATACATACCTCCCCCCCTTCACTAAAATCGATATTCATAATCGGGGAGAAGAATGACTAGCAAACCTAGGTTTAATACTTCTATTTGATAAAGTTAACTCGGCATTCCGAGTTAACACCTTTGTAATCGATATCAATAATAATACTTCTTTTCCGAGGAATCTTTTGTCTTTCTTATTTAGTTAACTTACTCCAAAAAATGAATCCCTCTAATTATAATTAATTAGAATTTGAAAACCCAGTATCAACATGGATCACCAGCAGGTAAATAAACTTTTTTTCTTAATCGATTTGCTTAGTTTGTGGTGAAATCTGTATAATTCGGTGTGAAATGAGTTTTCTTATTGGTGTCTCCCATATGATAGGCCAAGCAGGTAAGAACTCTGGTAGGCTGCTCATAAGTGCATCAGCAACTGTGGGTGGGCTACTCATAAGTGCATCAGATACTGTGGGTGGGCTGCTCCTAGTGGCCTTCATGTCTTTCTAGGGATGCTTTCTTTATAAAAATCTTGGTAGAGTTGAGAGTAAAAGCCTTGCGATAGATGTCGGTGAAGGTGAGCAATGCGGACTCTTTTTTGTCTAAATAATAACAAGAACGTAATCATGTATCTAATGAGGACGGTTTTTGTGTATGCAGGTGCGTCTATCGTGATGTTCCATGGAAACTTGCCCTATGCTTCGAAAGACATTATCAAGAAACTTGAAGCTCTTAACGAAGAGCACATAATAGGGTGTGGAGGCTTTGGAAAAGTGTACAAACTGGCAATGGACGATGGGAGTGTTATTGCGTTGAAAGAATCGTAAAATTAAATGAAGGGTTTGACCGGTTTTTCGAAAGGGAGCTTGAGATTCTTGGGAGCATCAAATATCGGTACCTTGTGAATCTATGTGGCTACTGCAACTCACCAACATCCAAGATTCTGTTATATGATTACCTTCCTGGTGGTAGCCTTGATGAAGCTCTTCATGTAAAGTCCCTAACTTCATCTTTGGAAAGAGAAGAATAAATGATTTTATTGAGAGTGATAAGTGTTGATGGTGGGATTAGCACACTGGATCAATAGCTTGGCAATAATTGAGGTTCGGTCCCTACCAATCTTTCCCTAATTACGGATTATGTCATAAGTCCCTCCAATAGGATTAGAACCCTCGACCTAGATGACCGAGGGATACCTCGGTAAAGGATAGTCGGATTTTAGTGTCCGAAGCGGGGGCATAAGTTACTTCATCCAAAGCCAAAGTCTAAGTTCGGACAGAATAAGATCAAATCTTATTGCAGATTCCCTGATTTTCCGTTTTTCCGCAATTAGCCCATGGGTTTAGATAACCGACTACAGAGATATATAAATACATACCCCCTTCACTAAAATCGATATTCATAATCGGGGAGAAGAATTACTAGCAAAACTGGTTTAATACTTTTCTTTGATAAAGTTAACTCGGCATTCTGAGTTAACACTCTTGTAATCAATATCAATAATAATGTTTTTTTCCGATGAATATTTTTGTCTTTCTTATATACTTAACTTACTCCAAAAAACGAACCCCTCTAATTATAAATAATTAGAAGTTGAACCCAGTATCAACAATATGTCTGAATGTGTAGAGAGAGGTAAGCAACTAGACGGGGGTTCGCGACTAAATATCATAATAGGAGCTGTGTAAGGATTAGCATACTTGCATCATGATTGTTCTCCTAGGATTATACACCGAGATATAAAGTCGAGCATTATTTTGCTTGATGGAAATCTTGAGGCACGGGTATTAGGCTTTGGGCTTGTCAAGTTGTTAGCAGACGAAGAATCGCATATTACAACCATTGTTGCAGGCAGATTCGGTTACTTGGCTCTACGTACAAGTCAGTAAGAGTAATAATAAGAAATGCCATTTTAGACTTAAAAGAGAGTATCAATGATGAATGTTGGTTTGGTTTGTAGAATATATTCAAAGCGGGAGAGCGACTGAGAAAACAGATGTTTACAGTTTCGGGGTTTTGGTTCTTAAAGTCTTGAGTGGTAAACTTCCGACGGATGCCTCCTTCATCGAGAAAAGCTTTAACGTTGTTGGTTGGGTAAGCAAAATGAGGTCTTGTAGCTTTGATTAATACTAATAAGTAGTAACAGCTTTGAATTTATATCATGAATAATGTTATGTTGTTGCAGTTGAACTTCTTAATCAGTAAAAACCGGGCAAGGGAGATAGTCGATAGAAGCTGCGAAGGTGTGGAGAGAGAGAGTCTTGATGCTCTACTATCAATAGCAACGCAGTGTGTGTCGTCAAGTCTGGAAGAGCGGCCCACAATGCACAGAGTCATCCAGTTACTTGAATATGAGGTTATGACTCCTTGCCCCAACGACTTCTACGATTCCTTCTCCGATTAATCCCTTTTGACATTCGACCCATTCTTTTTCGCTACTTTTGTTTTGCTTGGGATGTTTCAATCCTTTTATTTGATCTGAACAGTGATATATATAACCAATGTAGAAATAAACTGTTTTAAGTATCAGGATAATTTCTTTGTAATAATGTCTCTCTCTTATGCGTAGACACTTTTTGCTTTCTTAAGATAAATATTATCCATGTACTTTTGCAGTGTGGAACAGAGCAAGCATGAAGATTCAACCTGTATTCCCCAATTCAACAATCTATTACGAGTAGAGCAACCAGAAGCATAACCGATGTTTGGGGATTGCAATCTTGTGCCAAACAAGCGGGGACCATGTAAACTATAGGGTGAACAAGTCTTATCTGATTTTCCATACCCTGCCACCAGAGAGTTCTTTATAAGTGACGCCTTGAATAACCCATTATAAGTGACGACATATTTTCAACTATTTATTTTCGTTGGAAACAGAGCTTTTCTTGTAGTGAATATGAAAGAATAACTTCTATCGAATATGTTTTCATTGAAAAACAGTAAAAGCAACGATCTTATTTTGTTAGATTCCAAAGTAATAAAAGTAGTCTTTCAATGAATAAAAAAGGTACATGAAATCGAATATATGGCCGATATGTATTGCGACTAAGTACTTAGCTTTTTTATATGAGGATTCCTTGAATAGACCATTTAAGGTAAAGGTTTCCTTAACCGAAAAAATATTTATCGTAGTGATGCTGACTGGTTGGAATTTAAAGTTCGCATTTATATTTGTTGTTAATGTTTTATTTTATTTTATAATTAGTCTTCCTTTAACTCTTTCTTTCTCTCTTTCTTTAATACTAAACTGAAGAAAAAAACACACTTTCAAATCTCCAAGTAAAACGTGTGATTCTTGGAATTCGAATATTTATGGTGGCAGTAATTTTCTTTTTTTTTTGTTTTAAGGTTAAGATATATTCTGACGACACGTTACATTGTTTGTTACAACATGAAAAAGGAGATTAAACTAAATACAAAATCAAGGAGGATGTGTAACGGTCATTTTTTGGAAATAAGGAGTGCTCCTATCACCAAGCTTTAGAAATTGCACCCTCGATTTTTGTCTATAGAACTTTTCCTCTGCTTTTAGAAGAGCCTGCCACTTTTTCCTCTCTTGATGTTCCTGAACAGCAAGTTGAGTAGTTGGTGAGGTCAGAATCTGCCTCTGAAGGTCTTCAACTACACTCTTTTGTTCCTTAACTCGGCGAGATATACCACTGTAGTTCCTACTGTTTAGCTTCCTCAAACTAGGCTTCAAAATTCTCAATTTACGCACCACCTTCAACTGGTCAGACCTAATCAGAGGAGATGAATCCCATTGACTTACTACCAAAGAAGGAAAGTTAGGGTGATCGATGATGTGATGAAAGAATTTGAAAGGCTTTTTTCCAGGTCTCACAAGAGAGGGCATCGAGACCAGACAAGGTGCATGGTCAGATTGGTCAGGGTGTAAGTACTCAGCGGAATAATCCGCAAACCACGCTGCCCAATGTCCATTGATCAGCATGTGGTCAATCTTCTTCGAAACAGTGGCGATGTCACTACTATTCCACCATGTAAATGGTAATCCTTTCGTAGGAGCTTCAAACAGATCGGAGTCTTGGAGAGCCAATTCAAAATCTTCAATTCCTGATGTATCAACAGCAGCAAAAGGAAAATCGGAATGCTGACTTGTTCGCAAGATCTGATTGAAGTCGCCCAACACTGCCCACGGATAATTCTGAACCGGAGTTAAACGGTTCATAGAGCTCAACTCGTCCCAAAGTATCAAGTGATTCTGCACTTCGTTTTTCCCATAAGCAAAAGAGACAGTAAGGTTGGTGTTTGTTTCTTGAAGATGAATGCCGCAAGTTACTAGCTGAGCCAAAGCAGAATAGATCACCAAAGTAACTGTTGGCTTCCAAACAACAACAATCCTAGCCGTCACATGATGATCAAAATTCCCGTAGCAGTTCCAATCGGGAGGAAACGCACTTTCTATTCTTCTAGAATTCACTGGTTGTATATGCGTTTCTAGAAACGCTCCAAAAAGAGGGTTGTGGCTCCTTATCCACTCCCTTGTCATACGTTGTCGTCGCTGGCTGTTCAAGTCTCTAATATTCCACGCAAAAAACATTATTATGATGTGGAGATGAGAAAATTAAGTGGCCTTACGGCCACTCTTCTTTCTAGTAACCAAGAAGAATGTATTTCCATGCTCAGGTTCCTCCCCGCAAACAACCTCTGGCTCTGCTGACTTCACTATTTCACACTTAGAAACTGGATCAGGATCACGCCTAACTTTATCACGAGGTGTTGGCGATCTACTCTGCCTCGATCTGTTGCGATTTATGTGTTTCCTTCCCTGATCTTTCCTGTTTCTCGGAGGCCTACTACCAGATGCCTCACGTTTCTTTCCATTCTCCATACTGCTTCTGCCTCGATAACGCGATCTTTGCTTCACACATTGAGGGCTAAGATGACCATAATCTCCACAAAGAGTACATTTTGGCGGAAGCCCAGGATAGGAGACTTCAACCTCGTATTCTTTTCCATTTTGAAGACCTGTAATAAGTCTCCTTGGGAGCTCTTTGAGGAGATCGACTTCGACCACAATTTTAGCCACTTCCAAGTTCTCAAGACGTTCTGTTTCTGGAGCCAAGCAATCAGGATTACCCACACCAGAAGCAATACGTTCAAGACTATTCTGACGGAAGAAAAAATATGGGATACCACGGAACTCTACCATAATCTTGGTTAAAGTCACCGGGGGGGGGGGGGGGTTATCAGGTTCTACTTATGATGTCCAGGGTCTCACAAACATTGGAAAACCTGCGATGAGCCAAACTGTCTTCCCAAGAAGAATCGATCTCGTTCTTGGGTTGGGAACACGAAGAAGAAAAGTTCCTGGGCCAATCGAGTGCACCCAGATTCTTGGACCATACCGAGCCCAAAGGGCATTGAGCACTCCGATAACACGACCTTTTTCAGGTGGTGAACCATGGAACTGCGCAAAGATATGATTCCAGAACTCTTGTCTAACGGCTTCAATGTTCTCGTCTGGAATGAGAACTAAAAGAACACCGGAGACATGTTCTATAGGTGTCCCTGATTTCTGCAGCGTCACTGAATTCTTAACCAGGCGAGTCCAATTTCGATAAGGAGTGACGGAGGTTTCCGCTAACGGAGAATTCGACCTGACCTTCGTCAACACTGTCGAGCTCACAGGCAAAAGAGGGGAAGCGACGGCGTGGCCAGGAACAGCACCATTAGTTGAGGGAGATGGTTTCAAAATTGTCGATTTCATGGGATTCGATTTCACTGTAGCCGAAACCCTAGCCTTCGATTCAGTTAGAGGAATAGCTGGAATCTCTTGAATAGCTGTATCAGAGTGACACAGAGGTGCAGCCAGAGCTGAGGGAGAAGAAAGGGAGCCAGATCCAGAACTAATCGGAGGAGGAATGACAACGGAGCCCAGGCCAGAAGATGCTTTAAGAGAGGCCAGAACTCGGGGGAACTTTCCACGGAGAGCAGCAGAGCACGAGACCTTGTGCTTTTTCTTTTTCGCCATTGAAGATGACTTTCTCAGAGGCCAGCGTGAGGCTGACCTCCGGTTTAGCGGTGGGAACTTCGGAGCGCGACAATCGCCTTTTTTGGGAGAAAAAGCTGACGTGGACCAGTATTGTCAAGTCATTGGCAGTAATTTTCTATAACAATAACATGTACTTGTCTCTCATTGAATTCTATGTTAAATTAATGGTGGTTCTATTTATAGCTGAGTATTTGCGCGATACGCAGAATTATGCTATTAAATGAATTTGGGTAAATGCAAATTTCGATGGTGGATTGACATATGTTGGTTTGTACTCGATTCGAGTGGTCAACTAGAACCATACCTCAAAACATAATCTAGTAAAGACACAAATATCAGTTGAACTATGCTCGATAACTGACCGGTATCAACTCTACACAACTTCAAATTTTGTTGTCTTATATTCATAACTCTTCTTAAACTCCATTTCCTTCGGCCTTCCTTTCTCCATCTTTTGGAGTTCAAAATTTGAGTCTCCGTGAAGAAACAAAAAAATACCTAGACGCCTAAAAACCGAATGAACAATATGAAAAAAAAAAAACTTAAACAGGATTAAAAATGTGATATATCATGTGCCAAAAAGACATTATTGGTAGCCAACAAACCACCTAAGATTAATTTTTCGGTAGCCAGCAAACGCACCATTAGCTTCTTCGAGAGAAATCTTTCATCTCATAATCTTACTGAGCAAATCACCTAGCTCGTTCTCCAGCCTACAGGCTTTTGCAAAGGGCATTCTTCCCATCATCACATTTGTGTAAGTTTTCACTTCTTTCTTCAACTCTCAGTCATCTTCATTTGTCTCCATATCAATTCCAAGATCATCAATCTCATATTCTGCAAAAAGAATCCAGGGGTACATCGATTGATTTGTACACCTTGTTCGATATAAATTCTTCTTTGGCGGAATTTGCATCTAAGGGAAGCCAATCTCATCATTTGGGGAAACGAGTCAGTCGACTTTTTTTAGAGTCCACTGACCGCTGACATGTCGAGCGACCAATGATGGGAGTCGACCGACTATGTCAGACGAACTTTCTACATTTCTCTCCTCCATGACTTCTTCCTCAAAAATATTCTTCGTATGGATGACTCAGACTACTCCAGGACGTTTTGAAAATTCTCTATACCCCAAAAAATCTTTCAAGCTCCTCCATTCTTTCATGGAGTCTTCCAATATCAAGCTTTAGATGACCTATTCTCCCATCAATGGTAAGGAAAAGCTGGTCCATCTTCTACACAAGGTTATCATATGTTCGGTTTTGTATCTCCATGAATTCTTCAATCAAGTTCTCAACTCAAGTGTTTGGTGGCATCGGTTTGTAGGTTGAGCACGGGTTAAAGTATCCATCTTGGTAGCGTAACGGTCTAGTGATATCCACATCCGGTCTCTCAGCTCTTCTCCAATTTCCTTGCATGGTTTTTTGCTTATCAAAAACAAAAGAGGACAGAATCTCAATAACAGTTTTAATCATAATTTTCTAGTCTAATAAAAATCGGAAACACCGTTAAATCCCTGGGAATGGCGTCAGAAAAACTTGATGCGTGAATTATTTCACTTGAAATTAACTGCAAGTACACGGTGTACAATTGTAGTATGAAAGGTTATCGATCCCATATAGATTATGTCGAGTTTTAATTCTAACTGGAAACTATTAGTGATAATCCTTGATATCTCAGGTGACTATACCTATATGTTAACAAAAAGAGGAGAAAATATTGTTTTTCAATCTAAGAAGCTAACACATGCTATAAACATTGATCTGAATGTTCATGACTCTCTAAACCAAATGATGTGTTTGGAAAAAGATGAAATCTAAAAACCATGTTATGGTTGTGCTATCAGATGGTGTATAAGATAACCAAAGCTAGTCTCAATATCTTAAGTGATCAAGTCAAAATATCATGTGTAATACCATTAAAATAGAGAGCCTTACTGATCGCATCATATTTAATGCTTTAAAGATCTATAAAACCATTGAGATCCCTAGATCTAACAAGTAAACTACTCATACATAGCAAGCAAAAGCATAATCAAATCAATATCAATAGCTTGAATAAAAGTAAAGAGTAGAGTTTAGAAATAAGAACAAGTCATGGCTGCCTCTCTCCTTATGAAATCCTAGAATGTAAACTTAAGAAACCTTAAGAACAAAGGTGACTTCTTGAGGCAAAGGTTTTTGATGGCTTGAGTGTCTTGGAATTTTTTTTTTTGGGAACTTGAAGGCTTGACCTAATATCACTGCTTAAGAGGGTTTATATAGCTCCAGCGGTCGTGCATGAGTTGGTATTAAAGTTTCAAGACCTCGGGTTTAAGTAAAACACCGCAAAACAATTTCATTTGTTTTGACCGATCTAATCGAGTCGTCGACTTCAGCTGCTAATCGGTCGACCTTATCTTTCGATGAATTATTTTTCATGTCTGCTTCCAACCGTCTAAATCTTCTCTAGATCATCACGTAAAATATCTTATTTATCCTCAACAAAAAAAAATATTAAATATTAAATATTATACTAATACTATTATTTCAAAATAATATATATATATTTTTTTTCTTGTCATGAATTTTTATATTTAAATATATTTATGTTTATTTTTATTTTTTTATTTTTTTTGTCTTGGACATCACCATATCTAGTGATGGAAAGTGAGTTTCACTATTAAACATAAATCATTCACGATGTCGAGTGAAATTTAATTACTTTTAGAATAAACATTTTCTCATGCATGAGAAATGATTTTTTTCTTTCTATGAGAAATCATTTTCTCATGCCAAACTAAGAGTTTTATGTCAAATCATTTTACCATGCTAAAAGGGGACCTTGCTCTTTAGCAACAATTGCAATTCGTCCATGGCGGCTTCCATATTTAAATGTAACAGTGTTGTTTCTCTGCAAACCACATGCATTGAGTTATTTGCTATTTATCAACAGGTTTTTATACATTTAAATTTTTATTGAGGTGCAATTGGATCTCTACTAATATAGTGACGGCTTTACTGTCGAAGCATCCTTGTTATTACAAAATGAAATTCATAGGGACGCCCCCTTTGTTGACGTATGCTCCTCTGATTTACAGTTTCGCGGAGCTTGAACGGCCTACATAGTTGACTAATAATAACAAAGACCCTCTTCTTCCCAACATGCTATGGTGCCACCGGGTAGGTAAGAGAGGGTCGAGTCCGTATCGCCTCAAAGTAACAGCCGTGTCAGTATTAGATCTATCTACTCAGCAATTCATCTGATGACTTCACGTTACATAGTAGTTAGGAGCTCATAGTTTTGTGCACTTATGGCACCAGTGGTTCCACATTCTACGAGGTACCACTATCTTACGGGTCACATATGAAAAAAATAGTTGTATGAGTAACCTAGCATTATTCAGTGAGTTGGGATACTTTAACTAACATGCAAAATTCTCCGAAGTCTCAAAATTAACAAATAACAAACATGGACGGACAATTCATCAAACATGAAAATTAGCTGAAGCGACATAAAGTAAAAAGGGAAAGACATATCACAGCGTACGTGTAACTACAATTACATTGATTCTATACTCTATTCTACACATCCTAGGGCACTGACATTAACATCATTACAGACCATTAATCGGAATACCTATCTGTAGAAATAAAGTCACACGGATAAAACATCCAATTCACCGTAGTCAACACCCTGCCAGACCCGTTGACTATGTCGATCAGGCCGGTCCGCCAATTAGTTCAAATCAGTTTTTAGTATATTGGACCCCGCATAGTCATGATCCTTCATACCGAGTATATTTATGGGCTTGTGAAGCACCAAACCCTGGTAGCCATTCTAGCGTACCAAGCCGGTGCATGAGTACCTGAATTGCCAACTAACTATCATTGGTAACCCTCTGCTACAACGAGGTACGCTAAGTAATTGATCCACTAATCATTTGTACCTAGTGAACCGTTCCGTCTTTAACACTATACGGTATCTACACTATATTACATAAACAAACACACTATAAATAGGGACAACAAACCGATACCCTCTGCGACCCAGCCTTGACGACAGCGGTCTGGACCAGATGTTGGGAACCTGTACTTAAGCATCGTTAACAAGCAATGTTAAACTCAACTCAAAGCTTACACTTGGTCGTGGCTGAATCTCGGCTGACTCTGTTGAGCAAACCTGACCATTCTGAGACCTCCTCCTCTAACTTTCTACGCTTGTACCACCATGGTTGGACCACCACAACACCTCGAACCTCCACTTGACTCTCTTTCTTGAATGGTTCTTGGACTTGACTTGACCTCCAGGAAATTTTGATAAAGTCTCCCCCGAGAGGGGGCCCCTAAGTTAAACCCTTTCATCAAAATCATTCATCTTAAGTGTTCCTTTTTATCATCTATGACCCATCTCTCTATGCTTCATGGGCTCCATTTTGCTCCTTCATTACCTATAAAAGAAGAAGAAATGAAAGGATGACACCCTAAAACCTAATATATACACCAAACCTAGCATTTAAGGTTTGAAAATATAGAAAATGATGGATTTTATACCTAAAAATAGTGTTTTTTTAAACACTAGCTAAATAAGGTAAAATCCTATTTTATCACAAACTTTTAAACTGATGAAAAGTTTGATCAGTTGGCCACGAACATGTAAAACTTCTTTTCCAAGCTGTATTCCTTTTCTTTGTGATGGCTACACTTTGTACACAAGGTGTTTGAATAACTTGAATTGGATTTTTGATGTCATCCATCTACCTAGTAAAAAAATATCAATACTTGAATCTAAAACGTTAAAGAAAAGTTCACTACCTAGAGTTCATGTCTCTTTCCTCTATCGGTATACTTAATATGCTTAACACAATTATTGATTAAATTTCTTAGTTCTAGTGATTTTCTTTCATCCTGCCTAAATTGGTTGTTAAAGCCATCAATTTCTTATCTCTGGATTAGAACATCATGACGTCATCATTTGAAAAGGGCCATGTTGATTAATATAATAGTGCCTAATTTGAGTAGGTTTGAATGACTTCATTACATGAACTAGATCAAGGTCTTTGAAGCTCATCTAGTTTTTATTATTTAGGTGTGACTCCTTATAGGTTAGTTGGTTCACAAAGAAAGTGTTATTTGGTTCATGATAGATATACTAGCATAAAGGTTGGAGCTTGATTATTCTATGGCAACAATTAAAGCTCTAATATAAAAGTTTAAGATCCTAGTATAGTTTTAACAACTTTCATAATCAAAACTCTTTGTTAAGCATAAACAAACATCTAGTTCACATTGTGCAAGATATAATTAACAAGCCTTGAGCTTTAGCCTTTAAAAAAAATATTTGACACCCTAGACTCACCTTCCAATGACTAGGAAAACCAAACTTCATTGTGGCCTCTATTAGGCATTATCAAAAATACTTGTTAGAAATTCATGAAACCTAGTCCTAGATTCAGATGATCAAGGCTCTTTCTACCCTTAAACCTTTCAAAAAGGATAAATCTCTTAAAATTATAGGTCATGAACCATTTTTTACCCCTATATCTAGTCCCAGCTAATCATAGTCACAATTCAAAATCTAAGTACTCACCCATGGTTATGGAGAAAGCCATGGTGAGTGAGATAACATAAGGAAATCTAAAAAAAGATAAAAAATATTGAATCTGAATCAATCTATCAAGAAGAAGTAGATCTTTGATGTACCATGAATTTTACCAGTTTTTATATCATGGTACAAGTTTTTTTATAGAGTCTTTCTAATGTGTTTTAGGTATTTATACAGGTTCTACAAGAAAAAGGTGTTTAGTAGCAAAATGAAGCAAAAATGAAAGAATTGGAGCAATTATCAGAAAAGGAAAGTGCAGAGGCAGAATCAAAGCTCAGAAGTCTACTGACCTACAGAAAGATCCAGGAGATGATATACATATCAATTTGTAGGCGCATAAGTTAAATTTATCCTCCAATTTGAATCAAGTCCATCTGACATCTGAAGCCCAAAATATTACCGTTTTACTGAAGACATGTCATTCTGACGGGATAGCTCCAATCAAGTCCGACTCAAGTTTTAAGGAGGTTATGACCTAGGCAAGACCTCTACAAAAAAGTTCACTACCTAGAGTTCATGTCTCTTTCAAAAAGGAGCCTTAAGAAGTAGAGAAGAGGCACGTAATTTACAGAAATCATAGCAGCCTCCATAGCCACCAAATATTCCTTTGCTTTCTAGATTTCTACGGTTTTCTACTAGCTTTGCCTGTTCCTTTGCTTTCTAGATTTCTACGGTTTTCTACTAGCTTTGCCTGACAGCTTGAAGGGGAGAAGAGATATGTTCTTCATACCAATCTAAAGAGTTCGATTCTCTGAACCTCTGTACCTTATTATTATTGAATTCTATTACGTACATGATGATGTGTTCTCTTATTAACATGTGCGAGTAGACAACTTGTTAGATCTAGGGTTCAATGGTTCTATAGATCTCTAATGCATTCAACATGATATAATCAGTACGATTCACTACTTTAAAGGAATTACATGCTTGTTATAAATTAGCTACTTAGAATATTGATCATTAGGTTTTGCTATCTTATACACCATTCTATAGCTAGATCAGAACATGAATTTTAGTAGATGATTCGTCTTTGTTCAAATACATCATTTGGCTTTGAAAGTCATGAACAATCAGATCTAGGTTTATTGCATGTGCTAGCTACCTTAGGTTGAAAAGCATCCTTTCTAATCTAGTGGTTAGTGCATAGATAAATCACAAGAGATTGGGTACTTTACATTCACGTCTTCTGAGTTCTAGAATCTATTGATTGTTGATTGTTGATTGTTGATTGTTGATTGTTGATCTATATTTCCTGCGATTTCCCTTAGGTCTAGCTCTCTTAAACCATAGATGAAACTCAGTCTCAATTACGTTAGTCCGGTTACAATAGCACTAGTTACAATAATCATGATTTGCTTTTACAAGTTCCAAAGTATTGAATCTGTAGTTATCCCTAAGTTCTATGTGGGATCGATAACCTTTCATGCGACAAATGTACATTGTGCATTTGCAGTTAGTTTAGGTGAAAACGATTCACGCATCAATCTTACAAGAATAATTACTCAATATCTTTGAATTTCCAACACTTTCTCTCTCAAGAGCTCATGAAAACAATGACAAATTATAAGAATTTAACCTTTTTAAAAAAAAAGACTTAGGTAAGATCCTCTCAAAGTTTAGGGTTTTAGGCCTTTATATACCTTACACTTAACCATGGTTTAAGTTTGGTGACCTTGGAGTAAAGAAGATCGTTAAAAGTTAATTTGAAATCTCCAAGTAAATGTCATCTCTAATGTCGCCCGGTCAGGGTCGAAATTTTCCCCTGCTTGCTTCTGCTTCTAATTGTCGTAATAGATATCAACAGTTAGGGAACAACATTTATTTTTGGGCTCAATGTTGTTGGTTTTGGGGTCGACATTACATTTTAGTTCTGTTGCAGCTCGATATCGTGAGTAATATCGTCAAGGGTATGGCAATATTGGCTCTCTGTTGCTCCTTCTTCTGATTGTCAGCAACATTGGTGAGGAATTGGTGCTGATCACTTGGGTTCTTTTGACTCCTCTTTACTCATTAGTTTTGTTCTATGATCTAACTTGGTTCCCTTGAGTTACCTTGAGTCTCCACGTACCTGAAATACTTATAAACACATGCAAACCATGCAAACCATGCATGCAAAGCAAAGAACGATTATAAAGTTATATGTACTTCGAACTTAATTAGGCTTAAAAGTATAGAAGAAGATGGGATTTTATGTTATAAACCATAGAATCAATGTGTTAAAACCTATAAAATCTCATCTCATCAGTTTCGCAGTTTTGGTGGGTTATATTCTTTAATTGGGCTTTACATATATTTTATCATATAAGATCATCTCCAATGGAGGTTTTTAAGGAGTTCTTAACGTTTTTTCCAAAAAAAAAATTATAATAAAATATTTGCGGACCCCACAAAATGTTAAGAATCGATCCTTAAATAAGGAGTTTAAGAGATCAGTTCTTAACATGTGGCGGCATGTGATTTGTTCGTATTTTTTTTTTCTTTTTCGATCAAAAATAAGTGAACCCCACATAAAAAAATAATAAAAAAATCTTAAGAGCACCATCTTTAAAAACTGGCGTTGCGGATGCTCTAAGACAATTAACTCGTCGAAGCCTTATTCGCTAGCGCTTGGCTTCTATAAACCCTTTTTTTGGTCACTTGGGTAATATTGATCAAGGTAATGACTTTACAACTACCCAAACCACTAAACATGTAGTAGACTCAAAACAATCCAAATGAGCTAAAACAATAAGATTTGCCCAAACAATCTTATACATCCCAAATTACAAGAGTTAACAATGAATAGCTTTAGTAATTGGTTGTTGATCCATTGAAAGATATGAAATTTCTTGATGAATAGCTTCTAATTTGTGCAGAAGTATCATCTAAACGTGTAAAAAATAAGTTTTTCCTTTACATGGATAATCCAACATGAACCATCTAGGCATTCAATCCCCTAATCAAGTAGGTAAGCCAAAAATCCAACGACAGTGTGTACATCTTCGGTAACGGCAAGACAAACCAAAAGAGCATCGAAAACAATTTCACATCTGGAACTAATACCTGATGAAGCCAAGCATGCTCTTAACACGAAATTAGAACACTAAAGGGATTGGTGAGGCTAAACCGTCGATTTCGGCATGTGAAACAAACCATAATACCATAATTCAGAATCGGCAAAGACAAATATTAACCTCATCTAGAATACAAGCGACAAATATACACGATATGTCCACAAACTATCGACAAATATACACGATATGGTTCTTACATACCTTTTTTCTAATGCTTTATATTTCAAAATCCATTAAACAAAAAAGGT
Organism: Euclidium syriacum; assembly: GCA_900116095.1. Taxonomy (NCBI): domain Eukaryota; kingdom Viridiplantae; phylum Streptophyta; class Magnoliopsida; order Brassicales; family Brassicaceae; genus Euclidium; species Euclidium syriacum. The sequence continues at coordinate 6,268,864 of FPAK01000009.1, read as the reverse complement.
TTAACGGAGAAAGAACGCATTTTAATTGATTAAAGAAATGAATATAGATAACAGACAAAGCTAATATTAGAAGACATATATATATATATATTATAGGCAGTCTTGTCAAGAAAAATGCCTGCGTTTCTTTTGATGAATGGCTTAAGAAAAGATGCGAACGAGGAGCATAGAACTTTCCATATTTGGAAAATATTCGTGGCACAGACACTTTCTCTTTTACATTTCAAGCCAAAAAACTAAAGCGAACAAAGTATAATACGACGGACAACGTTCCATGTGTAAATAATAGACAGGATCAGCTTAATTTGATTATCTTATACGAACTATATATGTCTTAAATGTAAAATAACCCATCACATAAAACTTATATGATTTTGTTTTCTAAGTAAAGTGTACATAGAAATAGAAAAATTTAGAGTCTATTACAAATATTGGAAATCAGTTTAATCTTCTTCTTTTTTCTTTTCTCTTTTAACAAAAGACACGTGAATTTTATATTTGTGGGTCTCTAGTTTTATGCATAACTTATTTAATTTAAAATGCAGTCGGAAGAAATAATAGAAATTGTTTAAGAAAACTATGTAGACCGTCAATATTAGGGTCATTTACACCTCTTGCACACATTTAAAAGAGACCTTTAAGTATACACTCTTACTTTGTGAAGAAGCTATATAAGTCTCCATGTTCTAATACTAGTCTTAAATATCAGCTCATACGGTTTTGAGGGGTCCTCTACCCTCCGATCCTTGTTAAATTGGAAGCTTCTCTCTTGTTTTTGTGAGAAGAAAACAACCACTTAAACATACGCTTTAAAGGCTTTTAGAGTTTGAAATCCATCCAAAAATTCAAAGTTGTCAGTGATGGTGAGTCGTGGTTGTTCAGTCTCAGTTTTGTCTCGCTTTCTCATAATTCTTCTGGTGATACAACTATACTTCGAGGCCACAACGGCAGCTCGACATGCGCCCCTTGTTTCCTGGTCACCCCCTGAGGCGCCTAAGGATGATTTTGTGTGGTACCACAAGATCAACCGCTACAAGAACATAGAACAAGATGCGTTCCGACCAACTCACCAAGGTCCTAGTCAAGGTATCGGACACAAGAACCCTCCAGGTGCTCCTTAAACTACCGCCTTTTATAGCACAGAGTTCGTCTGTTTGTTTTGCTGTCTTAAAAGAAGAAGAGGAAGAGGAAGAAGAGAGAAAGTTACAGAACAGTTCTTGTGTATAGAGGACATGAACGTGAATCGATTAAAATGATTTCAAATTTCTTCATTCCAAAGTGACACTTCGTCTTTTACAAAGGCCATGAAGACATCTCTTGGCTTACTTATAGTTCTTTTTTCTTTCATTTTGTGTCTTTTGTTCGACGTTCAGACTTGAGATGTTCATTCTTTTTTTTATTAGATGTCGTTTTCTTTTCTCGGTTAAAAGTAAAGTTAATGACTGATGGCATTAATTTTCTAATTATGAAGCCGTTAATAAATACTTTTTTTTTTTCTCAGTTTTACTTTTACTGAGAATTTGAATTTTATAACTAGAGATAATGAAAATGAAAAATGAGAATATTTTCGATCATACATAGCAATCAAAGTTTTTACTGGCTAGATTTGATCATTTATTCGCTGTAGTGCATCTGTATGATGTCAATTACTTTTATTATAACTAATACCAATTTTATTTGTTCTTAGCTACTTAGCAGTATTACGTTAAATGAATTTTCACGAGCATTATTCTTAAAATTGTGAGAAAAAATTCTCATAAAACATATGTTATAACTTAACAAACCTGATGAAAGCACCGTAGTCTACTGATCAAAGATTTAAAAACTTCTACATCAGATCTAGGATTCGAATTCTAGAGAATGTAATTTTTTACAGATTATTAACGCAAGGTTTATCGAAGATTTCAGCGTGCTATAGGTAAAGCTATCTGGTCTTGGGAGTCAAGGTCGTGGTATGGTGTCACGTCTATCGTGAATTCGTGTATTGTGGGCATAATCAGTACATTAGAGTCGTTCATGGAAACTTACAGGTACATCATTATTGTAATAGGATAGTATCAAATGTTATGATGATGTAATGTCGAAAAAATGTTAAAATAGAAAACACTACCATTCAAATTCGAAAATAAGTATTACAAATGGCTTACTTGTAAGGTAGGAAAAAACTAAACGTCTCCTAAAACTTTGGTGAAAAAGTCCACAAGTTGGTCCAGTATATGCACATACTCCCTTCTAATAGTATTAGACTTAAGTGCATCTCGAACAAAGTGAAACGATCTTGATATGTCTATTAATATGCTCAGGACATGCCAAGTTGGAAGCGACGTCATTGCCGATTTGCTGTTACAAAAAAGCGCCAAAGTGACTTGTACAACGCCAAAAATCGGAAGAAGCTTTCAATGTCATACACCCACTTTAGTCACAGTTGACATAACTCCATATTTTGTCTCCGCAAAAAATTGGAGTACCATGTCATGATTTTTCATTTTTCCAGAGATATGAGACTCTCCTAGAAGAAAGACAAAATATTTCAAAACGATAAATAATGCAATATCGAGGGGTCCGCTTTCTTTCTAAAACGCCTCTTCAAAACGTTTTCTTCTCCTTTTTCCTGCACCGGTTAGGCCACTAATCAAAACCCTAGCCACAACGGAGACCCATGTTATAGTTCATCCTAACGTCGTGCCTTTTTCTTTGAATGTAATTCATATTTCCCAACTCTCACTCGGTAATGCCCTCTTTATGCATCACGCTTTTGACAAATCTAACTTTGCTTAAGATTGTTTCCTGTTTTCTAGCAAAGATGTCCTATGTGCCATAGAGATACTCTCTTCTACTATTGTTTCTGATTTCAAAGGAATTGTTACTTAACGTTATGACAAGGAAAGTGAATTTATTAAGATTTTCTCATGATGTCTCTCACTTTCAGAATTGTAATAGTTATTCACTCTTTTTCTTTTTTCTTGTCATGTAGATCGTGTTCCAAAGAGCAAATGAGATATTTTCAACCAAGAGATGATGAATCAAGACGAAGTTAAAGAGAAACGGGTAATAAGGCTTTTCATATAGATTAATGAAAACAAGATGTTGTTAATGGATTCTGGCGCTAGCTGAGCAAATGGATAATTTCCCACACTTCCAGTTTTTTTGTCCAACAAAATTATACATGTTTACCAATCTCATAAATCTTGTTGTTTTCAGGTAAGTATAAAATTCTCCAATTTTCTAATTCCAGGTACTCAAAAGTGATGGCAAGGCACATATTTGCTTGATGATTGAAAGCGAAATCAGGTTCTCAAAAATCTGTCTTTCTATGGAAATTTTTTTCACTCAAGTTCTCATAAACTTCAATTCATCTTCATTACATATCTTAAATAAATAAATTGCTCTGAAGCAATAAAAAATGATCTAGGTATGTAGAGTATGAAGGTTGTAATGAATTATTCATATGTTGCTGAATTTTCACCTACCTCTACCTGCTTGCAACCAAATTTGAGATCATATGCCACATCAATTCCAAGGTAAGATTCTCCCAATACTAATTTCAATTAAGGTCTTTACTCTCAGTTGTGGGTTTTTTTTTTTTTGGTCTTTTATCCAATTACCTAAAAACGAAATTCATTCTTTTATTTTGAATCGTGAATAACTTAGATGAGGAATTAAAAAATTTTACTATTAGAGAGTGAGATTTTGGGGATGGGAATAAAATGTTCTATATCTTTGGCATTAGTAATAGTTTTTGACCTGAAATGTTACTTAGAGACTTTGCAGTTGCCCATGAAAGTTACCGAATACCGACTTATCATTAATTAGTGATTGCCCACTCTTATTGATTGTCCCAGAAATTGCAGAACTTTTTGAGAGAACATACGATGATGATTGTTGTATTTATGTGTTTCATCACCCATCAAGCATGTTTGAGAAATTTTACTTATCGTATCTTCTGAGCAACTTCTTTTCAAAATAGTATAGCCTACATATCATATTAAAAGACGCGTATAGTTTTTATCGCCTCATGCGGGTAAAGAGGAATTGTAAGCCTCAATCAGCTGCTTATGTGGGAGATTCCTATTGGTTTTGAGTTATTGGAGGTTAGTTCTTTTCTTTGTCTCTACTTTCACATTTGAATCAGATAATAGAATCACATGGTTTTACTATTTCCTTTTGCAGAATGGAAAAGTTACCGAATTTGAACTTAGGAGCCAGAGCGAGGGACATGCAAAGATGCGAGAAACTCTAAACCGGATGATGCAGGCCGGGCCGAGGAGCCAGGTGAAACCGGAGAACCAGAGACCTACGCCACTGTAGAACCAAAGCGAAGACCTTAAAAGCAGCTATTTAAATCTGAACTGAGGCTTAATATTGGTCAAAACGAAGAGGCCGAGACTGAAATAGAGAGAGAAAGAAAGGGCCACTTACAGCACTCGAACAAGAGATGTAAGGAGTTTTTCAGATGCAACATATGCAACTGTATGAGTAAAAGTTGGAGAAGGACCTGCAAGCCACAAAGCAACATGCACAAATATTGATATGTAACGTGTTCACAAATTTATAATGCATTCATAGTCAGAAGTATATGTATGTTCATGTTCAAATCAAATACATTATAGAAAAAAAATAAAAAAACTTGGAACAATAAAAAAAAAACCATGGATTGTATACCCTTCAGCTCATTCTTCAGTTGATTACAAGGGTTTTATTATTTCCTCCACCAACCAACCGCTCGCAGCAAATGCATTAAAATAACCTCCCCTCTCCGACTCAGGAAACGAACCCCCGCAGATGCCACGATGACTGGGACTGAAACCCAACATCGTCGACCATCACGTCTGCAACGCTTTTACTTCACAAAAAAAAAAAAAAATATATATATATATATATATATATATATATATATCAAAGGAACTATGTTCGACTTGATCTCCTTTGGCGTATGTAGGCAGCCTTCTCAGGCACAGTCGTCTCTCTAAAAAAACTCCGCGGGTACAAAGGTTCCCCGAGGCAGAGCCGACCCAGATCGCAAAAACATGCATCATGTCCCCAGTGGGCCGCTCCAACGGAATCAGCCGAGTCCCGACTCGCGTCCCCTCAAACAAACTGAGGATAAAAAGCCAAGGCCCGTCCTTGCAACATGCACTTCGCAAGTGTGGTGAACTGATCAATCACCAACCCGAACAACCTAGCAATGCGACTCGATAAGTTCATAGCCGGGCACATACCCCGCACCTTCAGAACATGGGCAAGACCATCAAATAAAAATCGAAGGCTCAAACAAAAGGGAGTCCCACTCCATTTAAAAGTCGGGGCCCTAAAAGAACCCCGCAAAAATATTTTACAAAAAAAATTAAAAACAACACTTATCATCCAAAGGTTCATTTCCTACAAATCAAACTGTAGGAGACTCAGCATCACGGGAGCTCGCTCTCTTCCGACGCTCTTCTTCCTCCAAAATCTTAGGGCCGGCCAGGTCGCAATAGTCCAACTACACGACCTGCATCTCGTGCAGCTTAGACAGGCATTCGTCCTGCTCCTTCTCCGCATTCGCCCGGAAGCCTTCAGGAACTGGAACCCCTGCCCTGGCTAGGTCGTGAAGCAGAACCACCTTCCCCCGCGACTGCTCCAGCTTACCCATCAAAGCAGCAACCCGCTCCCGATCGTTGAGATAACCGATCACCACCTTCTCAAAATCACGGTACACGCGAAGCTTGGCCGAAACCTCCTCCAACTGTGTCTTGAGCTGTTCGGATGAAAGGGATGTAACATCACTCCCATACTCCTTCAGGGTCTCAACAACGCTCCTCTCCCCCGACAACTCATCCTTCAGCCGCTGAACTTCAGCTGCAAACCTGCGACCCTCGGCTCCGTCTTGCCTCAGCAATTGCTCTCGCAACCTGCGAACCTCCGCTTCATAGGCTCCGAAAGCGCGGTTTTTCCAACCGATTAACTACGCGAAAACAACCTCAACGATCAAGAGCCTTGAAAACAACAAAGGAACAAGCACGAGGACACTTACTCGAACCAGATGCTGAAAGGAAATATCGACCTCACTCTGGACCTAAAGCGACCCAGCAGCAGCCAGCGACGGTCCCTCGCTCGAAATCTGGGTAAGTAGCCTGCCACAACGAGCTCCGTCCTCCTCGAGCGGATCCCTGGAGTAGGAGAACCCGACCAGAAATGGCGTATTCTCCCCCTGGACGGTATCTTCTGACGAGGAAGAATCAGCGATCTCTTCGTCGCTAATCTCAATGGACTCCAAGTCAATCACGTGAGGATTCCCTTCCTGAGCGCGTTTCGCTCCCCGAGTGCGGGAAGCAGGACCTTTCCCGTCCCTCTCCTGAGAAGGCTCTCCAGTGAACCTGTGAGAATAATCTTCCCGAACTTCCGAGGGGAAAACTCGGGAGAATGATCCGGTAGATGCAGCGAGACCAGACACCAAGTCTCTGCTTGTCCGGACGGGCTCTGTCTCTGCAACCGCCTCCTGAGCTAGGGGAGTTCCCTGGTCTTCGCCCCTTTCGGAATCCCCAGTATAAGAACTCTCCTCCCTAGCGGGACTCACCGGAGCATCGCCACGACTCGGCGGATTCCTGACAACTAGCTCGCCCTACGCAATGAGCAGCGAAATAGTCAACTCGGAACCAAGATAAAAGAAAAAGCGAAGGAAGTGGATTCATCGCTTACCCGAAGAAATATAATCAGGATGAGTCCCAACATTCGAGCTCCAAAGGCTCGCGCATGAAACCAATCCTTCTCTCAGCAACAGCGCCAGCTTCTCCGAGTATACATCTGAGAAGGCATCAGAAAAAAGAGCCGCCACCCTTGCAGGGATAAGGGTTCCAATCAATGCATGGCACTATAGAGGCGTCTTCTAGCGACTCCTCGGAAGTCCCCACGAAGAAGTAACGCGAGGACCAATCCACGACTTTCACCGTCGTTTTGGACACCACCCTGCGTCCTGGCCTCGACGACGTATACCAAGTTCTGGCCAACTTCGGATTTCTACTAAAATTGAACATCCACTCGATAAACCCACAGTCGATCTCCACCCCACGTCTCGCTGATAGAAGAATCAAACCGACCACGCTATGGATCAACGGAGGAGTCAGTTGAGTCAACGCGACCTTACGGGCGTGACACAAATCCATCAGTAGCCACGGAAGTGGGAACCAGAGCCCACATTCGGTGAAGAGTGCCTCGTAAACCGCGAAGTATCCATCACCCGCGTCCATGAGCGCTCAGACTTTTCCGGGAGTTTAAACACGATCCGGTTACGAACCCCATCGGGGAAGAGCCGAAAAAGGTCACTCTCCCCAAGTACTGAAGCCCCGACCTGTTCGCCAGATTGAAAAATCAACACCAATTCCCTATTACGAACTCGAACGCAAGGAACGGAAGGTCCCGCCATCGGGGGAGGCGTCTTTAAAGACGTCGAATCGGTCGAATCTTCGATAAAACCGCTGTCTCCAGCGACCCCACGGGTCTCTGCGACTGCCTCGCCGGACGACTCAAGATGATCCCCGAAAACCATTCTCATATTAGAAGATGAAGAGAACACCTCGTGAAGATAAGAGACGAAGGAAGAATCAATCGGTGAAGGAAGCTGTAGCGGGGGAAATAGAAGGAGCAGAAAATAGCAATTATGGGAGCCAAAAGCCAAAATTTATAGGGATTAGGAGGAAGCCCGAACGTCCCTGGCATTAATTATCATACTACGATAGAACGAAGGCATCCATAGGTCACGTCTTTTCACCAATGGCTCCTTCGATCTAGCCAAACCAGCGTAGCGCCGAATTAGGACACGACATGTCATCAAGAGGAGGTTACGTCAATACAGCGCAACTCCCCACGATCCGGGCCTCCATCCTCGACGGCCCATGGAACGTAAGCGGACTCGGGGGGGACTAACTGTTGGGGATGGGCTTAGCACCCCCGGCCCGGATCGTAAGGAGCAGGCCCAGAAGAAAGCAAGGCCCAAAAACACCAAGTTGAATCGAACAAGACATAGCTCGCTGAGAACCAGTGGCTCGCTTAGGACGCTCGCGATGTATTCAGGCGTGCCAAAGGGTTGATTCACTACAAGAAAAAAAGCTTTTAATAGCGGCTGAAAAACGATATCTAACAATACCATAACGTTTTTGTAGCCGCTGTCTATTCGCCCGTTATAAAAAATCAAGCGCTTTCGATAGCGTTTTTTTACACTGCTATCATATCGGAACTTTCAATAGCGGTTTTTTAATGCAGTTAAATTATCTTTAATAGCGTTTCCTTTGTGCTATTATTATTTTTTTAACAGTATTTTTGTTTTGCTATTATTATATTTTCCAACAGCGTTTATTTTCCGTTATTAATTAACTATATATTAAATATAAAAATCATTTTATATTATATTTTGTCATAATAATTCTTTTATATCAATATATTATCGATTTTGGTTTTTTTTTCTAACTGATTTTTCTGAAAATATTGAAATAAAATGACTGATTAAACTGAAGCAATTTTTAACATTACACACCCACAATGTTAACATTACAAATCCCACAATAGAGTAATATCAAAGTATTACAAAAAATAGAAATAAAATTAAAATGCTCCTAATTTTGTATACACAAAAGATGAGTTAAGAAACTAAACTTAGTCTTTAAACCTTTTGAACAAATTCGTGAATCCTCTTGACTTCTTCTATATCACCCATCCTGTCTCTATTACTCTCACTAATAACTAAGATGCCAAGAATAGCTTCCCCAAGGGCTTTATCCACCTGGTTTGCCCTCTTCTTGGATGAATTGCATTGTTGGCTTCAAAAAAATATGAACAAACTTCAGTCAGGTAGCGAAAACAAAACAAGCCTACATTACCTCGATAAGATTTTTGTCGACGGTAAACTTGTTTAATATTAAAGTTCTAGTCTTTGTCATTACAAAGCACATCCATGTCAGCCATTTCCTCAATCGCTGTCATCCTGTCATCCTTTTGGTTATTGCTCCCTGCGATATATATCAGAATATAATCATATATCCAGTGTTGCAAAAAAAAATTTCAAGAGGAAAGTTGACAAAACACATGTTGTCATTTCTCAGCCAATCATTAAACATCAAGCACTTTGTGATTCAAATTAAAAAAATGAACATGAGATATAAAATAGATATAAAAGTGAAACTACTTATAGCAGAAGCTCTCTTCAAGGAAGGAGACATCTTGATCTTTGAAGAAGACATCTTGATCAGTCCAACTAAGGATAAAAGATGCAAACTCTTAGCAAATTGAGATAAACCTACAACACCTAAATCAAAGTAAAGCAAAAATGAAGTTAGACCCTTAATGAGAAGCATTAGCCATAAGTTCTTTGGAGAACAAGGAAGGATCAACATCTTGTTCCTCTTCTGGTAGTAATGTCAGAATTTAGGTGTAGGTTATAAAACTTTTCATTAACCTAGTGATTCCTTTTAGCCCTTAGATCATTTTGATTGAATCTATGTTATCAGATCACAGATATACCTGGAGTTTCTTGGCAGCCGACTGAACAGGATATCGAGATCAGGAGCGCCTCAGATGCTGCGCCTCTACAGCAAGTCCACACGCACACAAACTGGAATCGGGATGCTAGTGCCTTCAGAGAACAATTCTCTTGGGATTGGGAGTCTTTGGTGGCTGCAAAACTAGGTCAGAGACTCTCTAGGTCATGCATCTATCTTATATATGGCGACCCATAGAATCCCTAGTTAACCAGTGTATTAACCGGCTTAAATTAAGTCATTAATTAAAACCCGGTATCTTTAATACGGAGCTGTGTCGATCGACACAAGCATGTGTGTCGGTCGACACACTCTTAAAACTTCCATATCAATGTGTAACAATTACACATTGATTAGATCATTACTTTAATGATCATTCCCAATATTAGTTATCCAGTTTGCTTAGGTGTGTGACCCTATAGGATCATGCAATACCAGCAATGAGTTCATAACTCATAAGTCACAAGCGACTTCTAGCAAAGCATTATAACTACCCAGTATTTCATGATAGTCTTATCTCGACTTTACAGCTATACATTAGAGTGAATACAAGTATGATATCCAGGACATTCCCTTCAATCTCCCACTTGTATTGGAATCAACTTATTCCAATAATCCCTTCGTCGCTATATCTCGATTCAGTATAAGGCAAGAACTCTTGTCATCCTTATAAAGCCAAATCACGTTTATCGAACTCTGATTTATACTGATAAAGACAAACAACTGACATTCAGCTTGTTTGAGTGTGGCCACACATTCCATCAGTATCAAATCTTCGATAGGCCCAGAGATATTTAACTCCTGTTAAATAGGAGGGACAAATCCCATCTTGTTCCATCCCATGTTCCCCACACACTTCATGATATGTCCAATCAATGTCTGAATAGTCACCAGTTACGGATAACGTTTGACAAAGTCAAAGCAGACCAATTCATATGCAGAAAATCATGATGAACTCAGGTCTAAGGACTATACTCTATAGTCGTAATGAGAAACTCATATGACACTCATATGACAATCTTGTTGAGTTCTCATCAGCGGGTCACGTCCGATACCGTGTTCACAACACATATCAATGTGATTGACTTTGATACTCCTATCAATGACACCATGAAACTTGGTCATCAGTCACATCACGTACTAGTCTAGCGCGGTTATTAATGTCCCAATTTAGTAACCTTCGACCAGAGACCTCAGTAATTTATGACATCTATAGCTTATAGGGTTTCATGATCAAATCATGTATTTGATGACCTATAAGAATGCCTTAAATTATTTTGGGACAATTATTTAATTAATCAAATGCACAATTAAATAATAATGAAACACTTTCATTAAATAAAACATAACAAGAGTATGTTTACATGAACATCAAAACAAAACAAACAACTCCCACTCAAATTAAGATTACTACTCAAGAAATCTAATTCCTATCGCAATAGCATGACTCTCATGCTTGGGCCGTGGGAGTGGCTTAGTCAGAGGATCAGCAACATTCTCGTCCGTCGGAACTCTGCTGATCTTCACATCTCCTCTCTCAATGATATCTCGTATCAGATGATATCTTCTCTCGATGTGTTTGGACTTCTGGTGTGATATGGGTTCCTTTGCTTGAGCTATAGCTCCATTGTTATCACACAACAACGCCACAGGCCCAGAACTGCTAGGAATCACACCAAGTTCAGTGATGAACTTCCTAATCCAAACAGCTTCCTTTGCCGCTTCTAAAGCAGCAATGTACTCAGCTTCTGTCGTGGAATCTGCTACAGTGCTCTGCTTGGAACTCTTCCAACTAACTGCACCACCATTCAGACAGAAGACATAACCAGACTGAGATCGGAAATCGTCTTTGTCTGTCTGGAAACTAGCATCGGTGTATCCACTCACCACAAGCTCATCACTTCCTCCGTAAACCAAGAACTTATCCTTAGTATTTCTCAAATATTTCAGGACTGTCTTGATGGCAGTCCAGTGACTCTCACCAGGATCGGATTGGTATCGACTCGTCATGCTCAAAGCACAAGCGACGTCCGGTCGTGTACATAGCATGGCATACATGATAGATCTTATCGCAGAGGCATAGGGAATCCTACTCATGCGCTCTCGCTCAGTAGGTGTCGAAGGACACTGCTTCTTGCTGAGAGTAATGCCATGTGACATTGGAAGCAAGCCCTTCTTGGAATCATGCATATTGAACCTGTGTAGGACCTTATCAATGTAAGTATCCTGACACAGTCCAATTAGCCTCTTCGATCTGTCTCTATAGATCCTTATTCCAAGAATGTACGCGGCTTCTCCCATATCCTTCATCGAGAAACAACTTCCAAGCCAAGTCTTGACAGACTGAAACAACGGAATATCATTTCCGAGAAGCAATATGTCATCTACATACAATACTAGAAAAGCAACTGCGCTCCCACTAGTCTTCTTGTAAACGCACTGTTCCTCTTCGTTCCTGATGAAACCAAATTCTTTAATAGCTTAATCAAAACTCCGAGATGCTTGCTTCAATCCATAAATGGATCGATGAAGCTTGCATACTTTCCTAGGGTTATTAGGATCTACAAAACCCTCAGGTTGTGTCATGTACACATCCTCTTCCAGAATCCCATTCAGGAAGGCGGTTTTTACATCCATCTGCCAAATCTCATAATCATAATAAGCGGCAGTCCCTAGGAGAATCCGAATGGACTTGAGCATAGCGACTGAAGAATAGGTTTCGTCATAGTCAACACCATACACTTGTTTAAAACCTTTTGCCACCAATCTAGCTTTGTACATCTGTACATTACCATCCACGTCAATCTTCTTCTTGAAGACCCATTTGCACTCAATGACTTTTGCACCATCGGGCAAATCTTCCAAAGACCAAACTTTGTTGATTGACATGGATTCCATTTCGGATTCACTGGCCTTAAGCCATTTTTCGGAGTCAGGACCCAACATTGCTTCTTCGAAAGTCGCAGGTTCGTCGCTATCAATGATCAGAAGATCATGATAGTTGGTCACGAGAAATCTGTATCTCTCGACTTCATTACGACTCCTTCCGGACCTGCGAACTTCAGGCACCACAGGTGTCGGTTCCACAACATCTTGTGAATCCTCCGGCTGTTCTCCCTCATTAGGTTGAACAGCATTCTGTGGTTCTCGAATTTCTTCGAGTTGTACTTTACTCCCACTGTTCTTCTTGGAAAGAAATTCTCTCTCAAGAAAAACACAGTTCCGAGCAACAAATGTCTTGTCCTCGGATCGGTTGTAAAAGTAGTATGCCTTGGTTTCCTTAGGATAACCAACGAAGTAGCACTTATCATATTTGGGTGCAAGCTTATCAGATATCAATCGCTTGACATAAGCTTCACAACCCCAAATTTTAAGAAAAGACAGACTTGGAACCTTTCCAGTCCACATCTCATATGGAGTCTTTTCAACTGATTTTGTTGGAACTCTGTTCAGCATGAACGCAGACGTTTCAAGACCATATCCCCAGAAGGATAACGGTAGATCAACATCACTCATCATCGATCGAATCATATCCAATAAAGTCTGATTCCTCCTCTCAGACACACTGTTCCACTGTGGTGTTCCAGGAGGAGTGAGTTGTGAAACGATTCCACAATCTCTTAGATGATCATCGAACTCTTGGCTCAAGTACTCACCTCCACGATCAGATCGAAGAGCTTTGATACTTTTGCCAATTTGGTTATGTACTTCATTTTGGAACTACTTGAACCTTTCAAAGGATTCCAACTTATGTTCATAAGATAGACATAACCGTATCTACTAAAATCATCAGTAAATGTGATGAAGTACCTAAAGTTTCCTCTTGCACTAATGCTCATTGGGCCACACACATCTGTATGTATAAGGCCCAACAAGTCATTGGCCCTTTCATTGAACTTGTTGAAAGGGGCCTTTGTCATTTTGCCCAATAAGGAGGATTCACACTTCTCAAATGATTCATAATCAAATGAGTCTAAAAGCCCATCTTTATGGAGTTTTTGAATCTTTTTCTCATTGATATGGCTCAAACGACAGTGCCAGAGAAAAGTCGGGTTTGAGTCATTTGATTTAAACCGTTTGTTATTTATGTTATAAACATGCATTGATTGATTGAGAATATAAAGCCCATTCTCTAATGGGGCGCTACCATAGAAAATATTATCTCGAATAAAAGAGCAACATTTGTTCTTAATCGAAAAATCAAAACCATTCATGTCCAACATAGAAATAGAAATGATATTCCTGCTTATCGCAGGTACATAGTAGCAATTCTCCAACTCTAAAATCATGCCTGAAGGCAAAGACAAATGATAAGTTCCTACGGCTAATGCAGCAACTCTTGCTCCATTTCCAACATGCAGGTCCACTTGTCCCTTCTTCAGCGTTCTACTGCTGCGCAGGCCCTGCATATTAGTACAAATATGAGCACCACAGCCAGTATCCAATACCCAAGAGTTAGAAGCTGATGAAGTAACATTTACTTCTATAACATAAATACCTTTAGATGTCGTCTCGTACGACTTCCTCAGGTTCTTCAAACCTTCCAGGTATTCCTTGCAGTTCCTCCTCCAGTGCCCAAGCTTCTTGCAGTAAAGACAAGTATCACTGTCAACTGGGCCACGCTTTGGCTTGGAAGACGACTCAGGCTTGTCCCGGTTCTCAACCTTGACAGCCTTGCTCTTTCCTTTGCCCTTAGCAGGTTTCTTAAACCCTTTACCCTTTTGTACCATAAGTACATCAGGAGCAGCCTTCTTGACATTGGGCTCCGCCGTGTTGAGCATGCCATGCAGCTCAGTCAGAGACTTCGTCATGTCATTCATGTTATAGTTCATAACAAACTGATCGAAGCTCGGTGGCAGAGATTGTAGGATGATGTCCGTAGCCAACTCTTAGCTAAGGGGAGAGTCCAGGTTAGCCAGGTTATCAATGTAGCCCATCATCTTAATGACGTGGAGGCTCACTGGACTGTCCTTTGACAGCTTGCACTCAATAGGAGATTTAACCGTCTGGTATCTCTCAGTGCGAGCTCACTCCTGAAACATAGATTTCAGGGTTGTGATTATCTCGATCGGTGACTCCGTGTTCTCAAACTGTTTCTGCAGTTCCGAGTTCATCGTGGCCAGCATCAGACAAATCACATTTGTCACATCATCCGAATGCTTTTCCCACTTGTCCTTATCAACAATAGGAGCATTGGATCTGGGCTTCTCAGGAAGAGGTTTCTCGAGAACATACTCTTTCTTCTCATTCTTGAGAACGATTCCTATGTTCCGATACCATTCCAGGAAGTTGGATCCTTTCAGTTTTTCCTTCTCAAGGATGGATCTCAACGTGAATGAGTTTGAATTGTTGTTGTTAGACATAGCTGAATCAAGAGAAAAAGAGAGTTTAATTAGTTTTTATGTTCAAGGAATGAGAGATCTTAACATTTAAAACTGCTCACATTATATTCAAAATTAATTTTCCTCAGGTTGAATATAATGATCCAAGATCCCTATTTCACTGAGATTTGAGTGAGCTTTGGCTCATCGCCCAAACTTCAGTTATTTAGGTGAGCAAACACTTTGCTGATCATATCCAATATGATTCTTGGTCTTGGATTAATATCCTATATTAAATCCAATCTTATCTCTATGGGCCCAAAACTATTTTGATAGCCCATTCAAGCAAACCAATCTTCGAGTCATGTGGTAACGATTACCACCTGCCTTACTCGTGTAATTCTGAATGCCTTACTTTGGCAAGCCCATCACACAACAAAACAAGACCCAGCAGCTGACAAGATATGGAAGACATCAGAGATGCTTCATATTATGTTTGAGGAATAAAACATTGATCTTAAAACATATCACATATGTATTTAAGAGATATTAGATTTAATTCAAAAAGTTTTAATCTAATTAAAATTGATTTAAATCTAAAGCGCTGAATCCAATTCAGACTTCGAGACACCTAAACCGGTTCAATCGCGGTTAAACCATTTAACCCGATTAAACCAATCAATTTCGATTCAATCCAATTGAATCGGTGTCAGTTTATGTTTGTGTCGCCCAATACGTATTTGTATCGGTTGACACGAGTTAACCGGTTTGAAATCGTGATGAAAGCAACCAAACCATGGTTAGACCAATCACCAATCCGGTTCAATCCAATTGAACCGATTGAGATCGACGCATGTCGACCGACACGAACAGTGTGTCGATCGACAGAGGCGATTTGGGGGAACATCGATCATTGGATCAACACTTAAAATTTTTTATTCTGCCTTTAAGACTGCATCGACCGACACACGCTTTGTGTCGATCGACACATCTTTAAAACTACATCGACCGATACACGCTTTGTATCAATCGACACATCCGCAGAAAAAACCTAGTTTTTGAAATTTTTGAAAAACTGCCGTTTCGCAGCAAACCGTGTCGCTTAACACACGCTTTGTGTCGATCGACACGCTTCTCGCAGAAAGCCAATTTTTTTTTAGTTTTTTTTTTATTAGTTTTTCATAACAATTTGCATCCTAATGATCTAACATGCATCCTTTGTGAATTTTATGAATCAAATTCAAAATCCAAGCATTTAGAATTCATTTTACAGATTCAATTACAACATATGGCTCTGATACCACTGTCAGAATTTAGGTGTAGGTTATAAAACTTTTCATTAACCTAGTGATTCCTTTTAGCCCTTAGATCATGTTGATTGAATCTATGTTATCAGATCATGGATATACCTGGAGTTTCTTGGCAGCGGAATGAACAGTATATCGAGATCAGGAGCGTCTCAGATGCTGCGCCTCTACAGCAAGTCCACACGCACACAAACTGGAACCGGGATGCTAGTGCCTTCAGAGAACAATTCTCTTGGAATTGGGAGTCTTTGGTGGCTGCAAAACTAGGTCAGAGACTCTCTAGGTCGTGCATCTATCTTATATATGGCGACCCAGAGAATCTCTAGTTAACCAGTGTATTAACCGGTTTAAATTAAGTCATTAATTAAAACCCGGTATCTTTAATACGGAGTTGTGTCGATCGACACAAGCATGTGTGTCGGTCGACACACTCTTAAAACTTCCATATCAATGCAATACTAGCGGCTTCTAGCAAAGCATTATAACTACCCAATATTTCATGATAGTCTTATCTCGACTTCACAACTATACATTAGAGTGAATACAAGTATGATATCCAGGACATTCCTTTCAAGTAATACTTTTTTTCTCTAAAAGTAGATGAAGACGAATTAATATGTGTACCACCACACTCCTCTTTAGCAATTCTTCACTGACAAGATAACTTGAACGAAGCCATTGCATGAATTTAAGAATGGGGCTAAGTGTTGGAAATGTCTACAAAAAAAAAAACCACAACTTTTGTTGAGATAAAAGAACATGTTGCAAATACTTAAGACATAAAGTCAAACTACTTACATAAATTTCCCAAGTTTTATCCCCACCAAGCCATGCTGCAATTGAATAAGTCATGAGTCAAAAAGGCTTTATTGCGAATAGAAAGTTGAGAATCAACGAGAACAAATGCAAGATCTACTGAGATGCAGGAAGAGACCTGAGTTGAAGAAATCGAGTAAAATAAAGCGCATGTTGCTTGGTTCTCTTGTTTGGGACGATTATCCCACAAATCAGATTTGAATTCTTCGGCTCACTAGCTTCTTCGATCTTACTCTCCACTCCAATCTTTGTGTTAAGTGCAGAACCAGTAGCCTCACATTTTGATAATTATCAATAGACCCAGCAATTTTTTGAAGCAAAAACACACAAAATAATGTAAAGAGAAAACAAACAGAACAGGACCAGCAATTTTTCGAAGCAAAAAACAAGCATCTCTTTCATAAGACTACAAGAAACGAATCAAAACTGACACATGCTTAAAACTAGGAACCGTCTTCTAAATCTAGCAGTGAAGTCCTAAACAGTAAAAGAAATGAGGAAAAAGCTAGATTGGGGAAGAGATGTATGCGAAAAAATAAGAACCCCTAACAGTGGTAGCTTAGAAAATCAAAGTATCAGATCAAGTAGAAAAAAGCAAGAGTGAAGTGTAAATCTCGTGTCTTTCTCTCACTGGAAGATGTAATCTGCCGAAAAACTTCTACTCGTCGCCGCTCAACCAGAGTTTTTAGACCTATGAATAAGAAAAAACTCTAAAACAAGCAGAGACGGCGACGAAGGTAAAAGGGAGAGAGAGAAACCAATCAAATTTCGAATATAGGGAAGAAGACGATGAAGGAAAGAGGGTGAGACTTACCCAACACAAACTGAAATTATCAGATCCGTAATTAAAAATCAAAAACACAGATCTAAGTTCAGAGAAAGAGAGAGAGGTTATACGGGTGAGGAATTCGTCGGATACATAGCAACGAAAGTAGACCAAGCCGCCGGAGGAAGTGACGGGGGATGAAATCGCAGCGGTGGAGGAGGAAGTGATTACGGCCATTGAGGTTTTCCAGTTTTTCTCGGTGAAATGGAAAACGAAAAGGAGAAGAGAAGACGACAACAAGGGATTAAGCAGAGAAGATGACGGTCGGTGGCCGTGAGAGAGATACAATGACGAAGGGAAGAAAAGAAACCCTATTTTGTTCGTCGACAAAAGAAAGTTAGAGGAAAAAAATAGAGAGGGGGAAACTGAAAAACATGAGAGGGAAGTGAAAAAAATAGAGAGGGGGAAACTGAAAACATGAGAGGGAAGTAATCCATAGCACAATCGAAAAATCATAGCGTTTCTAAATTTTTTATGCTATTAATCATAAACCGCGAAAACATTTTAGCCAAAAAAATAAGCGCGTATCGGAAAAAAATTCCGCCAAACACATAGATAGCGTTTCGATAAAATCAAACGCTATAAAAAAATCAAGGTCAAGTCATCCATAGCACAATCGAAAAAAACGCTATGCTCGTCTGCTATTAAAACCCATATTTCTTGTAGTGACTTTACCGACAAAACAAGATGTGACGGGCTAGTCACATCACACCTTTTCGACCGTAAGAGGAAAGCCAAAAGCAACCTTCGAGCACAGCGCCGACGCATGCCGGCTCGTGTCAGGACTAGGAGAAGCTACAAGTCAACCTTAGCCGGATCTTTGATCGCTATAAATACGCACCTCATTCATCGCAAAAATATACATTCAATTCTAGAGAGAGAACTAGAGAATAGGTAGAACTGTTCGGTAAACTTAGATCGGGCTTAACAACATAAGCGTCCTAATCGATTGTTGTTAGACTTCAAATCTTCGCATTACTACTTTTCTAAACACCGACTTCTCGTTCTGTTGTAATTTTTAGTTCATTCCCGACCAATACAATCTACTCGCTTTCACTTCCTTTTGTCTGCTTATTTCCGAGTTAAGGTTCATTTACGAGGATTCTGACCCACTAAAATCTGCTATCTTAGCACGTCATGAATAGCAAAAGTCACGTCTCAACCCGATCCGCTAAACCGACCATCGAACAATTCCTGAACAGTCACAATAACCCTCCAAACGACCAGGTGCGAGACCCGATATGTACAATAAATTATATATATTTTTAGATATATAGTCTTTAAATATGTAGAATCCTTTTACAAAGTAATTTGTAATATTTTTTTTTTCTCAAATAGATAAAACATATAAAAATAAAAATAATCCACGGCGTAACTACGATATAATCTCTACTATGATTTAATTTATTTATATAAATGATCTATATTGTAATCATACAAGAGAAAGATAAATTTATGTAAATTGGATGTTTGAATTAATTACAAACTGAATTTTATAATTATTTAATATTTAATCCAAATGAATTGGACTTATATTTAGAATTATACAAAAGACTTTGTATAATAGATAACTCACTTAAAATGTCGATGATGTTTTAACTGAAATTCTTTCTAAAATTGTTCAGTGGTTGAAATATCAGACTTTCCATCCTTTGCCTCCTCCTAAATTTACGATACAGAGGATTAGGACAAGGGGATCTCATACTTCACAAATTAGTGTGGCCTCAACTTCGATTCATGATCTCCAACTAATAGAAAATGTATTTCTTTAACTTGATACACAACATGTTGTAAGCAAAAATAAAATTTTATGATTTTAAATGCGACCCTTTTGCATTACTTTGGGGAATCAATTATTATCAGTGTATAATAGAAAAATATATTAATAGTTTAACACAGAAATTGAATAAACTTTCGAAGTAGTATTGATTATGAGAGAAGCTGAGAAAACGCCAAAAACGAAGTTGACCAGACCACCAAACGATCAAATCGATCGAAGAAGAAACCCCCAAAAACAATCCGCCAAGGAATTAAGCTTCTGTAATGGAGATTTGAGGAAGAAGACGAAGAAATTAAAAATTAGATTGAGAGGTCAATAATGGTGGAGGGTTGGCGAAATGGGTTTCGCGAGGCGACGAATTCGAAGCCTCTGTTCGTGACGATCTACGCGACGGTGATCATCGGCGTTCTCGTCTCTTCCTTCTATGTCTTCTCAGCCATTTACTCTCCCTCCAATGGCTCCTCCTCCTGGCTCTCTTCTCCTCCTCTATCCAGTAACCTCTCTCTCTATGCATGTATCGTGGTGGCAAATAATTATAACTGCTTCGTATCGATTAACAGTTGGGATATACATTCCGAGTTTGATTCCGTAATGGAATTGATATCTAATCAGTTATGTGAGATTTTGGAAGTTAGGTTCTTTAACCCCTTGGGTTCAGGCTCTAATTCGAGCTCACCGTTGACCTTAAATCTCAGTAATCAGTTCTTATTTTTTGCTATATCTAAAGTTGATGTTGACTTTCGATCAAGGTAGTTCATTTTCATCCGATCAAGTGATTAACTAAAGTAGTTGGATCTGCATTTCATTGATGGAGGTGTCTGGGAAAAATTTTGGGGGTTTTCTTAAGTGTCGTGTTACTCCCCACACTACATTTTCATTTCCGTCAATTAGATAAACTTGATGAGTTTCTTGAGTACAATCTCTTTCTTTCTGTTGTTTATTATGTATGATGTATATCATGTGTTTTATCTGTAGCTGCTGGGCGAATCCACCACCTTCCACAAGAAAATGCAACGTCTGAGTTGCCAGTTGCGACTCCACCACCACCGCCACCACAGGAACTGCCTGCGGAGGAAGCTCAAGGGAAATCCTTGGGTAAAATTTGGGTGCCTCCTAGAGACAAGAAGATGCCACCGCTTGAATCCTTTAAACTGACCAAAGAATTGTTTGGGGAAAGAGTGAAGGACAATGTGATAATAGTGACCTTTGGGAACTATGCTTTTATGGATTTCATCTTGACTTGGGTTAAACACTTGACTGATTTAGATCTCTCCAACATTCTAGTTGGTGGGTGTCCACTTGTGATATTTTTCTCCATTTCACTTTGTTTCTGTAAGTTAGTAACTTTATGTTACGGGGTTTCTAGGTGCGATGGATACTAAGTTATTAGAGGCTTTGTACTGGAAAGGCGTTCCGGTTTTTGACATGGGAAGCCATATGAGCACTGTGGATGTCGGTTGGGGTTCTCCAACGTTTCACAAAATGGGAAGAGAAAAAGTTATTCTCATAGATTCTGTCTTGCCTTTTGGTTACGAGCTACTAATGTGTGACACTGACATGGTGTGGCTGAAGGTGCTTATTTCGCCACACTATTATATTAACACTCTCCTTTTATAGACTTTCTTCTGATAACTAATTATGTCACAGAACCCTATGCCTTATTTGGCTCGATACCTGGATGCTGATGTTCTGACATCAAGCGATCAAGTTGTGCCTACCGTCGTAGATGACAGTTTGGACATATGGCAACAAGGTAGATTTATCACTCGGGCACTATTGTTATGAGTTTATGATTTAATAGCAGCTAATATTCTGGTGACTATTTCTTGGACGTTGAAAGTTGGAGCCGCCTACAACATAGGAATTTTCCATTGGAGGCCGACAGAATCTGCCAAAAAGTTGGCAAAAGAATGGAAAGAGATTCTGTTAGCTGACGATAAGGTTTGGGATCAAAATGGGTTCAATGAGATAGTTAGGAGACAGCTAGGTCCATCTGTGGATGGGGATAGTGGACTTTTCTATGCATATGATGGAAATCTCAAGGTTGGGATTTTACCCGCTAGCATATTTTGCAGTGGCCATACTTATTTTGTTCAGGTACCTACCTCTCTCTCTCTACACATGCGATTTCCTGAATGGCCTGATAACTAACTTGTATTTTCTATGGCAGGCTATGTATCAACAGCTGAGGCTAGAACCATATGCCTTGCATACAACATTCCAGTACGCAGGTACGGAAGGAAAACGCCACAGGCTTCGAGAAGGGATGGTCTTCTATGACCCACCAGAATATTACGATTCACCTGGTAAACTAAACTAACATTCTTTAAACATGAAATCTTGTTGATGGGATTTGGGTTGATTTGTAAAAACTTCCAACACAATGCAGAAGGTTTCATCTCGTTCAAACCATCTATTCCAAAGAGCTTGTTACTAGATGGGAAGCATACCATCGAATCGCACTTTACCCTCGTGAATCACCAAGTAAGCATCTAATCCTCCCTATGATAACCTGACCCAGTACCTAAATTAACTTGTCTCTTTGGTCCACTTTTGACAGATGAAGCAGGTCAGATCAGCTCTAGCCATTGCGTCCCTTCTTAATCGTACCCTGGTGATGCCACCAATATGGTGCAGGTTAGATAGGCTATGGTTTGGGCATCCGGGTACTCTTCAGGGATCGATGACCCGGCAACCTTTCATCTGCCCTCTTGATCATGTCTTTGAGGTCAATATCATGCTCAAGGAGCTACCGGAGGATGAGTTTGGCCCTGGGATCGGTATCAGAGAATACTCTTTTCTAGATAACCCAGCACTGCCTAAACAAGTAAAATATAAATGTCGTTGTTTCTGTTATTCTAGTTAATCATTTCATAAAGAAAAGAAAATCTGAGATATGAAAATTACTTCTTCAGGTGAAAGAGTCATGGCTTGATGTTGAGCTTTGTCAACAAGGAAAAGAAGGATGCGAGGCATCGAATAACACAAGCCCCTCTGGGGTTCTCAAGTTCCCAAAGCACAGCAATGAAGATACGGTAACTAAGATTTCTTTAGCTGTCTATCACTCTTTATTGGCGAAAAACAAATCGCGAGCTTGAGCCTAATGGCTTGGTTTACGCAGTTCAAGGCAATATTCTCTTCCTTCAGCGATGTCAAAGTGATCAAGTTTTCTTCGATTGAAGATGCTTTCACTGGATTCTCCGAAAAGGCAAGTAGATTAATTATCTTTCAACTGTGAAACACTTATTTAGACATATGTAAATCTGATATTGTCCCGGCGTGCAGGAACGAGAAGAGAGATTTAGAAGACGGGTAAAGAGATATGTGGGAATATGGTGTTGTGAGGAGAACAAGACTCCAGGACACATCTACTACGACATGTACTGGGATGAGAAACCCGGTTGGAAACCGGTTCCTCCACAGACACCGGAAGAAGATCATCCTCCTCTCTGATGCAACAACAAAGCTCTGCGTACACTCTGTTTCTTGGCTTACAAGGAGTCTTTAGGGAGTTTTTTTTTCATACGGCCTTTTACTACTGTGAAACTCACCCTCTTTTCCTTTTGTTTCTCTTACTCAATGTATCCTCCATGTATTAACAAATAGGGTTGGACACAAAGAAAATTGTTGTTGGTTTTCTTTATAGTTTATCTCTTGATTTTACTTATTTACAGACTTGTTGATATTCTTAGGGGAAAACTACGAAGAAAGAAACAATATTCTTAAGGTATTACAGATGGGTGCTAAAAAGAGATGAGCTGGTATTGACAAATCACCACCTACTACAACGAGCTTTACTAAAGCCCAACGCTAGGCCCAATAGTACACCTACTAATACAACGGTAATATATTGGAAACATACATATATCAGTGAGATTGTATGAGAAAAGTTACTCTTGCACTTAAGCCTTTGCGACGGTTTTGTCTTTCCAAGATAATAATATTCATCGTCATCTCTGAGTTGCAATACCCCACGTTCTTTTATCTCCCACTTTTGATCAAGAGTGCGAAACTCAAACTCAAAATCAAGTTCTGTGGAATCCAGCTCCTCTGCTTCAACCTCGAATATGTAGAGATTCTCTGTTAAAATCGATCGTCCTATTTCTCTCGTTGATATACGAGTAGTGAGAGCATTCTGTTTTGACGTGATGCTACAATCCACATCTCCGTTATCCGCAGTTGCAATGATACTTTGTTTCTCAAAATCCAGTAAGCTGCAAGCCTTAAATTTTGTTGATGTGCCAAGAGGAGGATTTTGATTCAGCTTCACTGTTAAGAAATTCCCAGAAGCTCGGTAAGTGAAACACTCTGGCACTTCTCTACCGGTTAAGACCGCATACCTATTAGTTGTTGTGTGGATGATGAGATCCCTTGCTTCTTGATTTAGTTTGCAACATTTATAGAAGTCGAGACAAATATCTTGATTACGAAAGATGCAATCTAGTTTCACCAGAGACTTACAGAATCCTGCATCTAGCTCTAATAAGGAATACGGAAGCTGTGGGAGTGATACCAAACTCGAGCAATCCTCGAGATTCAATTTTCTGAGATTAGTTGCATTGCCAATAGAGAAAGGAAGCTTTACTAATCTTCTGCAACCACGGAGATCTAATTCTTGGAGATTTATAGCATCTCCAATAGAAGATGGGATCTCCAGCAGGCTTGAGCAAGAAGAGAGAATCAAGTGAGAGAGATTAGTGGCAGTTGAGAGATCAGGAAGCTCTTTTAAATTTTGTGAATAAGTCAAATCCATCCTCTTTAGATTGCTAAGCGGCTGTAATCACAAATAAAAGAACCCGGTTTAATACATTTGGTTTTAAAAGTGATCCAGTGACAAAATGATATACAAGGTAAATATTTTTGTTTGGCAAGCTTTTTCGTCAAATAAATATCATGAAATCGAATAAATAATATGTTATGTTTGCTGAAAACACATCCCAAAACATGGTATCTGCAAAAATGACGTGCAAAAAACAAAACAATTTCTTTTATTTACGATTTTGCAACTGTCTCATATTTGCAAATATGTATATGCCGAGATTATGTTACCAAGTATCTCATACTAGTACAGTAGTACAACTCATTTAACTTAATTTTTCATTTTTAGCTAAAACATTGTTTTAGAAAAGAAAAAAATCTGGATAAATTTGAAATAGTTAAATATTTGTGGAGAAAAAAAAAATTACTTACTTGAATTCATTCCCATAACTTTTCAAGGTAACTCCCTGGCATGAACAGTCCAACGAAAAACTTTGTATGAAAATTAGAAGGCAACATCGCATTGGAAATCTTGTCCAATATAAGTATCTAAGTTTTCGAGATATGAAGTTCATACTTCGCTGAAAGTCCATTATGATTCCACAACCATCAATTCTTAAAAATTGGAGATTAAACATTCTTTCAAATGCGCTTTCACTTGTACATATTAGGTCCTTGTCGGTAAAAACAAATGGGAGTTTCATTCCTATAACATTGCTACTATCCTATAAGAGAATCCAATAAAATAAAAATAGAGATTGGTTAGTCATCAAATGAACCCAACTTGTAAAGACCATTGCATTGCAATGAAATACCAATGACATAACTTACAGCTTTATCATCATTAAGTACTTCATCAATATCTTTTGCATTGACCAAAAATTGGCGTTTCCCAGGTTCGTTATCAGATTGTTTTCGTACAATTTCTCTTCCAAGTTGGATTAGCAAATCATGCATCTTTATTATTTTTTTTCCTCCTTTATTAGAATCCTTAGATATGAGAGATTTCTCAGTTAAGACGTGAAGCCCTTCTGACACTCCCGAGAAACTATTTGCAAGACAGTCTTCCACAATATCAACCCATTCGCCATTGAAAAAGCAGGCTATATGGAGAAATAATTTTTTCTCTTCATCACATAAGGTGTCGTAGCTTAACTTTAAAATGTTCTCAATATCTCCATCAATGCAAGTCTTTAACCTTGGTAATGCAGTTTTCCACTCTTGCTTGAGCATTCCTCGGAAATAAGAGCCCATAACCCTGAGTCCTAATGGAAGCCTACCTGCAAGTCTTGAAGCTTCCCAAGCAAGTTCCTTGAAACCATCCTTAGGGAACTTCTGACCAAAAGCAAAGACGCAAAATATTTCAAAAGCCTCATCATTTGATGGAAAATCCACCTTGTATATATCGTTGATTTCATGTGCCTTTAAACTTTTTTATCTTGTGTTGTGACGATTATCCGACTCCCAGAACCAAACCATCTAGTTTCGTTTACCATAGCTTCAAGTTGTACTAACCGATCCACATCATCAAGAATGGCAAGAACTTTCTTGTCTTTTAACCCGTCTTTGATAATTCCTAAATGTGGAATCTCGACATCCTTTTGGTTGGTTAGTTGAGAAAAAAAATCTTTCTGTAAATACTTCTTCACACTGTAGTCATCGGAGAAGTAGGTATTGTATATGTTGATTTGATATTTTTCATAAATATACTCAGTTGAAAATTTTTAGAGTATCTGTCAAATAGAGCTCTAGCAATGGTAGTCTTGCCAATCCCAGACGGACCCCAAATCCCTATCATCCTCACCTCCTCCGAATCTAACTGTAACATTGGCCTCATATTTATCATATGAGATTTCATACCAACTAAGCATTCGAAATCACTTGATGGTGTGGAAATATTCAATTTGTTCGAAATATCGATGGAAATTTTTTCAATCATCTCTGCTTCATTATCCCTGAACAAGAAATGACCAAAATTAGTTCTCTAAAATTACATATACTATTCTTTAACAAAAAAGAATTACATATACTATTGGGATATTCTCATATCTAGTTGTAGTAGGACATAATAGTGTCTTCTTAACCTAGTTTTCATACTTGTATAAATACTATTGCACATTAAAGAAATAAAGCATGTTTAATTAAGATAGAATACCTTTTAAATATCTAGAGATTTGCTAAAATTGCAGAGAGTTTTGTGAATCTAAGAAGTCTAATAAAAATCCATTGACTAACAAAAAGTTAATTAATATCTATGGTATTTGAAAACTTGTAATTAATTTTCTTTTTGTTGTTGTTAAAAGTTGAAATTTATGAATAAAATAATAAAAAAATTATATGTCAAGAACACTGGACCAAAAATAGTGGATTCTGTTAACAATGTCAAATTTCATAACAATAGATAGTGTTAGTGGGAGTTGGGCTTTAAAATTTTAAAATTTTATGGTTAACGATTTATAGATTCTTAAATTTTTAGTAATGTTTTGTGTTATTCGATTGATGATTTGTGAATTCTAAAACAAATCTATTGGTATACGAAAAGTTTTGTTTCCATTCATCTTTGTAGTTCTACTAATATATGTTGTTATATATTAAGATACCAATTCTCTAATATTTTATTCATAAAACACAACTTTCAAAATGTCAAAGACATCTATGAGATTCTTTTATATTACTATATATAAATTTTAAAATTAAAAGTAGTCGTGGTGGTAGTTGATAATTATATACCCAAAACATTAATTATATTTTAGATTTGGTATAACTTAAATATTTAAATTATATTTATAAATCTGAAAATATTAGTTATTTTCAGGTATTTAAAATATTTTGGATATATTATTGATGTTATTGGTATGTTGGGGTAAAAACCCCACTACCCTAAAAAAACTAAAAATTCTTATGATCGGACATTTAACCAGGATTTTAGAATAGATAGTAAACTCTTATTTAATTATGCTTTCTATAACATCCACGTCGAACCTTGCAGGGAGGGTAAGTGAATAAAAAGCCAAGGGACTAAAAGGAAGCTAACCTAACCCGGAATTCATGACATCAATCTTGCGCTAAAAATTTACTCAATTTATTTACACATAGTAAACTCGATGAACTTATCTCTTCAACAAAAATCTGTTGACAACATTTAGTACAAATTCACTCGTGTCAGTAACCATAGTTAAGACACTACTTAGCGATTTAGGTGCGCTTTGAAAACACCAAAAACACGCTAAACAACTTTGTCAACATGCAACAAACAATACAAAGCACCTCTTATACATGTTTGCGGCGGGCGGTAGGCGCCTTAGGGACCGAACAGCCTGCCAACTGACCAATACTACAAAAGTGGTAGGTAAAAGACACTCGAATGCATAGTACAGCACGAACCAATTGTTGACTAGAGCATTCAACATCAATCCAATCGACTAAATTGAACCACCCAATTACCCGATATATTAATTCGAGTTAGGTATACTCTATAAATAGCATCCTACGTAACAACAAAAAGTTTCTGCTCTTCACTCACTCAAATTTTAGCTATGTTCTCTGTTTTCCACGATTTTCCTTTGTTTTATCTGAAAGAACTCACTCTCTCTTGACTCGATTTTAACTTGCTTTACAACTCGACTTCCGCCTACTTTTGTTGAGTTCTTCTCAAGAGCGGATGTAACCGCATCCGGCTAGAGCTAAAACCGTTTGGCTAAAACTTCGGCCTTTATGGTGTAAAGTCTTTTCATTTTTCACAAAACTCTCGAATGATTTTATCTTTCCACAAAAGATTCGGTCTTTGAGGAGAATCCGGTAAAATACCACTGTTTTGAACCTTATTATATGAAGGATCACTCCTCCTTTGCAATAAGATCCTTTCTGGTCATTATTCAACCCCTTATAATCCATAAACTTTTATTTTTGTTTTTTTCCACCGTAAACAGGTCCACAAATCGCATATAACTCTGGTACTGTTTTTTTTGGGTGCACAGGGTTGAACAAACCCCTTTATTCTCTTCGGTTTTCATGAAATATGTCTTGTTGATTCATTACTAACTTTAACATTGGAGAATCTTTGAGAAATACACTCCCATCGCGTTTTTCAGACTTCATGCGGTTTTTTTTTTGAGGTAGAAGACTTGCTCTCCGGTGGGACACACCTCGTTCTACACATTATTCCAACTGCACCGAGGAGAAAACTAGGTCCACCTGAAGGTGGACCCTTAAGAACCTTATAGTTTACACCCCATTATGCGCATCGCACAAAGCTTCGAGACCCCTGAAGACCCGAAAAACCCATAATTCATCCCCTAGCTTTTTCCAAACCCCTTAACATCCTTGAAATTCGAAGGCCCTACCTAGCTTATCTTAGGCCTGAGTTGTCCAAGATATTGAAGACATGAAAGACTCGACGTTTTTAACCGAAACATGGTATATTTTTTTTCGGATTTTCGGGTAGTAAATACCCGAACTGTACCTGATTTGAAAAATTTCAAGTATTTCCAGTTATCAATTTTGCTACCCATACCGAAATAATCTAGTACTTATTTGTTGGGAATGTCCTAAAATCATACTTGTATTTACTTTAATGTAAAGTTGTCGAGATAAGACAATTATATGATACTGGGTGATTATAATGCTTTACTAGAAGTCACTTGTAATCTATGAGTTTGGAACTCATTACTAGTATCATATGATCCTACAGGGTCACACACCTAAGCAAACTGGATAAGAGTATATTGGGATTGATCATTAATGTAATGATCGAATTATTAAGTTTTTTGACAGTGTGTTGACCAACACAAAGGTTGTGTCGATCGACACACAGCTCGAACCAGAATAGTGATTTTAGTTTTCGGTTTAATTAATTATTGGTTTTGAACCAATGGTTAATTAGGTTTTCACAAGGCTCTATATATTAGATATGCACGATTTTTGTGAGGTTTAACCTAGTTTTCACAGCCACCAGAAACACAGGAATCCTGAGAGCTTTCTTCAGAGATTTGATCTCTTCCGGCACTAGCATCCCGACTTTCCAGTTTGTCTGCGTGTGGATACCAGTAGAGGCGCAACATCTGAGACGCTATTCAATTTCGTGTTCCTGATCTTTTCCGCTGCTCAATCAATCAAGTATACTCGAGATCCATTAAGTAGATTCAATTCTAAATATGAACACATGATTTTGGGTTTAAAATTTGTCATTAGATTACATTTAAATATGATTTAAAATTTGTACAAATTTCTTCATTATTTATGTCCTAAACTCCTATACATGATGAATCGAATACCTAAATACCCAAACTGAAAAACAGTTGAAACTATTTAGTTTCTCAATATAATGATGCATGTAAAGAAACATATGTTCTATAGACAAAATGAGCATATCAAGGTATAATATTTGAATTTTTTTTTATTACGACATAAATATATATTTGCATTACTAAAAGAAAAGAAAAGTTAACTAAAATCTACAACAATCCATAACAATCTTTGTAATATTTGTTTGTTATATTTGTTAGACCTATTTGAATTTTTAAATCTCTGCTCTCTTAAAATCCATAAATCTACCTAGCAATAACACTCCTCGTATTATTGAAAAATCCATCTATGAGCAAACCTACAAGTATACATAAGTTGACATCTTAGAATAATTAAGAGCCAGTGGAAATCAAGAGTACGAACCAGTTGTTTGAATGGTAACCAGCGATTTTGGCCACTTCTTCAAAAGCATGTTTCCATCTTTCAATATTGGCCATTGTTTTACCTTTACAATTTTTTTGGAAAACCTTTCCAAAATCTCCGGTTTGCTTCTTTACATTAGTTGGATTTACTTCATAAAAAAGAGTCATCACCGTTTGACCAAACTCTTCTATGCACTTCATGATTTCTACCAGTTCATCCAAGTACCATGTCGAAGAAGCATAGTTCTTCGAGAGCAAGACAATCGCAATCCTCGATCCTCTTATAGCGTTCACAAGCTCCGGACCGATCGATTTACTCCTAACTATATCATTGTCAATGAATGGATTGATTCCTTTTCTTTCGAACTCTTTCATAATATGACTGAGAAAGGCTTTGCGTACATCTTCCCCGTGGAAGCTTGGAAAGACATGATATATCCAATTACGAGGGGGAGAAGATGAAGGAGGTGAAAGAGACAAAGAAGAAGCCATAAGTATGATTTTAGAGAGGATCAATATTCGCAAGAGCTTTTTAAAGAGGATAAAGAATTAACAGAGAAAGAGCTTTGTGTATATATTGACGCAGAACGTTGACTCCATTGACTTAGATACGCAAGAAAGATAAGCTTCGTGGAAACACATGTATATTTTTTTCCACGGGAAATTTGTTGCCTAGACAATATTAATTGGGCCTGCCTTATCATTAAGGCTCCACCATTCTTTGAAAGATGTAGGAACCCTTTCGTTTTCTTCCAATAAATGCACTAAGTAATCTTATGACAAAAAAATAAACTAATAATTAACTTTTATAATGTAAAAACTAGATTTTGATCCGCACGACATGTTCATGATTATTTTTTTAATGATTTTTTATTTTTGTTGGAATGTTTTATTTGGTGTGTGAACTCTTAATGGTTTTTTATCGTTCAGAGGAAACAAGTTTGATGGAACGGATTGCAAGGATTGGAATGGAGAATTCGTTACCAAGCAATGGCTTATTTTGGTTCGATTGAAAAGAGAAGACAAACTTCAAAGCATAGTAGAAACATAAGTTTGAATGATCGAAATAAATAAAACAAAATGAAGTTTGATAAACTTAAACAAATTACTCATGTTTGAATGAAAGAAATCTAAAAGAGACAAAAAAAATATGTTAATAACTTTTGATTCGTAAGATGTGATAGTTGATTGAAAAATAGTATCGCTCACCACATAAAACGTTTACGAAGACATGAAACATTGACTTATATTAGTCAAAAGAACCTTTTATCTTAAAGATCTCATGCGTCAACATTATCACATACGGAAAAAATATTACTCATAATTAGTAATATTTTCGTCAAGACGATTAAACATGTATAAGAAAGCAAAAAAGGAAAAATAAATATAAGTGGAAAAACATACCTTGTACGTTTTGACGGAGTTTATGAAAAATCTCTCTGAAGAATACGATTTGTAGTTTTCTATGGCTTACCATTCTCGAGACTTTTTCCAATATTCGAATTATATGTTCTCGTCCCGTTCCTCTTATTTTCCGTCATGTTTTCCAGAATATTATTATTTAAAAATAACCAAGGTGCTCTGAAATTTCCAAACCTTTCAAAATTTATGGTTCTCGTTCATGTCTCTTTTTTGTTATGTCTTTTCTCGTACCGAGTTTCTCATAATGTTTCTTTATCGGGAATACTTTGAGAATTTTTTTTCAATACTAGAATTATCCTTGCCCCGTTCTTCTTATTTTCCATCATGTTTCCCGGAAAATTATTATTCAAAAATTATTAAGATGTTCCGAAAATTCTCAAATTTTCCTAAAGCCGAAATTTCCGGTTCTCGTCCCCTACCCGTTATGTCGTTTCACGTACCCTTGTTTCTCATCCCATCACTTTATAGGGAATACTCGAGACTTTTTCAATATTCAAATTATACGTTCCGGTCTCGTTCCCCTTATTTCCCTTCATATTTCCAAAAATATTATTATTCAAAATTTACATAGGTGCTCTCAAATTTCCCAACCTTTTTTCTAAAATTGACAAGATTTCTCAAAATTTCTGGTTCTCGTTCATGTCTCATTTCTGTTATGTATTTTATGGGGAATACTTCGAGATTTTTTTTCCAATACTCGAAGTATCCTTGCCCGTCCCGTTCTCCTTATTTCTTGTCATGTATCCCATAATATTATTATTCAAAAACTATCAAGATGTTCCGAAAATTCCAAAATTTTCCTAAAACCGTCGAAATTTCCGGTTCTCGCCCCCTAACCGTTATGTTGTTTCCCGTACCCTAATTTCTCATCCCGTCACTTTATAGCTCATACTCGGGACTTTTTCAATATTCGAATTATACGTTCCCGTCTCGTTCTCCTTATTTCCCTTCATGTTTCCAAAAATATTATTATTCAAAAATAACCGAGATGCTTCAAAATTTCCAAACATTTCTAAAATTTTCGGATCTCGTTTATGTCACCTTCCCGTTATGTCTTTTCTTGTACCCGAATTTCTCAACACGTTTCTTTATCATGAATATTTCAGAACTTTTTCCAATACTCGAATTATCCTTACCCGTCAAGTTCCCCTTATTTCCCGTCATGTTTCTCGAAATATTATTTTTCAAAAAATTCTGAGATGTTTCAAAGTCTTCTCAAATTTTTCTAAAATTGCTCAAATTTTTCTAACCTTCCGGTTCTCATTTCCGCCCCTTCCTGTTATATCATTTATCGTATTTGAGACTTTTTTCCAATATTGGAATTATACGTTTCCAAAAATTAATCGGTATAATTAGTCATGTTTTAAAAAATTCTCATCCTGAAGTCATGTTTCTCCATCACTATAATTTATTACTAATCTAATTAAATTTAGCTTTGTTACTAGTATTATCTCCTTATTTTTAAAATTAGTACTTTTTACAACTTTTTTGGTATGTGAATTCATGTTCCCGCGATTTTTAAATGGGTCTAAAATGGAGCATATAAGTCTTTTCCCAAATTCTCATCATATTTCCTCATATTCATGTCATGAATTCATCTTTGTCCATCACTATAATTTATCACTAATCTAATTAAATTTATCTTCGTTGTTAATATTTTCTCGTTATTTTTTATTCAGTCATATAAGATAAAATATTTTCGTAAGTTTGAAATTAATCTAATATAAAATTCAAATTGAAACTAATATTTTGAGAATAGTGAATATTCGGATATATTGTCAAGTAAAGATCATTTACATAGTACTTTTTTTTCTAAAAGATTTCATTTACATGAATTTATACTTTATGTCAATGAATATTTATAAAAAAATCGCTAGAAAGTTCTTACCACAAGTCAAATTAAATAGTTTGCGTGAGGGTTGGAAAAATTATTTATTTATTTGAAAGATTTAAAATCATCGAATCTTTCTGGTCCATATATTTTAGGAACAAATAACCATCTTAAATAGCTGAAGATTTCATACTTTGGTAGCAAGTAAAATTTAAAATAACTCCATCTTAAATAGCCGAAGATTTCATACTTTTGAAACTGATTTTCCCAACCTTTTTTCTAAAATTAACAAGCTCCTGCCGGTGAACTACATTAATTGAGAGATTTGATTTGTGTGGAGTTTGTGGATTTTATAAGTTTAGAGATTTTGAAAATTTAGGTAGATTTAAGAAGAATGTCTATCAAGACTTCTATGGATTGTTGTGGATTCTTTAGATATTGGAATGGATTTGTATTAACTTTCATTTCCTCTCCAAAGGAATATATATATATATATATATATATATGTGATATATTGTGTATTTCTAGGAAATTCATACAATATTTCTCTAGTATTAAATATGTTTATCTTATTTCTCTCCAATGTTAAAATTATGGCTACTTCATGAATGTTAATGCTGATGAAAAAATATTCTTCTTGCTATTTGAAATATTTGGATTGTTATGTGTAGTAGACAAAGAAGACATAATATATCCATTGTAACTTTTCTTTTGTTATTTATATAGATTTTAACTCATCGATATCCATAAGATTTTGAAAATTGTGTCTTATGAGTAATATTGTTTAATATATCCCAAAAACCGTAGATTTTAATAGATTACTCAATTTACTAGGTTTTGACCCCGCATTGTAACATGGAGTAGTATTTTTTATATTTGGTTTTTAAATAGTGTATTTTTAGCTATCTTTTAATAAGCGTGGTCATTTCGCGACTCAAATCTCGTTTCATTTCTTATTCGTCTTGAATTTTTCGTCCATTTTTCCGTTACTATAAGTAATTTTTCGTTTGGGACATTTTTTAATTCAAATGGATAAAAGAGGCGAAAGAGTATAGGAACCGGATTCCCGAATAACATGTTTCATATCTAATTTTTCCTTAAAATAAATTATAAGTTATCTAAATATTATTCAAAAATTCCCTAAATTTTCCAAAATATTCTAAAATATTCGTCCCGAATTATCCAAATTAATGAGAGTTTAGGTCTTAATCCTAGCATCCGAAATTTCTCGTGCCCATCCTTTTTTCATTATATCATGTCATGTGGCCGAATTTCCCGTCCCGTTTCTTTATTAGGAATACTCTAAAAAAATTTCTTCTATATCTAAATCATTCGTTCATGTCTCGTTTCCATTATTTTCCGTTTCCGTTACCCAAAACAAACATACATACTTTCCTACAATAATATAGTTTTCATTTTTATAAACTTTTTATTTCTAAGTAAATAAATCATTTATTTCTTAAATCATTTATTTATCTAGAAAAAAAGAGATTTAATCAAACAAACCTAGATCCAAAAAATGACTTTTATTTTATAAATGTAAATTTTTATAAATGAAAATTTTAAAAGCAAATATTAAATAATAATTACGGGGCTAGAGAATAATGAGGGCGTTTGGGTGGAAGATGATAATGATTTGGAAAATGTTATGTGTGACTATTTTAGGGGCTTGTTCACATCCTCTGATCCCTCGGACTTTGACCCAGTCTTGGAACCGGTTGAACCTCGGGTCACTGAGGATATGAACAACATGCTAATTGCCCCGGTTTCTGAGGAAGAGGTTCGGTTGGCCCTGTTTCTTATGCATCCGGATAAAGCACCTGGACCTGACGGGATGATTTCGTTATTTTTCCAACAGCCATGGGAATTCATTAAACATGACTTGATGGAAACGATGAATGGTTTCCTTGAGCTGGGGGTGTTTGATGAACGTTTAAACGAAACAAATATCTGTCTGATTCCGAAGACTTCAAGGCCCCGGAAGATGACAGAGTTTCGTCCAATTAGCTTATGTAATGTTGGATACAAAATCATATCTAAAGTTCTTTGTCAAAGACTGAAGCGAGTTCTCCCTAACCTTATCTCTGAAATCAATCTGCCTTTGTGGCTGGGAGGCTAATTTCGGACAACATCCTCACTGCGCAGGAGATGTTCCATGGCCTTCGTACTAATAACTCTTGCAAGGGTAGTTTTTTGGCAATTAAAACTGATATGAGTAAAGCATTTGATCGGGTGGAATGGACTTTTATTGGAAAACTCCTCTAAAGAATGGGTTTCCATTCTAAGTGGATTGATTGGATTATGAAAAGTATCAACTCGGTTTCCTATAAGGTTCTTCTTAATGGCTACCCTCATGGGCTTATCGTGCCCAAGAGGGGACTTCGGCAAGGCATCCGCTTTCCCCATATCTATTTATCTTATGTACGGAAGTGCTTATTGCAAATATTAGGAAAGCTGAGAATGAAAATAGACTTACTGGTATCAAAGTGGCTAGATCTTGCCCTACTGTGTCTCACCTCCTTTTTGCTGACGACAGTCTGTTCTTTTGTCAATGTGCAACTATTCTAGAAATTTTGGACCAGTATGGGAGGGTTTCGGGACAACGAATTAACTTTGATAAGTCTTCGGTTAAGTTTGGGCATCTTATTCTTGAGGATCATCGGCAGACCCTTATGGAAATTTTGGGTATCTTCACCGAGGGCGGCATGGGTTCCTATCTGGGCCTTCCTGAATGTCTGGGGGGGGGTAAATCCAAAGTATTTGCTTTTGTTCGGGATCGGTTAAACGAAAGAACGACTTCCTGGTCCTCTAAACTCATATCTAAAGGAGGAAAGGAAGTTCTTATAAAATCGGTTGCTTCAGCCTTACCTAATCATGTTATGACGTGTTATCGTTTGCCTCAGTCTCTAACATCCACACTTACAGGTGCTATTGCCCGTTTCTGGTGGAGCTCTGGGGGTGGCAAGCGAGGGCTTCATTGGTTTAAATAGAAACGTTTATGTTCACCAAAGGAGGATGGGGGTATCGGCTTCCGTACCATTGATGAGTTCAATTCAGCTCTATTGGCTAAACAGCTATGGCGGCTCATCCAATT
The DNA here is from genome assembly GCA_900116095.1 of Euclidium syriacum. Lineage (NCBI taxonomy): Eukaryota > Viridiplantae > Streptophyta > Magnoliopsida > Brassicales > Brassicaceae > Euclidium > Euclidium syriacum. The sequence continues at coordinate 6,232,534 of FPAK01000009.1, read as the reverse complement.
TCCGAATTCCCTCCTAGCCAGGGTCATGAAGAGTAGATACTACCGCTCTTCTCATCCAACGTGTGATAATCGTGTATATTTCCTGTCCTATGGTTGGACCAGTATGCGTTCCGCTAAACATATCCTGGAAAAGGGGCTTATTAAAATTGTAGGTTTTGGTAATTCTGTTTCTGCATGGACTGATAATTGGATTCCCGATGAATGGCCGAGACCGGCCCGTCAATGGGAAGGGAGTCATCCTCCAAATCTTCTGGTGAGTCATATGATAGATCCCATCTCCCGGACCTGGAATATGAACATGTTGAATAAATTCTTTCATCCAGATGATATTTTCCTTATCCGGGGAATCCCCCTCAGCAGATTCCCAATCCCGGATAGGATTGGCTGGGCTCTCACCAAATCAGGTGTCTATACAGTTCGTTCTGGTTATCGTGTTGCCCACTCTATTGCGATGGCTAAATCTGAGCCGCCCCTTGTTGGTCCATCAGTTTATGCGCTCATAGCAAAATCCTGGAAAATTGAAGGTCCTTCCAAATTAAAACATTTTCTTTGGCAAGTTACTTCCGGTTGTCTCTCTGTTTACCAACGCTTAAGGAATCGCGGTATTACTTGTGATACGGCATGTCTCCGCTGTGGGGCAATAAGTGAATCAATTAATCATGCTCTCTTTGAATGCCCCCCGGCTTTTCAAGTATGGGCTCTCTCTCCTATTCCAAGTGGGCATCTGTCTTTTCTGTCTTCCTCGTTTTTTTTCAACATGGATTTTCTTTTCTCTAGGATCCCTAAGAATTGTCTTCAGGATTGGCCTGTGAACCCATTCCCTTGGATCCTATGGTTTATTTGGAAAGCTCGTAATGACAAGGTCTTTAGTGGGCTCAATCGCTCACCGCCAGACATCCTTAAACATGCTATTGGTGAAGCCCATGCATGGGCAGAGGCTCAAACCTCCTTGTCAGAACGAGCTAGGTCGGATAGGGTTCAAATGGCCCTGTACTCACCGGATACCCCTTCGGATAACATATCCACCAGGGCTGATAATATCTGTTAGGTAGACAGCTCATGGAAAAAAGATAGTCTTTTTGCAGGTCTGGGTTGGAGCTTCAAGAGTTCGACCACATTGACCCCTTTGTTGGGTGCCAAGGGTTTACGCCGAGGTTTATCTCCATTGCATTCTGAGATGGAAGCCCTCATATGGGCCATGGAATGTATGCTGCATCAAAACGAGGACAAAGTGGTTTTTCAGACTGATTGTTCCGAGCTTCTGAAGATGACTACCTCGATGGCCGAGTGGCCCGCCTTCGTTGCCCTTCTTACTACCTTCGATTCCCTCAGAAGCCAGTTCCAAGCTTTCACCTTCTCTCTTATCCCACAAAGATTAAATGGAAAGGCAAACTGTTTGGCGTGTAATGCTACTACTCAGGGTAGGGAATTTTCTTGTGTAAGTTGTGTTCCTCCGACTTGGATCACAAAGCCATTTGTATAAGCTTTCTTTTCAAAGTGACAAAAAAAAAATAAAAAATAATAATAATAATTTCGGATCAATTATTAAAAATATTTTTTTTGTAATTATTTAGATTATTTGACTAATTCATGTAGACGAAGTCAACTTTTATCTCAATATTAACAATGATTCAATAAAATACCCTAAATTAATTAATAGTTTGCTTATATGGTTACATGTAAATATTTAAAACCATTTTTATTGTTCTAGGATTGTTAAGAATATTATTTAGTATATAAAAAATATCTAAACTAAAAGATTTGCTACTTGTTATTTTGATTTTATGTGTAATTTATAGAATCTACTCCTTAATGAAATATTTGTTTTCTAACTAATTTCCAATGACATTACATGTAATATAACATATCATAATAAGATTATCTCTATATTTGTACTACTCAATTAATAGTAATAATATGGAAGCAAAACTTTTTCTAATAACTATAAATATTACAATCCATACAAATATTTGACAAGAATCTTTGACATATTTTTAAATCCACCAAAATTTGTAAATTCTTTAAAAATTCTAATTCAACTCAAATCCATCTACCAGCTCTCTTAAGAGTCTTTAAACCAATAACACACAAATGAACAAGAATTTAAAAATTCATAAACCAATAACTGAGGAAATCTTAGAATTCTTAAAACACACTAATCCCATTCCACTAGCTGTTAGTTTGGTTCGGTTAAATAGGAGCTTGTACATTTTTGGTTACCGAAACGGGTAATAATAGATAAAGATGATGTAAAATTTGGAAGTCGGTTTAAAAAAACTTTAACAACAAATTTGGAACTGAAAAATACTACACAAACTATGTTCTATGAAATATATGGAGCGGAGAATTTGGATAACGGGACAGCTACGAGAATTTTGGGTGTAAATGGATACACCATGCTTAGAGCATGTTAGATGTGATGTGAAAATTCTTACCAAGTCCAATATTTGGTTTTAGATTGTTCACCAAGAAAATTATATGAGAAGGAGAGTGATGTAATTCCAAATGTTTCATTGGACGCCCTCTTATGGTTTTGTAGATTTTTTGTGAACTATATGTGGATGGAGAGCAACCATGTGATATAGACAAAATTGTTTATCAAAAGTTAATCGATATTAACATAGAAACCATGTATATCCAAAAAATATTTTTGGGAGAATTGCTAAAAATAGACCCTAAATTGATTTTAAAGATGAAAGTAGACCTCAAATTGAAACAAATGTTGGAGTAGACCCCTAGGGTAGGAAAATTACGTTTAGCGCACTTATGTGTAAACAAAAAAACAGAACCCATAATTACGATTTCAGATGTGAAGTCTCATTAGTATTTTTTTTCCCAACCAAACATTAATAATTAAAAAACCACACCCCTATTGGTAGCCTAGATAAGAGGGAAGAGTTTACATATGAGCACTCTAAAAAAGAGTTCTCGAGAAACGGGTTAAACAATCTGCCCTTACATTACAAAGACGTAAAATGCGTGAAATAGAGAAAAGAGGAAAGTGAGCGCGAAGTATACCAAAAACCTCTAGAGAAGTAGAGAAGGCGGACCAGTCCTCTGGATTCTGAACCATGGACACCAATTCGACACAATCCGTCTCGAAAACTTGGCAATCCTGTCTTTGTAGTAGGATATTCTGCATAGCCCATATCAACGCTTCAAGCTTTGAGTGAAGAGGAGACATGGATCGCCGTTGACACCTTGCTCCCAGAATCACAATTTGATTGAGCCCCCCCCCCCCGGTACACACCCAACCCAAGCCTGTGGTTGGATCTGATCATTTCCATGAACCATCAGTTTGACACTTTAATGTTGGATTGTTGTCCACAATGGCTTCTGTATCATCTTCAGATTCCTCAGTTTCCTCATCCTCCCTTACTTGAGCCTCCTCCCAAAATATCTTATCACTTAAAGCAAGTTTAAGGATATCCAAAGGTTCCGAATGAAGGCCTTCAAATACCTTTTTATTCCTAGCTTTCCATATGTACCACATAATCCACGGGAATCCTGAACAAATAAGCTCTGAATTGGTGTGAACCAGAAGCCTCCAATACAAAAAGTCCAAGTTAGAAAAGACCGATGTAGAAGGCAAAATCCCTTGAAGCAGAGGACACTTAAACTCCTTCCACACACTCAAATAGCTTGGACACTCGAAGAGAGCATGGTTTATGGTTTCCTCCACAGAGTCGCATCTTTTGCAAATAGTCTCGCAACTCACGTCGCGATGGTAAAGCTCAGAAGTAACAGCGAGAGCCCTGGAGACTACCTGCCACATAAAATGAGAAATTCTGGGGGGGGGGGAACTTTAAGCTTCCAAGCTTGAGCTTGTAGAGCTTTGCAGTTCGGACCCCATTCCTCCTCCGCCGATAATGCCATGGCTAACCGATATTCGGACTTAACCGTATATTTCCTAGAGTTAGTATGATGCCAAAGCAAGAAATCCGGTTTATAGTTTCGACTAATCGACATTCCTCTGAAAATTTGAATGTCCTCGGGGTCAAAAAATTCATGCAGGATTGGTAAGTGCCAATCCTTATTTACCGGATTAATCAAATGACCAACCTTTAAGTTAGGATGTAGAGTCCTTCCCGGACCAGAGGCTGGCCGCGGATTAACAGCTATAATCCATGGATCCTGCCAAACGGAGATCTCTAAACCCCACCCTATTTCCCACCTTAATCCTTTTTCCACCAAACCTTTAGTTCCATAAATATTTTTCCACCCAAAGGAAGGTAAATTCGGTTTTCTTAGCCTTTAAGGGATGAACCTTACGAAAATATCTTCCTTTTAGTACTAGTGTTACTAAAGAATTCATATATTGAATGAGACGCCAATACTGCTTTGTAAGCAATGCATCGGTAAATTTTTCCAAGGAGCGGAATCCTACGTATTTAAATCTTATATTTAAGTTTTTAAAATAATTAAAAAATAATTAGTTTTTGTAATTTAATATATAGAAATTATGCTAAATCAAATATGAAGTTTAAAAAAATAAAATTTGAATCAATTTCATAATATTTAAGTATGTAAGGTTGATTATTCTCTAAACCCTAAAATCAATTTGAGGCTTCACTACGAAGTCTCATTAGCAACTAAATCTTATAATTAAATTAAAAAATATTTCAAAATAGTTACCTTGTAATTAAATTAAAAAATATTTCAAAATAATTACCCTGCAGTTCGATATACATAAATTATTTCTAATCAAATATGAGTTTTTAAAATATAAATTTCAATGAATACAATAATAGTTAAGCATGTAAGGGTAATTATATTCTACTTTAAAGTATAAAGATTTCACTATGAAGTCTCATTAGAAATTAAATCTTATATTTAGACTTAAAAAATATTTAAAAATAATTAACCTATAATTATATACATAAATTATTTCTAATCAAATACGGAAATTTAAAATTAAAATTTCACTGAATTCAATAATAGTTAAGCATGTAAGGATGATTATACTCTACTTTAGGGTATAGAGAATTCACTATGAAATCTGATTAGAAATTTAATCTTATATTTAAATTTAAAATTAGTTAGTCTCTGTAATTTGATATACTTAAATGATTTTTAGTTAAATATGAAATTTTTAAATTAAAATTTCAATCAATTCAATAATATTTAAATATGTTAACTTAATTATGTTTTACTGTAGGGTATAGAAACTTTACTCTGAAGTCTCATTAGTAAATAAATCTTATATTTAATTTTTTAAATTTTAAAATAATATTTTTGTAAAATTTTTTTTTTAAAAAAATATATTGTTCTAATATGAGGTATAGAAATTAAAATTTCAATTAAATGCATAAAACTATATCATTTTAACTTAATTATATTTTAGACTCATAATTCACATCGAGACATCATTGTGAAATCTCAAACTGTAGTTTTTTGTAAATTTAAATTAAAAAGTATTTAAAAATATTTAGATTATTATTTTTATAGATAATTCATTATATAACAAATGTGATGATTAAAAAAATATAATTTCTTGAATTTGCATAAAAATAGACTAAGTAATCTTAATCTTCTTTGGATTAACATTAGAGGTTAAAGTTTAACAAAGAGTTAGAATACATTTATATCTCTCTAGGGTTGGAGTTAGGGGTTTGAATTTTTTTAATCAAACGACAATTATTGATAGATTCGATAGGTTTTGTGTGGGATAAAACTATTTTCATGCCAAACATAAGTAATTAAGAGGGGTTATTAATAAGAATTGTTAAATAACCTATACTTCACGGTGAAGTCTCATGAAGTGGGAAATTTTAACCTAATCTGAATTAAAAGACGCCAAAAAATACCTAGACATTAATTGATTTTCTTTTAACAGGGGTATATAACAAATTTACACTAATGTAATCCTAAAAATTTGTAACCTAGCCGAAACCTTTTACTTCTTCTTTTTTTTTTTTTTCTCTCAGAGAAAACCATAAAAAAAATCCTCTCCTCAAAACTTTCTCGCTTCTTCTTCCCTGCCGACCAGATCTGCTGCTGTCGTCGCCTTCGATCTCGCTTCCTCCTTCTCCTCCTTCTCCACAGCTTGCGACACTTAAAAACATGGCCGAAACCCTAGACGGCTGATATCTCCTCGTCACCTCCGTCATCTGAGATTCAGAGGGTGTCTCTCCGTCACCAGCCTCGCCATCTTTGACCTCGCGTCGACGTCAATAGAGCACCACCATCGCCGCCCAGTTCGAATACTTCGTAGCCGCCGCCCAGTTTGAAACCTCTGCAGTCGCCGCTCGTCTATTCAGTCATGGCCTGGTTCGTTCTCTTTCTCTAGCCTCTCTGTTTTTCTCAATTTTTTGTGCACTTGGTTGATCTTGTATAGAGAAGCCTCTCGTCTCATCTTTTCATAGCCTAATGGATTTTACTCTCTCTCTAAAACAGATCTGAGCCGTCGAGTTCGAAGAGAATTTGAAGGATGTCTTGACGAAAGTAAAACCATATATGGGTGTACTTTTACTAGTGTCTTGTGGCTGCAGAGTGAAGGTAATTCTTTCACTTACTGAAATTTGTGTGCTTTTACACTATAAACGATTTTTTTATCCCATTATTCTTTAAACTTGTGGTACATAAATAGTGAGATCTCACGATGAGGTTACCTTTGGATTTTTCCAGAACTGCAATAAATATTTCACCTTTGAGTCTGAAAATGATTTCAAGATTTTACCTTTGAGTTTTGCATCGAAACTTCATTCTCAGAAATATGAGCTAATTATCAAAAAATGTAAGAAGAGTGATTTTAAAATAATTACTAAAACATGAACGTTATAGTAAGTTTTAAATGAAGAAAATATCATTTACAAACATAATTAAGCTGAAAAAAGCTTTATAATTAGGCTTAAAACCATGTTTTAACTTAATTAATAAATGAGACTTCACCACGAAGTATCATGCGTATACTCTATTATTTGAGTTAAATACCTAATAGTTGAGGAAAATGATTTAAAAATAATTATGCGATAAAAACAACTCAAACTCATAAAACGTCAAAAGACAATTAACACACATGTTAGATCAAGAAATTAAAAATAACTAACTATAAATAAGCTTAAATTTCAATTTTACTAGAATTAGCATATGAGACTTCACCACGAAGTCTCATACGAGAGACTTCACTATGAAATCTCATGCGCGATATAGTGGAGACTTCATCATGAAGTCTCATAAGGGGTCCAGTTTTGTAATTGACCATTGTTTGACTTTTTCAGGAGACTTCATACACTTTTGAGACTTCATCGTGAAGTCTCCTAAAAAGTAGGGTCTAGTTTTGCAATTGACCGTAGTTTGACTTTTCTAGGAGACTTCACATGTGAAGTCTCATTACGTATGAAATTTCACAGGTGAAGTCTCCTTATGTAGGAGACTTCACTTATGAAGTCTCATTATGTAGGAGACTTCACCTATGAAGTCTTTGTCCCTTTAGAGACTTCACCCATGAAGTCTCCCAAGAAGTAGGGTTTAGTTTTGTAATTGACTGAGTTTGACTTTTCGATGAGACTTCATCGTGAAGTCTCTGTGCAAAAAGGTATCTAGTTCTGCATTTGACCAAAATAATTGATTTTTTAATTCCAGACTCCAGGGTGAAGTCTCCAAAGTTTCTGATGATTTGAGACTTCACCAGTGAAATCTTGTCAAAAGTCAATGTTTGGTCAATTGAAAACTATACCCTACTTTTTGGGAAACTTCATAGGTGAAGTCTCATCGAAAAGTCAAACTTCCGGCCAAATGCAAAAATAGACCCTACTTTTTTTGGAGACTTCATGGTGAAGTCTCAATAAAAAGTCAATTGCAAAACTAGACCCTTTCTCAGAGATTTCATGTCTCAACTCATTATTTTTGTTTCCAAAGGAGATTTGGTGACTTTATCGTGAAGTCTCAGAAGAAAAAAGTCAATTGCAAAACTAGACCCTAGTTGACCATTGAGACTTCATGATGAAGTCTCATCTCGCGACTCAGATCTAAAAATTGGAAAAAACAAGAAAAAATTACAAAGATCCGTTTTTAGCTCATTTTTTAGCTCCATCAACGGCCCAAAACGATGTATGCCACCAATACCCAAGAAACTCAGTTGTATTTATGCAAAAATCATTGTAAATCGCAAGATCTAAGAATGGTGTTTCGTGAAAACGAGATTTTTAGAGTTTAATGGATGAAATTGAAGAGGATATTGACGAAAATGAAGCTTTTAGCTCATATATGGAGAATTAACATCTCTAAATTTGGTTTTTTGATGTTGGTAATGGTGGTCGAGAAATGTTTAAGAAGATGGCATTTACGTAAATATGTGATAATTGAGAGGATTATTTTGTTTCAAATGGCGTTCTGAGACTTCCCTATGAAGTCTTAGAGCGGTATTATTTTGAATAAAACATACATGAAAGGGTAGTTTAAGACATTTAGAAAGTTTGGGAAAGATGAATCTAGTTATGCTATTGACTTTAATTTGAGATCTATTTTAGAAGAAGCCCAATATTTTAGGCTGGTAAACCTAAACTAAATCAAGACTAAAATATAAATGGTTTAATTGTTTACAATTTTTAAAATAAAACCGGTATGAAGTATGAAGTACATTTTTCAGAATAATTATACCAAATCGTTTATTCTGTTTTAAAATATAATTATAATGATACCAAATCGTTTATCCTATCGATAACAACATTGGTAAACCTAAACCAAACTCAAACTTAAATACAAATGGATATAGTTGTTTTTAGTTTATATAGTACCCAATACCGGAGTCTGAAGTACATTGTTCTAAATAATGATACCAAATCCTTTATCCTATTATTTTTCTTATCAAAACTGAAATTGTATACCGACTAATAATATTGGTCTTTCGAACCATTGTTTTAAAACCCAAAAAAGAAATAATAACAAAAAAGGAAATAATTTAAAGATACGAAAATAAATATTTCGTCTAGGCATTTTTAATTATCTACCATTATATGTTTGTATATTAAATCTCAAAAATAGAAATAAATCTTATAATATAATTTTATTCTCACAAATAATTTAGCTCTTAAATAACAATTTTCAGAAAGAATAGTAAATACAATTATTTTTAAACTTGAGTAAACAAACTCTCCAATATTTTTTGAAGTTTTAATTTCTATTTAAATGACTTCCGTTAAAACGGTGATTTAAGTGACTTTTAAATGGTCAATTACAATAAGGATTTGATTAAACACCTACTTAATTACGTTATATGTAAATTTTTAAATAAATCTTCAATATATAGGTATGATGTTAAGGTATTTTTATTGGAGATGATTTTAGGAATTTTTTTTTTTTTTGTCATGATGTATTTAGATACTTAACATATTATTATACTATTTTTTTAATCATTTCCCTTCCACAATTTTTTTGTTATTTTTATAAGGCTTACGCGTCCCGATTTGTGCCGGTGGTATAAATCCATCCGCTCATTTTAGAATTTAAAAACAAAAAAATTGGTTAAAGTTGAATAAAATTTGATTAAATTTTGACAAATATAACTAAGAACTTCAAATATTTTGATAATTTTAGGATTTTCAGTTATTCGAATCTAAAAGTAACCAATATTTTTGAGTTTCTAATTGTAATTTTGGCTATTTGGTAGATTTTAATTATAATTAATATCTTTGGATATGTAATTGTATTTCAAATACTCATTTCGTTCTCGGCTCGATTTTTTGGATATAGGAGTTTAGGATTTGTTCAGGTAATTTGATAGTAATGGTTTGTTTTGGTAGTCCTTCTTCGAGTCGGGTTCAGTTCAGATCTTCGAGTCCGAATATTTTACCCCGACCTAATTTTTATCATAACAATATTTGTTATTTTAATCATATTGACATATACTTTAAAAATAGACTTAAATTTCTCAAAAAAAAATTTATATTTATTCCACAGCCTATATATGCGTGAAAATATTTATGAAATTTTCATTTTCTTTGAGACTATTCTATTTATTTTAAGTTTTTAAATTTTTCTTTTAGACTATCCTTTAGCAATATAATATAATCCAATTATTTGGCTGTAAATCATAAATTTTCGGCCGAGTTTTGGTTCAAGTGAATTACCCCTAAACATTATAATTTAACGAGTTTTGGATCAAATGAAAATTAAAGGAGGTTACTAGAGATGACTTCCTTTAGATAAGTGAATTATCCTTAAACATTGTCACTCATGTTTTTTTTTTTTTGGGTAAAATGTAGAGTAAGTAGCTCCGCCATTAGTTTATTGTACCAAGTTGGTCATCACAAATTGGGAAATCACTAATGTGACGAAGTTCGAATATTTGCATGGAAAAGAGATTGTGACTTGGCCCACAACTTCTTAACCATATTTTTTTTGTTTTTAACTCAGAGATACTACTAAGTGAACCTCAAGGCGGGCTCTAGGTACTCCGATACCGTCGTTTGTGAGCGTAGTCTTCTGGAATGGGTTTGACTGATGATGGGACGCCGTTTGGTCCACCGGAGAGAAAATCTCATGCCAAACCGGAGAGAAAATCTCATACCAAACCAGAGAGAGCGTGAAGTCTCCGAAAAACTCGGGGGTAGGGGGTGTTTTCCGAAATTGTTTTGACATGCCTTACTATGTATAATATTCTTGACAGGCCTGGTCGAAAAAAAAAAAAAAAAAAAGAGAATAAGAGAGGGCATTGGACCGTGGTTGGGAATCGAAAAGAAGTTGGGAAAAAAAAAATAAAAGGGTTTCAAGTGGATCCCATGTTCGAAAGAGAAAGTGGTATGCGGGATACTATACCCTTTCAGTGAGCCTTTTAGAGGTGGAAAAATAGAATATAAGATTCTGTGGGCGAAGTTTAGCCACGAGTAGGTTGGAAAACAGAGAAATGTTCCGAGAAGAGGTTGGAAGCTCTTTGTGAAGACGAAAGAAAATCCACCCAAAGTATTAACTTTAGGGTTTTCGAAGAAACCAATGTGAGATTTATAGAGAAAATCTAAGAGAAAACATAGAGATACTTAGATAAATTTAGAAAAAGTGTCAAATTAGAAAATACGAAAATGATGTTTTGTGATATTATATTTTTAAAAATTTATCTAATTAGTTGCTTTACTTTGATACTGATTTCATATATTGTTTCTTACTATCACATAATAATATTCAAAGTACTACAAACTCAACAAAATAAACTTTATTTCGTAAATATTTTTACAGTCCGCACATACGTGTGGAAAAATCACCTAGTAAATATTACAATCCATAAAAGTATTTGACACGAATCTTTGACATATTTTTAAATCCACCAAAATTTGTAAATTCTTTAAAAGTTCTAATTCAACTCAAATCCATCTACCAATAAACTCTGCTAAAAATCCTTAAACCAATAACACACAAATGATCAACAATTTAAAAATCCATAAATGATAAAATCTTAGAATTTTAAAAACACACTAATCCTATTCCACTAACTTTTGGTTTGGTTCGGTTAAATAGGAGCATGTACATTTTCGGTTATCCAAATGGGTAATAATAGATAAAGATGATGGAAAATTTGGAAGTCGGTTTAAAAAAAGCTTTTAAAAAAAATTTGGAACTAAAAAATACTACACAAACTATGTTCTATTAAATATATGGAACGGAGAATTTGGATAACGGGACAGCTACAAGAATTTTTGGTGTCCCGTATTTTTCTTACATGTTCTTGTACAGAATAGGACATGTACCAGACCAAATCATCGGTTTTTGCCACTTTATGAGTTGTTACATTAATCTCATTCTTGTTTACAACATCATGATATTAAGTAAATAGAAAAAGAAACTATGCTCACCCATATATTTTGAATGTTTGGTCATTTTTCGTGGTAATGTAGAAGGATGATTGATGTGTGTACAACTTGAGAGTACAAGTTAGCCGGTGATGTAAGCTGTGTGGCAACTGGCGAGATGACACACGATGTACCACACCGGAGATTGTATGTGAGATCAATGGAGAAGGTTCTGGATGCGGATATCAAAGGATGCGGATATCAAGGGAGATCAAATATGAAGATTCTGGAAATCAAAGATAGACAGCAATCGAAGATTTGAAGCAGAATCAAGATAATCAATGCGAGAGGATTTCCATATATTTCAAATATGGAAATCTTGGCGATCAAGCATAGAGAATATTCAAGAGATTTCCGAGTGTGCAAGAAAATGAAACATAGGAAATCTGCTTAATTATAAAAGGAGTCGAAAATCTGTGTATGAGGATTTATCCTTTCACAAGTTGTAATAGAGAGAGAGATCTATAGTCAAGGGTTCATTGTAGAACATAGGGTTTAGATCGTCTGAGGATTAGAGAGCGAGTTTTTTTGTAAGAAGAGCGTTTTGATATTACTTGTAAGTGTATCATAAGAGTTTCTAATCAAAGCATATTCTTTGTAGAGAAACTACTGTGTGCCATATCGTGTCCTACTGTGTGATTACCACACACTCTTTGTATTTCTGCATTTTCAGTTGGTATCAGAGCCAATCACTTGGGTGTATTGGAAGCAGGTGAAGATCCTGGAGGAAGAATGGGAAGGGTAAAGAGTTCTGGACTAAGGAGATTGTCCTTGAAGAAAGCAACTATGGCCATTGGAAGCAGCGTATGAAGGCAAACATCAGAAGCATAGATGAAGATGCTTGAACCGCAGTGGAGACCGGGTGGATACCCCCAACCAAGGTGGTAGAAGAGAAGATGGTGCTTAAGCTCAAATCTGAGTGGACAGATGAAGAAAAACGAATGTCCAAGTTCAACGCTCGTGCATTATCTGCCATCTTTGGAGCGGTGAACTCGGAACAATTCCAAACCATCCAAAACTGTGAGACAGCCAAGGAAGCATGGGACATCCTTCAACGTGAATATGAAGGAATTGATGCTGTGAAGAGGACTAGAATCGATTATTTAGCCTCTAAGTTCGAACTGATGAAGATGGAGGAGAGTGAGTCAGTTGGTGAATTCAGTGCACGCATCAACAACGTTGCAAATGAAGCACAACTACTTGGGAAGAAGTACAAAGAGAAGAAGCTGGTGAAGAAGCTTCTAAGGAGTCTACCAGAGAAGTACACAGCCTACAAGACAGCCCTATATGTGTCTTCCAACACAGATGAAACTAAGTTTAGTGAGATAGTCAGGATGCTGAAAGCATATGAAATGGAGACAACAGGCGATGTCAAGAAAAAGGGTGTAGCTCTTGTGGCAGAAGGTGAGTCACACAAGATTGAGGAATTACAGAACTCACTAGGACTTCTGGCAAAACGTTTCAACCGAGCATTCAAGAAAAATGATTCAGGGTTCAAGAAAAGTGAGTCAGCATGAAGGACTGGTGATGCAGTCAAAACAACCTCACGGTCTGCTACACAGTGTCATGAGTGTAAAGGCTATGGTCATTTCAGAAGCGAATGCCCAACTCTCAAGAGAAAAGAAAAAAAGTGCTTTGAGTGTAAAGGTTTTGGACACACGCAACAAGAGTGCCTAAATGATCAGAAGAAGAAGGGGCAAGAAAAATCCATGCATGGTGTTGAAGAGAGTGATGAGTCAGACGAGACTGATGAAGAAGAGTGCAACAACTTTGTTGCGTTTGCAGGCATTTCGGAGGAACCAGTGGAGGGTGATCAGAGTCATGAGGTAACATTTGAAAGTGACAGTGACTCAGACGTCGATGTTGAAGAGGACTATAAGAAGATGTGCAAACAAGTGCTGGATGTCGGTCGAATAAACTCTCAACAATCCAGCAGGATCAAGCAACTTGAGGCAGAGCTTGGGGCAGAACGAGCGAAGAGTTTGAAACTTCTTACAGATCTTTCGGAGCAATTCAAGAAGATAAAGATGTTGACGGGAACCAAGGGACTTGATCATATACTGAATCAGCAGAGGTATGAGAAGAACAACTTTGGCATAGGATACACTGGAGAAACAAGTTCATCCAAGATTAAGTTTCTCAAAGGGGGAATGCACGACACTGAGGCTAAATAACTGGCTGCTACACAACGTACCTCACCACATACCACACAGGAAGATGAAATCTCAGATGATGAAGAACTTAACCTATGATCGTGTTTCGTGTGTGGTAGCTTTGATCATTTCCAGGCGCTATGTCCAAAATATCAGCCTGTGACGAAGAGGACTACTCGACAGCATACGCGTGGAAGTTGTTTTGTGTGTGGGAGCTTGGATCATTTCAAAGCCAAGTGCCCATAATTCAAGGCTAGGGTGGCTAAACTAGCAAGGCAGAATAAGGTTCACTTTGATGAAGTCAGGAGGAACACAGGATGGGTCAGGAAGACTCACTTGAATGCGGTAAAAAGTCAAAGACAGAGAAGATCACAACCTGCCTCACAACGAACTTTCCGCCGACGATTTGAACGAGCTGATGCACGAAGACATGAGAATAACAGAGCTCATGCAGGAAATCGTGACATGTTCTACCCAAATCATAGATATGGTTCAAGGTATGAAAATCATTATGGGTATCCTCAGCAAAGATTTTGGGATGAGGAATATAGGGAAGAACCAAGGAGAGATTTCTACCATAGAAGTCACAACATGCACTACAACATGCGTTGTCACATGGCTTTCCAAGAAGACGCAAGAGTAGAAGAGGAAGAGACATGGTATTTTGATAGTGGATGCTCCAGGCACATGACTGGGAAACTTGAGCATCTTCAGGAAGTCAAAGGGGTCAGAGGAGGAAAAGTAACCCTTGGTGGTGGGACCACATGACAGATTCGAGGCAAAGGCAAAACCTCGAAGGATCAACAGCCCCAGCTGATGAATGTATATTTCGTTGATGGCTTGAAGGCTAACCTAATCAGTGTGAGCCAGCTATGTGATGAGGGATTGAAGGTGGTCTTTACAAGTACAGACTGCGAGGCAATTGACAAAGATGGAACTATTAAGATGAGAGGAATCCGATCAGAGAACAATTGCTACATGTGTAAAAATCCCACGAAGAGCCACACCACATGCCTCAGCGCCACAACGACACTGGATCTATGGCATCAGAAACTTGGGCACATGAATACCAGGACACTTTTATTACTCTTGTGAAGCAAGGAAGTGTACGAGGAGTACCAGTACTGAAGTTTCAGGACGGTGTGTGTGGACCGTGTAAAAAGGGTAAACAAATCAAGATCCAACACAAGAAGGTGCAAGATGTGCAAACATCCAATCCATTGGAAGTGGTTCACATGGACTTGATGGGTCCTATGCAAGTCGAGAGCCTAGGAGGGAAGAAGTATGTCTTTGTGCTAGTTGATGATTTCTCTCGGTTCACTTGGGTGAGATTTCTTCGAGAAAAATCATAAACTGCCAATAGTTTCAAGATTTGGGCCTTGCAACTCATGAACCAGAAGGGAGGTATCAAGTTTATTAGGAGTGATCATGGTGGAGAATTTTAGAACAAGATGATGGATGACTTCTGTGAAAGTCAAGGGATAGGACATCAGTACTCAGCTCCTTATACACCTCAGCAAAATGGTGTGGTAGAGAGAAAGAACATAACGCTTCAGGAAATGGCCCGAGCAATGATACATGGGAACAAAGTCTCTCAACGATTTTGGGCTGAGGCAATAAGTACTGCATGTTATATCATCAACAAGGTGTACATCAGAAAAGGAACCACAAAAACACCATATGAGTTATGGAAAGGAAAGATACCTAACTTAAGCTACTTTCATGTTTTTGGTTGCAGGGTGTACATTATGAACGACAAGGACCATCTCGGCAAGTTCGACTCACGAAGTGATGAAGGATTCTTTTTGGGTTACTCAGGAACTGGGTCAGCCTTTAGGGTTTACAACAAGAGGACTCGAGCCGTTGAAGAATCAGTCAATGTGGTCTTTGATGATACATCCTATCGGTATGTAGATGTGGAGGATTCAGAAAGTGACTCTGAAGAAGAACAACCAGGAGCTGAGAAAGACAAGCAGTTGGCTGGGTCAGATGAAGAACCAGAGAATCAAGTTAAAGACGATATCACAAGGTCTACCACATCAGACAAGTCACTGACTCAGGTTCATCGACATCACTCACCTGATGATGTCATTGGTGATATACATGATGGGAGAAGAACTAGAGGGGTGATTCGTGACTACAGGAAGATGACAAAATATGTATATGCTGGTTTTCAAGAGATGGTGATGTTTGGTTGTTTCATCTCAAAGCTAGAGCCTACCAATCATGTTGCTGCACTTGAAGATGACTACTGGATAGTGGCCATGGCGGAAGAACTAGAACAGTTCGTCAGGAATGAAGTCTGGGTACTGGTTCCGCGACCTACGGAAGGAAATTTCGTCGGCACCAAATGGATCTTCAAGAACAAGTGTGATTCAGATGGTGTGGTAGTTCGGAACAAGGCTCGCCTGGTGACACAAGGGTACTCGCAAGTAGAAGGTGTTGATTTTGATGAAACCTTTGCACCAGTGGCAAGACTCGAATCTATCTGATTCTTTTTGGGGATGGCGTGTATATTAAACTTCAAAGTATACCAAATGGATGTCAAGAGTACTTTCTTGAATGGTTATCTTCAAGAAGAGGTCTATGTTGAGCAACCTAAAGGTTTTGAAGATGCTCATCATCCTGACTATGTGTACAAGCTGAACAAAGCACTATATGGGCTGAAGCAAGCACCCCGAGCTTGGTATGAGGACTTACGAGTTTTTTAATCTCATGTAGTTACACGCGAGGTAGTGTGGACAAGACTCTCTTCATCCTATCTTTTGAGTCTGAGTTGATGATTGTTCAGATTTATGTGGATGAGATTATCTTTGGTGGAACGTCTAAAAAGCTGGTTGATGTGTTTGTTGACAAGATGACCAAGGAGTTTGAGATGAGTATGTGTGGGGAGCTAAAGTACTTCTTGGGGCTGCAAATAACTCAAGATGATGAAGGAATCTTCATAAGTCAGAGCGCGTATGCAAGGAACTTGGTAAAAAGATTTGGGCTGGATAGCAGCAAGACTTCAAGCACACCTATGAACACCACCACCAAGCTATCAAAAGATGAAGAAGGGGTGAAAGTTGACTCCAAACTCTACCGGAGAATGATAGGAAGTCTTCTATACCTCACAGCAAGTAGGCCAGATCTGAGTCTCAGTGTTGGTGTGTGTGCTAGATTCCAAGCTGATCCAAGAAACTCACACCTTCAAGCAGTAAAAAGGATCATAAAAGATGTTAAAGGAACGGCTGATCTTGGAGTATACTATTCAAAGGCTTCAAACAACAACCTTGCTGGATATTGTGATGCAGATTGGGCAGGAAATCTGTTGGATAGAAGAAGCACAAGCGGTGGTTGTTTCTTTCTGGGAAATAACTTGGTGTCGTGGCATAGCAAGAAGCAGAGCTCTACCTCACTGTCTACCGCAGAAGCTGAATACATCGCTATGGGGAGTTGCTGTACTCAGTTGCTATGGATGAAGCAGATGGCTTCTGACTATGGCATGGACTCTGGACCTCTACTGGTGTATTGTGATAACAAAAGTGCTATTGACATATCAAAGAACCCAGTTCAACATTCCAGAACCAAGCATATCGACATAAGACATCATTTCATAAGAGAGCTAGTTGAAGACAAAAAGGTAATGATTGATCATGTAGTTACTGAGTTGCAATTAGCTGATTTGTTTACGAAACCATTGGATCTCAATCGCTTTGTAAGCTTATGCAAAGCAATTGAGGTGTGTGAACACTAACTCTCTTATCGAGCATGCTGAGCTAACACAGGGACTAGCACACCAGGTATATCAGACTCAGACTCAGCATGGATCTTCTTGTACACAAATGGAAAAGAGCTGTCTCTCATGTCGTCTCATAGGCAGTACAGGTTTCACACTGAGAGTGGAGTACAAGGAGCTGAAGGGCAAAATGCCAAAAGAAAAAAAAGAAAAAAAAAATTTAATTAAAAAAAGAGAGAGGTGGTGACAAAGAATCATGAGACAAGATCATAAGATAGCACATCAAGCCAAAAGAAAATGAGCACAAAATCCAGTCGCCCTCCAGTGTTGGATAAAGGTTGAAAACACCTATGAGATGAAGACATGAGAGAGTGAAAGCTAGCCAAAAGTGAGGAAGCAGCCATGCCCTAAGAATCATGTCATAGCACGATATGCCTTGGTGTGATAGTTCGTGAGCTAGCTCATGTGGTGGAGGGTGTGTGGTCATGACACATCTCAGAGGCTGAAAATCCAAGGAAAAGAATAGCTAAAACTCGTTGGGTAACTAGTGATTGATCATTATACTTGATGTTTTAGCTTGATGAATATGTGGATGTTGAGGTTGTATATAGGTTAAGGAAGTTGAAGATTTGGGGAAGATATCATGAGATCGGTCTAAATTGGCTAAGGAAATGAATTAATTCACTTGTCATTTTTAGATATTTTTCAAATATTTGAAAAATACGTGATTAGTGGGAAAGTGGGCCCGCTTTCCATGGTGACATGAGAGAGAAGCTTTAAAAAGGGAAGTTGCAGAGTCTTCCCCATTCATCGTTTTCATTCTCAACTCAGTGTCTGCAATTCTTCTTTCTTTTTCGTTCTCAACAACAAGATGGTGAGAACCAAAAGAGGAATTCGTCATCCAAGATACACCGTTGAATCATCTTCATCATCTTCAAGGGCCTCTGCATCTGACACAGAATCCGGCGCGTCAGTTTGTGATGAAGCACCGATCAACACATGCACGACGGTGGTGGTTCACTTATCACCGGTTCCAATCAATACCTCAACAGAGCCCACGCGAGAGCCATCCGACATAGCTGAAGACTCAGGAACTCCATCCTTTGTAAGTTCTCGTGAGGCCTTCCTAGAAACCCTAGATCCAAATTTGGGGGTTTCTTCTGAGCAAAAGGGCAGATCTTCACGAACAACTCCAGAGGTACGTGGTGTGCCAGAATTGGTGGATGAAGACTCTGATGACAACGTTCCGCTGCAGTCTGTCGCAAGGAGACGAAAAGAGCGCAAGAAGCAAGGCTCTGCTTCGGTGAAGAGGAAGAAGACCTTGAGAAAACAGAAGGAAGCTCAAGATGTGGTGGAGCTGAGCACAGAAGATGAAGAACCAATCAGCAAGAAGGCCAAACTTGCACCAACAAAGGCTGCCTCACACAGAGCCTCATCGCAACAAAAAGGCAAGGGTAAAGCTGTTGAAAGTCCAACCTCCTCTGATGATGTAGTCAAATCCAAATGCTTCAAGGATGATGAAGCTCGCAAGGTGTGTCAACACTACTTGACACGGGAAATCGTGAGTCAAAGGTATGTCAATTTCCGCTCTGAGGCATCCGCTGAGATAGTGGCTATGATCAGGAGTTGCAAGATGGAGTCAATTGTTGATCGAGAACTCCTGCCACCTTATATCCCAGAGATAATCTGTGAGTTCTATACCCATCTGCCACACTAGAAAACCATGCAGAAGGAGATTAAGGTATGGGTCAGAGGATATAAATACAAGTTTTCAGCAGATCTCATCAACAAAGCCTTGGAGTTTCCTGTACCCTCAACTGCAGAAGCCATCGCAGTAGCCAAGTGTGATAATTTAAGTGACAACGCGGTTGCTCGGTTTTTGTGTCAAGAGAAAGTGACATGGAAATCATTCTCTACCACAAAATGTACCCCGCGGTTTGCATCTCTGTGGATGTTGTCAGGTTACAACTGGTTGCCAACTTTGAACCGCACCTCCACTCCAATCGAGAAGGACATATTTCTCCATCAAATGGCTCATGGGCACAGTGTGATTTTGGTGAGCATGTGTTCCAGAGGGTGCTTGCATGAGGAAGGATCACCTACAACAAGGCAGGCTTGTATTTTCCATCCTTGATTTTTGATGTGCTGATGAATCAGAAAGTGCCTCCAACATTTGCTGGTGAGAACTCCATATCTCCTCTTGAGTTTGTCCCTGATAAGAGATCTGGCAGAGCATACTCGCAAACTCATTCCAAGAAGGGTAAAGGAGTGACTGCATCAAGCGACAAGGAGTCTGACTCAAAAACTGCCTCAGCACAGAAGTACGAGACGATCAAAGTGAAAGTTCCCACTGGACGGGTTCACACTGTGGCAGCTGTTGAGGCACTTCGTGACACAATCACCAAGCTGCAACACACTCTTGCTGCACTGGAAGGAGGTAAGTACTCTTGTCCTTTTTAAGTGTATTGCCTGACTTGTTTTTGTTTTTAACTGAATATGCACTCAAGCAGGGGGAGAAGAAAGTTCTAGTAGCTCTGAGGAGTTCTAAGGATTGAGTTCTATGGTTTTTAATGCATTAGTATGTTGTTAATGGCCATGTATCTATTGCTGCTTGGTATGTGCATTTGGATGTTTATTTTGCAGATGCTTGAGGTGTCAGATTCAGCTAAAAAGGGGGAGATTGAGAGTACAAGTCAGCCGGTGATGTAAGCTGTGTGGCAACTGGCGAGATGACACACGATGTACCACACCGGAGATTGTATGTGAGATCAATGGAGAAGGTTCTGGATGCGGATATCAAGGGAGATCAAATCTGAAGATTCTGGAAATCAAAGATAGACAGCAATCGAAGATTTGAAGCAGAATCAAGATAATCAATGCGAGAGGATTTCCATATATTTCAAATATGGAAATCTTGACGATCAAGCATAGAGAATATTCAAGGGATTTCCGAGTGTGCAAGAAAAGGAAACATAGAAAATCTGCTTAATTATAAAAGGAGTCGAAAATCTGTGTATGAGGATTTATCACTTCACAAGTTGTAATAGAGAGAGAGATCTAGAGCTAAGGGTTTGAAACATAACATAGGGCTTAGATCATTTGGGAGGATCTATAGCCAAGGGTTCATTGTAGAACATAGGGTTTAGATCATCTGAGGATTAGAGAGCGAGTTTTTTTGTAAGAAGAGCGTTTTGATATTACTTGTAAGTGTATCATAAGAGTTTCTAATCAAAGCATATTCTTTGTAGAAAAACTACTGTGTGCCATATCGTGTCCTACTGTGTGATTACCACACACTCTTTGTCTTTCCGTATTTTCACAACTTGCATGATATTATCTCTCATTAACACCATTTTATATGCATTTTCATCTAAAATAGGTTCACATATGCATTTGATATGCATATTAGTACTTCTTGAGGACATTCTAGGTCAAATATGGAGCAATATATGGAACTTAGGAGGTAAAGTAGCAGCTAGTAGATAAAGATGATGGAAAATTTGGAAGTTGGTTTAAAAAAACTTTAACGAAAAATTTGGCACTGAAAATTACTACACAAACTATGTTCTATGAAATATATGGAACGGAGAATTTGGATAACGGGACAGCTACGAGAATTTTGGGTGTCCCATATGAGCAATGGGGCAAGCTTGAGGAAACAAAGGGCCAAGATCACATAGCTGATGAATAATGCCGTCAGCAAAAGAGGAAGAAATAAGCATCGGCAAGAACAAGCTCTGCCAACGGCAAGCCATATAACAAGTGTCGACACATAACCTCTGGAAAGCTCTACCGACCATGAACATATGAACCTCTGTCGTCGATAGAGAGTGGCGAAAAGGAGAAATTCCAGAGGTGACCACACCCATTTCCTCTCCTATAAATAGTTTTAGCCGTTTTTAGGTCAAAACAATCATTCCTTTTAGGGTCGAAAGTTTATTTTTTGCTATTTTGATGAAAGATTGTTGATCGATTGATTTGTTGTTATCTTTCTCTTTTCATCTAGCTTTGTTTTCCTTTTCATCTTTTTATTTTATCATGGTTTTGTTCTAACAAATCACCATGGGAACACACAAGCCCATGAGTGAGTAGTTGATTAACATATTGAAGTTTAGGTGTTAATTAGGAGAAATTAGGTTTAGGATTTTAGAATCTAGGCTATAATAGTAGAAATATATCATTTAAGTGGTGCTTAATGTCATATTAGAAGTCATAAATCTTAATCTTAATCATCGGGAACCAAATGCCTAACAAGTATTTGATGAATTTCCTCGACCACATCTAAATGAGCAAACTAAACCTAGACTAAGAGAATATATACTATTAAGGTTTGTATATGCTTAAGAATTATTCTTAGTAACAATTAATATTTAACATGAGAAATCATAGTGTAAATGTTAGATATTAGATCAACTATTGTCATGAGAATGCGAATGAGATCATTATACATTGAAATTCTTAGCTTATAGATTTTTTTTTTCAAGAGCCTAAATAGAAACTCAAAGCTCAACTTAAGAATCTTAATCAACAATACCTAATCCTTGATCTATGCCTTTAATATCTTGAATTTTTCTTTTGCATTTAAGTTGACTTTTTGTTGACCTTTCACATTTTACCATTTTTTTTCTTTTTAATAAAATATAATAATGTCTCCTCGCATGTTTGGTGTTTGATTCGATCATAATCCATTGTCACATTTTCATTTCATTTTGGTTATTATTTGCTTTAGTATTAGGATCACAATTAAAACAAAAACCAACTATCAATTTTAGCTATACTGAATGATTAGCTACAATGAATTAGCACTAATCGCCTCCTTTTGGTTTGACACTCTTACTTGTCATTCTTCTACTATTGGGATTAGAAATTGGCATGAGTAGGATTTAAAAAATAATTTTTTGATAGAGATTTGATGATGAAAAACGACTAGACACGAGATCTCTTCATCAAAATGGTGTTGTTATCAGGGAGACATGGCTATTTCTAAGATTAAACATTAGCCCTAGACTAAGAATTCCTTTTTTTCTTACATCTCCCCATACACTACTCACAATTCTCTTACTCTTTATGTCTTGTAGGTACTTGATACTTTGAGAAAGAGATTGTGTTAAGCAGAGTTTTACTAAATCTAAGAAGCAATGAGTTTAAGGATTGAATCAATGCTTAAGAAGCTCTTAGGAACCTAGTTACAATGGAAGAGGAAATTGGCTTTAATAACTACAAGTTTGATCAATTCAACACCAATTTTTAAGATTTGAAAAGCCAAGTAGCTTATCTCATTTCTATCTCAAAAAGGAAGTTTTGAATCTCCCATATATGACAAACCATTGAAGTGTGAAAATGAGAATTTAAATGGAGAAGTTGAGGAAATATAGATAACCTCTAATCTCTTATATTCTCCTTTGCCAAAAAAATAAGGTGAAGACTACCAAGATGTGATAGAAGAATTGGGTTTTTAGAACTTAGAATCACCCACTAGTGGTGGAAAATGTAACCAAGTATAGATGAAGGCATTGTTGAGGAAGATGATCCTAAGTGTTGATACTAAGTTCAACTTCTAATTATTTATAATTAGAGGGGTTCGTTTTTGGAAAAGTATAAAGTAAGAAAACAAAGAGCAACCTCGGAAAGAAAGACTTCTAGTAATGATTTACGTTACAAGGGTATTAATTCGGGGTGTCGAGTAAACTTTATCAAAGAGAAGTAAAAACCTAGGCGATCTAGTTCTTCTTCTCCCCGATCATGAATGAATCTTATTAGTGGGGGGGGGGGGGTATGTATTTATATATCCTTAATAGTCGGTCTGGTAAACCCATGGGCTAACCTCGGAAAAATGGAATATTTCCATTTTTCCAAGACTAGGGAATCTGTGATAAAATTGATCTTATACTATCCGAGCTTTAGTCTTCGGCCTAGGACGATGTTTTTTATACCCCCGCTCCGGACACTAAATTTGACCATTCTTCTCCGAGGTATCCCTCGGTCATCTGAGCCGAGGGTTAATATTCTTTTTGTCGGGACTTATAACCTAATAAGTTATCAGGGAAGAGCTCGGCAGGGACCGAACTCCAATTATTGCCAAACTATCGATAAGGGGTAGAACACCATCATCAACAATAAGTCCCCCCCCCCAGTTCGTTCGAAGATGTCTTCGGGCAGCGTTGGCAAATTTACATTCTGAATAGCTTGTCAAGAAAAAAAGTTCGGTATCAGTTGATCTTCACCTTCAATAATCTTAGTTTTAATTCTCCAATATTCTTCGTTCTTCAATTGGGCAGGAAAACACCGGACAACGAAAGGTCCATTCGTGCAAACTTCTTGGTTCTTGCAAAACCTTTCACCTCCCAAGTGACGTGTCACCTCGAAAACAGATGAAAATATATGAGAAGAAAGGCGCCTCCTCTCGCCTCAAGTGTTGGCTAATCAGACCCTTTCATTACTATAAACGAAGCGTCCATCATCATTTTTTTCGTTCTATAAAACTGCTGATTATTGATTAATTTCTCCCACAATCAGCTCTCCGCTCTCCGAGGTAACCTTTGATCTTTCTTCTCTAATTAATATCCTTTTACGTAATGTCCGGGAGAAACGACCTCGAGGTTTCGATTTCTGGGAACACTCGTCCTTGGCCAAATATCTCGGATATTGGACCCTCTCTTTTCCCTAGATCTGAAATTGGATCAATTAAAAGGAGAGCCTTAAACCCCGAAGAGATTGAAATTCTGGTTCCGAGGTCCGATCAGAGACCTTGGACCCCACCATCAGGTTACGTCTGTTTCTATGAAAGCTTCTTTGCCGAAGCCAATCTTTGGTTTCCGATCCCGCAGTTAATGGTAAGCTACTGCGCCCATCGAGGAATAGCGATGTCACAACTAACACCAAACTCTGTAAAAATCATCACCCGGCTTCTAGTGCTCGCAGCTCGGTGCAACGTTCGGTTAAATTCTCGGAAACTAGAAGAACTGGCGAACCTTTCTGGCACTGGAAACCCATAAGGGACCTTCAAACTAAACATCAAACCCAAGAAGAAAATCCTCACTAGATTTTGTACAAGCACAAAGTTATGATTCCGAAGTTACTTCTACGTCCGAATCAATGAAGCTTCGGTTTACAGATCCGACACCACAATCTTCCGAGATTGGAAAATTATAATTGGTAGAAACTAGGTCTTCTCTTTCCTTTTTTATTATGACGCTAAACTCTCTTTGTTTCCTTTTCAGTTAAACCAAGCTGCTTCCGAGCATCTCCGCCGAACTTCTCTGAAGAATTCGAAAAACTTAAAGCAGAGGGAGAACTTCAGTGGGGCAATATACTTCCTTCTTCATTTTTTAGAGCTCGCTCCTGGGCCAATACGCTTTCTTCGAACTTCCTAATTCATTACCGAGCTCCTTCTTACTTTATGATTGATTTTCTGTAAGACGAGAAGATTGGGAAGGAACCGAGTCTTCTCCTAGAATGAAAAGATCAAACCAGAAGGAGCTTCCAGCAGAAATCAGAATCTTCTCACGAGAAAGAAACAAAGCTCCGAGGCTGTCAAAAAGCAGAATGCCGAGAACAGAAAGCTCATCTTGCCTGTGAAGGATCACCATGCATTCAAGTTCGAATTTGATGGTGCAGACCTACTTTTTAAGGATAAAAAGAAAAGAGCCGAGCTCTTGCGAAAGGCAAGCGGTTATGACAGTCGTCTGCCCCAGGTCTGCTGTGAATCGGATACTCTGGAAACCCTTTCTTGCTCACTTTTCAAGGTAACAACCGAGACAAATTTTCTTTTCTTCAGAAACTTCTGCTAACATTTTCCTTATGTCTACTCCAGTCGGTGGGTTTCGTCGGCCAGGTGTTTCTTCGGTACGAAAATAGGCTTGCACAATCCGATTTGAAGATCGATTCTCTTCAAGCCGAAAACGAAGATTTAGAGAAGAGGTCCCTTGACGCCGAGAAAGCTTTATCCGAGGCGCAAAATGAAATCGAAAATAAGGATAAAAGCTTGGGTAAAATGAAGGCACACTTTGACGAGGAATAATCGAGGATTTCCGATATTTTCAAGGAAAATCAGATAATTTCTGAACTGGCTGAGGTGAAACGTCCGGTAGTTGATATCTCGGAGGAACAGGATGTCAATAAAGCTATTCTGGACTCCAAGTGTGCCGAAAGCTACCGGGAGGGACAACGGGCAGCCGCCGACATTTGTCGAAAGAAGTTAAACCACCTTCGCGGGTCTCTTGACGAGTATTCCGAAGCTTATTCTGATCCCTTCAACAAAGCTAACGAATATGGACAGGCCGCGGCTGTTGCTATGAATATTCATCTTCTTCTTGACAAGGGACTTCCGATTCCAGAAGAGGATGTTGTTGTGTCCGAGAAGGAACGTGACCGACTAGCCGAGCTTGCAAATACTATATTGATTCCAGAGTTTCGAAACGAGGATTTTAATATTTAGATTAGTAATCCTTGTATTAAAACCTCAACTCGATTCTCTTTGTAAATATATTTCTTGGACGTTAATAAAATTCTTTTTTTTTTCTCGTATAACTGAACTACTAATCTTTCAATCTCCATCCCGAATGTGACATCTCGGACGTTTAATGAAAGTTTCGTTTCTTGTATAATTGGATTTGTTTACTCGAAGTTTCTCAAATTAATATTTCAAAACCCGGAAATAGCAAAACAAATAAGGCGCGCTTTCCCTATTTCTTTGCTTTAAAGTTTTACAATAAGTCCTACTTTATCAGACTAACTTTCAAACTTTTGCATTCGGTAAAGAATGTGTAAGAGGTTTTTTGATTTCGTACCCTTTAATCTCTCGGCCTTACTTTATCGGGCTCCGAGATTCTTTCAGGAAATTTTTCTATTCTGGTCGAGAACGTGATCTAGGTTCCGACTTTGTATGAACCTCGGCATAGTTGAGTCGTACACTTCGAGACTAAAACCAGGATTCATGGTGTTGTAGCTGAATCTTGTGAAAGGCTGCCTACGTACCCTCGGAGGGGATCAAGCCACACGGAGTTTCGAATTGTGGATTTCTGTTGACTATCTCGGAAGATCCGAGAGATCAAAGTTTTTTTTTTTCCTTCACGGAAAAATTAAGCTCTTCCCTTTTGACCTTTCTTGGTTGTTCTTCCTAGGTATTGTTCCCTTTCGAAAAGTTCCGCCAAGATTTCAGCAGATGTTGGTTTCTTCTTGTTGACCGCAGTTAGTATGAGAGATTGATTTGGGGGTTCTTCTTGACTCCGTCGGAGTTTGTATTCTGTTACGAAGCATCTCCGAGCCATCTTTTGGTCACCTCGGACCGTAAAATATCCTTTTGGAGTTGAAAATTTCAGGCACTGATGATAAGTAGATGGAACGGGTTCCATAGAGTATAACCACGGGGTTCCGACGATCGCGTTATAAATGGTGGCTCTTTCTACTACTTTGAATTTCACGATTTTTGTTACTCCTCCGGCCAATACTGGAAGTGTGATGGTTCCGACAGTTGAGACTGTATCTCCTCCGAAAGCAGTTAGGTGTTTAACCCGGGTTTTAATCTTCTGATCCTTAACCTCCATCTGTTGCACTGTGTCTAAAGATATAACATCCATCGAGCTTCCAGTGTCGACGAGTATCCTTTGGACATTGCAATCGCCTATCTGAAATTACCACTGGATCGTTATGGGGAGCGTCGATTCCTTTCAGATCTTCGGTGGTAAATGTCAGCTCTTTTTGCAAAGTGGAACTTCGTGGAACCTGATCCGCGGACAATCTAAAGATGCTTCGCTGAATTGATCGAACAGAATCTTCACAGTTTGCGAGTCCTCCCATTATCATGTTAATCCTTTTTCTCTGGTTTGTGGGTGGTGAGGGCAGAACTTCTCCTTCTTCCGTATCGTCACGGGGAGGTGGGTTTTCCTCATCTTCGCATGTTTTACGCTTCTCGTTTTATCGGATGGCCATTAGATGATTCTTTAAGTTTCGGCAATCCTCGGTTTTGTGACCCGGTCTCTTGTGATACTCGCACCAGAGAATGATCGTATCGTCAGGATGTCGGGTGTATGTATACTTTGACTTATCCTTCCGAGATATATCCTTTGGCGAGTTTGTTAGGGAAAAGGTTATTTCTAACTTTGATTTATCCTTCTGAGGTTGATCCCTTTCTACTCGTCGCCCTTCTCATTTCTCCTATGGTTTCGTCTCTTTGTTTACCTTTGTGGATCCGTGTACTTTGGCGAGTTCGACAAGATTCTCCTCGATCTTTATGTGAGTATTTGCTCGATGAAAAGCATCGTTCATAGATTGGGGCCGATGAGCAGACAGTTCGTCCCAAAACCTCGATTGGTACCAAGTCGCCGCACTAAGTGCTCCAGTTGTTAAGTCGTCATCGATCCTTAGTCGCGAGTAAATCGCTTTAAATCTTTTAATTAAATCTCGGAGCAGCTCTTTTGGTCCTTGTTTTACTACGTAGAGGTCTGATGTCGTGACCTGTTGCTCTAGATGAAGCATGTACTGTTTGAAGAAAGCTTCACGGAGTTCTGTGAAACAACTGATTAAATCGGGGGGCAGACTAGTAAACCAGGCTTGGGCATCTCCTCTTAAGCTCTCTAAGAAAATTTGACATCTTCCCTCTTCCTCTTCACCTCTTTGGAATTCGGCTCAGCCGACTTTGACTAGAAAAGCCCTCATGTAGACTATGGGGTCTCCGGTTGTCATTGACTGGGACTCGCGCTCGTGTGATGTTATGAGTGAACGTAATTCTTTCCGTTTCTGTCAGTAATTGATCGATTTCTGGAGTGATGCTTGCCTTGTGGACTAGCGATCGCATCTCCTCTAGTTCCCTTTTCAAGAGTGCGATCGATTGGTTGGTACTCGGGGTCTGAATTACATCATCCCTACTTCTCAAACTTTGGCGGGTAGTGGGAGTCCTGGGTTCTCTCGGCCTGATCTGGTCATCCTCGAACGTTACCCGCTGAGGAGTAGTTTGTGAAGGTCTAACCGAAGTCGTTCTAAGAGTTTGGTTATGACTTTGGGCTCTCAAAGCTTGGAGTTCTTCCGATATGGCCGCGAGTTGGTCGATCAGACTTTGGTTAACCTGTTGGTGATGGTTAATCTGCTCTGCCAGCCAACTCTCTGCTGCTGCATTCTTATCATTGCTCCTTTAGGGGTCATCACCTCTTCTATATTGGGAACTCGATTTGTTATCTGGCGTTCTTCTCCGTTATTCGATGATAGTATTCCCGCGGGTTGCTCGGCTGTCTGAGGGTCAGGACGAGGCGCTATTGACGTGCTTGGTAATTCCTGCAAGTTCCGGATCTCGGCTGTTGACGCTCCGACTATTGGATTAGTATGAGTTATGAATCCTTGCTCGCCGAGTTGACTGGGTGTAGCCTAAGGGTAACTCAGTTCGCGGACTATGGGATGGCGACTCTCAAATAGGGTCCTGGCCGATTCCCTAGCTAGATGATTGGTGTTCTGGACCGTATCTTCTTCATCGCTTACTTCTGCGACTTCGCCGTCTCGACGTTCGTCTGTAGATGGCTCTTCTACGTTCATCCTCCTGTTTTCCAAGGTCTCTTTGGTTTACTAAATAGAAATCACCCCCCTACCTGGCGCGCCAAATGTTGATACTAGGTTCAACTTCTAATTATTTATAATTAGAGGGGTTTGTTTTTGGAAAAGTATAAAGTAAGAAAACAAAGAGAAACCACGGAAAGAAAGACTTTTATTAATGATTTGCATTACAAGGGTGTTAATTCGGGGTGCCGAGTAAACTTTATCAAAGAGAAGTAAAAACCTAGGCGATCTTGTTCTTCTTCTCCCCGATCTAGAATGAATCTTATTAGTGGGGGGGGTATGTATTTATATATCTTTAATAGTCGGTCTGGTAAGCCCATGGGCTAACCTCGGAAAAATGGAATATTTCTATTTTTCCAAGACTAGGGAATTTGTGATAAGATTTGATCATAAACTGTCAGAGCTTTAGACTTCGGCCTAGGACGATGTTGTTTATACCCCCGCTTCGGACACTAAATTTGACCATTCTTCTACGAGGTATCCCTCGGTCATCTGAGCCGAGGGTTAATATTCTTATTGACGGGACTTATAACCTAATAAGTTATCAGGAAAGAGTTCGGCAGGGACCAAAATCCAATTATTGTCAAACTATCGATAAGGGGTAGAACCCCACCATCAACACTAAGGCACAAGATTTAATTGGTGAGAAGCCAATGGGTGATAAGGAGAAAGAGTCCTTGAGATATGATCGTGATGAAATGATTTTGAGCAAGGAAGAAAACTTGCAAACCAACACGAGCAAAAGTGAAGTCTACCTCCATCTTTGTGTACCAATATATACGACCAATCGAAGAAAAAGCTTGACTTCAACTCTAAATGCTTCAATAATCATGGCTATTGTGTTCGATACACAATAATCATGATAATAGCTAAGTAGGCACGTTTAACCATACAAAATATTAAAGGATATTCTTGCTTCATGTGGAGAGAGCTCATGAGGTTTTAGAAGAGTCAGAAAGCAAGTCTGTAATTCAAAATTTTTAAAGTATACTGAAAGTTATTTCAAAATTGCAAGTACTGATCAACTACCAAATATGTTAATATACTAAATCTGCATCTCTGGCCAATACTCCTTAATGATCTAAAAAACTTCCTTGATGACCGCCTCGACTTTGTCTTAAATAGATCCACTGAAAAAAACCCATAAAATTCATTTTTGGTGCTTTATGTAAAACTGAGAGACCGCTGAATGATTCGTGTTATTAATTTCGTTGGTATTTTTTACATTATATAGGAAAGGCTAAATTTTACCCCCAGTCAACTATATTAATATCACATCATTAGTTTCTATCTTCCCTTTCAAGATGGCGTGTGTAGATCTCGAATTTGCATCTTGCCAAGAAAATATGAAAATTGAACACGTCCAATAGCTTTAGTTAACAAATTTGCGATCTTCTCTGGCATGCGAACGTGAGCTATTGCAAGTAATAAATCTTGAAATGCATCCCGTATAATGTGACATCGTTCGCGATATGCTTAGTTCCCTCATGAAACACCATATTACGAAGAATGTGAAGAGCGGCTTTATTTTCACAATAAAATGAAACTAGTGGTGATTGTTTAATGTCAAACACGAGAAGTAATTCAAGGAACCATTGAACCTCATAATATGTGAAAGACATGGCGCGATATTCGGCTTCGATGGAAGAAAAAAAAGACAACGTTTTGTTTCTTCGTCTTCCAAGAGATAGGAGAATATCCCATAAAAACCACATATCCAATAAGGGAGCAGCGAGAGTAAGTGGAAAAAGACCAATCAGAATCACAATAGGTAGACACATGTAAATAAGGTTTGGAATCAAGAAAGATACCTAGACTGGGAGTGTCTCTGAGATACTGAACAATCCGAACCGCAACATCCCTATGTTTTTGAGGCAACTTAACGAGGAATTGAGCTAAAAGTGAACAATTTTGCTCAAATTGGGAAGATTAATCACCAAATAGACCTAATGTTCCACCAGTCGTTGATATTTAGACGATTCATTAAAATTGTTCCTTCATTGTGAGCAAGTGTATGGTTTTACTCGATAGGTGTATCAAATGGCTTTGAACCAATTAATCCACATTCAGATATCATATCAAGGGCATACTTTCTCTGAGAAACATAAATCTCATCTTTTTCCCTAGAAATCTCGAACCTTAGAAAATACTTCAAATAATCGAGATAGTTCATGTGAAAGAATTTACTCATATATGCTATACAGTATGAGATAAGCTCAAAATCATTACCTCTAATGACGAGATCATCAACATAGACCAGCAAAAATATGACTGATGAACCACATTTATAAGAGAACAATGAATAGTCCTTTTTTTCAGGTAAACTGTATAAAGTCCCACTCGACCTAAATTTCTATTTGAATTCCTCCTTAATTTTAAATCTCAATTAAATTTCTCCCAATTGAAACATTTTTCTTTAAATTGATCCTAATTATCAAATTTCTGGTTTGAGACTCAAACCAGAACAATTAAACCGAATTTGACCCAAATTTAAGATCCAAACCCGACTATAACCTCACCTGATTGAAAAAATTATAAAAAAATATATTTTAAAAAATCTAAAATTTCATACTAAATTTAGAAAAATTCAAAAATTCAAATTTTATAAAAAAAATTCATTAAAATTTAAAAATTTCATAATAAATTTAGAAAATACAATAATTCATAGAAAATATTAAAAAATAAAAAAACTTCAATTTTTTTTTTAAATTGAAAATAAATTAAGAAAAATGTAATAATTCAGCATTAATTTTTAAAAATTAAATAAACTTCAAAAAGTTTCAAAATTGAAAATAAAAATAAAAAATTGATGCTTATGCAAAAAATAAAATAAAAAGACTTGTACCTAATCCTTTATTCAAAAAATCCATGTTGTGAAAAAATATTTAAAGTAAACTTCGAATTAAAATAATAAATTTTTAAGAAAAATCCTAAAAATGCTAAACATTTCCAAAAATTCATGTTGCTTTTAAGATACCTTATTCACATATGTAAAAAAATTTTAAAAGTGAATTTATAATGAAAATAATTAATTTTGAAGAAGTCCAAAAAATCCTAAAAATTCAAAATATATCCGAAAATTAATGTTGCTTCTAAGATACCTTAAACACATATGGAAGAGTGAGCATGGAAATCAAACTTGTTCAAAAAATGGAGTATGGAATATGCAGCCAAGTTGCGATTTTATCTTGATCTTAATGCCATGACCAATGCATCTTAAACTCATTTTGAAAATTTTCAAAAAATCATGTTGTTTTTAAGATACCTTATTCGTAACATGGATTTTTAAAATAAAGCACCAAGTATAAGTCTCATGTTTTTGTATTATTGTACCAAGCACCAAGTACTACTCTTTTTTTTTTGTATTTATTTTGATTTTTTTAGAAATTTTGAAACTTTTTGAAGTTTATTTTAAGTTTTAAAATTTTAATTTGAATTATTGAATTTTTATAAATTTTTTGAAATTTGTAAAGAAATTTCAAAAAATTTATTTTGAATTATTGAATATTTCTAAATTTATTTTCAATTTTTGAAAGTTTTTTTCAAGTTTTGCTTTTAATTTTAAAATTTAATTTTTAATTATTTAATTTTTCTAAATTTTTTTTGAATTTTTTAGATTTTTTAAGATTTTTTTTTCTTTATATGTTTTTTTCAATTGGGTTAGGTTTGAATCTTAAATTTGGATCCAAATTGGGTTCAATTTAGTCCAAGTGTTCTGGTTGGAGTCTCCAACCAAAAATTTGACAATTATTATCAATTTGAAAGAAAATTTTAATTGAAGGGAATTTGATTGAGATTTAAAATTATGGGCAAATTCAAATAAAAGTTTAGGTCGAGTGATGATTTAGAGAGTTTACCCTTCTTATTCAGCACAAAACCAAACTGCAATAAAGAAGTAGAAATTCTAGCAAACCAACACCTTGGAGCTTGTTTTAATCCATAGAGCGACTTCTTCAAACGACATACTTTATTCTTGTCAGTCGTAGAGTAGCCTTGCGGAAGCTTCAAGTATATCTCTTCGTTCAAATCTCCATGGAGAAATGCATTATTAACATCCATCTGATGCAATTCCCAATTTTTCGCAGATGCTATCTTCAGGAAAATTCAAATGGTAGTTGTCTTTATGACTGGTGCGAACGTTTCATCACAATTTGTTCCTTCGTCTTGACGATTTCCAAGGAGAACCAAACGAGCTTTGTAATGCTCTAGTGTGCCGTCAGTATGCAACTTGAATTTGAACACCCATTTGTTTCCAATAGCATGTTTATTAGGAGTAAAATCCACAATATCCCAAGTGCCACTACGCTGAAGTGCATCTATCTAATCCTTCGATCCAAAGCGCCAATGTTCATGCTTCATTGCTGCTTTGTAAGAATTGGTTATGTGTAAGCACTTACTGCTCCCAAGAATAATTTATGCGGACAAGAAAATCGATCAAGAGAAACATAGTTAACAATAGGGGAGAGACACTTACTTAAAGACATTTGAAGGGAGCTTCAAGAGGGTGAGTCGCGCGGGGGTTTATCAATTGCTTTTTTTCCGTAGACAACATAGTCTTTGAGATGTGCTGAAGTTTTAGAGGCACAATGACCACGTCCAAGTGGTTCATCTACTGTAATTTTTGGTGTTTCTTCATTAGTTGGGTCTTCAGTAACAAACTTAGTAGGATCGAGTGGGAAATTGTTCAGATTGAAAATTTCGTCTCTCTGCTCGAAGTAGCCCTGTCGATCGACATGTCTCCTTTGAATCGTGTCCGAAATTCAAGATAATGACGGGATCAACGTTATATAAAGTGATCCAACAAAGAAAACACTTCCTCATGAAAAATGACATCTCTTGAAACAAAGCCTTGTGATGTTTCAATATCAAGTACTATCCATCTTTTCTTGCCAAAGGGATAACCCATAAAGATGCAGCGAGCACCCTGATCTTCTTGCTTGGTGTGCATAACATAAGCCAAAAGTTTGTGTCTCTTCATAAGATAGTGTTCTCTTGAAAAACAACTCATAAGGCATCTTTCCTTGTAAAAAAGAATACGGTGTGCGATTTACGAGGACAGTAACAGCATGAATACTCTCTCCCAAATACTTGGTCGACAATTTAGTTTGAAATAACAAAGCTCGAGCTATATTGAGAATATGTCGATGTTTTCTTTCTGCTCTGCCATTCTGTTTCGGGGTATCAACACATGGTGTCTAGTGAATAATTATTTGTTCTTCAAAGTATGTCTTCAAACACGTAAATTCGGTTCCATTATCCGATCAAACCATTTTAACTCATTTTCTGAATTGTTATTCTACCCATGAAAAGAAATTCTTGAGGATGGTCGGAACAAATGATTTTGCAGTGAATAAGTGATACCATAGAGCATGAGAGTAGTCGTCAACTATGGTAAGAAAATAGATGGAGTCGCAAGTTGCTTTTCTTCGATACGGTCGCCAAACATCGCAATGTATTAAAGAAAAAATATCATCTGATTTATTCAAAAAATTTGAAAGCGGAACATGTGTTTGTTAACAATCCTCTAAAA
The DNA here is from genome assembly GCA_900116095.1 of Euclidium syriacum. Taxonomy (NCBI): domain Eukaryota; kingdom Viridiplantae; phylum Streptophyta; class Magnoliopsida; order Brassicales; family Brassicaceae; genus Euclidium; species Euclidium syriacum. The sequence continues at coordinate 6,197,806 of FPAK01000009.1, read as the reverse complement.
CACTAGTACTACTACAAAAATCTCCAATAAAAGAAAGAAAAGATAAAAAATTTGAAGTCGAATGACCCATCTTGTGATGCCAAAGATCCCGAGCATCCACTTTCACAGCTCGATTCGCTTGAGGAACAATAGCAACAGCAAGATGATAAACCTCATTCCGCTCTTCACCCACTCCAATCAAAGTCTTTGAAACTTGATCTTGTATCACCCAAAATTGTCGAGTGAATACTACTACACTTGCAATATCTCGCAATAACAGAGCAACGAAAATCAAAATAATGGCCAGCTCGGGAGCATAGAAGACACATATGAGATAGAATGAGTTTTCCCCCAAGTGACAACGTGCCATGTCTAGTGGACCATGTCATTCCATCGTTTGAAAATTTGATGGGACATGGGTTAATATTCTTCAAATTCGTCAGCAAATTAATATCACCAATCATATGGTGTGATATACCAAAATCTATAATCAAATCAAATCGACTCTGAGTGCCATATATAATAAGTTTTTCGGACCCTAATGATTTGCGAGACTAGATGAACTCAAGGAGATTACTCCACTGACTGCTTGTCAAAGGCGGAAACCCTTGTGACTTAGAGGTGACAGCATTACTTGCTGTAATCTGAGCACCTCCTCTTTCTTTTCCTCCTATTCCACGTCCATAACCTCTTCCTCTCAAGCTAGACCCGCGTCTTCTTCTTGAACCAGATGAGGAGTTGGACGAAGAGGTGTTAGCCAAAGGATTTTGATATGATCGTTAAGGTGTTTAAGAATCTATCGGAAAGCAAGATAAGGTCGAACTTAGCAAGAGGAACTATGGTTCTTATCTTACTAAGTTCTGGGATGGTATCTCATAATATCTTGAGGCGTGCGAAATAATCCTCCACACTATCACCTTCTTGTTTACGTGCAATTAAATCGACATGTAACTGATGCTCCTTCATTCCATCGACAAATCCATTGCGATGTTTGATGCTGGACCACATTTCGGATGCTTTCGCGACAAGAAATATGGATGAACGCAGTTTCGTCTATATGCTAGCATAAAGCCTTCCGATGATCATGGAATCGACCATCTCCCATATCTCTACATCGTCTCCTGATGCTGGTTTCTTCAAGATTCCATCGAGGAAACCAAGTTTTCATTTGGTTCTCATGGTGTTAGTGAAGAGTTTCGACCAACGTTCATAGTTGACACCATTCAATAGAATCGGTGTTTGCACATCGCTTGTCTTGTCGTTTATGCTGAGGAAGTACAACGAGATTAGTTTGTCGTTGGTGGTGGTGGTCAGCTGCTCCGTGTATGTCATGATAGGCGGTGGCTAGGGTTTTCTTTTTTCAAACAACGATCTTAACACATGCCGAAATGAGGTTCTAATACTATGTAAAAACTTAGAGATCAATGAATAATTTGTGTTATATAGGAAATACTAAAATTAACCCTCAAGTCAACCATATTAATATAACATCATTAGTTCCTACATTTAATTTATATTCTACAAGTTGTTATGCGTTATTTTGGCTACGAAACCTAAACAAATGAAAAACGAAAGAAATATGAAAAAAATCAGAACAGAAAATGCAGATCACACCTAATGGCTAGGGTATTTTTGGGTTGAAAATGACTCATAGGTCTAATTACTATATTTCCCTTTTCATTTACTTTTAAAAATTTCACGTTGCCGCTGCTCGAACCGGGAATAGCATAAATAAACTGACTACCAATTAAAATAATCTAGTGGTTTATGTTTTCATTTAAACTATCCTAGTCAAATAAACCATGCCTTGATCCATACTTCTCATAATTGTTTTTTTCGGTTTGACTTTTAGTAGATTTTTCTCATTTTAGTTCAATTTTTTTAACTTACTTTGTTTATGCATTTGTCTAGGGTTTGTTCTTGATTTATTTTGGATATCTATTTTGCAATTGAATTGGCATTTTCTTCTCTTTATTGATTTATTTTGGATATCTATTTTGCAATTGAATTGGCATTTTCTTCTCTTTATTTCATTTGAATGGCAGTTAGAACTTCAGATTGAAAACCACATAATAGTTCTAGCTTAACAAATTGTTTGCATTTGTAGTGTATAAATCATCTTTCGTGGGTTTGACTCTCAAGTACACATATTAACTTACACTTTGGATATTTGGGGATTTACAAATCTAGAACTTGGTTTTGAAATAATAAGATTTAGCATTGTATTTGATATTTTTTGTTTTGTTTTACTCACTACGTACTTCTCTTCCATTCTTGTTGTATCTTATAGTTACACAAAAACGGACAAGAATGAATATAAGAACATCTCTTGGGACATCATTAAGAATGTGTCATCAAGGAGGAGTTATTTGTGTGCAAAATCAATGTTATAGCCATGGCTTCAATAAAGGAATTCAAGGTACCCTTCAACCAAGTCTTACAACTTTGGTACCACAATGAATATACCAAGGGAAACCTAATTTTTCAAGCATCCGCCATGCCAACAAAATGATGGTGAATATAGAGCAAGTGTTGGAGGGGAAAAAAAAGTTGGATAATAAAAAATCTTGGTGCCATGGGAAAATGGTAGAGGGTGTTGCTTGTGATCGCCATTCTAAGGTTGAAAACCTTGTATGCTATGCGAAGGAATCGATGGTAAATTTTTGCAATTCAAATCTTCACAACAAGCTCCACCGAAGCAAGTAAAAACAAGTAAAAATTTCTACAATTCAAAATTTTATAATACACTACTCAATTCCTTCTAAAAATCCTACAAGTTAAAAGTCCTTCTAAAAATCCTACAAGTTAAAAGTAAGTGTGCCATTGATAATGCTTCAATACATGAAAAAATACAAAGGAAATTTGAGGATGTTAACTCGAGGATAGATGAGCTGCCAGAGTTGAAAAGCTTAATAACGGTGCCAAATCTCTTGACAAGGTGATAGTGTGTTCTCCTAAAAATGCTTGTGGTGAAATCTTGTCCAATGTGAAGGGTGATATAAAGGAAGAAGCCTCAAAGAATGAGATGAAAAATACATGCTTTTCTAAAATGTTACAAGATTATGAGGAGCTTATGATTGCATAGCACGGAACAGACGACAGATCTTCCATAGTTGTACAAGAAATTGGAGAAGAATTTAAGGAAAAGGAAAATAACATGGTTAAAGCAAAAGTAGTTAATGAGATGCCCAATGGTAAGAAGCATTCTAAAACAAACTTATCCATGGGTGAAGAAGAGTTTGAGGACCTGGTCACAAGTTTCAAGTGCAATGAAAATATGAGATTGAGATCACCAAAGAGGGCTTGGCAAGAAAATAGAACGATCCTAATAAGCCTAGTGAGAATGTCTTGATAGAAATATCACTTGGGATAATGTATTGTTGTCAATGGGATCTTGATATTAACTCGGAGAGTGATGTTGAAAAGGCCCTTGAATTATATGAGAAAGAGCTTGGAGATATTAAGGGCATCGAAATCGAACCAAGAATTGTTGTAGACAAGGAGCCTCCTATTTATGTATTTAAACCAAGGCCTCACAATAAAAAGGAGGAAAAATAGCTTGCATATTATAAGAAGTTATTTGAGAAGGTTAAAGCTTATAGCGAAGAATTATCACCTAAGGAAGATTTTGTGGTCGAGGACCAAACTGGCACATCCAATGAGCGACATGCACACAGAATTAAGAAGGAAAGCTTCGATTCAACAACAAACGTCTTGATTTGTGATAATGGTGAGGAAGTTCAAAATATCTTTTCACAACCCTATGGAAGAATACGATCAAAAGTGGGGGTGATGCTCTCAAGCTCTATTGTTAAAACGAAAGGTAAAATAGAACTAAGTATAAGCTGAAAAAACTTGATCCTGATAAGGAAAATCAAGCAATAGATGGAGAATGAAAAGATTTTACATTATCAACTCCAATGAGATCAAGAACGGGGAAGAAACCAAACCTTTACTACTTCTCAAACCCAAAAGTCTCAAGATACCAAGTCTGGAGGAACTCCATAGCTATACTTACTTTCCCACCATGAGTCTTCATCCTCTCCAATTTAAGACACTAGTAAGCCATTTTCAAAGGTTAGTTTTTGTAAATCCCAATATGATTGATTCTTGCATTTGGCTTGAATTTGTGAAGGGTTACTTTTTTTTTTTAGCTGAGGTGTGAAACACGCTGGAATAATTAAGAGGAAAGGGAAAGAATGATGAATAAATGAGAGACATCTCAAAATTGGTGGTCAAAAGCAGGGACCACCTTTCCTAGAAGCCCCAAAAACTTGATCACCAAAAGAAAGTGGTGGTCGGAGCGCAGTTGGAGGGTCTGGTCTAAAATAGAAAAAATGAAAAAAAAAGAGAAGAGGGACCTCGAGTAAGATGCCGTGAATTATAAAGAGGTTCAAGAAATAGGAGAGAAAGAAAAATGTGTTGACTTCAACCGGAAAGAAAGGCTATTGTGCATAGTACTATATTGTAGCTAGCTATTTGGTAAAAGAAGAGAGAAGAAAAGTTTTGGATGGAGTTTAGTCAAGAATAACCAGAAAAGGGGTAGTTCGAGGTATTTTTCGGAGAAGGAATGAAATGACTTTCGGAGGGACAAAGGGAAACAATGACCTTGGACCGTAACATGCTTAAAGGCCAAGTAGTTTATGTAAAGATCGGACCTTTAAAGTTGTTTTTCTAAGAAATGGTGAGAATTTGTAACAAAATGTGTGAATTTTTGTGAAAAAAGTGTGAATTTTTGTGAAAAATGTGTGAATTTTTGTGAAAAATGTGTGAATTTTTGTGAAAAAGGTACGAACACTGAGAAAAAATTATGAACTCTAAGAAAAAATTATAAACTTTGAGAGAAAATCATTGAAAAAAGAGAAAGAAAAGTCGAGAAAACTTAGTGAATGTGCTAAAAGAGATAAAATTCGAGCCATCCTTATAACTAGAGAGAATGATGTATTTATAGAGGATACATGACTTGGAATCAGGGACGGAGACAGTATGTTAGAGGGTGTGATAAATACCACATACATAATTTATCAAAATAACTTTTTTCCATCAACATTATTTTCTTATAATATAATAACAATATATAATTTGCTAATTAATATATATATATATATATATATATATAAAATATAAGTTTATGTCTCATACAAATTTTTGTTCTACATTCGTCCCTGTCTAGAATAGTAGACTTGATCGATCGGACGATTGATCTAGTTGAAAAGAATGTTAGGTTGTTACGAATCACTCAACTGCTTTTCACTTACTTTCTTTGTTATTTTAAACATTAGACAGACAATCATATGTTTTCTTTTCATATATTTCGAGTACTCAAATCAAATGGAACTGTTCCAAACTCTAACCAAAATTTTAAAATATTCGAATGTATCATAAACCCCTCTACTCGTAATACCCAAAACCTAACGAATCCTTTCCGGGTCTAGGGATAAGCATGAAAATTCACACTATTCCGTTGCTCTGCACATATATCACTTCTCATTTTTTGGGTTCAATTCGAAATATTAACCGAGTGGATGGCCCAAACGCCGAAACAACCAAACTCGTACAACTTAAATAAAGAGACGAACTAAAAGAAGGAGGTGATACGTTAGCCGTAACCCGACCCGTTTCAGGTACCGTAAGCCAATAAAAGGGCGCCACGTACACTACTTTCTGCACACGTAAGAGCAGATCTCTCTCTCTATCTCCGTCACCTGCAAACACCATGGGCCCTCGCTGCCGTGTCTTCTCGAGACCGAATTTCATCGCGAACTCAAAAGGTATCTCCGTCAAGTCACAGCGTAAGAATCTAACGGCGTTTAAAATGTGTGTTTGCTCCGCTTATAAATGACCCACGGTCCTCCAAACGTCTTCTCTCTTCCTCTCCCCAGAATTTAATTTGAATCTTCTTTTTCTGGCTATTTAAAAAGGTTCCTCTCCAGGAAGACAGCAGTCGCTATCCGGAGATTAGCGGAGTAATTTGGCTCCGAGGGAGTGGCGTTTCGGATTTGGTTTCGCTCGTGATCAGTTCAGGTACGACACTGAAATTTCCTCCTTTTAGAAATCAAACAAAGCTTCGTCGGCCTGAAGCTAGACGATCTAGCAAGTGGGGATTTTCTTTGATTTTCACTATTTCAATTATGACTTTTTTGTTACGGAAATCAATCTGAGCGTTTCAGTTGCTCTTGCATCATCCTCGGTTATCACGTTAAGCGATTTGAATGGTTGTTTTCTTTTTCATTCCGCCATTTTTACTGACCATATTTTTTTCGCAGATTTACCTGAAAGAAATATTAAATTTCATCGAAAAGTGTCTCTGGTATTGACCACTGTTCCTACTTTACTTTTGCTTTAACTCGGCAGGGAAAAAAAAGAAAAGAGTCATTCATCATCCCGCATTTACTCCGATTAGTATAAATACTGCCTATGACTGGCTGCTAATTTCTGCAGCCTTGGTGGCCTTTACATAGCCCACCAATCCTCAAGTAAGCATAACCCCATACTTGAATTTTAATTCATTCACTCACTTTTTCTCCCATTTATAGAAACGTCGGGACACTTGTTTCTTCTTCGATTATTACTTCAGTTTTAGACTAAAAATGGTATTTCGACACACATATTATTTTTTCTTTAATTGTATACTTTTCAAAATGTCAGAAACTTGGCCTTGCAGGAGAAATAAATATTCTCCTTTGAAACTTTTGATTCGTGTGTGACGAAAGATGGGGTCTTTACTGCTATTGCTGCACAACAAAGCATTAACATACTCACTTTGGCCATCCCTATTTACACCACTTTCTCTTTTCTTTAAGAAAATAGTTTTAAAGTTTTTTTAATACCATCTGTATCTATCATGATCATCTTTTTTTAATTTTTCTTCTAGATTATAATTTGATATATTCAGGTGTTCTCTGGGGTCCCTATCCTCTGATCTCCTAGTTAATCTTTGAACATTTTTGTCTTTATCAAGATAATTTCCCCCATTTATGAACCTTCATTGCTTGTTTATTTATTTTTTCCTTAATATAATTTTAAAACTCGTATGTTGTATGTAACCCTCCATACTTTATTTGAGTTCCTTAATTTCATGAAATCATTCTAGGGATATGTTTCTTTAATCTTTATTGTCTTAAACTAGACAAACTTTCTCTCAACTCATTGTTTTGAGTGGTTCTAATCCAAACACAGATCTTTAAACAACTTAATTTGTTTCACCAACTTTCCATTAGTCAATTTTTTTTTGCTTACCCAAGGAAATAATTAAGCTCAACTCTTATGATTGCGGTTTAAAATTTTACTTAATGTTTCAAATGCTTTTGTTTAAGTAGCTTATAGGCTTTCAAAGACAGAAGATATAATATAAGAAAAAGAAACAAAAGAGTGCAAAGATGTTCAATTGCATAAGTTGTGCAAAAATGGGAGACGGAGGTGAGGATGAAGAAGAGGGAGCGCGTGGGAGCACCACTCCCAACACTAAAGAAGCCGTTAAAAGCCTAACAACACAGGTTTACGCTTTATTTTGCTGCTTTTTTCCGTAATTGCCTTGGTCCTCATACCCAAATTGATTCAACAATCCTGGTAGGGTATTCATTTTATGTTACAAAGAATTCAAATTTGGCTACCAAAGTACAAAGGTATATTAAAGCTGAGTTCAGATGATAGATAGGTAGAGGTTACTGTTGTTAAGGCTGCAGGTTACAAACAAAAGTAGGGTCTTTAGACAGGATTTTATTATGGTACTCTTTTACAAATCTCTCTCTTTATCAGGTTGTGTCAGTGTTTTCTCTCCCTTGTCTATTGACTAGACATAAAAGTTCAAACCAATCTTGCACAATCTCAATATTATGTTTTTACATTGAACTATAGGATTTACCAACGACAATGTACTAGTGGCGCTGATGAATATTATTTTTATTGAGAGTGATTGAAAAAAGTCACGCCTTGTTGAACATGATTTTTGCTTGTTATTGAAGATTGATTTATACTTTCCTAGAGCAAGCGCTAGTGAATTCTTATCTGGATAGTGGGACAAACAAAAGAACCAAAAAAAGAAAAAAGAAAAAAGAAAAAAAACAGAGAGGGTGTTATGATTATGTTCTATTCACGGAGAAGACAAGATTAATGTTTCAAATTATATATAAGATCTCCTAGCTTTATTGATGCTCTTTTTTAACCAATCATGATAGTGGACTCCTTTTTTCTTAGCTCTGATTAAAAAATAAAAATAAAAAAGGAAAAAACTGTCCATTTATGACGCATTTGGTCAGTATCAATGATGAGCCTGGTGTTACCTAATGCAGATCAAAGATATGGCGTCAAAATTCTCAAGTGGTTCAAATTCTAAGCAAGGCAAGGCAAGCAGCAGCGGCAACTTGAGGAAAGAAGAGAGAAAGTATCCAGATTTGGAATCATACCCTTATGATATGGGTGGAAGCACGAGCTCAACTCCTGCTTGGGACCTTACAAGCTCATCCAGGCAACCTTCAAGATTCTACGGCGGTGGTGATCATCGGGAATCCATCTCTGCACAGTCGTGTGATGTGGTAGTAGAGGATGATGACGAGCCCAAGGAGTGGATGGCTCAAGTTGAGCCAGGGGTTCACATTACATTCGTCTCACTTCCTAGTGGAGGAAACGATCTTAAACGGATACGTTTTAGCCGCGACGTATTCGACAAGTGGCAGGCTCAGAGGTGGTGGGGTGAGAACTACGACAGAATTGTTGAGCTTTACAATGTTGAGAGGTTTAATCGCCAAGCCCTTCAAACCCCTGGTAGATCCGAGGACCAGGTCGTTACATGCATCACACTCTTTTTCTGTTTTTTAACATTACAAAAAACATAGCCACCAAAATACTAACACTCAAACTTGTGTTTGTTTTCTTCTTCAGTCGATAAGAGATTCATCTTACTCAAGGATTGAGTCAGCAAGAGAAAGCAGAGACTGGACACCAAGAAACAACTTTAGACCTACTCCAATGGAGTTGCCACGAACCACCACGGATGAACCGCCTTCCCTCAGTAACGCTAGCGAAATGCAACCAGAGTGGGTCGAAGAGGACGAGCCTGGTGTTTACATTACCATCAGACAGTTACCTGACGGCACCAGAGAATTACGCCGCGTCAGATTCAGGTTTAACCTATTTCCCAACTTTCCCCCTTTCTCATATTCTCGCTTTTCCCTTTTACCAAATTTGACCGGGCCTTTGCAGTCGGGAACGGTTTGGGGAAGTGCATGCCAAAACATGGTGGGAGCAGAACAGAGACAGAATACAAACACAATACCTCTAAACAAACAAATGTTTATTCGCAACACATGTATACACGAATGAAGATTTTGTAACAAGTTTTGATTTGAGAGTTTTCTAGTTAGTTAGTTCTTGTCGTTTTGACAGCTATGTAATCTTCATGGTGACTAGATGAGCTTTATTTATTGATTCTTTGTATCCAAGTGTTTTCTTTCACTCTAATTCTTTTGAATGCTCAAACTTGATAGATTATTTTGTGGGTAACAAAAGCAGAGTCTGGAAATGACTAAGAAACACCAGAATGCAGCAGAAAGAAACAAAGCAAGGAAGCGGTGTAGGGTAAGTGCAATGACTAGGGGAGAAACCAGTAAGCATCCTTGAGTTTGAAGTTGGAGAGAGTTGAGAAGCGTTTGGTGTCCTGTGTGGCAAGATTGTAGACACAGATGTCGAGGCATGAATCTTCCTGGCGATGGAAACGGTCATCGCGGGTGAAATAGATGGAGTTTGGCTCAATACCAAGGGTAGGGTCAGCAGCAGACACGGTGATACCTAAATCCAGAAACAGGGCCTCACCATCTAGAGAATGTACCTCAACAAGCCTCATGTCTCTGGTATTGGTGTCTAGATCTTTAGAATCCCTCTCGTAGAGTCGGAAAATCCTACGCCTTTGAAATGGTGCTGTTGTTGACTCGTAAACTCTGTTATGGACAATCAACACCCCTCCTGTCCTTGTAACAGCAATGTTATCGTCACATGAGATGAACTTTGTTCCCGGCATATCAATTTTCAGATTTGGCCTAATCATTGGAAACCTATGGTTGTCGGGTACATCCTCGAAACCACCACCATAAAACAACAGTTTTCGAATGAAGTTACGTTTTGCATGGACGTAAAGACAGTTACCTTTCAGCACCACATCTTTTTGGCCTCGTAACTCCCTGCGTACATCGACCCGTGTTGTAATCTCGCGGTAATGACCATCCCCGTTCATGCAGAACCCTAAATATTTGTTTGGCTGAAAATACCACACAACAACATAGCTTTCATTCTGCTCGTCTACCCACAAAAAACCTCTCAGATCTTCCGCAGTATACAAACACGGTTTGCCAAAAGGATTAATGATGAATCCATCACTGAATTCCTTTTCTCCTCTTCGCTCAACCTTATAAATGCCACCCTTGATTGACTCTAGAGGTGGAAGTTTCTTCCCTTCATCGCTAAACAGATCTATAATCCAAAGATTCGATTGAGGATCTAACACCAGGAACCACTTACCAGAGTTTGCCAGGAATCGATACCCTCTATAGCCACACTCCGTCTCGTAAACCTCATTTCCTTCTGGGCTGTACAGACGACAATCATCTCCTTCTAGAGACATCATCAGCAATGGATGTCCGCTTTTCGTGTCCAGAATCTTAGTCCGGCGCAGGGCCGTAGCACTTTGAGTTTCAGGACAACTCTAGGGTCGCCTGAGCGGCTTAGATCCCATCTATCACAACGGAGACTATTTGGTCTGTTTAATTCAAAAATATCATATGTTATTTACTTACATAACTTACTAGTGTCTCGCCTCCGCGGCTTCTCACGGGAATGAATTTGCCCTTTCTCATTATTTTTTAATTATATTACATAATTGCGTATACCGTATCCGCGTATGTGTGTATTATCGACATATATCATCTCATCGGGTCTCATTTATGTATGTCTATATACTATCGACATATATATTGCTCAGTCTTTTATTTTCACATATATTTTAAAAAATTTAGTAACAAATGAAACCAATGTATCTCATTAGAATATTTCGGAGTAACAAAATTGGCATGTGAAAAATTCAAATAATAGAGTCTAGGGCCTTATGGTCAGGTGGTAAGGAGACGGGAATGAGTGTTTACACCCTCTCAGGTTCGATCCACCTGCTGCGCGAAACAAAGTCACATTGCTCTGGACACCAGTTGGGCCTGGACCTGGGCCTGGGTATTTACCTGATGGGTCAGTTTACTAATAGGCTACCCATCCCGGGATTAGTCGGATCTCATGACCCGTTGACCCGAGAAACCAGCTAGGGAGTAAAGTTTCCCACGACCTGGTTCGGAGCTCATGGTGTTCGTTGAACCGGATCACCTGGTCATAAAATATATATATATATATATATATATACATATATATATTCAAATAATAGAAGATATGTTATAAAATTTAAAATAAAACAAAGTGAAAGAGTGATAATTTAGGTTTTATATATATCACCAGGGAGTTGAATTTACTAGTTTATTTTATTGCATATATCCTCTCGAGTTTCCCACGAACTTCCTCTTGAATAATATGTGGATCTTGAAATCTCTTTCGAGCTTCCCCTTTAATTTCCTCTCGAGTATACTTTTCAATAACATATGCCTTTTGAGAACCGTCTTCGACATCTCTTCGTGTTTTCCCTCGAACCTCTCTTGAGTAGTAGGTGGATCTTTAGATCTCTTTCAAGCTTCCTCTTTAACTTCCTCTGGATTTTCCTCTTAAGTAACATGTACCTTTCAAAAACGTCTTCAACATTTCACGAGCTTCCCCTCAAATCTCCTCTTTAGTAGTAGGTGGATCTTCATATCTCTTTCGAGTTTCCTTTGAACCTCCACTTGAGTAGTAGATAGATTTTATGATCCCTTTCAAGCTTTCCTTTAACTTCACATGGATTTTCCTCTTCTGAAACACTACCATGTGTCTTTCGAGAACCGTATTCAACATCCTCTCAAGCTTGCTTCCCCACAAATCTCCTATTGAGTAGTAGGTGGATCTTCAGTTCCCTTTCGAGCTACCCCTTTAACTACCTCTTGAGTTTCCACTTCAGTAACATGTGCATTTCGAGAGCCATCTTCGACATTCCATTGAACTTTACCTCGAACCTCGTTCCCCTCGAACCTCCTCATGAGTAGTAGGTGGACCTTCAGATCCCTTCCGAGCTTCCTGTCGAACCTTCTCTTGAGTAGTAGGTGGATCTTCAGATCCTTTTTAAGCTTCCCCTTTAACTACCTTTTCGAACTTCTCTTTAACTTATTCTGAAGTTTCCTCTTCAATAGTAGGTTCCATTCAAGAAGTGTCTTCAACATTCCCTCGAGTTTCCCCGTGAACTTCCTCTTGAGTAGTAGGTGGATCTTCAAATATCTTTCGAGTTTCCCCTCATACCTCCTCTTAAATAGTAGGTGGATCTCCATATCTCTTTTGAGTTTCCTCTTTAATTTCCTCATCAGTAACATATGCCTTTCGAGAAGTGTCTTCAACATCCCCTCGAGATTCCCCTTAAACTACCTCTTTAGTGGTAAGTGGATATGTAGATCACTTTCAAACTTCCCTTTAGCTCCCTTTAAAGTTTCCTCTTCAGTAACTGATGCTTTTCGAGAATTGTCTTTAACATCCCCTCAAACTTCTTCACAAACCTACTCTTGAATGGTATGTGGATCTTTAAATCCCTTTCAGTTACTTTTTTTTTTTTTTTACTTTCTTTTTACATGAATAGGGCATAGATATGTACGTATATATATAACAAAATTTATTATAAAAAGACCTTTTAATTTTATAGGAGATTTACTGGTTTTAAGAAAATTGATATTGTCGTTAAATATTGAAAATATTTATTTAATATAACTGATTTAAAATATGTCACATATTTTTAAATATTTCTTCTAAATTTCGGTGATATTAAATTTTTAATGAATAATGTTGGATTTTTTTAGGTAAATATTTTTTATAATATTGAAAAAAATACTATAAATGATAAACTAAGGTAATGATCATTATGATCGTTAACTTTTCGTAGAAGAAAGAAACCCTTCTTTAATTTTAGCTTGAAAATATTTTACTATATTCCGAACTGGAAGCAAGAGACGCAATATCCACAAGAGAACACCAAATCAATAGATATCACAGAGATATCTAGTTCTACTATGACCAGCCTCACCATGTCCCGCGCCACCTTTCAGCTCTTCGTATATAGAACTGTACGACGAACAAAAGCTCGAGTTATTATCGTCTTTGCCTGGTATAAGAGGAGCTACACCATCATCTTTGTCTTCTTCTTCTAATCCGAATCATCGTCATCCTCATCGTTCTTCAAGAGGCATCTTGTATCTACATTGAGGACACGTGGCATGAATCTCCAACCACTTCTTCACACTTTCGAAGTGATACTTGTGCATACATGGTAACTCTGCCGCAAAATCACCTTCACACCAATCCTCCATACATATCACGCATGCTCCTTTCTCCTTCATCGCTACGCATAAGAATCCCTCTACCGTCAATCTCGACGCAGCCTCATATAAGCTGCAATTAGGGCTACTATTTATATAGGCGTTGTTGTTGACGTCGAATTTTCTATGACCGAATTCCATGGCGGCAACGACACCGTCAAACTATCCATGAACCAATTCGATGATATCGGTGACCACCATGGCTCAAACATCACTCGTTTGAGTGCTTCTATCAATCATAGGAAAGTAATGGGGAGATTAATTATCGTAATGGGGGAAAGTAATGACGTTTATTGCTTCTCCTCTAAAATTTTGATATCTTCTTCTTTATCAAATAAAAAAGAGAGCAAAACCAAATCAGCTTACCAAACGATGACAACTCCTATGCTTTTTGTTTTTTTTCACCATGATCACGAAATCAATCGTGAAAAATCTAAAAGCAATTCTTTTCTTCTCTACCAAAAACGTCAACCCTAACCTTACCAAACGATACAACTCTTCATGGACGATCAACCCTAAATGTCTTTTCTGTTCCTATTCACAAAAAATCAAAACCACAAACATTCAAATCAGAATTCTATACGCTTCTTCTTCTTCTCTAATCCTAAACGTGTCTTCTTCTTCTTGTTTTTCCGTTTCTCTTCATAAAAAATTGGAAAAATAAATGTCTTCTTCAACCTAAAAGTTTTTCCTTTTCATATTCATAAAAATCAAAACCATAAACCTCAAAAGAAAATCCCAAACATGGTTTTTTCTTCTTCGTCTTCTTCTTATGATTCTCTTTAAACACTAAACGTCTTCTTCAAAACTGTAAACCTAAATATACAACCTTAGAAACCTATTTATATGCAAACCTAAAATACAACCTAGGAAACCTATTTATATGCAAACCAACAAAAAGAATTTATCTATATTAATTTCATTAGATTTGATTATATCAAATCGGCATACATATATTTTTATATATGTAAAGATATATATTACTTCCTTAATATACTTTCATTAAATATCTACAAAATATCGGTATATTTATATTTTAATAATTTCTTTTTCTTTTATTTTTCCTTTATAGATATGTATTAATTTCATTATTATCTAATATAAATATTTCTCTGTTGAAATTATCAATAATATTGATTATATCAAAATGAATATTAACATTTTAAAAAAATTCAATTTTCCTTTTTTAGATAGATATGTATTAATTACATTAATATTTAATAAACTCTTTTTTTTCATTTTTTAAAAAATATACGAAATTAAACATGTTAAAGTTGCAATAATCAATAATTTTATTATGAATTTTTTTGAGCAAAACAATAATTTAACGTCATTTATTGATGAGCGATGACGTGGACAGTTTTAGAGGCCAAAATACTTCACAATTATATATAAGAGATTATATCTTTAATAGTAAAAAAAAGCATTTTTAAACAATAATTTTATTTTTGTAGTTTATTTACATGTATTTCATTAACAAATATGTAAAAGAAATTTGATTAGGGAAAAATATAACAATAATTTAAATAAAAAATTTCGTATACCTATTTCTAAGGAATAGTATGAGGAGATATTCTAAATGTTTAACAAAATAAAGGGCTTGTTGCTAATTATATAAAATTGAAGTCAATGACAGAACTAAATCCTTTCTTGAACTTTAAAAATGATTTAAATTTTCATTCCCATCGTGTTTTATTCACAAAAATACCACAAGAAGACTTCACTAGTGACTCGTTTTGAAACAAAACTACCCTCTTATCACAGAATTATTGAAATGTCATCGTCTTCAATATTCCCCCAACCACCATATCAACCGAATTAGAGCTCTAAACGCTGGAAACAACCAATTTTAGAGATGTTAATGCTCAACTGTAAGCTAAAAGCTTTGATTTCATCGATTTCCTCTCTAATCTCATCCATCGAACTATCAAAATCTTTGTTGGGAATGTCCTGAAATCACACTTGTATTTACTCTTGTATATAGTTGTCGAGATAAGACAATCATATGATACTAGGTGATTATAAAGCTTTGCTAGAAGCTTCTTATAATCTATGAGTTTGGAACTCATTACTAGTATTATATGATCCTACAGGGTCACACACCTAAGCAAACTGGATAGAGCTTGTTGGGATTGATCATTAATGTAATGATCAAATTATTGCGTTTCTAGAGAGTGTGTCGACCGACACAATGGTTGTGTCGATCGACACACAGCCCAAACCAGAATATTGATTTTGGTTTTCGGTTTAATTAATCATTGGTTTTGAACCAATGGTTAATTAGGTTTTCTTAAGTCTCTATATATATGATATGCACGACTTTTGAGAGCTCTAACCTAATTCCACAGCCACCAGAAACACAGGAATCTCGAGAGCTTTCTTCAGAGATCTGATCTCTCCCGGCTCGAGCATCCCGACTTTCTAGTTTGTGTGCGTGTGGATACCAGTAGATGCGCAACATCTGAGGCGCTATTGATCTCATGTTCCTGATCTCTTCCACTACACAATTCACTAGGTATACTCGAGATCCATGTTTTAGATTCAAGTCTAAATATGAACACATGATCCTTAGGCATAGAATTTTTTATTAGAGTTATTTAAATATGATTTAAATCTTGTGCAAATTCCTTTAGTGGTAGCAGAGCCTAGTGTTCTAATTGAATCTATTTCATGAATGTTAAATTAAGTGAATTTAATCGATCTGAATGTCATGTAAGAATCGAAAAGTGTTTTAGGGTTTTCGGTGTCGACCGACACACTCACTGTGTCGATCGAGACACCTTTTAAAATCGTTTTAAAATTTAGGTTTATTTGACTAAGCTATCAAAATGGTTTTGGGCTTAGAGACATATGATTGGATTTGCTATGAGATATCAATTCAAGACAAAGAGTTATATAGGATATAATTAGCAAAGTGTTGCTTACCTAGATAGCTGAAATTTGGGCGATGAGGCAAAGCTCACTCAAGTTTCAGTGAAGTATGGGTCTTGGATCATTATATTCATTTAGAGGAAATATGTTTTGAATATAATACGAGTTTTCTTAATGATTAAGATTTCTCATTTTCTTGATCATCATAACTAAACTCCTTTTCTTTTCTTTTGATTCAGCTATGTCAACCACTCAACACAACTCATTTTCTCTGCGTTCCGTCCTTGAGAAGGACAAGTTGAATGGATCAAACTTCCTTGAATGGTATCGGAATCTGAGAATTGTTCTCAGACAGGAGAAAAAGGAATATGTCCTTGAAAATGTTCTCCCTGCAAAACCGGCACCCGATGCCCCACATGCAGAAATGAATGCTTGGGATAAGCATTCGAATGATGTGGTCGATGTGTGTTGTCTCATGCTGGCTACCATGAGCTCAGACTTGCAGAAGCAATATGAGAAGTAAATGTTGACGAAAACTTTGAAGATGATTATGAAAAATTTGAAGACAGCGATATGGATTTCTCTGATGGTGATGAGGTTGTTGGAGAAGTAAATGACGATGATGCTGCTGCAGAAGAAGCTGAGTTTAAAGACGAGTACGTTGATGATAACAATGTGTATGAGAATGTTACAAATGAGGATATTAGTGACAGTGATGAAGATAATAAGCCGTTTCTTGGTGCGGAAGGAAGCTTTGTTGGAGAAGGTTGAAGACCGAGCATGACATTGTTGGACGGTATCTTTTTGTATGCAACTTTCCACACCAAGGATGCGCTGATATCCAGGATGCGCATAACGTCTATAATGGGACAATTCACTTTCAAAGTGTTTAAGTCAAAGAAAATGATATTTGTAGCTACATACCGCGTGGAAGGATACAATTTTAGGAATAGAGGTATGGTGAAAAACGAACGAAAGTCATTTTGTGTGACCGTGTACAATAAACACCATACTTGCTCGATAAGTGAACGAGTAGCTCTGCGCAAACGTTATGCTTTGAGATATATTGCTAAGTTATTTTATGATGAATGTAAAACAGTTGATGGAGTGACGCCAGGGATGCTTAGACCTGTAATATTTGGGAAGTTTGGTTTGAAGATTAATTACATGACTTCTTATAGGGCTTTGATATTTTCACAACAAATGGTTAGGGTGAAACTAGAAGAAGGATATGCACAACTGCCTTCGTACCTATATCACATCGCGTTATCCAATTCCAAAACCGTCACTCATCTTGTACTTGATGAGAAAAATAGGGTCAAATACTTGTTATTGTGTTTTGGAGTCTCAAAGAAGGGTTTTCAGTATCTAAGACGAGTTATGGTTGTCGATGGCTGTCATCTACCTGGGAAGTATGGAGGTATTTTGTTAGTTGCTTGCGACTAGGATGATAAATTCTAGAAATTCCCATTAACTTTTTCTATTGTTGACTCGGAGAATGATGAATCTTGGCAATGGTTTTTCACCAAAGTTAAGTGCTTGTGTCTCCTCATAATTTGCTTTGATGGTAGTTTCCGATAGGCAAGCCTCGATTAAGAAGACCATTGAAACGGTTATGGTATGGGAAATGAGAGGGATATGTTATTATCACCTCCAGAATAACATGGTTACTAATTTTAGAGGAAAAACTCTCATGTACTTAGTCAGAAGCGCTGTATAAGCTTATAAGCAATATGATTATCCTCGATACATGGACACCTTACGGGAGGCGAAACCCAAACTTTCATATTACTTGGAGCCCACGGATGTGAGATTATGGGCACGAGTTCATTTCTAAGGACTGAGATACACATCCAAACTAGTAACATCGCCGAATCTATCAACTCCGCACTTAGGCGAGCTCAAGGATTAACCATACCTTTCTTTTTGGAATTTATACGTGAGAAGCTAGCAAGGTAGTTTTATAAAAGGTGTCACGACGCTATGAGTCTCACAACATAACACAACATAGGGGTTGAATATTTTTGTCTATTCGTCAATATTATGCTCAATTCATGACGGTCAAAAGCATGCTTGGCGATTCCACGTGACGGCGAACATAGAAATTGTACCGTTGATTTCCTACATCGAACATGTGATTGTGGTGTGTTTCAGATTGAGAAAATACCTTGCTCCCATGCTATTACCGCTGCTCCTGAGATTAAAACGGCTGTTTCCGCACTAATATGCCCGACATACACAATAGATTATTTGTATGAAATGTACTTGAACAATATTTACCCGAGAAATGACAATGTCAAAGATCCTAAGTTTGTCAAGATCCTTCCTCCACTAATCAGGCGCCCTCCTGGAAGACAAAAGAAATCTAGATGACAAACGTGGATTGAAATTGCAAAGAAGATTAAGGAAAAACCGTGTAAGGTGCACAAGCAATACAATTGTTCAAAATGCAAACCACTCGGGCATACTTAACCTAACTGTGTGAGTTCAACATAACCACTTACCATTTTTTTACATTTGTTCAAAATGACATTTTTGTGTGTTTTTGTTGGACTTAAGAGTTTGAAGGCTGAGGAAAGTAGAAGTGTCAGAATCAGGCGTGAAGTGTCCCTATGAAGTCTCAATGTGAAGTCACAGTCCATTAGTTTTAGTGTTTCATGAAGTCTCCTTATGAAGTCTCCCTCTGAAGTCTCAATGTGAAGTCTCTGTCCATTGGTTTTAATGTATTATGAATTCTCCTTATGAAGTCTCTCTATGAAATCTCCATGTGAAGTCTCAGTCCATTAATTTTAATGTCTTATGAAGTATCGTTGTGAATACTCCTCCAGCAAAGAACTACTATCTCCTTATCTTATTATGATTTTTTATGATTTTTTTTATTTTGTGGTTGTTTCAATCAACATTACTCATTTTATCATAATATTCTTTTATTATGTTCCTATCATTAAGACTTGGTTTTCCCTTTTGAAATTAATAATAAATATTTAATCATCCAACCCTATCAAGTTATAACATATTGACTTGTTCCCTTGAGTGGTACCAGAACATCCCCGTAATGACAGCCAAAATTAAGCAAAGTTTTGAGATATGCAAACATCCTATACAAAAGAACCAAAAGCTACGGGGATCCAAAAGCATCGGCGGGTTCACCGCTCGTTTTACAGGTTCAAGCCCTTACAGTCATGTGCCTCTATCCCTTTACGCAGAGCTCGTAATATACCTCGACTGCTAGCTTCTCCCTTATGTTCTTGATGACTCACACATGAGTTTTGGAGGGAATGAGATGCCAAGTGAATGACATTCGATATACTTCAGAGCATACACTCCAGAGTCACCAGTTTGCTTATTATGGGGAACTGCTTCTTCAAGAGTCACCTCCCATGTATAGGGAACATTGGGGGTACAACTCTCTTTCATCCACAGGCGCAAGAAGGTTCATCACATACCCAAGCATCTCACACATAGGTGTCACAGCATGTGCGATAACTTCATCTCGGCAGACCCTAACAATGAAATCAACATCGAAACCCAATGCTTATCCATTAAGTTAAGTGGGGTGTAGATCTCATCCACATGGATGTCCCATATGCTTATCCATTGACAGAACTCTCATCAGGATCACCCGTCGTTTTAAGAAAATCGTACTTTGCCTCCCACAACGAGGTAAATATAGAATCAACGAAACCGATCATGTCACTCCTAAACTACTCTGGATGCTTTTGGTACTGTTACCTGAGTAGATTGATTCCAACATCCATTTGCTGCAGAAAGAAACACAGTTAGTTATGAGCAGGTTAAAGTACACAGAGAAGAAGAAGTCTCACCGTCTCATACGAGACATCAAGAAGAAGTCTCCTTCACGGTGAAGTCTCAGACTATTTATTGAAGGAGACTTCTTTTTGATGTCTCATATGAGACTTCACGGTGAAATCTTATAATATTTATTAAAGGAGACTTATTCTTGATGTCTCGTACGGTAAAGTCTACTTCAATAACTATTATGAGACTTCATTGTGGCACTTCTTATCAAAGACTCACCATGTCCCAAAGCTACCTTGTTGGAATTCTCATTATGCGATACCACCATGTGCTAGAGCTTTGTTTAGGTTTCTGATTTTTGACCTCTCTGCATAATGAAGTGAAACAAACTCAAATTAAATCCACAACCAGACATTACATAAATCTAAGAATGCGACTAACGGGCAATTATTCAATAACTTAATTATCGTTGCTTTCTTGGTATTGTCGATAGAGCCAAAAGGGTCATACCCATGGCCACGCCCACATGGTTGGGATTGTGGTACGAATTCTACAGCAGGGAAACCAACCTGCGCCTTTAACTTCTTAACCCAATCAGTAGCTAACTTAACCTGGAGCGATGCTGTCTACTCCTTAATGCTCTGGTTTTTACGCTAAATGATAACAACATCACCATCATCTTCTTCATGTTCAGTACTAATCATAAACAACAGTTGGTTCATTTTCCTCATGAAAACTACCATTCATTATTGTGTGACATAACCATGTTAAACCTTAAACACATAAATCTTATTTGAAGAAAATAAAATTTCTAATATTTCATGACCAAAGCATTCCATAATCCATAACATCATACACAAATAAAATAATAACATGTGTCAGAAAAACAAAAAAACATCAAAGGAACTTTGAAACTCGATCTATTTTTTATCAACTATTCTACTATTTTTTTCTCTCCTTAGCAATTTCTTTAACAACAGCACCCTCGTTATCAAGATGACCGAGGGATACCTCGGTGAAAAATGATCGAATTTAGTGTCTGAAGCGGGGGTATAAATGATATTGTCATATTATGCATCATTTAGGTTTGCATTAGAGTAGGATTACATTGCATATTCGGCTAGTTTTGTTACATTTGTCATGGATTTCATTGCATTTAAGTTCTAGGTGTTGCATTAGGTCCTAGGAGAGTCTTTTAGTGCATTTGGATGTTTAGTAGGTGTATTGGAGCAAAGGAATGAGGCATGGATGCAAAAGAGAAGATAAAATCCATCCGGAGCCTCTCAAAGATCCGATCAGACGGAAAGTTTCCATGCTTACTCAGCCTTGGTGTCCTTCATGAGAGTTGTAGCCAGAGGAGTCCTATAACTATAGGAATTGGATTGACGTCTATCAGACATGAGGTTCAAGAGATATGACCGATTTGCTGGAGAATATCTGTCTTGCCGAGAGAAAATGACACCTCCCAAATACCTGGAAAAACGAAGGCCTTCCGATCAGATTCAGCCTTTAAGTTCTTCATAGAAGTTGTAGAGGATGGATTTATCTTTCTGCAAAAGCTAAAAGTAGGTCATTTGGACTTATATTTACGTAGATATCGCATTTTTACCACAGCGGTCTGACTTAGACCGCTGCATGCCAGCTGCGAACTTCTGAGCAAGATCTTGAACAACATGCAGCGGTCCTACAGCGGTCAGAAGATGACCGCTGCGACTCCTGACGGACACAAAAATGTCCAGTCAATACCCGGTTTGTCCCGGGTTGACCCGGTTAACCCCCCCCCCTTTGCTATATATACTTGTAAAACCTATTTTTAACCTAAGTCTTCTTCTTCTAAGAGCTGGGCACGACCCAAACTCTCTATTTTGAGAGATTTTGATTGTTCTTCATAAAAAAATACCACTCTAGAGAAGATTTCTTCACTATATCTTTTATTTATGCAATTTCCTTATCTTTATATCCTTTCCTCTTTGTTCTTCATGTTTAGATTAGGGTTCTAGTTGGGTATTTGATTTGGCTTGATTGATGATGATTTGATGGTTAATTAGTGTTGCCCATGTTCTTAATCCTTGTTATCCTATCTTATTTAGGGTTCTTAATGCTAGATTAGGCTTGAGAAAGTTAATCTAGAGCTAATGGTATTTCATGAACACCAAGTGTTTGATGAAATGCCTAGATGAACTAAATATGAGAATTACACATCTTAGCCCATGAGAATGTTTGTCTAAGTTGTAATTCGGTTATTGGAACTTGTTATTAATGCTTGTTAGTTGCTTAATTGTAAATGGGAGACCAATGATTGGGTGATTAACATGAGGTTAGTTGCATGAGAATGAATTGACCATTGCTTGAGTGTTCTAGACCTAAGATGAGCATGGATTGTGTGTATTGGTATTGCTTGTTGATTGTCTTGATGGTTAAATGATGATGATTAAGATTCGAAATCTTATTTGATCCTTCACTTAGGTTTTGATCTCTAAAGCTTGACTTGACATGATGAACCAAGGCTTAGTGCTACATCTAGAGTAGGTAGTTCTACTTGGCTTGACAAACCGAGCTAGGCTACACCTTAGGATTTTTGGTTCCATCCCATGCATTAGGGATGAATGCAAGTAGGCGATGATAGTGCTAGGATTAGGTTCATTCATCCGGGTCTCGATCATAAGCATCTCAAGGCCGAGAGGTGTCTAGTGAGATGCTTGAAGCAAGCCTTTTGTGAGCTCTCATTCCTAGCCTAAGGGATTAGTTGTCTAGGTTGATTGTGAACTCAATTGGAATTGGAGTAGCATGCTTGTCGGTCATCTAATCACAAAAGAGAGTTTGCTCTTGATTTGGTGATCGATAAAGTGATTAGTTGCGCGGGATCGAACTAGTCTAGATTGTGAATTCCATGTTCTAGGATGGCGTTTAATACAATCAAAATCGTTGTCATTTAGTTGTTAATCACTTCTTGAAAGCTAGTTAAATATCCGACATATCTATCTTTAGTTTTCTTTAATGCTTTTAGCTTCATTAGTTATAAAACTAAAAACCATTGCTTTAGATTAAGAAGGATCATGCATTCCTAGTGCATTGATCTCACACCTCCCTAGGATTCGATAACCCTTTGTGCTACAACGTACAAGGGGAATTGATGACCCTAAAAACCCACTCATCAATAAACAACATCGTCCTAGGCCCAAGTCTAAAGCTCGGACAGTATAAGATCAAATCTTATCACAGATTCCCTAGTCTTGGAAAAATGGAAATATTCCATTTTTCCGAGGTTAGCCCATGGGCTTACTAGACTGACTATTAAGGATATATAAATACATAACCCCCTCACTAATAATATTGATTGAGAATCGGGGAGAAGAAGAACTATATCGCCTAGGTTTTACTTCTCTTTGAAAATGTTAACTCGGCATTCCGAGCTAACAAACATTGTAATCAAATTCATTAATAATAAATCTTTTTTCCGAGGTTTCCTCTTGTTTTCTTACTTTATACTTTTCCAAAAACGAACCCCTCTAATTATAAATAATTAGAAGTTGAACCCAGTATCAACATTTGGCGCGCTAGGTAGGGGAGATTCGATATCGCTTTTGGCAAAAGAAGAAAGAGACCTTGGAAAACAGGAGGATGAACACAGAAACACCATCTACAGACGAACGTCGAGATGGCGAAGTCGCAGAAGTAAGCGATGAAGAAGGTACAGTCCAGAATACCAATCATCCAGGTAGGGAATCGGCTAGGATCCTATTTGATAGTCGCAGTCCCATAGTCCGTGAAATGAGTTATCCTCAGGCTACATCCAGGCCACTCGGCGAGCAGGGATTCATAACTCCTACCAATCTAATAGTCAGAGCTTCAACAGCCGAGACCCGGAACTCGCAAGAGTTACCAAGCGCATCAATAGCACTTCGTCTTGATCCTCGGACAGCGGAGCAACCCGCGGGGATACAATCGTCAAATAACGGAGAAGAACGGCAGATAAAAATTCGAGTTCCCAATGTAGAAGAGGTGACGACCCCCGAAGGAGCAATGATAGGAACACAGCAGCAACGTGAGAGTTGGCTGGTAGAGCAAATTAACAATCAGCAATGGGTTAACCAAAGCCTAATCGATCAACTCGCGACCATATCAGAAGAACTTTAAGCTTTGAGAGCCCATAGTCATAATCAAACTCTTAGAACGACTTTGGTTAGACCTTCACAAACCACTTCTCAGCGGGTAACGTTCGAGGACGACCAGACCGGCCCGAGAGAACTCAAAACGTCCACTACTCGCCGAAGTTTGAGAAGTGGGGATGATGTAATTCAGACTCCGAGTACCGACCAATCGATCACAATCTTGAAAAGGGAACTAGAGGAGATGCGATCGCTATTCCACAAGGCAACAAGCATCGCCCCATAAGTCGATCAATTACTGACAGAAACTGAAAGAAGTCTGTTCACTCATAACATCACACGAGCGCGAGTCCCACTCAATGACAAGCTAAGACTCCCAACCTACGACGGGACCGGAGACCCCGCAGTCTACATGAGGACCTTTTTAGTCAAAGTCGACCGAGCCGAGTTCCAAAGAGGTGAAGAGGACGAGGGAAGATGTCAACTTTTCTTAGAAAGCTTGAGAGGAGATGCCCAAGCCTGGTGTACTTGTTTTCCCCCCAATTCAATCAGTTGTTTTGTAGAAATCCGCCAAGCTTTCTTCAAGCACTACATGCTTCATCTAGAACAATAGGCCACGACATCGGAACTCTACGCAGTAAAACAAGGACCAAAAGAGCCACTCGGAGACTTCGTTAAAAGATTTAAAGCGATTTACTCGCGACTGAGGATTGACGATGACCTAGCAATTGGAGCACTTAGTGCTGCGACTTGGTACCAATCGAGGTTTTGGGACGAACTGTCTGCTCATCGGCCCCAGTCTATGAACGATGCTTTTCATCGAGCAAATACTCACATAAGGATTGAAGAGAATCGTGCCAAACTCGCCAAAGTACACGGATCCACAAAGATAAACAAATAGTAGAAACCAGAGGAGAAAGTAGAAGGGCGACGAGTAGAAAGGGATCAACCTCGAAAGGATAAATCAAAGTCGAAACTAACCTTTTCGGTAACAAACTCGCCAAAGGATATATCTCGGAAGGATAAGTCAAAGTATACATACACCCGAGATCCTAACTATCCGACCACCCCCTGGTGTGAGTATTACAAGAGACCGGACCACAAAACCTAAGATTGCCGAAACTTAAGGAATCATCTAATGGCCATCTGATTTGAACAAGACCGAGAAAAGGAGAAGCGTAAAATACGCGAAGATGAAGAAAACCCGCCTTCCCGCGAAAATATGGAAGGAGGAGAAGTTCTGCCTTCACCGCCCCCAAACCAGATAAAAAGGATTAACATGATAATGGGAGGACTCGCAAACTGTGAAGATTCTGTTCGATCAATTCAGCGAAGCATCTTTAGATTATCCGCGGATCAGGTTCCACGAAGCTCCACTTTGCAAAAAGAGCTGACATTTACCACCGAAGACCTGAAAGGAATCAACGCTCCCCATAACGATCCACTCGTAATCGAACTTCAGATAGGCGATTGCGACGTCAAAAGGATACTCGTCGACACTAGAAGCTCGGTGGATGTCATATCTTTAGACACATTGCAAAAGATGTAGGTTAAGGATAAGAAGATTAAAGCCCGGGTTAAACACCTAACCGCTTTCGTAGGAGATACAGTCTCAGCTGTCGGAACCATCAAACTTCCAGTATCGGCCGGAGGAGTAACAAAAATCGTGAAGTTCGAAGTAGTAGAAAGAGCCACCATTTATAACGCAATCGTCGGAACCCCGTGACTATACTCTATGGAAGCCGTTCCATCTACTTATCATCAGTGCCTGAAATTCCCAACTCCAAAAGGATATTTCACTGTCCGAGGTGACCAAAAGATGGCTCAAAGATGTTTTGTAACAGAAAACAAACTCCGACGAAGTCAAGAAGAACCTCCGAATCAATCTCTCACACTAACCGCGGTCAACAAGAAAAACCAACATTTGCTAAAGTCTTGGCAGAACTTTTCGAAAGGGAACAGTATCTAGGAAGAACAACCAATAAAAGTCGGAAAGGAAAGAGCTTAGTTTTTCACTGAAGGCAAAAAATAAAAAATAAAAAATAAAAAAAATAAAAAACTTTGATCTCTCGGATCATCCGAGATAGTCAACAGAAATCCACAATTCAGAACTACGTGTGACTTGATCCCCTCTGAGGGTACGTAGGCAGCCTTTCATTAGGTTCAGCTATAACACCATGAATCCCGGTTTTAGTCTCGAAGTTTACAACTCAACTACCCGAAGTTCATACAAAGTCAAAAGTTTGATCACGTTCTCGACCAAAATATAAAAATTGCCTGAAAGAATCTCGAAGCCCGATAAAATAAGACCGAGAGATTAAAGGGTACGAAATCAAAAAACCTCTTACACATTCTTTACTGAATGCAACATTTCAACAATAAGTCTGATAAAGTAGGACTTATTGAAAAAAATTCAAAGCAAATAAATAGGGAAATCGCGCCTTATTTGTTTTGCTATTTCCGGGTTTCAAAAAATTAATTTGAGAAATTTCGAGTAAACAAATCCAATTATACGAGAAACGAAACTTTCATTAAACGTCCGAGATGTCACATTCGGATGGAGATTGAAAGATTAGTAGTCCAGTTATACGAGAAAAATAAAAAGAATTTTATTCACGTCCAAGAAATATATTTACAAAGAGATTCGAGTTGAGCTTTTTAATACAAGGATTACAAATCAAAATATTAAAATCCTCATTTCGAAACTCTGGAATCAAGATAGTATTTGCAAGCTCGGCTAGTCTGACACGTTCCTTCTCGGCCTCAACAACATCCTCTTATGGAATCTGAAGTCCCTTGTCATGAAGAAGACGAAGATTCATATCAACAGCCACGGCATGTCCATATTCGTTAGCTTTGCTGAAGGCATCACAATGAGCTTCGGAATATTCGTCAAGAAACCCGCGAAGGTAGTTTAACTTCTTTCGACAAATGTCGGCGGCTGCGTGTTACCCTTCCCGGTAGCTTTCAGCACACTTGGAGTCCATAATAGCTTTATTGACATCTCGCTCCTCCGAGATATCAACTACCTGACGTTTCACCTCAGCTAGTTCAAAGATTAGCCGAGAGTTTTCCTTGAAAATATTTGAAATCCTCGATTCTTCCTCGTCAAAGTGTGCCTTCATTTTACCCAACCGTTTATCCCTATTTGCGATTTCAATTTGCGCCTCGGATAAAGCTTTCTCGGCGTCAAGGGACCTCTTCTCTGAATCTTCGTTCTCGACTTGAAGAGACTCGATCTTCACATCGGATTGTGCAAGCCTATTTTCGTACCGAAGAAACGCCTGTCCGACGAAACCCACCGACTAGAGCAGACATAAGGAAAATGTTAGCAGAAGTTTCTGAAGAAAAGAAAAATTCATCTCGGTTGTTACCTTGAAAAGTGAGCAAGAAAGGGCTTCCAGAGTATCTGATTCACAGCAGACCTCGGGCAGACGACTGTCATAACCGCTCGTCTTTCGCAAGAGCTCGGCGCTTTTCTTCTTATCCTTAAAAAGCAGGTCTGCACCATCAAATTCGAATTTGAATGCATGGTGATCCTTTATAGGCAAGATGAGCTTCTTGTTCTTGGCATTATGCTTTTTTGCGGCTTCGGAGCTTTGTTTCTTTCTCGGGAGAAGATTTTGATTTCTGCCGGAAGCTCCTTCGGGGTTTGATCTTTTCATTATAGGAGAAGAGTCGGTTCCTTCCCAACCTTCTCGTCCTGTAGAAAATAAATCATAAGGTAAAGAATTAAGAAGTTCGAAGAAAGTGTACCGGCCCAAGAGCGAGCTCTGAAAAATGAAGAAGGAAGTATATCGCCCCACTGAAGTTCTCCCTCTGCTTTAAGTTTGTCGAATTCTTCAGAGAAGTTTGGCGGAGGTGCTCGGAAGCAGCTTGGTTTAATTGAAAGGGAAATAAAGAGGTTTACCGTCGGAATAAAAAGGGAAAGAGAAGACCTAGTTTCTACCAATTATAATCTTCCAATTTCGGAAGATTGTGGCATCGGATCTATAAACCAAAGCTTCATTGATTCGGACGTAGAAGTAACTTCGGAACCATAACTTTGCGCCTATACGAAATCCAGTGAGGATTTTCTTCTTAGGTTTGACGCTTAATTTGAAGGTCCCTTCTGGGTTTCCAGTACTAGAAAGGCTCGTCAGTTCTTTTACTTTCCGAGAATTTAACCGAACGTTGCACCGAGCTGCGAGTACCAGAAGCCCGGTGATGATTTTTACAGAGTTCGATGTTAGTTGGGACATCGCTATTCCTCGACGGGCGCATAACTTACCATTAACTGCGGGATTGGAAACCAAAGATTGGCTTTGGTAAAGAAACTTTCGTAGAGACAAACGTAACCTGTTGGTGGGGTCCAAGGTCTCTGATCGGACCTCGGAACCAGAATTTCAATCTCTTCAGGGTTTAAGGCTCTCCTTTTAATTGACCCAATTTCAGATCTAGGGAAAAGAGAGGGTCCAACATCCGGGATATTTGGCCAGGGACGAGTATTCCCAGAAATCGAAACTTCGAGTTCGTTTCTCTCGGACATTTCATAAAAGGATATTAATCAGAGAAGGAATATCGAAGGTTACCTCGGAGAGCGGAGAGTCGATTATGGGAGAAATTATTCAACAATCAGCGGTTTTATAGAACGAACAAATGATGATGAACACTTCGTTTACAATAATGAGAGGGTCTAATTAGCCAACACCTGAGACAAGAGGAGGTGTCTTTTTCATTTATTTTCGTCTGTTTTCGAGATGAAACGTCACTTGGGAGGTGAAAGGTTTTGCGAGAACCAAGAAGTTTGCACGAATGGACCTTTCGTTGTCTGATCTTTTTGCCGCCAAATTGAAGAGCGAAGAATATTGGAGAATTAAAAACTAAGATTATTGAAGACGAAGATCGACTAATACCAAACTTCATTTATTGACAAGCTATTTAGAATATAAATTCGCCGACGCTGCCTGAAGACATCCTCGGACGACTTGGGGGGGACTTACTGTTGATGGTGGGGCTCTACCCCTTATCGATAGTTTGGCAATAATTAGAGTCCGGTCTATGCCGAGCTCTTTCCTGATAACTTATTAGGTTATAAGTCCCGACAACAGGAATATTAACCCTCGGCCCAGATGACCGAGGGATACATCGGTGAAGAATGATCGAATTTAGTGTCCAAAGCGAGGGTATAAACAACATCGTCCTAGGCCGAAGTCTAAAGCTCGGACAGTATAAGATCAAATCTTATCACAGATTCCCTAGTCTTGGAAAAATAGAAATATTCCATTTTTCCGAGATTAACCCATGGGCTTACTAGACCAACTATTAAGGATATATAAATACATACCCCCCCTCACTAATAATATTTATTGAGAATCAGGGAGAAGAAGAACTAAATTGCCTAGGTTTTACTTTTCTTTGAAAAATTTAACTCGGCATTCCGAGCTAACAAACATTGTAATCAAATTCATTAATAATACATCCTTTTTCTGAGGTTTCCTCTTGTTTTCTTACTTTATACTTTTCCAAAATCGAACCCCTCTAATTATAAATAATTAGAAGTTGAACCCAGTATCAACACTTCACCACCTTAGGCTTTATTTTGAGGGCAACACACCTTCAGATCGCCAGTGGGTGGGGAACCATTTCTAAGAATATTTTATAACTGCCCACATGCAGCTTTGACAATGTTGAAAATTCTTTCATTTTCACCATCATCATCCCACTGTGGGAACATCTGGTTGTAGTCCTTAGACACAAAGCTGATGAATTCAGTCTTAAAAAAAAAAAAAAAGGTGCATAGCAACCCATTAATACATAAAGGGAGCTTATAAATTATTCAAATTGATGTGTTACAGTATTTCTCACTTTGAGATTTCACGGTGAAGTCTCGAATCAGACTTCAATATGAAGTCTCCTTTGGGAATTAACGGTGCAGTCTCACATGAGACATCAAGATGAAATCTCAAAGAAATTATTGAAGGAGACTATAATGTACCTGTTTAAGCATGCCGCCCATAAGCAAGTAGAGGTGGATGTTGTGCTTCATGGTTAGGATCACCATACTCTGTTGCAAATTTGGTTGTGCAAAGAATACTCAAGAATGCAAAGCTTGGACAAACCCATTGATGTGATAAATGTAGGTTATATTAGTTTCCTTCATCGAGCTCATCAACTTTTTAAGTACCACTCTCCCCCAAGGGTAGTCAACAAACTGATCCTGATCCATAACCAGCCTAGCAAGGTTCACATCCACGGCTGAAGTGTGTCAATTGGCATCAATGCACACATCAAGTACGGAAAGATAGCCCAACCTGAACCGATCCCAAGCAGCACAGAGGTCACATGCTTTCACTAACTGCTCATAGGAAGGTCCAGTCTCTACACTCACTCCGATATGTTCCCAAAACTCTTTCATCTCCTCTGTGACCTCAACCTCCGACTTCATAAGATTTTCTACATAATCGTAGTTTAGCCCAGTGATATGTGCAAACTCATGAAGAGAAAACCTGATTGGGGTTGCACCAATGAGACTCCATATCACATGCTTCTTATTGCAGATGACTTGGAAACCGAGAATGAAATGGACAAGCCTAGATGCCCATGAGATCTTCTGCTCGTAGAAGTCAATGAAGACACCCAACTTGTAGGTTTGCTGAAATAGTTTATGCTTCTATCAGGATCAGGCTCATCGACTTTGGTGAATTTCCTTAAAGGGAACTCTAGAATCGCTTCATCCTTCTTAGCTTCACCATCCTTCTTCACATCAGCATCCTTCGCATCAGCTTTCTTCGTCTCATCTTTAGCCATAAAACAAGCTTCATTCAACATCAAACAAAAAATAAACACTTCATTAGTTAAGTGAATGCGGAGAGTAGAATACAACATCAAACTCTTTAAACAATGATTTTTTTCTTCC
Organism: Euclidium syriacum; assembly: GCA_900116095.1. NCBI lineage: Eukaryota > Viridiplantae > Streptophyta > Magnoliopsida > Brassicales > Brassicaceae > Euclidium > Euclidium syriacum. The sequence goes on along the minus strand of FPAK01000009.1, from coordinate 6,166,712 downwards.
TCATAAGAGACTTTACAATGAATAGACTAAAAGAGACTTCACAATGAAGTCTACGTAGTTTCTATTCACTGGAAATCTTATAAGAGACATCACGGTGAAGTCTCATATATTCTATTCACGACAAATTCTCCAATGAATGAGAAAATATATTATCTTGTATACCCTATTCACTGTAAATTCACTGTAAATTATACTTACCGGAAACTAAAGAGAGGCGGTGGCTAGAGTGGCGGTGGTTAGAGTGGCGAAACCCAGATCAGTAAAACAACCAAAAAAAGAAACAACAATTAAGTAAGATGGAGACAATAACCACGGTGGCAATTACCTTCAACAGCGACGGTGGCGTTGATGATTTTCGGCGAATTCAACGGCAGACGCATCAAAGGTGTATATATCCCCTAAAGAGAATCGAGAATACTTTAGGTTTTTTTTTAGTAACTAATAAAATCGGAAATCTATTTTATCTTGAAGTAAATTTGTTAACCGTAATAAAATATTCAATTTTTTGAAATTTTAAAATTTTGAATAATTTTCAATTTTGAGACTTCAGAGTTCAGTCTCTTGTAAAAATGTGTTTAATACTTCACCGTGAAGTATCGTTTAGACTTCACTATGAAGTCCACGTCATGTTTAACTGGGAACTATCTTGAAGGGCATGATGATAATTTTCGTATGTACACCAATCGGTTTTCGCGTCTTTTAAGATTATGGATTGAGACTAGATTTTGCAGTCTCCAAAAAAAAAAAAAATGAGACTTCAACCATGAAGTATACACACCGTGAATATTCTGAGACTTCATTATGAAGTCTTTGTGGTCAATTTGTATTCAGTCAATACAACTTACTCATTAACGGCAAGAAGAACTAACAACAATTCAGGAAATACGTCTAGTAATTACAAAATAAAGTCCATAGTAAACTACAATCGGAACAAGCGCAATTAGGATTACATCGACAACCATCAGATTCTTCAACTCGACGCCTAGTAGTGGAACTTACAAACCTTTATGTACTACTTGAGTTTTGAATGTACTTGTATGTGCACCATCCTGGTTAGCATTTAAAAATTACATATCAAACAACGATTATAAAGTCATAGGAGGATATCTTAGACTTCGTTATGAAGTCTCACAATAAAATTCAAAAAACCAACCAAAAAAAGAACAACAAATTGAAGCTTCAGATCTGAACTTTTGGTTCGAACACTAATTTTTGTATGAAGCTTCAGATCTTATCTTATTTTAGTTAGTTCAAAAAATGTGAAAATTAAAAAGTACAGATCTGGGAACTTAACTATATTTTTCTGGATTTCTAGGCCTCGAGGATTTATGGACATCAACTTCAACAACCATGGAGTGAGTTTTACCCTTGCTGATTTGGTTGTGCGACATTGAAGGGGAGAAATTCTTTTTGTTTTACAGAGGTTTGAGAGCGAGAGATTGACCTTGCAGTTTTAGAGAGATATTTAAGAAAATAAAGAAAATATAGTTTATATATAGGTACTAAAAGTTGGATTAGGTTAAAGGTTTCGGTTTTATGAGACTTCATTTTAAAGTATTTCTATGCTTTAAACTCCATTTTTACCTTTTCTATATCTACGAGACTTCACAAAGAAGTCTATGCAGGAGATTTTATTGTGAACTCTCCTCAAAACACTAAACTTAAAAATAGGATTTTTAAACAACTTTGTTAATAACACATACTAATTAGTTACCTTTGGCATGAAAATAGTCTAATCCCACACAAAACCTAAGAACTATATCAACAATTGACATTTTACAAAAAAAAATATCTAACTCTAAGTATAACCCTAGAGACATATACATGTATTATAACTCTTTCTCAAACTCTAAATCTCTTATGCCCATTCAAAAAAGATTTAGCTAACTTGGTTTAGTTTTATTCCATTTTATGAAATTATAATTTTTAATCTTTATATTTTGTATGAAATGAATTATCAATCAAAAAATTTAATAAACATATTTTTTATATTTTTAATTTAAATTTAAATTTTTTTTATAATTTGAGACTTCTTCGTGTTACGGGTTTTGTTGATGGTGGGGTTCTACCCCTTATCAATAGTTTGGCAATAATTGGAGTGCGGTCCGTGCCGAGCTCTTCCATGATAACTAATTAGGTTATAAGTCCCGACTATAGGAATATTAACCCTCGGCCCAGATGACAGAGAGATACCTCGGTGAAGAATGTTCGAATTTAGTGTCCGAAACGGGGGTATAAACAACATCGTCCTAGGCCGAAATCTAAACCTCGGACAATATAAGATCAAATCTTATCACAGATTCCTTAGTCTTGGAAAAATGGAAATATTCCATTTTTCCGAGGTTAGCCCATGGGCTTAATAGACCGACTATTAATGATATATAAATGCATACCCCCCCCCCACTAATAACATTCATTCAGAATCGGGGAGAAGAGGAACTAGATTGCCTAGGTTTTACTTCTCTTTGATAAAGTTACCTTGGCATCCCGAGTTAACAAACATTGTAATCAAAATCATAAATAATACATCCTTTCTCCGAGGTTTCCTCTTCTTTTCTTACTTTATACTTTTCCAAAAACGAACCCCTCTAATTATAAATAATTATAAGTTGAACCCAGTATCAACATTTGGCACGCCAGGTAGGGGGGTACTGACTTTTGGTAAGTAAAACAGAGATCTCAGAAAAAGAAACACCAATGATAACTACGACTCGCGGAAGACCACAGATGACTCGATGGGATCAACCGCCCATTGAGGTTTTAGATCAAAAATCCGGACTACCGACCCGGTGGACAAACCAAAGGCGTGGAGAATCCTTAAAAGGTATTCTGGAGGACAAGGAAGCAAGTAATCAGGATTGCGAGCCAATAAGCAACCCTTCTATGAAACTGTCAATCATCAGATGAACCGGAACAAGGTACGGAAGAGATAGATGAAAAGCAGAACAAGACAACAAGAACTCAAGAAAAGATTATCAGCAGAAGGTCAACAAATGACGAGCCGACTTCCATAACAAGTGACTCGATAGCAGAACTGCACCGTGAACTTCGGGACATGAAAGTTTTGCTCCAGAATCCTCTGGCCAACATCCCACACCTAAACCAAGCATTCGAGAATACAGATAAGAACCCATCCGAGACGATCAAGTTCGGACCGATTCGTTCTGAAAAGGAAAATTGGAGTTACCAACCTATAATGGAGTAGGAGACCCGATAATTTCCTTAAAACATTTATGATCACTATCAACCAAGCTCGGATTCACCCCTCTGAGAAGGAAGGAAAGAAGTGCCAATATTTTACAGAAAGTTTACGAGGAAACGCCCAAACTTGGATAACCAACTTACCTCCTAATTCAATAAGAAGTTTCGACGAACTACGGTAAAAATTTCTATAGAAATATATCTTTAACCTCGAACGACCAGCAACGATCTCCGACCTTTACTCAATAAAACAAACATCGACCGAGTCACTCCATAATTTCGTGAAGAGATTTAAGACAATATACTTCCAGTTAAATATCTCGGACGAACTATCCATTGATGCGTTAACTAATGGAACGTGGTATGAGACAAGATTTTGGGAAGAACTTTCGGCTTACGGGCCTCACTCCATAGAAGATGCGTTTTACAAAGCAAGCATATACATCAGGGCGGACGAGAATAGAGCCCGGTTATCCGAGAATGACCAAATTACTTTAGAAGACGAAGACATAAGGAAAAGGTTTAAAGAACCTCGCCGGCACTACAATAAAACGTTCGAGCAGAAAGGAAGAGCCAGAGCGAAAATCGCATTCCTAACCGATAAGTATCTAGAACAGAAGAAAAAAGCTAGGAATAAAAGAGAAAGAATCCATCCAGCGTGGTGTTGTTACCATGCTGCCTATGGACATAGCACAGAAAAATGCCGTAACCTACCAGAGTATCTTTTGAAAAAAATACTTGGAACGGGCTCCCAAGCAGCCAAGAGAAACCTTCACCAAAAAATGCCAATCGAAGTTGAAGGAGCGACTTCTGAAGAAGAATCATCAAAGAAGGAAACAATCTCCCCAAGAAGGATCCTCATACTGTCACAGAAAGATAAACGTTATTTCCGAATTCCCTAGGGAAACACAGGAGCAAGTCGAGCAGCAGACGAAGCCGAGGTTAACTCTACAAAAGGAGCTCGTCTTTACTCACAAAGACTTAGGAGGAGATGAAGTCCCACATAACGACCCTTTGGTGATCAAATTACAAGTTGGGAATTACGAAGTTCCTCGAATATTAATAGATACCGGAAGCGCGGCAAATGTCATAAGTATGGATATTTACCAAGAATTATGGTCAAAGGAGACAAGGATCAAACTAGGGCTTAAGTCACTAACAGCCTTCAATGGTGAAAGTGTTCCGACTCTTGGGACAGCACAACTCCCAGTAACGGTTGGAGGAACAATCAAAATTGTTAACTTCGACGTAATAGAAAAGCCAATTCTCTACAACATAATTCTCGGAACCCCCTAGCTATTTCTAATGAAAGGAGTGGTTTCAACTTATCACTAATACCTTAAATTCCCAATAAACTCGGATTTTTTTCGGTAAAAGGAAGTCAAGCCGAAGCAAGATGTTGCCTCGAGAAGGCCTAAAGGAGAAAAAAGCCGAACCTCCCTTCGGAAATGAAATTTTAAATTTCAAAAGGCTCCGGATATAGAGTAAAAAAAAAAATCAATCGTTGATATCTCGGATTCTCCGAGATAATTAACGAAACCTCGGAACTACGTGTGGCTTGATCCCATCCAAGGGTACGTAGGCAGCCTTTCACAAGGTTCAGCTACAAACATTTAATCTTGGTTCTATAGTAATGAAGTCTCAATGACTCGACTATACTTAACTACGATTCGCTAAAAATAATAAAACATACGAAATCGATGCCTTGATCACGTACTCGATAACAGGGTTTATCCCTCCTAACACATTCTATACCGAATGAAGTTGAAGGTTTCGGAGCCTGATAAAGTAGTACCGAGGAATTCTAAGGCAAAGTCGGGACATTCCGGCTTATGTTGAAAAACATAAAACTCATACCCAAAGAATCCAAGGATCTGATAAAGTAGGATTTGAGGATTAGAGGTCAAAACAGTCAAGGTTTAACTCACTAAACATTTTCGGCTCTACCCATGAATATTCGGTATTCTGTTGAAGGAATTCTTAAAAAAGACCAACATACAGAATACTCGAAGAATCTTTTCTCGAAATTCAAGGAAAGATAGATTATTTTTAAAATGAGAAAGACACAAGAATATAATCTCGGAAGACCCCGAGGGTTATCATTCAAAGGTTCTTTAACAAACGAAATAAAAGGAGTAAAACAACATTACAATTCGAAACTAAAGGCGTTTGGTTCGAATTCAGGAAAATTATAATTTTTTACTTCTTGTTCGGCTGCTTTGGCGTCCTCCTCCCCTTGCTTCAAATAATCAGCAGGAATGTTTATACCTTGAGAAGAGAGTTCATTAAGTGCTCCGAAAACTGCCTGGACTTGCCCGAGATTCATAGTTTTTACGATCCCTTCTTCCCGAGCCTGGACGATTTTCTCGATAGAGTTCAGCCTGTATTGGATCTTCTCAGCCATCGCCTTCTTGGTGGATTGTACCTTATGAGTTAAAGAAGCAGCAGCAGCACGAGCTTCCTTCTTCATAGCCTCGACTTGGTGAATAAGAGAAGTCCGGTCAACCTCCAAAGCCTCATTCTTCTTTTCGAGATCGTCGATGTGATCATTCTTCTCCCTCAGCAAGCCTTCGTATTCACCCACGATGAGACAAGTGTTCCGAGCTTCCTGAAAAACAAAATTTGTAAAGACCTCGGAATATTGTGAAAGATAACCAAAGATAGAGACAGATCATTAGATCCGAATAGAATTCCTTGCAAGAACAAATACATGCTCCTTCACAAGAAAATTACCTTCTGGCTTTAAAGAATTACAGCCTGCCATCTTCCAGAAAATTTCGACTCTCTTCTCCTCATCGTTTGAGAGAAGCTGTGGCGAATTGAATTCAAACTTAAAGGGAGCATCCTCGGCTTCAAATTGAGATTTCTGTCTTTTGATTAAAGAAGTCCCAATAACCGAAGAAGCAAACCTTTTCTTTGAAAACTTGGTTTCGGAGAAGTGGTGGTTGCTTTTCCACGTTTCCTTTCCGAAGAGGTTGGAGCTCTGTGGATAGAGGAGTCGATCTCGCCTTTTCGTCTTTCTGAGATTTCTGGAATCTCGAACTTTCGCGGGAGCTCGGATAAGCAATTTATTTGTGTAATCCGAAGGTGATCTTTCCAATGGACAGTCGAGCTTCGGTAAAGAAGTGAAAGTAGAGACACATGAATCCCTCAGGAGGAGTTCAAGGTTTCTCTCCAGATTTCGGAATCTGAATATCGAGACCTTCTGGTTCAGAGGGGAATAAACGGAGAGTTTCGATGTCACCTTCTTTGAAGGTAGAACCTTCGAATTCTTCAGAAAGTTCTTCTCCTGTGGTTGCCTGGTCAGAGATGGTATAAGAGCTGTTGCTTTTGGATGGGAAGTTCGCCAGGATAGGCGAAGTAATATTTTCAGTTTCCTTCTCGACTGAAGAAACACCTTCGATATCAATCAGGGAATCAATTGATTGATCTTTGGGGTTTGTTTGCTACGATTCACTGGATCCGGAAGAAGAAGAAGCCGAGGTGGGATCAGTTTCGGAGCTGGAGCTAAGCTGAGCGACATTTTGAGAAGAATATTTAGAATGATTGCGATAAAGGATAGAGATTTAGTCTCTTTGAATAGTTGTTTAGAGAGAGGCGGTTTAACATTTACTGAAGATCAATCGACGTGTTCAAGAAGTATTGAAATTGTATTGGGAGAAATAAGGGTTCAATGAATAAACCACGATCACCTTTTCCCGCCAAAAGTCGCTTCGGATGATCCGAGAGTGTATGATCGACACGTCATCGGAAAATGGAAAGGTCTTGTAATACCCGAGAATTTCGCGCCGGAAGAGAATAAGATCTTTCGTTATCCGGTGTTTTCCCGCCAAACTAAAGAATGAAGGATATTGCAGAATTAAAAAAAAACTAAGACTATTGAGGATGAAGATCGACTAATACCAAACTTCATTTATTGACAAGCTATTTAGAATAGAAATTCGCCAACGCTGCCCGAAGACATCCTCGGACGAACTGGGGGGGGGACTTACTGTTGATGGTGGGGTTCTACCCCTTATCGATAGTTTGACAATAATTGGAGTGCGTTCTGTGCCGAGCTCTTCCCTGATATCTAATTAGGTTATAAGTCCCGACGATAGGAATATTAACCCTCGGCCCAGATGACCGAGGGATACCTCGATGAAGAATGTTCGAATTTAGTGTCCGAAACGGTGGTATAAACAACATCGTCCTAGGTTGAAGTCTAAAGCTCGGACAGTATAAGATCAAATCTTATCACAGATTTCCTAGTCTTAGAAAAATGGAAATATTCCATTTTTCCGAGGTTAGCCCATGGGCTTAATAGACCGACTATTAAGGATATATAAATACATACCCCCCACTAATAACATTCATTCAGAATCGGGGAGAAGAGGAACTAGATTGCCTAGGTTTTACTTCTCTTTGATAAAGTTACCTCGGCATTCCGAGTTAACAAACATTGTAATCAAAATCATTAATAATACATCCTTTTTCCTTTTGTTTTCTTACTTTATACTTTTCCAAAAATGAATCCCTCTAATTATAAATAATTAGAAGTTGAATCCAGTATCAGCAGGTTTAAAACATAATTAAGTTAAAATGATTTAATTTGATGCATATTTAATTGTTTAATTTATATGCCTCATCTTCGATATAATTGAATTTATTCTCTACAAAGTTTCAAAAAATATTTTTTATTATTTTATTAAATTAAATATAAGATTTAATTACTAAAAAGACCTCAATCTTTTGTACCCTAAAATTTTTTTTTTGGGGTTTATAATCCACATGATTTAATATTATGAAAATTAAAAGAAATTTTAATTATAAAATTCATATTTGATTAAAAATAAATTATGTAACGAAAATTTATGGGAAATATAAGTAAATGACAAATAAATGCTTCAAAATTAGCTGAGAAGGAGTGGAACTTTTGGAAATTGCAAGTCAGACAATATGCCACTAACTTGACAAAAATTCCCCTACACACTTCTGAATAATTCTGACACACACTGTTTATTGCAGAGACGCTCTCTGTCAATTAAACTCTTTTCTTCTCCTCTTCTTGTTTATGCCAAAACATTTACTTTTTTGTTTCATAGAGAGAGAAACAAAAACGATAAACTTGTCGGAGTTAACGCAGGGCAACTCAAAGTTTTGAGACAGCGGTGATTAACACGATCTGAGCTTGTCAGTGTTAAGGCCAGACAGTCATGTGTTGAGAAGTTACGATCTGAATCTGTCTAAGCAGCTCGGAGAAGAGAAGAAGAGTCGCGGGTTATAGGAGATGGTTCATGGTCAATCGGGTGTTGATGAACGAGGCGTTGCCGTCGAAGCTCTACAATCCATGACCCAAAACCCAGGTCCGATGGTCTTGGGCACAGCCGCTGGTCGTTGGCTCTTCTCTCCGTGAATCACTCCGCCGGAGTTTGCTGTTACCGATCCAAGTGATAACATTTCTCCTCCATAGGTTCAAAAAACCTTGATGTGATGTCGCTGAAGGGTGAAGACGGAGCAAAGATGAGAATGACACTTTTTCTTTTCTATTTTTTTTTTTTTTGAGACAATTCATTGTTTTTTTTATTGAAAACATGGGTTCTATCGTAAAACTTGATCTTTATACAAAATGCATGTATTTTTAGAATGTAGCTTTATTTTTTTTCTTGAAACCAAGTTTTCTTATTATAACAGGTGATTTTTCATGTTTTTCTTATTATAACATGGATTCTATTGTACAAATTGATTTTTATACAAAATGCTTGTATAATAATAACACTTATAATAATATCAATTGTACTTATATACTATATTATGTGATACTATCGTATATCATGTATTTTATTTATAAACCATGACTTATAATAATATCAATTGTACTTATATACTATATCATGTGATACTATCGTATACCATGTATTTTATTTATAAACCATGACTTTTTAAAAATGCATGTATTTTTAAGAACGACACTTTTTATTTTATTTTTTATTTTTGAGACAATCAATTGTTTTTTTTATTGAAAACATGGATTCTATTGTAAAAATTGATTTTTATACAAAATGCTTGTATAATAATAACACTTATAATAATATCAATCGTACTTATATACTATATCATGTGATAGTATCGTATACCATGTATTTTATTTATTTATAAACCATAACTTTTAAAAAATGCATGTATATCTTTTAGAATATTTCATTGTTTTTTATACTAAAGTCATGTTTTAAAATTGTAAAACATGATTTTACTTGATCTAACTTGTCATGAAATTTAAGTTATTCATAAGAAGTTTATATAACGCATCATTGTCAATTTTTCATATACCAAGTATCATGAACCATTTTATTGAAAGTATACTAATAATAAAATCAATTGCATTCATACACCATATCATGCATCACTGTCGAATACCATGTATTTTATTTATAAATTATGGATTTTACAATTATTTCAGACGTTTTAACAATTGATATTTTATGAGGATTGATTGGACGTGACATGAAATACTTTTATAGGGTCTAGTCTGCTCCTGCCATACAGTTTAGATGTGCATACCTCTTTCTGAAAAAGCAAGGGTATTTTGGTGAACGAAATTATCGATTACTAAAATTCGACCCAACGTTCCCTTTTTGCTAATTAGTGCCCTTCCTTTTTATTTCTACTTAATTAACCTTTTTTATTTAAATACAAGATTTAAATACGAACGAGACTTCACATGTGAAATCTCAGAATACATGAGACTTCTGAGACTTCACATGAGAAATGTCAGAGGAGACTTCACATATAAAGTCCTTACACGTGCGAGGGTTAAAATTATAATTGCGGCTTCCGCTTTATTGTTTGTATATGAGGGCGTCAAACGTAATTTCCCTATCCCAAGAATCTAGTTTTGCATTTGTTTTAATTTGGGATCTACTTTTGTATTCAAAGTCAATTTGAAATCTAATTTTAATAATTTTTCTGAAAAATGATAATAATTTAAAATTGATTTTGATGAATTTTCTTACGTGATATTAGCCGATTTCATTTCTATTTAATTAATTTAAATTCTTTTTTATTATTAAATTTTATATATATATATATATATAAAATTGTATTCATTATTAAAAGTGTGTATATATGATTAAAAGATTCGCTTATATTATTAATATCGGTTTCTTTATTTAGAACTAGCTGGTGGGTCCGTGCGATATGTGCAGATTGAAAACAACTTTGATACCTATTCACCTTCGTTTTATTTAAGATGTGTGTGTTCTGAGTCAGATATATATGCGACGTGCGAATGTAAGGTAGTGAGAAAACTTAAATAAGGAAAACAATATAGAAACCATTAATGTAAGACTTATAATTATGTTAAATTATAACTGACATCTAGTCAGTATACTCAGACAGTTTGTTGTAGAAGTACATTTAAGACTGATCGGAAGAACATATGTCCCAGTATCAATTGAATATAAAGATGTGTTATTCAAATATAGTTGAAATCAATATATAGATATTTACAAACCGTAGGTTTTATAATTATCTTGGAGATCCATTGGTAACATCAACTATTGCTTGATTAAATATAATGTTTGACAATCGATCTTATGATAACAAAAAAATGCTACCTAAAAATGATTAGTAAATAATTTAGTCTATGATATGAAGTGACTAAATTATGTTAGAAGAGAAGTTTCATTTTTATCATAAATACGGGCGATCTTTCAAAACCTTAACCGAACAAAAACTTGACATATAACTTTATCGTTCCATTCTCTTTCAAAATGATAAACAGGCCTCCCTTTAGCCACATACTCAGTTTCACTATCCCTATATATTTTATGATATTAAAATTAAAATTGTTATACTATGAATTCATGATAAATGAATAATATTAGATTAAAAAAATAAAGATTTTCAATAACTCACTCAATATCTTTAATAGAAAACCAATAATAAGTTTTTGAGTTGTCAACATCCTCAACAATTGGACAATATGATTTACACATCTAATGGTATTTGAAACAATTACATGTCATTGGAAAATATATATTACTGAAATATATCAACAAAAACTTGACGTGCATAATTTATATAAATGTATACATATAGACTAACCGATATAATATTTAGAGCATGAACTAAATTTTAAGATACTTCCGATTGCATGGAATCGCAAGTAGTTGTTGTTTTTTATTGAGTCGATCCTCAACATTTTGGTAGCATCATTTATGTACAAATAGTTAAGATAATATGTTAATCTATTGACCCTATATCTAACACAGATATAAACATTCTTAAGCTCGAACCAATGCCCCCTCTTGATAAATTATATCGGAGAATTTGTGTCTGAGTTTAAGTGGAATGTGAAACTCTATTCTATGCCCCTAGTAGTTTTAAAACAAAATATTTTACGGTAAAATGATTCACAAAACGAATTTTTCGTGAATTAGAATACAATTACCTTTTTGTCTCCTAAAATCTAGAAGTAGTGATTTCTGAACCTGGGGAAAGAAGTTTCTCAAATCCCTATGACTTTGATACGAACACGAAGATAGAGTGTTCCACCATTCTCACTATCGTTTTCTATATGGGAAGAAGAGTTTATAAGTTTGTTAAGGGAGAACAAAATGGAGACTATTGCATTAAGTAAATATGACAAAAAAAAAAATTGAAAGGCTATGACGATTGATTGTCAAAAGGTAATACAACAAAAGAATATTACATCTTCAAATTTATTCATTAACAAAAAAAATTGTTTCCAGATATCATGTGCAGATACGACGATATAATTAGAGTTCTGAAAATGTGTAAAATTTTCAAACAAACTCTTCACTTATCCCGTACTTTTGATATATTTAAATACATCAAAATGATTATTAATATTACATGTTATACTCATATCATAAATAACGTAAACATTGTAATTTCCAACTTAGAAATACTCTTTTGAATTTATGACATATAACTATAATAATTTAAAAGAAGTAAGAAAAAATATCGATGAGGGTAAACACATAAATATAAAATTGTATTTTGACAATATATATATATATATATATATATATAACAACATGTTCATAAGGTAAAAAAAAATTAATTAAAAAAACGCATTATATATTACATTCTTAAAAGTTCAAAATATTAAACAAAAAATCTCAATACGAATTAAAATAATATCTAATGCGAATAAGATTAGTTACAATGGACTAGATGAATAAAATGTTCAATTGTTGATTTATTACAGTTAAGTATTGTTTTTATAGTTGAAAGTGTGGATAATTTGCTGTTGAATAAATTCAACACGCTGAAACTTAATTGAAACTGGGTTCTCTTGCCATGTGTAAACATTTGATTGAGACCAAAATTTTCTTATATAAAAAATTAAAAACTGGACATGGTATATATTGTTAATGGTGTTGAGATTTATGTTTTTAACCACCTTAATGATTTGCGATCAATTATTGTATATTAAATTTTATACATTTTAAATATTTCTTTCCATCAAATTTCATCATTTTCACACTTTATAAATAAAGAGCTGTTTCGTTAGATTCGGATACAGTTTTAAAAACCCCATCTTTTTAACACTAATCTTGTTCGTGCTAGATCCGAGTTGCGTGTTTCAAGTATACCACAAAATTGCAAGTTATCTAGTCAAATACATATGACAAAATTCATAATGTTTAGTGATTAAAGATATTTTTAAGTTTGCTAATTGTGTATATTATATTAATTGAGATATTTAAATCTTAATTAATTTAATTTAATTTCAATCCGATAACTGTTATTAATATGTAATCATAAAATCAAAAACATAAAATCAAATAAAAGTATGAAATAAAAATAGTGGGGTAAGGTGTTGAAATTTTTAAAACAAAACTATTGTAAAGTGTGAAAATTTAAGTAGATGTTGAATGATTAGGTGGAAGTGAGAGAAGATGATGTGGAGGGTTAAAAGGTGAACTAGGATGTTGAATTTGTTTTTCCATTGTATATAGAACATCGATACACAAAATATATTATAAAATTGAATACAGAATAAAGAAATAAATAAAGTTATTTTTTTCATGAATGGAAATCACCACAATTCGTACGCGTGAAGGGGTCCTAGAAAGATAAAAAAATACCAAGTATTATATATATTCATAATAAAAATACTTATAAAAATTTAAAATAAAGTATACAGTGACAATATACCATTCTTTGATATCAACATCTTTCTCACTGGATCGAATTGGACCTGAGATATACTTTCCAAAATTTCGCACTGTTACACATCCTTCAAATAAATTCATACCGTTTATTTATGAATTCATTTTCAAAGGAGACAATCATTATATATAAAAATGTAGAACTAAACACGAGAATAATATACTCTACAAAACTTCAACAACACGGCAGAATCATAACTTCCAATGGAATTCCAAAGAGAATCAATATCGATAACAATTTTAAAATGACTGGCTCACTATAATAAATTGGTGGAGATTATGTATGTTAAATGGTATCATTATAATATTAACGAATAAATCAAGATGACTAATAAGATTTTACTCAATAAAAACTCTTTGAGTCGGAAATTGAGTTTCTTAAAATCCGCATCAACATTTTCATCAACCTGATGATTCCCAGAAAAATATAGTTTTCCAACCCACGAAACAGCACCAATAAATTCTAAAAAAAAACAAAACTATAAGGAAATGGTAAATGTAAATTACAAATATAATATAAATCTATCAATCATGCTCCAATTTACAAATATAGAATAACAAAACTTTACCAGTTATGTAGAGTGGATCCATTTTATGATCTAAATTTTTTTTTAAATATTGGAAGACATACATATGTTTGCCAGACTCAGGGATGACATTATATACTTGAGTATATTGTCCAAGTAAGATCCGAATTTGGCTTAATGTATATCTATGGATATCACCTAAATCCATGACCTGGAACTTCTGTATATATATTCAATCTTCTTCCTCTAACTGATCCTTCAAAACTTTATTACAATTTGTTGGAACGCTTGCATGTATTTTACAACCCTAAGATAAGAAGATTATGTAAGAATAATATTATTGTAAAAAATTATAATAATCTGATGGCATAAAAAATTATACATTTTGATCATCGGTGATAAGTTAACATTGTTGACCATGTAGAGGAAATGGAGTAAACTATTTTCTTAAAATGTTTACTTTTATCTTCCAATATGTACGTTGTTAGTTAACTTCATAAAGAAAAATAGATCGAACCATTGTTGAGTTTTTTCTTTGAAGACCAATTTTTCATGAAGAAGTTTGTGGTGGTGATGGTTCATAAGTGGAACATTTACTATCCTAATCTAGTTATTTATAAATAGGAAACATTTTAGGGTTCGTAGTAGTTGGTTAATAAATGGTGTCTATTGAATATTTCAAAAATTAAAACGTCTCAATTTAATAAAAAATTTATAGTAATATTATTTTCACTAACGAAAAATATATTCGCCTACAATATAAATGATATGGTAATACTAATTTTTAGTTATACATTGATTTAATGTTTACTTCAATATTCCATAGGCGATGAAAAATGTGAAATGGATAAATAAATATAAAGAGTTTCTCTCCAGAAATAAACTATAATTTTTTTACCAAAATTTATAGATAAGTATTAAATGAACCATATAAAATTGGTATAAAAAATACATTATTATTTGCTATATTTAATAGAGTTCTATTATAAAATATATATTAAAAAATTGTTGATCTTGCATTCTCATCCAACCTAGTAGCTATTTTAGATGTAGACACCATTGTTGATTTGGTGATAGGTTTATAACATAACCACCTTGATTATCATATAATTAACAAATCATTACTACAAATAAATAGAATTGAACACACATAAAAAAAAGATGTTACCTATCCCTTCGTATTTTGATCTTAGGTAAATTTTGATCAAATACGATGTTAGATATTCCTTCAAAATTGGCCAAATATATTTTTCCTAAAGATTATAAATATTTGATAGAAAATAACTATATCAAATATATAAAAAATTTAAATGTTATTTTTACCCGACACACGATTGATTTTCCAAAACCTTAACACAACATAAAATTGTTGATTTAAATCTTGATTCATCTATTCTCTTTCAAAAGGATAAGCATGGCTGCCTAAAGCAGTACATCTGATATATGTATCTCTGTTTATTCTTCAAGAATAACAATATTTAAATAACTTAAACAGTAGAAATATTAATTTATAAGCGAATTTCAAATATTAAATGCCACTCTAATAACTTACTCGATGCCACCAATGAAAAATGTATATGATGTCTTCGCGGGATTAGAAATATTTTTTTTAGGTAACCAACAAATTTAACACATCCAATAACATCTAAAACAAATAAAGATAGAAGACACGAAGAACAACTAATTAGTCATATTGTACGCAACACACATAAAAAAATATAGTTTCTATTTATACATTCTTACTCGATATCTCTTCAAGATGCCAATGGTTGTTGTTGTGACCCATTTTATCTTAAAAATATTAGTTGACTCAATTGCACTTAGGTAATAAGTATGATCTGTAAATGTATTGTCTTCATTTTGAAAAAAGACACCAAAATTTATAATTTCAGACCATTCTCCTTCTTCGTATATGAGATTGGAAAAATGGTGTGAGAAAAAATATTCAATTTTAAAGTGTATCCTCGCCCCCTAAAGGTTTACAAATCAAATGGAAAAGAAAAAAGAAATTATACTAAATATGTGTTCAATATCAAACCATAAAGTAACAAAAAAAACTTACGCTTTCATCTCCGAAAATAACCAGTATACGTTTTCCAAACAT
This sequence comes from Euclidium syriacum, assembly GCA_900116095.1. Lineage (NCBI taxonomy): Eukaryota > Viridiplantae > Streptophyta > Magnoliopsida > Brassicales > Brassicaceae > Euclidium > Euclidium syriacum. The sequence continues at coordinate 6,150,699 of FPAK01000009.1, read as the reverse complement.
TGGGATATTAGTTTCCCATATTATGAGCAATTTAACACGGACACGCCAATCATTCATATGTTTTCTGAGATCAGATAAAAATGAGTAATTCACCATCGCTATATGATAAATATTTAATCAGAAAGATATTTATAAAGTTTTTCCGAAGTGGGTATGAAGATGTATCAGAAACCAATAGTTTCAATAAGGAAGAAAGTGAATGCATGAAGGGCTATAAACCCATTACGGAAAAATATTTAAGCATTCACCTATGTTTTAGTTGTTGAACTTCATGTATTGAGGGTTCAAACCAAACATTCAATATTCCATCACACGTTGCAAAAATATTTAAGCTTGTATAAATTTTATTGCCAATAAGAAGCGACGAATAAGCGCCTTACCACCACCTTTTTTGTTCATGTGGTCAGATAGCCCTTCGGGCAACAATCGCACAAAATCGATCAATGGAAGGAACCCCCTCGCTACCGTACGTGCGACCCTCAGCGTACGATTCTGAATATTCGTATGCAGTGGTTTAGTAAGACTCAGGATGGAGCCGTATGATGCGGAAGTCTCACTTACAATGGTACTCGAATCCATTTACGATCTCAAAAAATGGCCGCATCGGGCCGCTTCGTCACCGGCAACAACCAGAATGAAATATTATTTAATAAAATTTATAAAGAATAGTCTAAAAATGATTATTTAGAATCTAAAATTTTTTTAGAATTTAAAAAATCACCTTCCAACTTAGTTTATGTCCCAAACATTAAAACACAGACCACATGAGCGAAACCCGATTCGTACAACATAGTATCCATCTTTATAGCATATCTCCCATAGGCACGATAATGAATATTTTTAGAAATCAAATTTATATACCACATAAATCACTTAAAATCAGTTAATAACAGAACTGAATACCACCCAATTTTTAAAAAATATAAATACAGTTCTTAATTTGCATCTGCAATATTAAACTTGAGAGTTGTTTTCATTGGAATGTTATAATTCCAACACCCCTCTCCAAAATCAACTAGTACACCAATGACATCAACATACACATATATATATATATATATACAAAATCTCATAATGGAACTTACGTAATATAATAAAACAGACGGAAAAAAATATAAATGAATAAAATGTACCTATTGAAGTCCGACTTTGGAAATTCGAGTCGAGAATCTTCTCTATGTCATGAAATCGAAGATATTGATTATTATCAATAGAAGATGAAAATGTTGTTTTCTTATAAGTTTATTGTTGTTTTCTTAACAACATTTTGGTTATTGTTTTCTTGTAAATTTATTGTTATAAATTCACAAACTGACATATTTTGTTTAACAACCTACAAATTGGCATCAACTACAATAAAATGAAGATTTTTGTCTTCAATTACTACAAATGTCACTCGCAACTTTCACAACATTGTGAAAAATTCTACAAGCTAATTATGGTTTACAAAAAAAATTATATATAAGCATTGAATAAAATGTAGTTATGTTTCTACGAATATGGGGTTTTCGATCTAAACCCCCCTGAACTATGGAACCTCTTTGAATAAATATACGAACTATAAAATCAAGGTCTAAAACTACATGAAATAACTAAAAATTTGAATTCAATACATAAAATAACAATTTTTTGTTTAAACCAACAATTTGACGTATTACGTTAACGGCAAGCTGCCTAGCCTGCCACGTGCAAATTTTTTTTTTTAAAAAAATTATAATATCAAAGCGACGTCATTTTATTGAAAAAGAAAAACATATTTTTTCGCGTGAGTTCATTTGACTTCATGATTTAGTCGGAATTAAATATCAGAAATTTGGATCTCCATTTATTCAAATTTTTTGTTTGTGGATTTGCATTCTTCGTTTGTATTAGCAATTGGGTTACTGAAAACTATTTACTATTTATATTAAAATGTATTGTGAGTTGGAACTTTATTCGAACTATAAATTGACTACTTGAGTGTTTGTTCATTCTGGAAAAGATAATACATGGAGGAGCAAGTCAATGTGGAAAACAACATCGTTTCTTCTAAATAAATTTAATGCTTTTAAAAAAAAACAAATGTTTTTCTTCAAACCGACGTTGTTTCAAAGTCCCACGTGTCATCATTCCGTTAACGGTGATTAAAGGGAATCTGTCAGCTTGTGGGTTTAAACCGAAAATTGTTAGTTTATGTATTTTTATGTATTGAATTCATGTATTTTTAAATCTTGAGCCATAATTCTTGTATATATTCACACATGGTCCATAGTTCGGGGGGGGGGGGATGGGGGTTAGGTCGAAAAATTACGAATATGCTGGCACAAAGAAGTTCAACGAGATGTTGATTTGCGATTTGGACGAAATTAGGAGACTATGAAGAGATATTTTGGTGAAGTTCTTACGACGACTGGATTACTAGCATGTGATTATATTAGAACTTCAACCACCCAATAATTTCATCTTATTTCTGATAGACTTCAAGTATATCGAAGATACTGAACATATTTTAGTTGATTCGTTGGAGCTATGGATGAGACTCATGTGTGCGTAAAAGTGAAACTTGAGTTACAAGGAATGTATTGGAATCAACACGATTATGCATCTTTGAACATCATGGAAATATGTGATTGGAATATGTTATTTAAATATATATATATATATGGAATGGAGAACCAGGAGCATGTCAGGATACACCCGTTCTCACAATGGCACAACAAAGTGATTATGAGTTTCCTTTGCCTCCGACAAAAAAGTATTATGTTGTTGATTCTGGCTATCCAAATATACAAGGGCTTTTAGCTCCCGACAAATTATCAAAAAACGGAGTTGTGAGGTATAATATGTCACAACTCGACTGTAGTATTCCTCCAAGTAAAAAACAAGAATTGATGTCATGCGTTATTACGTCTAGTTATTGAGATGACTTTGGAGTTTGGAAGAAGAAATGGAGGATAATAAGTGATTTTTCAAGATATAATATTCACGTACAAAAGAGAGTAGTAATGGCTACAACGGGATTACATAATTTTATTAAAATTTCGAATTTCTCAGATGCAGATTTTGTCAAAGTATCAGTGGCACATGAATAAACAACATAGATTGGGATCATGATTTAAGTGAAATGAAACCATTAGAGACAGAAGATGGAGAACATATGACGCAAATAAGAAATTTTTTGCAAATATGTTATGGGAAAATTGACGTATTCAATAATACTTTATTGCATTGCTTGGCTTATGGTTGTATTTTTTTACCGATAATTCTATTTTATAATTTTTCAAACTAAAACTTTTAAATTTTTCTTTTTGTACTCATGGTCTCTAAATAATAAATAAAAATGCTTGATCATTAAATAAAAAAACAAATTAACACTTCTCATTTATAATTTATGTTTAAAATATTATCTAAATTATATATATCTATATCGCATTTTACATCTCGAACCGCACAAACCGTTGTCACCATTCGAAACCATAATAAGGCTATATCCGGGTTTCATTTCCCTTCTTTTAAAAAACACAGAATTATGGCATGATGATCTCAACTTTCTTTTACCTAGTTACAATTACATTTTAGTGGTTATCTCTTTGTTTCCCTAGTATGGACTATTCTCTATAAAAAAACATTCGTTTTCAGTTAGCTTAAGTTGTGTTAGCCTAAAAACGGATTAAGTTGTGTTAGTCTAAGTCTTAGTATTGAGGACCTTTGTAACAATAATAACATCCTCATCCTCATGGGAAAAAAAACGTTAGTCATTGTTGGTTAAATTGTAACTAAATATTCTAGAGAAAGGACTCATCAAAATGGTGGGTTCTGGAAATTCTATTTCAATTTGGACTGCCTATCGGATTCAAGATGTGTGGACGAGGCTTGCCCGTCCTGGGAATGCCAATTATCCTGCTAATATTAAGTTGAACCATATGACTAACCCTTTTACGAGAACTTGGAATCTTAATTAACTGAATGAGTTCTTTCACCATGATGACATTGTCCTTATCGTGGGAATACCAATAAGTAAGAATCCTATCCCATGTGCGATTGGATGGGCGATGACTAGTGTAGCTTATTCAAGTGTCACGGCTCAATTGGAACCGACTTTTATTGGTCCTACATTGACTAGTTTGCAGGCTCACTCATGGAAAATTAATGGTCCGTCGAAATCCAAACACTTTCTTTGGCAAATGACTTCAAGGTGCTTATCGGTTTATCGTAGGCTTCAAAATCGAGGCATTAATTGTGACATTGCCTGTCCTCGGTGTGGTATGGATGGTGAAATGATTAACCATGTTTTATTTCGAATGAATTTTGCATGTTCTTCGCCCTCGGTGTTTATGAACATGGATTTCCTATTCTCTCGGGTTTCAAAGGATTTGCTTCAAAATTAGTCTATTAATCCCTTTGCCTTGAATTTTATGGTTCATATGGAAGGTACATAACGATAAGGTTTACAAATGGCTTTGATAGAAAACCCCCATATATTCTAAAACATGCTATTGGAGATGCCCAAGCATGGCTTGATGCTCTGAGTGCTCAAGGTACGCGTGACTATAAGGTTTTATCTACTTCGGGTATCAATACTCATATATCTGGAAGTGTTTGCCAGTTTGCAGGTCTGGGATGGTGACTCAGTATTCCAAATAGTTCAACTACTCTGATTGGTGCCAAAGGACTGCGGCAAAGTTTATCTCCACTTCTTGAAGAGATGGATGTCCTCCTTTGAGTTATGGAGTGTATGATTTTCCACCAAATATTGACCCGTGATGTTCCCGAAGGATTGCTTGGTGCCTCAGAACTTGTTAAGATGATCTCGAAGAGGAACGTCTTACCAGTTTTTGCGGGCCACTTGCAAACTTCTCCAGCCTTAGAAGACAGTTCCAAGGATTTTCGCTTATCTCTATTTCCCATAACATTAATGGTAAGGCGGATTATTTGGCGCGTAATCTTATTGGTCACGATTGTGAGTTCACATATGTTAATCGTATTCCTCCGGTTTGAATTACCAAGTTTTTTTTATAAGTTTTTTGATGTCAAAAACAAAATTCACCATATTTTACCATATTCTACCTCTCTAGTAAAACATTCATTCATTTGCACATTGATTTGGACCCTACTTTGGCTTTGAGAAACTCAACACTGTAGTCAAAACTAGTTCCTGATATTTGGCATGGCTCATAAAATATCAACATTTGCTGTATACTAAAATTTGGCATATGAATATAAACTAAATAAAATTGGTGAAAGTATCATTTGCCCATTTTGGGAATACACATCTAAATAAAAATTATTCGACACCATCTCTTTATGATGTTGTGAGAAACCAGAAAAAAAAAGAAAAGAAAAAAGAAGACGCAACTATGTTCACTAAGCAGCCGAAACTAAATCAGGAGGAACAGAAGCAAGATCAAGCACCCAAGAGTCTTTCAGATCAGCTCCAGATTCATCTTCCTGCAGCTTCTTGGCCGGAATCTGATGGGAGAGCAAGGCTGCAACGTCGTCTTTCTCGACCCAACTGATCGCATTATACCCGTAATCCCGTCTCTTAAACAAGTTGCTACACTCTTGAACCTTGTCCAAATACGCCACACTCAAGCCATACGCATCGGTGTACATTGTCAGGCACACGACAATCTCATAGCGTCTCGTCTTTCTTCTCTGAAGAGCTGGATTTGTTTCTGAGTAGACTGCCCAGACCGAGCCTTTCCTTGGATATATTTGGTATACTTGTCTTGCAACCCTTTCGCAGATAACAACATGAGAAAATGGTTTCACTTGTTCGACCAAAGCTTTCTCTGAAACCCGGAACCTGCCACAAGGCATATGAGAAGAACCAATCTTCATCCACGAGATCAGTTTCTCGCTCTCAAAATCCAACCAGCTGATCCATACCTTAAATGGGTTTAAGGAGATGATTTCACAAACCACACAGTAACTCCGAGGCATTTTGTCATCACTGTCATCATATAAAGCCCAAACCTGCCCTTTCTTGAAGCTCCTCGGCATCCTCTCCTTACCGAAATCGTAAAATTCGAATTCCTCTTCTTCCATGTACATTTCTTGGCTCAATTTACCACGATCCCTCTTCCTTTCCACCCCTGGCTCGTATTCTAAGTCGACTATCTTACTCAACTCTTTCTTCTTCTTCCTATTCTTTAAAGCACTCTCCTTGTTAGGACTCATTTCAGTCAAGGAGACATCAGCGGTAGATATCGTTTGAGTTTCTCTTGCCATGTTGTTTTCTTGCTCTGGCAACTTGGACTTTGCTTTGGGTTTGTTTCTCTTTATCACTGATTGCATTTCTGCTAAAGTCATCATTCCGTCATCTTCTTCCTCCAACCTCACAGAAGCATTTAAAGCTTCTGCCTCATCCTCTCTCATCTCACTCAGACTCTCACCAACGCCTTTCTTCCTCCTACTATATGTGAAGATCTTGGAAGTACAAGTTCCGTTTTCACTTCCATCTCTACCCTCTTCAACTTCCTTTGCCTCAAAACATTTCTTGCAACTAGGGCACATCAAATTGTGCCCCAAATACTTGCTATCGAACATATGCGCCGACCTGCAACTCGAGCAAACCGTCCGAAGCATCGGCGTTTCATCACCACTAACCATTTCCCCCTGAATCCGAATCCTCAACTTCATATCATATTCATTCCTCCTAACCCTATCAGAGAAAACCCTAAAAGCCTCATTCACGAGCTTGAATCCCTCCTCACAACCGGCGTACGGATTCTTATCAGGATGCAACACCAAAGCGAGCTTCCTATACTGTTGTTTTATGGTATTGATGTGAGAGAAAGGCTCTACCTGTAGAATTTTGTACCATTCCGGCTTATCTCCGGCGGCGGAGCTAATGATCTCGAAGGCTGTGGCCATGGAGGATATACCTTCCGTGTTCGGAGACAAGCTGAGGGCTTTTCGCGCGTGAGTCAGGGCCGACGTTAAGTCTCCGCAATTGAATCTCGATTCCGCTAGGGCTTTCAAGTGTATTGCGTCCTTTTCAGTATCTCGGTCCGATCCCGGCGCTGCCATTGCTGCACAAAATGGAGACGGCTTCAAACTTTCAACTTTGGAAGAGGGACAAACAGAGCTTTTCTATTCCTTTCCTTCTCACCCTAGTCTTTCATTTTTTTCTACTTCTTACCCTTCTTTTTAAGTTCATATTCTTATTTTTTTGGTCTTCTTATTTTTTGGTCATCCAATTCTAGAGACATTACCCAGACGGATCAAGTAATGTTGGATATAAATTTGAGCAACGAAATGTATCACATTTTTAATAATTATTATGCTTAAATGAAAACTAATGAATTTAATAGTTATATTATCACATTTTTAATCAAAGATTATAGGTTCACTCTAATGATATCGAAATATTGTTTTAACAAATAAAACAAAAGAGATGAGTTAATTTAGCACTAATAAATGGAGAAATTACTAGAGTAGTTCTTAGAGCACCTCCATTGGTAGACTTTTTTCTAGAATCCTTAACTATTCATTCTAATAATTTTTTATAATTTTTCTTCTTTTTAAAAGCTGAAAAAAATTTTAAAAAAATTAAAAAATAAACGGACTAATCGTGGCGTGCCACGTCGCGTGAACAGTGAAAAACCTGAAAATGATCGGTTCTTATTTAAAGATTTTAGGAGTCGGTTTCTTAACTATTCACGTGAGACCCACAATATTTAGTTTTTTTTTTCTTAAGGACTCTTGTTAAGAAACTCTAATAGAGATACTCTTATGTAGAGGGTGATTAGAAACTGAAAATTTGGGTCGAAAATACCTTTATTTATCTTTAGTAGGAAAAAATATATTACATAAATGCCATTATTTTTTTTTCCATATCAGCAAATTTTTGACTTATTTATGAAAAAGTCCAAAATAAATCCACAAGTTTTTCAAATAAATCTGGATTTCTTTGTTGCAAATTTATTTGTTTTGCAGATTGTTTTCTAATTTGCAGATTTATTTTCATATGTTGTAGATTTATTTCATGTATTGCAGATTGTTTTAAATCCGCAACAAGTAAAATTGTACTTTCAAACTTACTATTTCAAACTTACTAAAATAACACTGTAGTGTTATAGATTTATTTCTTTGTTGCAGATTTTTCCTATAATGTTTAAAATTTAATTATTTTTTGATGACGTGGTTTGCGGAGTTGCAGATTTTATTTCCATGTGTTGCAGATTTTTCATTTTTTGCGGATTTTTTTCCAAGTTTTTGAAAAAAATCTACAGATATTTTTTTGTCAAGTGTTTTAGATTTATTAGACATGTTGCGGTTCTTTTAAAATCTGCAACACATTAAAATGAGTTTTCGATCTTACTAAAATAGCACTATAGTGTTGCAGATTTTCCGATATTGTTGCGGATATTTCACGTAATGTTATAGATTTAAATAAAATTTGTCTTTGTTTAAGATTTATATACTTATTGTTAATGTTGCGGATTTATTTTATAATTTTCACTAATTAACAAAAACCCCCAAAAATAGGATAATTTGCAAAAAAAAATGAAAAAAATCTAATTTGAATCAGAATATTTATGGAAACATGATTTTAGGACTTGATTTTGGAAAAAAAATCATTTTTGTATTAAATTCAAAATTTAAAACGAAAATATAACAAAAATAACAAAATGAGTACCACATTAATTAAATATTTTTGAAAACAAAATTATTAAGAAAAAAAAGTAAATTATATGGACTAAGATTATAAAAAAAAAAACACGATCATAAAAAATTCAAATATGTATCCATCAAAAAATAAATCTTAATTTTAAAAAAATATCTTCAAATTTTCTAGAGTTACTTCAAATTTGAAAACATTTCCAACAAATGTTAAAGTTTGTGAAAAAAAGTTATCCTTAATTTTTTTTTTAGATTTTTGTAACAATTAAAAAATTAAAAATTATTTCTATTTAAATATAGAATCTAATATTTTTTAAAAAAATTTCTTATATTTTTGAGATTTTTTTTCAATTTTATCAATTTTTTAGATTTTGGTTTCATTTTTAAGTATTTTTCAAAAGATTTATTTACGAAATATTTTTGACCAAGTTTTTTTATCCAAACTTTTGATTTTTAAAAAATTTAAAATGTTTTATTTAAATTAAAATTAAGTTAGGATGATTTTTTTCTATAATTTTAAATATTTGAATATAATTTAATATAGTTAGTTTTAAGGACAAATATGTCATATTAATGCTATTCTAGTAAATATAGAAGATGAATGCTAATTTAATTATTTTCATTAAGATTAGTGCTATATTATGCTAATCTCACAAAGGAAAATCACATATCTGTGAGTCTTTATTTCACATACATCAATGATCTTTACTTGCAGAACATGAATAGAACATGAATCGAAAGAATCTTTAACTATGTGTGTGCATGTTTTTCTGATCGATTACATTTTGGAGTAATTAAGTTGTACACTAATAATATATAGAATATTTCAGAGCTTCTAGATATCATTTGTACTACTCTAGATTTCCGAAAGAAAAGTTAACACTCACCTGAGAAATTAAAAAAGGTATGACTAACACAAAAATATAACAGAGTGCAACCAAGATCAAAATAAAATATATTCATGTATGTTTCAAGTGCGATAAACAAATACTCATGATTCGCTTAAACTTCAACAATATGTGTGTTTCTTCTCTTACTTTGGATAGTTTATGAGTTCTGAGTATTTCTTTATAGTTTCTTTTGTTGGTTTGTACTTAAATTGGTGGAGAGTTTTGTTGGTTTGCACCTAAAGTGATGGAGAGTGAAGTAAGAAAATCATCCTAATAGTAATAATGACCAATCATCAACAAGTAAATCACATACTAAAAGTCTGATAAGTTCTCTTCATTCTGTTAAAAGAACTAATAGATTATCTATGCGGAGTTTTTTTAGAATATAAATAAATGATCATTGTTAAGAAAGAGTCTTTTGTAAGATTGCCTAAAGAGCTATTTGTGGTTGTCAAATAGTGGAACATCTAATCTGAAACGACATTACAAGAAATGCTCTTTGGGTTTGGCTTTTTGAAAAAAGGTAGTAAAATTTGATGATAAAATTGCTAACGAGAAGTTCAGTCGAGTGATAATTTAACATAATTTTCCTTTGAATATGAAGAGTTTAAGAATAGCCTTAGTTATTTGAATCCAAATTATAAGTGTTATACTATAAACACCGTTGCAGCTGATTTGGTTAAAACCTGGGAGAACAAAAACTAAAAATAAAGGTTGAGTTAGAAAAGATTCCTAGTAGGATATGTTTAATTTCTTATTGTTGGTCTTTACTTTCTCGAGATGGATATTTAGTTTTGACAGCACATAACTTTGATGAAAATTAGATATTGCATAGCAAAATTTTATCATTTTGTGATATACTTCCTACACATATTGGTGATGTTTTAGCTAGTAAACTCCGTGAATTTTTACAGGAGTACTGAATAGAGAAAAAGGTGTCCAGATTGATTTTGGATAATGCTAAACTAAGAGATCAACTGAATTTGGATGATGATTTGTTATGCAGAGGAAAGGTTTTTCATGTGTGATATTGTGCACACATTTTAAACTTCATTGTGAAAGATGGTTTAGATTTTATTAGTGAGTTGTTTTCTAAGATTAGAGAGACAGTGAAGTATGTCAAAGCTTTAATGTCTAGAATAACTACACTCGCATAATGTATAGAAGGTGATGGTGAAATTGTCTTATATTATAGGTTCAACACAAATGGAATTTAACTTATTTAATGGTTGAGAAAGCCTTAAAGTATGAGCGAGTTTTAAATAGGTTTATGACTTTAACTTGAAAAAAACATAGAAAATTTAAACTTGTTTAGTGTGATTTTGTATTTTATGTAGAGTTTATAAATTAATGATTTAATGGATCAAATCATTTAACCATTAACCCAATAATATAATGTGTTATGGGTTGATCCAAACCATTTGCTTAATCCTTTTCTGACATCAAAAACACTATACATTAGTTAAACCGGCGGAAAAATGTTTGCATCGGTACTAAACCAAACCGACCTGACACAGCTAACACAGGAAAATAAGGAACCTTGTGCTCTTACGACCCTTTAGCTAGGGCGTCGACACGGACATTAGATGATCTAGGTATGAAAGCTAAAGTGAAATCTAAAAACTGAGCTCAAAGCGTGGTAAAATAGTTCACGTCCACGAAAAAAGCGGACCAATCTGAGTGATTATCCGTCATTGAGATAAACGTTGAGCTTTCCATCTATATCCTGGATGACAAGAAAATATTCTCAAGAAGACAAGATGTATCCCACAAAAAGCTTTCTAGCTCCGCATGTATGGTTGAAAGATTCCGTCAACACCCTTGCATTCCTAGAAGGTAGCATTCATCGGAATCTCGTAGGCACCACCCCCAGTCCACTAACTGGTCCAGTGTCGTACCAAGATGCATCGATTTGACATGTAAGGAATTGAGATAGTACCAAAGTCGCTACTGGAGCCCCTTCTTCCGAACTCTTCTCTTCTTCGTCTTCTTCGTATTTCTGATTGGTTGATCTCCAACTCTTTGGCTTTAAAGTCGCGATCTAAAGAATATCCTTTGATGAGAAATTCTTAAATTTTTACCATTGAAGACTTCTTCGTTTCTCACTTTCCAATGTACCACATGATCCAAGAGAAAAGATCACGTTTTGTCTCTGATAAACACAAAATATTGGTCCTCCGAAAGAGGTGATACCCGAAAGTGTGGGAATAGAGGATAGTGCCCAGACATGTAAGGAAGGGGGACACTTAAAATGAGTTGGTTAATCGTTTTCTCGGACCCACCACATTTTGGACAACTATGGTATGTGCCTAAATGACGGTATGTTAGATTATGGCATATCACAACACATCCTCATAGTGCCTCCCACATAAAATGTTTTAATTTCTTGGAAGTTTTCATCTTCCATACTTGAATTTTTAGTGATGTGGTGCTAGGTTCCAAGATCGGTTTAGTGCATGGGGTCTCCTCCATCTTCCTAGCTATCTCATATCATGATTTTACTGTGTATATCCATGATTTTGTTTAAGACCAGCCATATCCATCTAAGGTTAAATGTCAACTTGGTCTCATCCCAAAGATAAGCTGAATATTCTCTAAGTGAATAAGATCATGTAGTTTCAACTCATCCCATTCACTCGCATCCCGTTGGATCATATAATGAACCAACATGTAAGGGTCTCAATCTTGAGATCACTATATCGGATAGCGAGTATCACCAAACAGGCTGTAATGTTTGGGATCCAAGGTTCATACCATACACTTATGTTACAACCCGATCTGATAGCCTTCCTGAGCCCCTTAAAGAGAAGGGGTCTTGCGGCTAGAATACTCCTCCATACAAAAGACGGGGAGCTCCAGGGAATATAATGTCTAGAGTAGCACACTCTAAAGACACGAGTCAAGAGTGAGGATGGGAAGTGTATGAGACGCCATAGTTGTTTAGCAAGCAAATATATGTTCAAAGCATGTAGGTCCCTAAAACCCGAGCCACTCAAATCTTGGGGAGTGAAAATATTATCCAAGAATTCCAGTGAAGTCCACTAATGTTACTCCTAGCATTCCACCAAAAGTTAGAGATAACAATACTAAGTTGCCGAATGACACATTTTGGAAAGAGAAAATACGACATTGGGTATGTCATAAGAGGTTGTGTCATCGATTTAATGAGAACCTCCCCCCCCCCTTTGGAGAGCGGTTTTTGAAGTCCAAGTATTGACCTGTTGCATAACCGTTCTTGGATATACGCAAAAACTTTCTTCTTTGAGCCAAAAATTTGTTCCTGCACTCTCAAATACATCCCTGAAACTCTTTCTTTATTTATACCAATAGTCAATTTGATTTGTCTCTTGGTTTTTGGATCCACTGTTTTCCCAAAAATAATAGAGTATTTCGATCGGTTTACTTCTTGTACTGACGCCTCTGCATAGGTCTCGATTATTTTAAATATCTTTGCAATTTGTAGGAGGTCAGTCTTACCGGAAAAAAGACTATCATCAGCGAAGAGAAGATGTGTGACTGTAGGACTCACCCTACTACAGCCCTTGAGAAGGTTTTATGCAGCCTTTTGCCTCGCCATAAATGAATAATTTTTATAATACCGATGAAATGCAAAACATCGTCCACCTCACCCATTTTGGGTGGAACCCGAGTTCTAACATTAGAGCTTTGAGAAAGCTCCATTCCACTCAATTTTAGGTTTTACTCATATCCGTCTTTATGGCCATAAACTTGGATTTAGACATCAAACTTGTGCAAAGGACATGAAAGTCCTCGTGTGCTAGTAGAATATTGTTTGTAATCAATCTTCCAACCATAAAATCTGATTGGGTTTCCAAAATCAGCTTCGGGAGGAATTTCTTGAGCATATAATTTTTGAGATGATTTTGTAGCTCACATTACACAAGCTAATAGGCCGAAATTCCATCATAGACCATGGTCTCTCAGTTTTTGGGATAAGAAAAATGTTAGTCTGATTAAGCTTAGGCCCAAAGCTTTCCGATGTAAAAAATTCTTTAACCATTTTAACAATATTTTGATCGATGATTAGCTAGAATCTCTTATAGAGCCGACTCGTCATTCCATCAAGATCCGGTGCTTTATCAGAGTTTGGTCAATCCATTACCCATTTAATAATGAGTTAATGAGATTGTTTGGGTTGGGTCACCCAACATGACACCCATATTATGGATCAAGTTGGTTTCATAAAATAGTTATCTACTACTCATAATTTTCGTCTGAAATACACTAACAAAAAGATAAATTTCTTTATTTTTCGGGTTTCATCTTTATATCTTAGAAGAAAATAGAAAACTATTATTAATGATAGATTGTCATTTTATTTAGAAAATATAAAACTATTTACACATAAAATAACAACATTCGTCTTTTTATCCTGAACCAAAATAGAAAACCTTTCAGAATTATAGATCACTATTTTGCCATGAAAATAGTCAACTATTTCCACACAATTATCTTTATCAGTAGTCAATTATCTTCTACAACTTGGGATTCACTGTATCCATCTAGTCTTATGATTACTTAGGAAAATGCACTCTGATTCAAAAATAAAATCCCAAAGCATGTGTTTATCAAGTGGTTGTTGGCTAGAGACATGATGCCTACAAGAGATCGGTTAAGGAGTTGGGGCATTCAAGTTCCTTCTCTTTATTCTGTTTTCAGTACTCATGATGAATCTAAAAACAATTTTTTCTTTGACTGTGGTTTCTCCTAAAAATATGAAACAATTACTTCACTCATACCTGGCTTTCTCCTCCGTTGGGGTTTGATACCATTTTCGTTAAATCAGTCGCTTCTAATCCAAAGCTAAAGACCGTTTGCAAGATTATTCTACATTCCATTGTATACGAATTTTGGAAAGAAATGAACTTCATAATCCACAGGACAACGACTCAAGTGATTCATGACATTCAAAAGACTATTCGGGATAGCCTTTCAGGACTGGATAGACTACAAACTTTAGCCTCACATCTCATTACCACAAACAACACCAAATCCATCACCACATATTTATCAACTTGCTTTCGTTATATTCAATTTTCCGATTCTCCTTAACTTTGATTCGACTTTGTAACAAATATCTCTTATTACCACCTAAGTGAGAAAGTTAAAATTCATTTGGCTTTCTTACCTCATATATTATAGCTTTAATGTAAGTTGTATATACACAAAGTTTCTCCCTCACAAGGGGGAATATATATTGAAAAGAGGAGAATGCCTAGGAGAAGAATTTACGATCAACCAAAGAATTGTATAGTCTTTGCTATTTTCACTTAACAGATTGCTTCCAATATGATTACACTTAAGAAAACACATACATATAACATATGGGTATAAAATGGTAACTATGGAATTTCTGTTGAATAACTGAATTTTTTGAATTGCATAATGTTTTTGAATTTTGTAGAATAACTTAAAACTATTAATGGTAACCGCTGAATTGATATTTGCTAAATTTCAGAATCTAATTAAACTTTTGGTGATTTTTAGATGAATCTCAAATAACAACTTAGAAAATAATTGATATCTAAATCTTGTTGAAATTTTTGAAAAAAAAATAAATTTATGAAATTTAGATTTTTGTATTTATTTCCAAACCCAAAAAAACATAATTTTTAAAGGATTTGTTTTTATTATACGAATCCTATTAAAATCAAAAACAAACCCAACCGAACAAAAATACCAAACTGATCAGTAACTTCTTCATTAATTCTACTAGGGTTCAAACAACTTTTTTCTTTTTTTTGGTTTGGTTATTAGTTTAGTAAAATTCGGTTCACCGATCCTATTGGATATTTAATGTACAAACTGTAAAGTATTGCTGAGGAAAATAATTTAAGTCCCGACCGTTCAGATTGCGCCCAATGTCACAACACCGACCAATTTGATGGCACATGATGTCATTTTTTCCCATCGGCCAACATAAACCATGCCCTTTTCCTCCTCACAGTTGAACTGAAGTGACACACCACCAAGCCGACATTTAAACCGAGATTACACTGAGCCACAATTGGATAGGGATACAAAATCTTCATAGAGACAGGAAGGATCGGAGTTTTCATCTCGAGGGTTACCAGTCTGGAAGAACCGTTGTACCAGCTTGAGTAGCAATGAGGAGCACCCTTCATCAAAGCAATCATAAGTTAAAATATCGAGACTCTGAGTCCATGCTTATGACTGCCACAAAATGCACCAAACTCAACTCAAAGCTTACATGACCCATACAACCACCACTATTACAAAACCCATACACCAACGCTCAATTGAATGTTAAATATAGAACAAAAAAGGATCGATTTGGTTCACGCTTGAGAAATTATCGACTGAAAGGGGATAAAAGCCCTCTCCGTCCGGCTGTGTGAAACTACGCACGCCGAAAAAGCAGATTGGAGAATTAAAAAAAGCGTCGGCTAAGTTAAGATTAGGGATTTCGAGAAAATAAGCGAGAGAAGAAAACTCTTAACTATTGAATATATGTATATCTCTTTGTTTGTGTAATTTTGCTTTCACTCCTCTTCTACAAATTCTTTTTCTTCAGTTTTTGTCTTTTAGGGGGTGGTATTGGATCTGGCATTTGAGAGTATTTTTTCCAAATCTCTGGTTATTGGACTTAACATTTGTAAAACATCTCCCAATTCCAAGATTATTGTAATGATGATTTATATAAATCCCCTTAAATTATAGGTTATTGGAAAACAGAGATTTCATTAATTATTTATATAAAAAATGATTTAAAATTATTTGAAAAAAAATTGATAATTAAAACAAAATCCCTTAAAATATCTGCAATTTAAAATAATTTCAAATTCTTATTGGAATACCTCCACTCCTCAACAATTCCCAAAATGCAACTGGTGTGGGAGAATTATCTTTTTGCAAATAATTATGCAATTCCACAATTGCACTAGTTTGACCAAACAAAATGACTTTTTCGTCTCAAACTACTAGTTACATGAGTTTTGAAGTAAGGCCTAGGGGAATTTCTACAAGTACTTACTTTAGTTGGGAACGAGCCAATTTTAGTTCCTCGTGAACTCAACGCCCCCTTCTTCTCTCTCTTCTCTCTCTGTCAGAAAACGCAAACAATCAGCCAATTTTGTTTGGTCAAAGACATCGATTTTTCCATATCTGCAAAATCAAAGCTCATAGGTTCATACCGCATATCCAATTGTGTATAAAGTTTTCAAACATCACCGGTTGCTAGCTATTTCTGTCGCATCTCCAGTTCATATCTTATATTCGATTTTTGAGTTTATGTTCTGAATTCAATTGCGTTTTCTAGGGCTTATTTCTGTTGATACTGCTAGATAGATTAGTGTAATCGTATTTATCAGCTAGGACATTGTTACCTACATGCTAAGCTTTCTGCATCCGTAGAAAGAGACGAGACCTTTTAGCTATTGAGTTATTATCACTATAATAGAATTGTGCTTATGAACTGTTTGGTCAACGATCAATAGGAGAAATTTGGAACGAAATCTCTAATTTTCTAATGAGGTGTATTGTTGGATGCAGTAAGGTTTATGCAGAAGTAGATCTCGGGTTGTTTAGAAATTGGTGAAAATTGATAATGGCTAGCAGCGAGATGGAAAAATCGAGTAAAGAGAAGGAACCTTCAACGCCGCCTTCTTCTTCTGCTCCTCCCTCTACACAGGTTTCCGTTTCCTCTTCTCTACTTCCAAACAAAGGACATTGTGTTTCTGTAGCTCTAGCGGTGAGATGCTGTAATTGGATGGAATATTCTGTGTTTGCAGGAACCTTCGCCGGCTGCGAGTGCTGGCATGGCTACTCCAGACTGGTCTGGTTTTCAGGTCTAAGTCAGATTCCTCTGTCTATGGATCTGTTGTCTGTTTTCTTATTGCATTTGATTGTCATGGGTTTCTTTTTCCTTTTCTCCTCCTTTGACAGGCATATTCACCTATGCCACCTCATGGTTTTGTGGCTTCAAGTCCCCAACCTCACCCTTATATGTGGGGGGTTCAGGTAAACGGACTACAAACTCGTCCAGCTCGTTGTTAAAGTACCTTTGATTGATTTTTGAATGTGACATCAACGTTTGCAGCATATGATGCCTCCTTATGGAACTCCACCGCATCCGCATCCGCATCCGCATCCGCATCCGTACGTTGCAATGTATCCACCAGGTGGCATGTATGCGCATCCTTCAATACCTCCGGTACTGTAGAAATCCGATTGCTAATGGACATGTATTAAAATGGTGGCTGTTAATTATTTCTTTACCATGTATCAGGGTTCTTATCCATTTAGCCCATATGCTATGCCTTCTCCAAATGGAATGACCGAAGCTTCTGTGAGTTCAGTTTCTTCATTGGGTTCTTTTTGTTTATTCTCGGATCATAATTCAGAGATGGTTTTTATGCAGGGGAATACTACAGGCGGCACTGAGGGTAATACTAAACAATCTGATGTGAAGGAAAAACTGCCCATCAAAAGATCAAGAGGAAGCTTGGGAAGTTTGAGCATGATTACTGGAAAGAACAATGAACCTGGGAGAAACTCGAGAGCATCAGCTAATGGAGCTTACTCCAAAAGGCATGTAACTTGTTTATCCACTCTAGGGGGTGTGGCATAATTGATTATGCCCTAACTAAGACCTCTTTTGGACTTATGCTTGGTTCATTAGATAATATCTCCATAATATTATTACTCGTAATTTTTTTGGTCACAGTGGGGAGAGTGCTTCTGGTGGTTCAAGTGAAGGAAGTGATGCAAACTCTCAAAATGTAAGTTTCTGAGAGCTATCGTCAGACTGTTTCATAGGGATTATCTTGTTGGTTGACTCTGCAATCCTTGCATTTGAAAAAATGTTAACCTAGCATTAATCTGAATTTAGGGTACTCAATCACTAGATTGATATATTCACATCTGCCAGTCTCTAGGACTTTCTCATTTAAGTTCCATGAATGTTGCTAGCACATGGAAAGTGCACATCGGCTCACAAAACCCTTCAGTTGCAATAATAGTTATGATAGTAATTCTGATTTTCATTGCAATTCTTGTAGGACTCGGGATCTGGACAAGACGGGAAGGATGGTTGGTCTATGAACGTTTCTTTTTTCCTCATATCTTCATGAAAAGCTGCTTACCAGAAAGTGCTTTGTTGTTTTGCAAATCAGCTGAAGCAGCACCACAGAATGGTGGTTCAGCAAATGGTTCCCGAAATGGGAGTTCTGTAGCAGTGAACCAAACTGTGCCAATCATGCCTGTTCCCGGCCCAGCAACAAATCTAAATATTGGAATGGATTATTGGGGTGCTCCTACATCAGCAGCTATTCCCGGATTATCTACACCAGTTCCTGGAGCTGGTACTCGAGGCTCGCGAGATCAACCCTGGTTACAGGTGTGTGTACCCTAATCGTTCTCATAAGTACATTCAAATATCTTTGGTCCACAAACTCAAAGTTTGCGTGTCGTACAATTAGGACGATAGAGAACTCAAGCGACAGAGACGTAAGCAGTCTAATAGGGAGTCTGCTCGAAGATCCAGGTTGCGTAAACAGGTACTAAACATCCCTTTAGATCGCCTGTAGTAGCACACCCATGTGAGCAAATCATGAAGTTTTTGAGTTTCAGGCGGAATGTGATGAGCTAGCACAACGTACAGAGGTGTTGAATGAAGAAAACACAAGTCTCAGAGTAGAAATCAACAAGCTCAAGAGCCAAAACGAAGCGCTCACCGCTGAGAATACCTCTCTCAAGGTACCAGAAAACTTCCAAATTTAGCTTCAGACACAGACACAGACACAGAGAGTGAAAGTTTGGGTCTTCTCTATTCTTTGTTCTTGTAGGACCAACTTTTATCATTCCCTCCACTTGAAGGCATAAACATGGACAAGGACGACCAAGAACTAGACACTAGTCAAACTGGCATTGCAGAGAGAAAGGTTAATTCCTAGAGAGACAAAACCAATTCGTAACACAGGTAGAAAACTTAGCAGAAACAACAGCACTCGTCCCTTCTTTGCTAACAGGTGGTTGTAGGATTTTAGGTATCAGAGATCAAATTGGTTCGGAATAGTTCTTTAGCCTTTTCAGGTTGTTCGGTCCAGTGTGTGTAAGTTACTGAAGTAGCTATAATTCCCTTTCAAAGTTTTTTTTTATTTGCCTTCAGAAGCGAATTTGAAGCGACCAAGGCAATGTGCTTCTCTGTATCAAATGTACCCTCTTTTCTTAGCAGATTTTTCAAATTTCTTTTTCTTCACTTGATGATGTTGTGTTGTATTTAAAACGCCAAACACAGAAACGCTTCAAATTTGTGTCTTGCTGATTTTGTTAAGTTGTAATCATGTCTTCGATAGGATCAGCTTTAGATCAGTACAGATTCAAAAGAAAATATGTAAAGAAAGGGAATCACAAGGATGATTGTATTGATGATTTGGAACAATACAAGAGTAAATTCTAAAGTATTTTTCAGAATTAAGATATTCGATAGAGAAAAGAAAACATTCTCTCACCCCTCAATGTAGTGAATCAACATAAAAGCTGCAAAATCTTGGGGTGGATTCGAATCCGGGTTTCATGGGGAAGCTAGCATTAAGGTTAGTTCGAAGAACAAACTATAAATAATAGATAGAATAGAGCTTGTTTTCTAACAAACTAGCAGAGGCTTCTGAGTTCAGCTGTTGAGTTATGACTTAGACATAAAATAATTGTAACAATGGTACAACGGTGCCCTTTGATAGGCTGCCCAAGTACCTTCGGAAAGGGATCTAGTCGTAGGTAGTTCATGTTATAAAGAGGATATACCTCGACAAGCGTGTTTTTGTTTTCTTTTTGTGAGGTGCCAAAACTAATGGTTGTAGCGTTTGAGGTTGATGGAGTTCCATGAACGTAGAACATTGTTGCCATCCATGGTCATCAGCTCGTAGACTTCTGACTTGAAATCCATTGAGATTAAATATGGGCCTTCGCAGCTGACTCCTTACTTCCTTACTATGTATTAAGCCGTGTTTTTGAATACCTTTTAGAGAACTGTATGTTATATCGTGGATTTTACAGATTTTCTACCATGATACATGTGATTTTATTGAGTATTTCTAGTGTGTTTTAGATATTTATACAATTTTAAAAAGAAAAAGGTGTTTTGGAATAAAAGGAAACAAAAAGGAAAGAATTGGAGCAATTATCAAAAAATGAAAGCGTAGAGGTAGAATCAAAGCTCAGAAGTCGACCGACCTTTGACCGACCTACATAACGAACCAGAAGACGCACAACCCATCAATTTGTAGGTGCGAAAGTTAAATTTCATCTCCAATTTGAATCAGGTTCATCTTACATCTGAAACCCAAGACGTAGCCGTTTTACTGAAGACGTGTCATTCTGACGAGATTTTCAAGCCTAGCCAGTTTAACTCCAATCGAGTGCAACTCAAGTTTTACGGAGGTTATGACCTAATGACGACCTCTACACATATAAAAGGACCCTTAAGAAGCATAGAGGAGGCAAGACCATCACATCCACCATCACGTCCACAATCATAATCACCTCAACCTCCATAGCCACCAAATACTCTTTTGCTTTCTAGATTTCTAGGGTTTTCTACTCTACCGTTGTTCGAGAGTTTGAAGGGGAGAAGAGATATGTTCTTCATTCCAATCTAAAGGGTTTGATTCTCTGAACCTCTGTATTTTTATGAAGTTTATTTCATGCATGTGTTCTCCAATTAAATGTGCGAGTAAACAACTTGTTATATATAGGGTTCAATGGTTTTATACATCTCTAAAGCATTCAATATGATATGATCAGTAGGACTCTCTATTTTAATGGTAATGCATACAATATTTTGACTTGATCACTTGGGATATTAATCTCTAGGTTTTGCTATTCTATACATTATCTTATAGCAAAGCCATAACATGGTTTCTAATAGGTGATTTCATTTTTTTCCAAATAAACCATTTGGCTTAGATAGTCATGAACAATAAGATCCATATTTACTGCATGTGTTAGTTTCTTAGATTGAAAAGCAACTTTTCTGGTCTTTTTCTTTTAATATATAGGTATAGTTACTGAGACATCCTGCGATTTTCCTTAGATCTACCGCCCTTAAACCACTGATGAAATTCATGTGTCCCAATTACGTTAGTTTTATTACAATTGCACTAGTCAGCCTAATCATTATTTCTGGTACAAGTTCTGAATTATATAGTTCGTAGTTATCCCTAGGTTCTTTGTGAGATCGATAACCTTTCATACTACAAATGTATATTATGCACTTTCAGTTAGTTAAGGTGAAAATAATTCACACATCACTGTATTTCCATCATAAAAGTGCATTCCTTTGACTTTATTGTTGTAATAGTGTGTTGAAGCTCGTTGATAGGGCTTCAGCAGGACCAGGGCCATGTCGTGCACTTCTCCAAGTATGTGCCTTCCTTTGAGATTAAGTATGACCACTACCAGTTGGCTACGAGTTTCCCTACTCTGTATTTGATCGTGTTTTCAAATATCTTTTGGAGAACCGTATTGTCGTCATAACATTGTGCTAAGTTGTATTCAATTTTTTTATATATGGAAAAAATAATAGAATATCAAATCATTTTGTTGTATGTTTAGTTCGGTTGTGGTACTGATGTGTTGTTTGTTTTGAATCAGTTTGAATTCTTTATAAAATATATGTAGGTTTTTTTAATAAACTAACATTAACGAGAGACAACTAATTTGGAGTTTTTTATTGTAACCTCGAGCAACTGTTAACATAAAACCGAGTAGGATGAAGAAAAATTATATAGAGCTTATAAAGAAGACTTTTAGTTCATGTGCGTTATGATTCCTCCTTGGGTTCACCTAATAGTGGTAGGGTTTTAGATTAAACCATCAGAACGTTTACGTATAAAAAAGGTTTTTTTAACTCTTGTGCTTGTCATTTTATTTTTTTAAAATTACTAACTGAACAGATATTTATATTTTATTTTACTGATCATATTAAAAGATTATGTAAAAAATAATGAGGTACAAAATCCCTATCTAAATTTTGTTCTTTTCTTAATGCATGAATTGTTTTTTTTTTTTTTTTTAATGACATTTAACCGGAAAAAAGGCATATCAATTCTAGAGAATTGAATTGTTAACCTAATGATCGTATTGTTATTCGCATCATTGGGTTTAAAAGGATTGAAGTGGAATAAAACGAGTGAAATGTTATATTTATTTAGATGTTTAACGATATTTTTAAAAGGGTCAGATAGTTGTTGCATTTTGGTTACTGCACATCACAAATCAATGAAAACGTTTCTTTCTTTTCGGTTTTCGTTATTTTTATCGTTATAATAATTAATGTTTGCATTAGGTGCGAATAATCACCTAGTATTCTATTGAAAAATATTTCATATTCATATTGATTAATTAATGCATTACAGTTGTGGATAAAGAGTGGTAAAACATTATACATTTGGGGTTGACAACAAAACTTTATTAATTTGAAAAAATTATAGCGGTACATTAGTTTTTCTAAGAGTTTCAATTGAAAGGAGGACAAAGAGGGATGGAATCACAAACTTTGACCATGTAACTAATTTATAGAAATCTAGAATTTAGTTAAATCTAGATTTTCGTTCCTCAACTTTCTTCATTATGTCGAGAAATGAATGAATCAGGATGCATCCCATGTTGGTACTTTTTGAGAGTCGCTAATTTCCTTGTTTTCCGATAGCTGAGACACTAGAGAGAATTATCTCTTTTGCACCGTGCCTACATCCTTTATCGTGTGGAGAGCGTAAGCTAAGAGTCTCGCAGCTTAGCAGATCAAGGGTTCTATACCTTGGACAACTTGGCATTTGATCCCTTGTAAGCTCCTACTCCAATGAGGTGCCAAAGATCCGCCGAGGTGTAAATGTGCCGAATTTTTAAACGGTCCATTCTCTAAGTTTAGAGCAACACAAACTTGTTGGATTGTGAACTCGTACGAATCCGCTCTAAGCCTAAAGTAGATGCATTGGCTTTTGATTTCTCTGACTCTTTATCTTTTTGGGATCTGTGTGTTTTGGCTCGTCATAGTTGACGCGGAGAAAGGCTTGGAAGTGCTTCGTGGTCTCCTTGTAAGTTGGGTAGTACATGTAGACGAATGATGTGCATCCCATTTCCATGAATAATTGATCCACCTCCTCGGACTGAGAGAGCATCTAAAACCTTGATTCGATTTCTTTCCTTTGAAAGCCATGCTGATGAGATTTTCTTCTTAGTGTAGCTTATTACCAGCTCTTGAGTTTCTACACGGAGAAAAATCAAAAAATCGAAAGTTAGAGTCGGTCTATTCTTTAGAAGCTTTGTATCAATCGATACATTCCAAGTTTTGCAAAAATTGAAGGAACAATCGATGCTTTCATGATTATGCGATTTCCATGCACAAAAAGACAGTTATGCTAAATTTTGTAAAAGCGCTAAAGAACTTCTACAATTCAGGCTTTAATAACTCGCTATCAATATCAAAGATAAATCATGAAATTCCAACTTTCGTTTCCAAATCCCGTTTACCCAAACTCACTAGAGTATTACCATCCCATGTTCTACTTATGAAGCCCTAAGTATCTACCAAAATCATAAAACTAAGCTAAACCTCAACAACGGTGAAATTAGAGGTTTTGAGAAAATTAGAAATTTGGAGTGTTTAACTACAATACCTTTGGAAGAGAACAAAACAATACATTTCGGAATTCGCTTGAGTGTGAGAGAGATTTGGGTTTTGGAATGGCAAAAGGTAGAATATTGAAGAATATGAAGTAGAGAAAGCTTTGGATTTAATGAAAATGTGACTTTTGGGGAAGAAAAGATGAATAGATAATTCTAGGGTTGAAAAAGAGGTGAGCACAAGTCAACTTTCGTTGTAAATATTTAAATTTTAACAATCTTTATAGCTTGTAGAATCGTGAAACTCTAATATTTTCCTTACTTATCGACCAATACAGTAGTCAATACGCTTATGAGTTTTAAACTCCACGACGCATCAAATTGGTCGATATGTTCTTAAGATCGATAATATCAACCACGTATCGGCCGATACAAATCCCCTATTATTAAAATTCAACTTTCGGTTTAAGGCTTCATCCTTCAAACGTGCTAGTTCCCTCGTTCCTTGGTTTGCTCATGTGTTTCGCTAAGGCTCGTCAATTCCACACAAAAAGAAGAAAAATCAACTAAAAATTATAAACTTCCTAAATAAATAAAAAAGTCGTAAATTTTAAAATCGAGTTACTATCCTAATATTCTACGCCATTTCCCGACAACAACGGCAAAAACTTGATGGGGAGAAGTCGTGGTTTCTAATTCAAGTTCTACTATTATATTTTTCTTCAATTCACCCAACCGAAACTGTATCGTTGTAGCAAATTGAAGGTTTGAACCACATGGAATATGTGAGAACTAGTTATAGTTTCGGTATAAGTACTCTAAGATAAAAGTAAAAATAGGGGTTCAATTTTTTGTTTTGGTTTTCTAAGATTCCCACTTACAATATATAAACTAGATCATTTCCAAGTTTTTATTTTAAAAAAACTAAATAAGCAAAGGAGAAAATCCAAACAAGCCAAAAAATACTCTTGATATGGCGATTCATAAGGCGACGGCGGCGGTAACTGGGGTTTAACATGGTGATGGTTTTGTTTTCTCCGACTAATCCTAAATCGGGGGATTTTGTTCTGAAATCTGCTGTGGATTCATTGGGGCTTTTATGGGGATTTGGTTTGTTCGATTTGGATGGTGAAAGGGTTTTTTTGTGGCTCAGATTTAGTAGTGGGAGCTGGATTCTGATCGTCGTCCATGGATTTCGATTCCATTACATATCCACTAAATCATTTGTTTTTTAGCTAGTTCTGATTTTGGGCGAGGTATATGTCTGATGGGTTCGAGATTTTTGGTTGTATGATTGACGCATATCGTGGTGTGGGATTTTCTACTCCTGTAGAATCAATTTTCTTCTGCTGATATCGTGTTTCTCTGCAATAAAATCTTGAGGATCGAACTTTTCTCCAGTTATGGAAATTTTGAGGATCTGGGTTTCAATGGCTGATTGCAGAGATGATTTGGCTCTAGAGGGACAAGGGCTATATAGTCGGTTGAGGCTTGGTTTTCTAATCATCATCTCTTATTTTTCTACTAAAATTTTTTCTTCTTCCTTCTGTTTCACAAAGTCATTCTCGGGTTTTCTTTTTCATGTGTCAATGGCTCAACTTGCTCTCAACAAGGATAAGGGAAAGGCGGTTCTCGTATGAACTGAAACGGTGAAGCTCTCAGGCTCTCTGCTGTCTCAACGTATCCAACAATTCTCTTTGACTCTCATTGGAAGGCTAATGAATCCCGAGAAGGAGAGGATGGATTCTCTCATGGCTAATATGCCAAAAATTTGGAAGATGGAAGAAAATTTCGTCGGGACTGAACTTGGAATGGGAACATTTCAGTTCAACTTCCAATCTGGGGAAGATTTGCAAGGGGTTCTTGCAAATGTTCCATATCATTTGATGGATAGATGGTCTCTTTGTTGCGTTGGGAGCCGATTATCTCAACCTATTATCCATATGCTATTAACTTTTGGGTAAAGTTGTCGGATCTTCCTCTGTATCTTTGGGAAGAAGAAACGCTTAGGGAAGTTGGTAATGCTATTGGTATCATCAAGGAAGTTGATGTGGACTCTTGTAGTGTTTGTGTTACGGTTAATGGTTTCAACCCTCTCGTGTTCCAGGTGGTGGTGCCTTTTGATACTGGTGACGAAGATGTAGTTTCTTTGGAATATGATAAGCTGATGGGGCTTTGCGGACATTGTCTTAAGATGATACATGATGTGGTTTCTTGTCCTGAGCTCAGAAGTGATGGTGTTATGTCTAGGGAAGCTATCAACATTCGGAGGCCAGCGCCAGTTCAAATAAATCAGGTTCAGGATACTGAATTGGGAAAAACCGAAGAAAACTCTTAAGAGAGCACTTGAATTCTCTGATTCAAGATCTCGCAGTGGGCCTAATGGGTGGCATCAGCAGCATTCTATTGCTTTGGCAAATGGTGGAAATTCCTCTAAGGAGAAGGTAGCTACGAAGAATTGGCCTAAGCCTATGTATCATAACCCCGGATTTCTGGATGGGGCTTCTAGCTCTGTGACTGAGTTGGTGATGGCTAGCTCTAGGGAAAAGGTGGCAACCAATGGTGGTGAATCAATTCAGCAAGTCCAGGATATTTCAATAACTCCGGTTATTCAGGAAGTTGAGATACCTTCACTGGAAGAAGGTAAGGTGGCTAAGGATGTGTTGGATACTATTATGGAGGACATGAGGATTTGCTTGATGAGGAGGCACTCACGGTTGATAAGGAAAAGCAGGGCACATGTAACTCTGGTCCAATTGTCTCTGATTCTTTATGTTCAGACTTGGGTCATGTGAATAAGGCTCTTATGAGTGTTGCTTTGGTTTCAAAAAAGAAGGGAATCCCCCATAAGTCTCATAGCCCATGTTTTGCTGGGAATGGCAACAGGAAAAAAAAGAAGGTTTTTATGGTATCTCTTCCAAAAAGGTTGTTGGCTAATGTTAATAAAAAAATTTCAGGTTTAACCAATCAAAAGGCTAAGTAAGGCCCAACAGACAATGTGATTCGGAACAAGAAGAAGGGAATGGTGACGCTCCCGAAACCACCGGCTCAAACGTGAGGATATTGAGCTGGAATTTTCAGGGCATAGGTGCTTACCTGACTGAAGATTATCTTAAGGATATTTTGAAAAAGCATAGGCCAGATATTTTATTTTTATCGGAAACATGACGCTTATTTAGAAAATTTTAAAAATTTCTTTGGTTATAATAATTTTGATACCGTTGAACCTTGCGGTTCAAGTGGATGTTTGACTTTATTTTATGATGTGGAATATATTTGCAAGTTCTCTATGGTTCTAATCACATTGTTGACACTATGGCATGTATTGGGAACACAAATCTTTTCTTATCTTTGGTTTATGGAGATCATGTAGTTAAATTTTTGGAATTGGTTTGGGAACAATTGGCTCTAATAATTTCTTCCCGGAAAGATTCATGGCTAATGGTTTGCGATTTTAATGAACTCACTGCTAATCATGAGAAAATGGGTGATAAATTAAGGTATGCAGCCTCTTTTATTCCTTTTAAATCAATGATTGAAACTTGTGGTATGCTAGAACTCATTTGTTATGGGGATCACTTTTCCTGGAGAGAAAATAGGGTAATCATACGGTTCGATGCAGGCTTGATCGAGCCATAAGAAATGAAGATTGGCATGTTTTGTTTCCTTTTTCTAGAGTGGATTATTTGGAGATGGTTGGTTCAGATCATAGACCAGTGTTGGTGGATTATGAAAAGTCTAACTCTCGGTTTAAAAGACTATTCCGCTTTGACAAAAGATGGGTTGGTAAGGATGGTTTAAGGGATGCCTCGATTCGAGTTGGAACCGGACCAGGAATTTCCGATCCCCATGTTTTGTGGATAAAGACGCGAATTGTAGGAATTCTATCTCTTGGTGGAGAAAAAATAAAGTTCTACGTGGCAAGGTGAATATTGATTTTACTAAAGGCTGCTTTAGAAGAGGCAGAGAATGATGATACTTGTTCTTAGTATGAAATTTGCCTGATTTCCAAGAAACTAAAAGAAGCAGATTACGATGAGAAAGTTTATTGGAAACAGAAAAGCAAGCTTAATTTGGCGAGAAACGATGATAAAATTCTGTTTTTGCTTCCACATTGAAACGCCGTGCCCAGAATAAAATCATAGGTTTATATCGGTCTGATGACTCTTGAGAAGAGACAGATCAAGGTTTAGAAGAGATTGCCACTCAATACTTTAATGATCTTTTTGTTGAATCTAACAAGAGTGGTATATTTGACATGGTCCAAGCGGTTAACCCTGTCATCACGAACCACATGAATATGAATTTAACTAAGGAGATTTCTATGGTTGAGGTTAGGAAAGCGTTATTTGCGATGCGCCCAAAGAAAGCTCTTGGTCCTGATGGAATGACGGCTCTATTTTTTCAGCAGTTTTGGCATTCTCCTAAGGATGATTCATTCTCTCTAGTCAGAGAGTTTTTCAGAACTGGGAGTTTTGATTCACGCTTAAATGAAACGAATATCTGCTTAGTCCCAAAAACGGAAAAACCCCAAAGGGTGACATAATTTCGGCCGATTAGACTTTGTAATGTGAGTTATAAGATTATCTCTAAGGTTTAATGTCTTCGTTTAAAAAAGGTCTTACCTCGGTTGATTTCGGAAACTCAATCGGCCTTTGTGTCGGGAAGGCTTATCACGGATTATATCATGATTGCTCAGGAAATATTTCATGGACTTCGTACGAATAACAAATGTAAAGAGGATTTTATGGGGATAAAGACGGACATGCTTAAAGCTTATGACCGGATTGAATGAGAATGTTTGAAGGTTGTTTTGTCCCGTCTTGATTTCAACTCAACGTGGATTTCTTGGATCATGTGGTGCGTTAAATCGGTATCTTATCAAGTAATTTTGAATGGGCAACCTAAAGAACATATTGCTCCGCATAGAGGAATCTGACAGAGAGACCCATTATCTCCTTATCTCTTTATACTTTGTATGGAAGTTTTAAATTCTAATCTCAAAAAGGTAGAAAGGGACAATAAGGTAACAAGGATTAAGATTGCTTATGGCAGCCCAACAATCTCTCATCTACTTTTTGCAGATGATAGTCTTTTCTTCTTTAAAGCGGATATTTCAGCTTGGCAGGATCCATGGATTCCAGATGTTAATTCACGGCCAGCTTATGGTCGAGGAAGAATCCTACATCCGAACTTGAAGGTCAGTCATTTGATTAATCCGGTAACTAAAGATTGGCACTTACCTATCCTTCAAGAATTTTTTGACCCCGAAGAAATTCAAATTTTGAGGGGAATGCCGATTAATGGGAACTATAAACCAAAACTTTTTTAATTTGGCATCATACTACCTATAGGAAATATATGGTTAAGTCCGGTTACCGCTTAGCAATGGCACTATCGACGGAGGAGGAGTGGGGTCCGAACTGTAAAGCTCTCCAAGCTCACGCTTGGAAGCTCAAATTTCCACCCATAATTTCTCATTTTATGTGGTAGGTTGTCTCTGTGGCTCTTGCAGTTACTATTGGGCTTCAAAGTCAAGGTGTGAGTTGCGAGAGTATTTGCAAAAGATGTGGTTCTGCTGATGAGACTATTAACCATGCACTCTTTGAGTGTCCACACTCCTTGAGTATGTGGAAGGAATCTAAGATTCCTCTGATCCAAGGGGTTTTCCCTTCCTCATTGGTTTTTTCAAATTTGGATTTCTTGTATTGGAGGTTATCGTCCCACACCAATTCAGAATTTATTCGATCAGGCTTCCTGTGGATTATGTGGTATATATAGAAAGCTATAAATAAAAAAAGGCTTTGAATGCATCCAATCGGAGTCTTTGGATATCCTCAATCTTGCGTTAAATGAAAAGATATTTTGGGAGGAAGATCAAGTAAGGGAGGATGAGGAGTTTGAAGATGATATTGAAGATCAAGTGGACATCACTTAAACATTAAAGTGTCAGATTGATGGTTCATGGAAAGTTTTAGATCCAAACACGAGGTTGGGTTAGGTGTGTTCTAGGGGACTCAATTAGATATTGGTTCTGGGAACAAGGTGTCAGCGGCGATCTCTTTCTCCCCTTCATTCAAAACTTAATTAAAGTGTTAATATGGGCGACGAAGACTATCATACTCAAAATATAGATTACCAGGTTTTCGAGACAGATTGTGCAGAATTGGTTTCCATGATACAGTCTTATGAGGAGTGTCTCGCCTTCTCCAATCCTTTAGAAGGGTTTGGTATACTTCGTGCTCAGTTTCCTTTATTTTATATTTCTTACATTTCCCGTCTTTGTAATGTAAGGGTCGATTGTTTGGCTCGCTCTTCACAAACTCTGCTTTCAGAGTGTTCATATGTAAACTCTTCCCCTCCTCATTGGGCTACCAACAGGAGTGTGGTGTTATAATATTAATGTTTAGTTGGGAAAAAAAAAAAGATTCAATCATATCCCACACCAAGTGCATATATTATATATTCTTATAAATATGTTTTATAGTTTGATATTTAAAATAATTTATCTTTTATTAAGTTAAAAGACTTATAATATTTCTTCGGTTTAATTATGATTAAAATATATTAAATTTTTTTAATTTATATTAAATTAATAATGTTATACATGTTTAGCATTTGAAATTTACAGAAGTAAATAATTTTTTTTCAAAATTTCTTTAATTAGAAAGTTTTCTAAATATTATAATTGTTATAATAAAATGGTATTTTATCGTAAAGATAAACAATAAATAAGAAACAAAATATTATACCCGTGAAAGAAGCGGGATACTTGAATATATTAGACAGAGAGATTTCTTTCTTACAGAAGATGTATGTCTGAATTGTGTATTACATCGATCGATATCGGTCGTTTATATAGAGGGAAAAAATTGGATTTACTATCCACGCATAGTGACGTGTGGGCTCCACCTAAATTATAAAATATATCCGTATAATATGAAAAACGTGATGCCTCCTTTATTTGACATTTGTAACATTCCCCCTTGAAGACCACTGTCACTATTGTAGCATTCTTTTGTTGTCTCGTTAAAAACCTTTCTAGGAAAACCCATTGGGAAAAACCATAGTAAAGTAAAAGAGTACAACTCTACAGCTCCCCCTCGACTGATCAAGAGAGTACCTTATAGGTCTCATTGATGACGCATTCCAATGTAATGAACATGCTTCCTGAACATATCGGTGCGTAGTGACTTTGTGAAGAGATATGCAGTATTGTCACATGATTGGACATATTTTACTTCTATCTCCTTGTTCTTCTCAAATTCTCGGGTGAATGAAAAGAACTTTGGAGGGATGTGCTTTGTTCTATCAGTCTTGATATATCCTTCCTTTGTTTGGGCAATACATGCGGCATTGTCTTCATATAAGATATTTGCCTCCATATTTACGCGGATTCCACTGCTTGATTAGATGTGTTGACTTATTGATCTGAGCCAACACACTCTCTACTAGCTTCATGGAGAGCAATGATCTCAGCATGATTTGAAGAGGTAGTCACAAGCGTTTGTTTCTAAGAACGCCATGAGAGAGCGGTGCCTCCAATTGTGAAGATGTATCCAGTATGTGACCGAGCTTTGTGCGGATCTGATAAATATCATGCACCTACAAAACAAATCATTTGACCATTTGAGTTCTTAGGATAAAATAATCCTAAGTTAGTAGTCCCTTGAAGGTAGCGAAAGACATGTTTAATCCCATTCCAATGTCTTCGCGTTGGAGATGAACTGAATCTTGCCAATAGGTTAATGGCAAATGATATATCTGGCCGAGTACAATTTGCGAGGTACATAAGAGCTCCAATCGCACTTAGATATGGTACTTCAGGACCAAGTACATCTTCATTTTCCTCATGTGGTCAAAATGGGTCACTTTCAACATTAAGTGATCTAACAACCATATATGAGTGCTAAGTGGAGTTGCCTTATCCATATTGAATCGTTTTAACACTCTTCTTGTGTATGTGGATTGGTGTACAAATATACCCTCTTGAGAATGCTCAATTTGTACGCCAAGACAATACTTTGTTTCTCCGAGATCTTTCATCTCAAATTCTCCCTTTAAATAGCTTGCTGCTTTCTGTATTTTCCCTTGAGTTCCGATAATGTTTAGATCATCAACATATACCGCGATTATTACAAATTCGGATGTTGTTTTCTTAATGAAAACACATGGGCATATAGGATTGTTCACATATCCTTCTTTTATTAAATGCTTACTAAGACGATTATACCACATTCGCCCAGATTTTTTTAACCCATATAATGATCTTTGCAATTTTATTGCACACAACTCTTTAGGTTTAGCGTTTAAAGCTTTCGGCATTTTAAATCCATCTAGGATTTTCATATAGATATCGGTATCTAATGATCCATATAAATATGTCGTAACGACATCCATGAGACGCATCTCTACGTTTTCATATGCCGCTAAACTCATCAAGAATCTAAATGTGATTGCATCCATGACGGGAGAATATGTCTCCTCATAATCGATCCCGGGTCTTTGAGAAAAACCTTGAGCTACGAGACGAGCTTTTTATCTCATAATCTCATTTTTCTCATTTCGTTTTCGAACGAAAACCCATTTGTATCCAACCGGTCTCACATCTGCGGGAGTGAGTGCGATAGGTCCGAATACACTTCGTTTTTTAAGCGAATCAAGTTCGGCTTGTATTGCATTTTTCCACTTTATCCAGTCATGTCTCTTTTGACATTCATATACAGACTTTGGCTCTGGATCTTCGTTTTCCTCATCTATTTCCTTTGACACAAGGTATGAGAAAACGTCATCAATAACATTCATCTTATTTCGATTCCACATCTTTCCATTGTGAATGTAGTTTATAGAATTCTCATGATTTTCTTCAGGTTCATGATGCTCTACATTGCCATTAGTTTCATGATTCGTTTCTTCCAAAATACTTTTTGTAATTTTGGGATCATTATACTTTTCAGCTTCCTTTCGCTTTCTAGGATTCTTATCCTTAGAACCGACGGGTCTACCACGCTTCAACCGTGTTCGAGACTCACGTGTATCATCTGCTTTTCCACGTTCTTGTGGGATCTCAATACGATCAGGAGTATTTGCAGCTGGTATATGTGATTTGATTACTGTTTTGGTATCTGCAAATGCATTAGGTAGCTGATTTGCAATACTCTGCAAATGCATAATTCGTCGAACTTCTAGTTTTGACTGTTTTGTAGGAGGATCAAGGTGTAAAAGAGATGGTACACACCATTTTATATCCTTTCCTACTTGTTTATTTTCTCCCCCTAGAACCGGAAATTCTTTCTTATCAAAATGACAATCCACAAAGCATGCTGTAAAAACATCGCCAGTTTGCGGTTCTAGGTACCGTATAATCGATGGAGAATCACAACCAACATAGATTCTTATCCTTCTTTGCGGCCCCATCTTTGTATGTTGTGGAGGCGCAATAGGCACATATACAACACAACCAAAGATCCTTAGATGATAAATATTTGGTTCTCGGCCAAAAGCTAACTGTAATGGGGAATACTTATGATATGCGTTTGGTCTTACGCGTATAAGTGTTTCAGCATGCAAAATGGCATGTCCCCATATAGAGACTGGAAGTTTTGATTTCATAATCAGTGGTCTTGCAATTAGTTGTAGACGTTTAATCAATGATTCAGCCAATCCATTTTGTGTATGAACATGAGGCACTGGATGTTCAACATTAATCCCCTGATATATCTCTTGGATTTTCAGTGAATGCTCATGTGAGTTCTCAATGATTTTTCACATCATCGTGTTGCCTGGATGACCAAGGCGATCATGTCAAAGTGTGAAATCTTCGAGATTTCTTTTGACCACAAGGTGTGATTATATTGTATCTATATAAGAATGATGCAAACCAGAAGGAAGTCTAGGTATCTTTTCTAACACTTGCCTCATTCCCGATCTTTCTGAAGTTATATACAAATACTTCTTTCCATTCTCAGTTGCAGACTGAGTATTCATGAAGATAAGTATCTTCGAAACTCAACAAATTCCTTTTAGAATACGGAGAAAACAATGCATTGTTTATCGAGAATTTTGTGCCATTAAGCAAGGTGAAGTTGGCTTTACCAGTTCCTGCGACCAAGTCAATTGGACCTGATATTGTATCGACAATAACCTTTGCTGGTTTTAATTCAGAGAAATACCTCTTATTCTTTAGGATAGTGTGTGTTGTTCCACTATCTGCTATACACATGTCTCTAACATTTTTCTAGGATGTTGTTCCATTTGTATAGCGATCCATTTCTGAGGTAAACGTAAACAGTTAATAAGTAGAAAACCTTTTATTCATGAAATTCAAAACCATACAGCAATTATTCATAACAAGTAAAAACATTAAAAGTTAAAAGCATACAACATTTTTATGGAAATTCAAGAGTCCAGATAGGCACTTTATTCTTCCATGAGTTTGGTATCGTCTAAACCATTTTCAAAATTGGAAGACTCTAGATGCGTTATGCCCTCGGAGTGTTCTATGAGGTTAACCTCTTTTCCTTTTTCCCTTGGCGGATTCTTTGTATAAAGTACAAAGATGTTCAGGAGTTCAGCATTGTTTATACCAATGTCCCTTGGTACCGCACCTGAAACAAAATTCCTCATGCTTCTGGGAGGTGCTTCCTTGAACTTCTTTCCCCTTGGAAAGATGTTCGTAGCGGATCCATTGGTATGGATTCCTGTTATGTGGGTTGTAATTCTCCCACGTCCGCGATTGTTTCGACGTCCACGACCCCGAAAAGCTTTCTTATCCCTTGCCGGATTTTTAACATCCAACGCATTCGCCTCAGATAATGCCTTAGATCCGGTAGGTCGGGACATGTGATTCTTAATGACAAGGTCATTATTCTTTTCTGCTACTAGAAGAGCCACAATCAAATCCGAAAATTTGGTGTACCCTCGCATCATGTATTGTTGTTGCAGGATAATGTGGTTTCTATGGAACGTCGTGTACGTCTTGAGCAAGCATTTGAGATTCAATGATGGTTTCACCACAGTACCTCAGCTTGGCCACAATGCTCAACATAACAAAGTTGTAATTTATCACTTTGTCAAAATCCTGAAATCTCAGGCTTTGCCATTCGTCCCAAGCAATTGGAAGGATTATGTCCTTCTGATGATCAAAACGATCCTTCAGAGACTTCCAGAGCTCTTTGGGATCTCTCATGTGTGCATAGTCATACATGATGCTTTCATCAAGGTGTCTTCTAAGGAAGATCACCGACTTTTCCTTTTATTGGGCTGTCTAAGTGTTTATCTCCTTTATCGTTTCTGATAAGTTCAAAGATTCCAAAAGCAATTCGACATTTGTGGCCCAAGATATATAATTGGTACCAGTGATGTCTAGGGCTGGGAACTAAAGTTTCTCGATATTTTCCATTGATTCTGTAAAATAAAGACATCAAAATTTCATTAATATTAATTAAAAGGAACCATACACTTTAATGATTATAGCGATTACAGAGAACATAATTACATAAAAAAGCAATGCAATGTTTGTGGTTATTTCTTCAGGGGTAAATTCCCCTTCAAGAAGACCGAAAACAAATAATAAAATTACACATAACGATAAGCTCATCAAAAACCAAAACATTTTTCTCAAAAGATGAAAACTAAGCGATTTTCTTAGAGAAGTGATGAAGAGAATTTTAAAATGGTTAGGTTTGATGAAATGAGTAAAAGATATATTTATAGATGAAAAACACTATTCACAGCCGTTTAAAAAGTGGAAAAATTTTGAAATTTTTTATTTTTGACCATTGCGGTGAAAAACAAAAACAGATGTTAAATCAAAATTTAATAATTAAAAAACCAAATTTATTCCATCAAAATAGAAAGTTATTCATTTTTAATTTATGATTAATATATAAGAATCATAATATAAACTAAATTTAATAGCAATATTGTAGTGATTAAATCAACCACATTAAATCATTAAATGAATCATTAGCGGCGGCTTAGCCGTCCATGATATAACAGTAAATAAAAATAAATCATTAGCAGCAGCTCAGCCGTTCATGATATAGTAAAAAAGATAAAATATTTATGGTGCATTCAGCAACCATGAGATAAAATTAATACTAGGGCGAAAACCTCTCATAGTAATATTAAGCAAATGATGGTGCGTTAAACAACCACCGTGAAAATAATAAATTCTTATTGAAGCGACATACCGTCTAGTATAATAATAATAAATATATGTATTTTTACTCAGCATAACTGTAGAGTGACGGTGCTAATAACGTGTTATAATAAAATAGTATTTTATCGTAAAGATAAATAATAAATAAGAAACAAAATATTATACCCATGAAAGAAGCGGGATACTTGAATATATTAGACAAAGAGATTTATTTCTTACAGAAGATGTATGTCTGAATTGTGTATTACATCGATCGATTTCGATCGTTTATATAGAGGTAAAAAGTTAGATTTACTATGCACGCATAGTGACGTGTGGACTCCACCTAAATTATATAATATATCTGTATAATATGAAAAACGTGATGCTTCCTTTATTTGACTTTTGTAACAATAATGATAAAATTTTAATCATCTTCTTTTATTCTCACGCTGATACATCATCATTATTTTTATCTCTGTTTTTCAATTAATATATAGGAGATAAAAAATAAATATATAAATAAAAAAGAAAACTAAATGAGAAAAAAGGAAATGAAGTAAAACATTCAACCTAAATCAACTCAAAAGTAAACCAAAAGTTGTGATGATAGAAAGGGTTTGTTGTGGAAAAAATCTTCATGTCTTATAAACATATAAAACTCCTCTATAGCCCAAAACAATTATACTTGGGCCTTAACCCCTTCAAAACTAAAACTAAAATGGGGCCACAAGGACCCCGACTCTAGTTAACGGAGCCTCCGTAGTCCAAACGTAGGACGCAAAGCTGGAATCCCTGAAAGATATGAGATAACTGGGTCTCGAGAGAGGAACCCAGACAGATGGTACACTTCTAACCTTCTCCCCTTACTTTAAAAGCAACCCAGTTCTAAAGTGATGGTAGGAAAGGTATGTTCTAAGGCACAGCGAAGCGAGGGAAAAGGAACGCCCTTTCAGTTAAGGAGCCATTTAGATCTACTTATGGTTAAGTTAAGGAGTCCAACCCCTGTTCAATGAAAATTTGTAGGTTACGCCTGATGCGTGAAAATATTGTTGGGTGGTAAAGGTCTTTGAGGACCATGCACTCGTCGATAACAGAGAAAAGCACTTGGAATGACTATGCCATTAGGCAAAAAATGGTACAAAGCGTTTCCCATACCCATCTATTATGGATCATAGGCGCCTCGTAAGTGCACGGCGTGCCAGCTGACAAAAACGACAAGAACGGTAAGTAAAAAACACGCAGGTATAAAGATGATCTAATCCACAACTAAACCGAGACATTCCGAATCAGAACCAGATCAACCATAGCAGGATAGCTCAAAAACCTAATCTACTAACTCCAGTCAAGTATTTTCTATAAATATAATTCATTGGGATCCATATCCACATATTACAAACCGACAAACCCAACTAAGCAAAACTCCATAATGTCTGGCAAGGAGACAGGACAAGGAGATCAAAATCTTCACAAGGTGTGGGAACTGGAAACCAATATAGAATTGAAAGATATCGAGACTCTTAACGAGAGCATATGAAGAGAATCCGGATCCGGAGAACCAATAATAGACTCAAGGCTTCTATTAGACTCAAAGAAACGACCGCAAAGCTTAGCCGAGAGGAGACCTTTGATTGTCTTCAAACCATAGATCTCGTTCTAAGAATTCTCACATTCGAATGTCTATGTTGACTAACGAAACAAAGCAACAAGATAAAATCATCGCCAAAAGAAAATTAAAAACTTTGTAGATGTGACGACATACAGAGCCGTTCTCGAGCACCTTAGAGCTATCTATATATAGGATTCTGATATGTAGTATATATATATATACTTCATAAAAATAAACTGATAATGTATTGAATAAATGATAACATGTAGATCCGACTGAAGAACAGTTGTGTGGACGCCTAAATAAACTTAGAAAAAGATTGATGTGGGCCACCATGTGATCTCTGTAGATAGTAGGTCTGGAACGCATACAAATATTCGGGTTTTTCAAGATATATGTATCTGAATCCATATATGCCGGATATATAATTTTGTTATCCATATCCGTATCCGAAAATTCCGGATATCCGAATCCGATCCGGAAATTGATTAAAAAGATATAAAATCATAATTTTACATTATATGTTATGAAATAAAAATTGCATCTTCACAGAAAAAATATAATACCTACCAAAATTACAAATAAAGCAACAAATGAGAAGTTGTATCTTCAAATCCACGGCTGCATATTCAATGTCTTGCTTGAAAAATGAGAATAAGGAATACGCGGCTAAACATACCAAAAAAAAAAAAAAAAAACGGCTAAAACATAGATTTGAGTTTTAGAATTAGATTTCACTAACTAAAATTTGGGTTCAATTATTTGTAAGTCTAATAAGGGATGCATTGAAAAAAATAAACGGATACCAGATATCCGGTTCTAAATTTTTCCATTATCCATATCCGTCGTATCCGATATTTTGTTATCCGTGTCTGAACCACCGGATATCCGTTTTCCGGATCGGATAACGGATAATAATCTCAAACCTAGTGGGTAGTAACACTAACACACTCTAAGAAATCTCTGGCTAATTCTGTTTTCTTAAGTAATTAAAACTAGATGACATATGCTGCATGTTGGTGCATTGCAGAGGGTTCAACTTGGAAATGTGAGTTAATTGTCATTCTAAGAATATTTTTCAGCTTTTTTGTGGTGGTGAAATACTGTATGAGGTAGAATCCAAATACTCAAGAATCAAATCATCGAATTACACACACTTATTAAACAATAAATACTAGTTCAAGAGCAACCGCTTGTGGGTGGTATTGTAGGAGACAGTTTTGAAACTCTTTACGTAAACTGTGGATGAGCTCCAGTGTCAGACGACGGATCCCATCCCGGCGGTTTAATATTTGGCCAATCGCCACGGCAACCCAACCTGATGTACAGACTCTTCTTACCTTCAAAAACAAGACGACCCATTTTAACGTTTATCAGATTAATCACAAGTAAGAATGTTTTACAGTCTATTTATTACCTGCAAGTTTCTTGTCTGAGATGATCAGTTGCTTAAGTGCACTCAATGATGCCTGAGCCACGCTCTTGGCATGAGTCGGGTCCCAACCTTGCAGCTTCACCACCACGTCTGCGTTTGAATACCCAATCTCCCTCTCTAGCTTGTTCCGCCTCGCTTCTTCTTTCGCTGTTTCTTCATCTGCATTCAAAATGCAATCTTGGCTGTATGAGCAAATGGTTTCTTGTTCTCTGTTTTTAAATTTGGATGCCGAGATAATTGACCTGTTGCTTCAGTCTGTGATACCCAGACGGTAAATCCCGAGTAAAGATGTCTCCACTGATCGGCTCTCCCCGCAGCTCCATGTTTACCTCCCAAAGTT
This sequence comes from Euclidium syriacum, assembly GCA_900116095.1. NCBI lineage: Eukaryota > Viridiplantae > Streptophyta > Magnoliopsida > Brassicales > Brassicaceae > Euclidium > Euclidium syriacum. The sequence continues at coordinate 6,111,072 of FPAK01000009.1, read as the reverse complement.
GAGACAACAGTACGCACATGGCTGCAAAAGCCACAGAGATTGGTGACTGAAAACTGGAAATATATTTAAACAACAAGACATGAACTTTTTACCTACTCAAGCTTTCCAATACCGAACTCTCTGCTTCAGCTACAGAATCCGGACCTTCTGCAAGAATCCCTAAAATGAAGAGAAAAATAAAAGTGTCCCGAGAAGTGAGGCTTTGCACCATATCAAAGATTTCTTGTTATTGTTAACCAAAAGCAGACTCACAAGAATCAATTGTTTGCTTGGAAAAGCTTTCCAGCAATTCCTTTGAGTCTAGGGGACTGTACCTGAAGAACATATCAACTGTATAAGCTCTTCTTGATCAAAACGCATAAAAAAAAAAAAAAACTCAATGAATAGCAGCAGCATGCACAATTTGGATTCATACCCAAGGCCAACGGCTAGCTCCCGAGACACTTTTTGGTTAATTTCGGTTGAATCTCCGACAATGTAGATTGATGCACCTTTAAGGAGTTGCAACATTCCTGCAGTCAAAGATTCCCAAGACTCAACAATATCAGGCCACTTCAAGTCCCCATCCACCTTTTTCAGGTTTACAACCAACTGATCTTCGTCTATGTACCTGTTCTGGATGAAAAACAAAAAAATAAACACATGAGCTCTAAAGGGAAATGTCAAAGTAGAACGATGTAGAAAACTCAATGCAAGATTTAAGCGTAGCTAACCATATTGTTTCGGAGGGCATTATTTTCTCAAAGAGTTGGTTAGTCTCTAGAAGCGTAATCAACAATCCGTCACGCTTTTCTTTTACGGCTAAAGAAGTTCCATCTGCGTCTACAGATATATCCTTTGGAGAAAGTATCTCACCTGTCCTCAACCTCAATCTTAATTCCACCTCTCTGCCACCATCCGTGAACTGCACATCATATACTCTCAATTATTATTCAACTGAAATGTACAACAAGCACATGATCATGGCATATAGACCTTCAAACACATTTGTACGCATTCTTACTACAATAGCATCTGAGATTGATAAACCAGCAATGTAAAACAATAATGCCATTTAACTGATTTAGAGATCAAAATGCTAAACCCTTCGGAAGAAAAATCAAAGTTTAATCGCCAACGAAACGGATACTTGCTTACCTCATAATCGATAGTGCTAGTGGATACGGCGGATAGGCAGTTACACGATAAGCTATTGAACCGATCGGAGGTAACATTCTGAGAGAACCGCCGGAAGCCTCGGCGTCGGATGCTATAAAATCCCCTGAGAACGGGAGGCGAGGAACGAATCCTAGACGGATAGGAGAGTGCCGCTAGGCCGGTGACAGGGTTTAGGGAATGCGAGTAGAAGAAAGTAGCCAAACCAGAAGCAGCTGAAGAAGAAAAAGCAGCCATAGATGGTGATTTGAAGCTCCTCACAAAATATTCCGCGGATAAGGGAAAGAGACGAATACCAATTGCTGTAATAGACCTGGGCTAATTTGAGTCCATTTTTAGGCCCAAATATTACGGCTCCTGTAAAAATATCTCTTATTTTATTTAATTTACAAATTTAAATTTGGTCCTTTTTTGGGGGGTCATCTAAACTTCGTGTGATATCTAAGACTTTATTAATCTTGTTTTCCGATTTTCTCGCAAAGCTCGAACGCAGGGATCGGCCATGGCTACAATCTTCACCACCGCTCGTCCTTCACTACTCTTTGTACACTCCTCCGTTAACCCTAGCAAGACCTTCGCTCCTTCTATCTCCCTAAAACCTAAATCTCTATCTTTCTCCTTCGGTCATCGTTCTAGACATCTCCGATTTTCCGAAATTCGATCTTCTCGGGCCTTGGAATCTGACGCCGAACCGGAAGGTGAGTCTGCCGGTACAGATGAATGGGGTGAGAAACCGGGAACCGAAAATGGACCTGAATCCCAACAGGATAATGCGCCAGTGATTACGGACGAATGGGGAGAAAAATCCGAACCCGAACCTGAAGTGTCCGGGACCCGGTTTGCGGACTCGGATCCACCGAGGAACGAGGATGAGTGGGAGGAAGAAAATGGCGGAGAAGCTGAAGTCGATGCCGGAAATGGAAGTGAGGTGGACGAGCAGACTTGGGAGCTGAAAAGGTGTTTGGCGGATACGGTGTACGGAACTGATTTAGGGTTCCGGGCTGGGTCAGAAGTCAGGGCAGAGGTTTTGGAGCTCGTTAATCAGTTGGAAGCTCTAAATCCTACCCCGGCTCCGGTAGAGAATCCGGAGCTTCTCGACGGCAACTGGGTTTTGCTGTAAGTCCTTCACTCTAATTGCATGTAAATCTTAGATTTTAGGCCTTGGGGAACTTGCTTCGATGTTGTGGAAAGCTTAGATTTACAACAGCGTTGCTCCATTCAGATAGCTTTTGAATTCTGATCCTCCTAATATAGCTGCTGTTCCAATTTGTATATTGGGTTATGAAACAGGTACACTGCTTTCTCGGAGTTGCTTCCACTTCTAGCTGCGGGTTCGACACCTTTGTTGAAAGTGAAAAGCATAAGTCAGTCTATAGACACAAAGAGTCTCACTATAGACAACTCCACTACACTCTCCAGCCCATTTGCTGACTTCTCCTTCAGCGCTTCTGCTTCATTTGAAGTTCGAAGTCCTTCAAGAATTGAGGTAACTAAACTTGCAACCACTGGTATCTTCGGAGTTTTTATTTGTTGGAATGTTATCATCATATATAAAATGGTTGGTAAATGTTAGGTTTCTTTCAAAGAAGGTACGTTAAGACCTCCGGAGATCAAATCAAGTGTGGATCTCCCCGAGAGTGTGGGTGTCTTTGGGCAGCAGATTAGCCTAACGTTGCTGAAGCAATCTTTAAACCCTTTACAAGATGTGGCAGCAAACATCTCACGGGCACTCTCTGGTCAGCCACCTCTCAAGCTTCCGTTTCCAGGAAACCGAGGCAGCTCTTGGCTCTTGACCACTTATCTCGACAAGGATCTCAGGATTTCAAGAGGAGATGGTGGGCTTTTCGTGCTTGCCCGAGAAGGAAGCTCTCTGCTTGAGCTCTGAAACATTTGACAAGGTATATACTATTATAGGAGCAGGCTTCCTGTAAAAACCATAATATTGCTGCAATGCAGAGATTGTTTTCCTTTAATTCTCTTAAATTTTACAATATGTTTTGGTAGTATATTCTGAGCTGATGGCTTCCTCCGGTCAAGCCACCAGAGAATCCAGTTAGGTTCCGACCAATTTATGTCTCTCTATTAATGTTCTTGTGGACCCTTAGTCCCATATTGAAGATTTGATGTGTCCTCCTGCATAAAAGAATTAAGACACCCAACCTATTTCTTTTCTTTCTTTTTTTTGCAAGATTTTCGAATAATTGAGAAAATATTGCCGACAAAGAAAAAGGTTATATAGCTGAAGTAAAAATACATACGTAATTATCAAAATGAAATTAATTAAAATTAAAAAATATTATCGAAAACAAAATACGGAAGTACGTATTGGCGAGTAACAAAGGGAATATATATTGATTGCAGAGAGTTTTCTTCAACAACAATAATTAATCACCTCAACGAAGCCATGACTAATCCTAGTGTTATTGCCCGTGAACGACCAAGCCTATTGCGTACTTGGTGGTGAGATACAAAATCAAATTTGTTCCTACTTCGTTACTATTTAGACCAAAAAATTAATTCACTTAACTACTAAAAAATAAATTTATGTTAATACATATGTCTCTCTGGTCGTACGTTGTTTGTGGTAGCATGGATTGAGTCTCGATGGTACATAGTATAGTTTCTCTATCAATGTAGGCTTAAGTCTCTTGGTGAATTAGGGTTCTTGTTCTTTTTTGTCAATGTTAATAAATTGGGTTGTTTTTTCTCTTCCATGTAAATCGTCAAATGAATTACGCATTTTAATTTTCTATCTAGGTTTAGGCATATATAGTCAGTTTTTTTTTATTGAACTATGGTTTATATAGGTGTTGTTTAACTATTTTTTTCTATTATATTTAATTTGCGTATTGGTAGCTACAAAAATTTGGTGAACCACATAATCTGTTATAATAATGCAGGACGAACAAGTACCTACATTACGACATTGTGATAGGCATACCATCCTTATAATCCTCAACATTGCAGCGTTAGTTTGTGTGAAATACCACAAGATTTTCTTAACCGAAAATCAAGGTATTTCTTTGGGTTTTTGCATTATTTTTTACGTCATATTCAACTTAGTAAATTCTATTTTTTGGAGCATTGTGATTACCTATGCCAAAGCTTATGACGCATACATCATTGGACTCATCTCTCACATATTTGGCTTAGCTACCTTCCATTACTCTATTGGATTTCACCAAGCTTGGCTCTATGGTTTGACATACCTTCTTTGTTATGGTTAGCGGTCGCTTTTATTGTACCTTGTTACACAACGTGTGTAGCACAATGCTTTGAAGAGTGTGGAGAAGACTGTCGAGATTGGTGGAAGCGTGTGAATGAATCACAAGTGATATTTGATTACGTTTAGTGTTTTTTTTTCTTTCTAAATCATATAACGAGTATGGTAATGATTTGTTAAGTGCTACTATTATTATTTTTTCCACAAACTTGGTTACTCTTATTTCTATGAAGATTGATTTCCTAAATTTTTATTTTTTTTAATAAAGATTATGTTTTTCGCTTTTCAATTATAAATAAATTGTAAAACTTTTTTTAAAAGAAATATTGATAAAGATATCTTTTCTACCACAGAGATTTTGAAAAGATGATCCATTTTCACCTTCCTTTCCATAATGTCCGAAAATCCACAAGTTATCTCGAGAATAGAAGATGCGGATAGAATTAAGTACCTCATATCTTTTATTCGCAGAGTCTTAGACGAAAGAATAGATGTTCTACATAATAGCAGCCAATTTTGACTTGATGACCAACATTTTTCTCTATTATGATGACTACAATATCATTTCTATTAGAACACAATATCATTTCTATTAAAAAGTGGTTGATAAAAATGATACAAAAAGATAGAAATTCGTGTATGCGATTTTTTTTCTGGAACGCGAGTGGGCGGAAAAGAGAAGTAGAGAGGGCATTTTTCTCTCTCGAACACCCCTTCTCAACCCTATTTGTCGGGAATCAGTATCTAGATACGGCCTTAAGGCCGGTGCATGGTGGCTCACGCAGCACCGGCCTCGGCCTTCCTTATCCTTTTCAGCTTTTCGCGGTTAGATTCAGTGGGTTTTGATGCTCAAGTTGGCGGTTTATATGGATGGTTAGGCTCGAGTTTTCTCTGCTCGGATTGATGATGGATCTTCGACTAGCACATCCGTCCGATGGTTTATGTTGTAGTGGCGAAGATAGTTTGGGACAGCTTTCCTTCCTCTTCAATATTCCGTCTGGTTAGGGTTTTGTTCGGTTTATAGATCTTGGTGCTCATAACGACGGCAGTGGATCTCAGGTGGTGGGCACGAAAGAATGTCTGCGACAGCGGCATTCTCCATCCTCCAAAGGATATTTGATGCAGTGGGGCTAACCTCTGACGGAAAGCCCCGACGAGTCTCTCCCTTCTCATCCCATCCGCTTTTGTCTTTCCGTAATGGCGTGCTTTGCGGTATAAATTGGATCATATAAGTCTGTATTTTTGCGTTGTCTTTGTTGTTCCTTCACTACTGATTTTGGACAAGATAAGTAGACATCGGTTGATGGTCTTGTTTCTTGTGGAGGTGTGAGTGATTATATACGAGGCTTCTTTTGATGGAACTCGATCGCACTGGCTAGTTTATCTAGCTGGTCGGATTCTATCGGTAGAAGTTTTCGATGTGTTCCAATGTCTATATCCTCCGTGATGCTCGTTATTGGTTAGATGGATCATAGGCTTCTAACTTTTGGTACTGTTTGAGTTCCAAATTATTCAGTCCGGTCTAGTTTACCTTTCGAGTCTCAGTGGTTGGAGGTTCCGACTTTGGGTGCGGTAGTTTTGGTCCATTCTCAGTTTGAGTTGATTGACGGTTTGCGGATGATCTCCTCTGGTTAACCTACGCCCCAATCTCCTCATATGCTCATATGGATTTACCACCTCAACTTATCGATTTTAGTATATAGGAAAGGTTAGAGAAAAGGTATTATGAAGAGGAAGAGAGTTCGAGTTCGCTTGGCCGATATTTCAATATTGAGTACCACTTGAATGTCTGGGAACATGCTCCTTTGATTAACTTTTACTCACTAATGGAAATACCAATTCGAATACTTTCTTCTTAGTCGATTATCTTGAGATTGTATTGTATTAGAGTTGTATAGAGATTTAGGTTTAGTTGGTTATCATGGCCGAGGGTCAAAAGGTTATGATGATTGTAATATCTGTTATATCATCATTAATATAAATCATCCAAATGTTATAAAAAAAAAAATACAAGAAAAAGGACCGCAAGTCCACGCTTAGCTTGTTTTGGTTTAGGACCAGATTCAAAATTGTAGTGTTTTTGTGAAAACCTAATCTCTCTTATGGTGAATATATGGTGACAAAATTATGCTACATGAAATGATCCATTGAACATCATAGAATAAACTAAGTATGCCCAATAGTGAAGGTGGATTAGAGCAGCTCCATCGCTAGGAGTTTAGAATTGGGTCTCTTGACATTTTTTTTAATTATTTTTTAATGTGGAGTCCGCTTCTTTCAGCCAAAAATAAAAAAAAATAAAAAATAAAAAAACAGGTAAATCGTGCACTGTCACGCGCGCGTGAATAGTGAAGATGCGGTTCTTAGGATTTTTTTTGTTTCTTAAAACTTTATGGGACCCACTAATATTTTAATATATTCTTTTAAAGATCCCATGTCAACAACCTTACGTTGGACATGCTCTTAACTTTGGTAAGCAGTTTTGGCGAACTTCAATTTACTAAAAACTCACTTTTGGTCAAATACCACTATCTTCATTAATGGTAGAGTTAGGTAAAGTATCCGAATCAAAACATCCGACAATAATTGACTCGGAAAAAAGGTATCGAATCAAAATCGAGAAAATACTTGAACGGATCCTGGACACATATATTCAAAGAACATGAAATAAACCCGAACTGAACTGAGAACCTAATAGATAACCAAAATATATGAAATACAATTATATACCTAAAAATATTAATTTTATTTAGACATAAAATAATTCAAATACTATAAAAATAACTCAAATATTTTAAAATTTCTAATTAAATTTGTCAATCTAATCAAATTTTATTCAAATTTAACCATCATTTAGTTTTTTCGATATTTCGGACATCCAAACCTTACTAAGAACCGTATCGAACCGACCAAATCCCAATTTCCAAAATATCCGTATGGATCTTTTCTACATTACCCGAACCATACCCAAATACCCAAAAACCCATGCATAGCTAGTATTTTTTAAAATATATGGTATCCTATGAATTGATATCTTGGTGGATATATGATATGGCTGTTACTCTGAGATTAACGAATCAATTAGCGGTTTCCACTCATCCTTTAACCTCTTCCGTTCGATTCTGCGGAAGCAAATTGATCGGTACCGTGATAGCACCTGCCAGGACGGTGACAATGGCCGCTATAGTTGGGTCTGACTCTGACCCAGAAGCGGCGTCTTCTACCTGCAGAGTCATCGATTCTCATCTCCACATCTGGGCTTCTCCTCAAGAGGTTGTGCTCTTAAACTTTGTTAATTCGAATCCGAGCATCTTTTTTGCAGAGTTCGTGTATGTACTCAAATATCCAATTTAGGTTAAGCAACTGCTAAATAGAATCAGTTCTCAATGAACATACTTTTTCGTAGTAAAACTGAGTCCACTACGATGGTAATGACTAATCTGTTCCCCCAATATGTGTTTTCAGGCCGCGACTTATCCTTATTTTCCGGGCCAAGAACCTACATTGACTGGTGATGTCGATTTCTTACTCAAGGTTTAACTCAAAATGATCATGGGGTTTCCTTCCATTTTTCTTCTTCTTCTTCTTTGATCCTTGTTATGTCATTTCTCTGTTTACCTTTCATTCTGTTGATTCTCTTAACTTAGAACATGGAAGAGACAAGAGTAGATGGAGCTCTCATTGTGCAACCCATCAATCACAAGTTTGATCATTCTTTAATAACAAGGTCTCATCTTTTTCTTATTCCTGAATCTGCATGCAATGTCATTCAAGATGAGTTTTAGTTTCTTATTGACAGTGTTTTGAAGAAATACCCGTCGAAGTTTGCTGGCTGTTGCCTTGCGAACCCTGCAGAAGATGGCAGTGGAATTAAGCACCTTGAGAATCTCGTTCTAGAGGTCTTTTCCTATAGATGTTTCTCAAAAGGTCGTATATGCATCACATTTCTTTGAAGTTTTAAACTGTTATTTGTAGGATAACTATCGCGCTGTTCGGTTTAATCCCTATTTGTGGCCGTCGGGTCAGAAGGTACAAATCTAATGACTCTGGAATCTGGAAGTTTCTACTCTACTTTTTCTCTAATCGTCAATGATGATTTCCACAATACAGATGACAAATGCTGTTGGCAAAGCTTTGTTCTCTAAAGCAGGGGAGCTTGGTGTGCCTGTTGGCTTCATGTGTATGAAGGTCTCTTAGTATTTTGACCCTTTGTGTGCTCCAAAGTTGTATGGCTTACACGAAACTCTTCCTTTCAGGGTCTGCATCTGCACATTGCAGAAATTGAGGAACTGTGCACTGAATTTCCAAAGACAACTGTCTTGCTAGATCACGCTGGATTCTGCAAAACACCAGAGTAAGCTCTTCTCTGAAAAATATTCATAAAAGAACATATTACTAATAATATCCATCAACCTGCAGAAATGGCGAGGCAAAGCTTGCTTATGCTCAACTCATGAAGCTCTCTAGATTCCCGCAGGTGATAAACATTACTTTTACAAACCAAATTCTCACTAGCTCGCATTTCATACGAATCTGAAGAAAGAATATTGAAACAAAGCAGGTATATGTGAAATTCAGCGCTCTATTCAGGATATCAAGAAGAGGTTTCCCGTATGAGGACCTATCGCCTCTCCTATCTCAACTTGTGTCCCATTTCGGGGCAAATCGTGTCATGTGGGGCAGGTAAAAACTTACTTATTACCCTCGCTTTCCCCACCAAAGCACCAAAAAGAAATACTGTATGAAGTAACAATTGATGATCTTATTGCTGCAGTGACTTCCCATTTGTTGTTCTTGAATGTGGATACAAAGAAGCCAAAGAAGCTGTGACCATAATCGCAAAACAAGCATCCTTGTCAACTTCTGAGATTGACTGGATTCTCGGAAAGACTGTGATGCAGCTCTTCCCTGGACAATGGGTTCTTCCTTGAGAGGTTGAGATAATGAAGCAAAGAATGGAAATAACTATATCATTTAAGAGACGTTACTCTAGCGATTTTTATTACCAAGATATACTAAATGTATAACCAAATTAGTAAATTTGACACATAACGAATGAAATTACTTTCTTTCTTTTTTTTGGTGTTACGACATCAAATTTTATTTATTTGTGACAAAAGACTCGCTCAAAACTGGTAAGCAAAGCCACTGAAAGATAGCCACTTCCTTCTCCCCATTTCTCTCTCTACTCGCTTAAACAATCCCGCAAGCAATTCTCAGAACAAACCTTTCTTGTTCAGGTGGAAAATGTCGACAACAACAATAGCACATAGTGATGTTCTCCCAAGCATTTCCATGCCCGTTACGGTGGTTCTGATCGGTATTCTTGTCTTTATAATTGTGGGCGGATTCTTGTCTATCTTCTTCTGGCGATTTCTTCTGAATCGTTTGCACAACCTTCAGCGAACAACACCCTACGCTGCTGACCTAGTCCACGTGGGTGAAGACACGGGCCTCGAACCAGATATCATCGGGACCTTTCCGGTGTTCCGGTATTCATCTGCAGCAGTGAAAGATGGCGGTGGCATGGAATGTGCTATCTGCTTGTCAGAGTTTTCTGATGGAGACAACATTAGGCTCATAACGGTTTGTTGCCATGCTTTTCATTCGAATTGCATTGATCTTTGGTTTGAGTCACACAAGACGTGCCCTGTCTGCCGTTGCGAGCTTCTCAGAAGCCATGATGAATCTTTGCAGAGCACAGTCACAATTAGTATTCCGGACGAAGCGGATAACAATCCTCCTCCTACCACCACTAGTTCAAGCAAAAGGCTAACAACGGCTTGGCGGTTTTCAAGGTCACATTCAACCGGACATTTCATGGTTAAGATGACAGATATCAATACAAAGATCAAAAGAAAGCATTACCAAACAGGAAGCTGTGTCTCCTTTGACGAACTTACTCGGTACAATGAATCTGCAGAATACGGGATGGCTTGGTGATGATGATGATTCATACATAACCAGGATAAAGATTTCTACTTTTTGTTTGTTTGTTTGTATTTCAAAACTGCAATAAAGATCTCTCTAGTCAGATTCTAATGCTCCCACAGGTTTTTCTTCACAATCGTTGTTGTCTTCTTCTACTGTTTCTGTGTCACCATCTTCAGACTCTCCGGCGCTTCTGAAGCTGAGCTTTAGACTGATAGGTCTGCCCATTAGCTCCTATAGACAAAAAAACAATTAAATGGTGTAAAGATGCAGCAAATATTGTTATTGGTAAAGAAAAGCTTAAAACTATACCTGGCCATCGAGCTTGGAGATAGCAGCCTCGGCTTCTTGTCTTGTAGGAAAAGAGACAAAGCCATACCCGGAAGCTCTTCCTTGAGGGTCTGCGAAAACAACCCGAGCTGAAACCAGGTTGAAATCTGCAGCAGTGAAAAACTCACGGAGATGTGTTGATCTTGCTTTCCAGTTGAGATTAGATACGTAGAGTTTGTGACGTGTTTCTCCAGGGGAAGGTGTAGGAAGTGCGTTAGGAAGTTTTGGAGTTGGCTTCCTGAACCTTTTTGCAAAGCTTACCTTTATGATCCTCCCTGAGACTTGCTGAAAACAAAAGAGAATTTGTTTTAACTTTTATCATCTATTTCTTTTAGCTGTTTCCAAATTCAATCAGAGACAAATCTGAAATGATTTGAGCTTACAAAAGTATCCAATTTATTGACAGCAGCTTGAGCTTCTTCTCCAGAAGCCATTGTTACAAATGCAAACCCTCGGTTCTTCCCATCTTTTTGCTTTATGATCTGGGATTATTTTTTTTTTTTCTTTTTTTTGAGATTACTCAATTCACAATAACAAAGCAAGAAAAAAATAAAATACACTTTAATGGATTTGAGGAAGGAAAAAGACCTCGACATTGGACACAGTCCCGCATTGTTGGAAGAGCTTGGAGATGTCATTTACGCTCATAGACCAAGGAAGATTGTAGACAAAAAGCTTTCTTTTCAGATTTGACCTCTGGCTTTCTTCACTCTTCTCCTCTGTCGACGTTTCTTCCTCCGCGACGGAACAGAGTACGGAGACGTGCCGCCGCGAGTTATCGCCGCCGCCACTTAAAGGGAAATTGAGAGAGAACACGGGAGAGAGATTACTGGGAATTCTAAGACTTAAGGGGGTAGGTTTAGACCGTCTAGAAAAGAGATAAGGTTTTGAGGAAGAAGAGCAAGAGAAGGAGAGGATGGAGAGAGCAGCTTCCAGAACCGCCATTGTTAGCTTTTGCACAATGAGAAATGGATTACACCGAAACGAAAAGGATAATTATTTTCGACCGGTTTGGTTCTTTGAAAACCCAATTATGAACTAGATCTACCAACTTCGGTTTCCTAGGGTGTGGTACGATGAATTAAAAGAATATTACACTTCGTACCAATGAATTTGAGAATATTTGAGTTAACGCCTAGTTTGTTGGCACTAACGTTATGGCCTTATGGGATTCTTTTGATAACTAGCATTTTTTACCGCGTCTAACGTGATAAAAGATTTAAAATTCATTGTTAAATCGAAAATTGTAAAACATGTAAGCTAAAAGAAAAAATGTATAATATGGAAACATAAATGCAAGCAACTATATCGAAAACCACAAGACCAAAAATTCCAAACTTATTCCACAAATTGAATACCAATACTTGAGAATGGTTACAATGTTACGAGTTAATGGTAAACCTAAACCTTAAGGTATATCTAAAGACATTGCATGCGTCCGGTACGGTGATATTATAAACTCTTATCTTTCTGAGTCTATTAGCCACTCCATGTATCACTTAAGATCTAATTCCATCACCAATTACAATTTTAACATAAGTAGAATCTCTTTATAAAATTATCACACCTATTACATCACCACCACTACTTCCCATTCTGGTTATTTCACCACCATTCCAGTTACCGAACCAACTCTAACTTTGATGAAGCAACTCCACCACCAACTGTCTCACCACCACCAATTAAGGGTATAAAATCTTCCATATTATAGCCAAACGATTGTATTAAACTATCGTTTAATCACATAACTCATTATGATCATACATTAAACCTCTTTTAATCGTAAAATGTAAACATTAATAAAGCCTTATTAACCCAAAATATTGTTTTAGACCTTGTTAAATCACATAAAATGTAATAATTGTATTCAACATCATCCAATGGTTAAAAGCTGACTCAAACCTTATAACCTAAACAGTGGTACAATTCTCATCTAAGATTTATTTGGTTTAATTCTATTCGGTTTTACTAAACGAAGTTTTAACAGAACCCTAATGCGAACTAAATCCTTCGTGGAGAGATTCTAAAAAATGATTTTATTTTGTTCTACTTACATGAACGCATTTGAAATTTATTTTGGTATATTAATAAGACTTTTCTATTTTACAGTAACCTGTTGTTACTCATATGTTGTAGTGGCATGATTACGATTTTAATGGAAAAAATAACTATGAAAAAACACTAATACCACTAAATTGTAACTATTCAAAAAACCATGGTGTTCAAGATCTGTAGACAAATAATTTCTATAACCGTACATGCAGTACCCATTCTATCATAATTAAAGAACCACAAGATAAGAAATATTTTCAATTAACTACTAATCAAATAAAAAAAAGCTTTAGATTAATAAAATAATAGTTTCTTAAATCAAAATCTAATTAAATTCGTGAAACTTTCATTGGTGTTTTTATATCCCTTAATTTTATTTTTATTTAAAATAATTAAAATATTCTTTGAAACCTACCGGCTGTAACAGAAGCGTCAAACTGAGCGACAATACGTGCAATAGAAGCACGCAAAGCGATACCGCGGTGGCCACTCTATTAGCTGTCGAAGCATTAACCACCAAATAACCGTATTTCGTTGCCGCCTCAAACATTTAGTATAGTTTTATACAGAGAATTCCAACCTTGGATCATTTATTAAACTCAAAATATTTGCTTCTAAAAGCATTAAGTATGTAGAGAGAAGAAACTCACCTATAACATAATGTTAAAAAAGAGTTACAAATGAACAAGTTTTTGTTTTTGCATGGTCTTAAACATCGTCTATAAAGATTGATTTGTGGCAAGCATCACATTAGAAACACTCAAGATGATAAATAACACTGAAAATATCCATACATTTTATGTGTTCGATCTCAGAGTTGCAACCACCAAAGAATTTAGTACATAAAGTTTATCTATAAGTCAAGATCAAATTTAATGTACGAATAAGCTTACCTAGGAGAAGGAATCACATTTTGGAGTGTTTTATCTTTTTCATCTCGTCGTTACCTTGCCTTTCTTTGCCTTTCTCCTTTAAATTATCTCAAATAACCTTATCAAGCTGCTCACCTTCATTCAACAGAGCAATATAGTAAATGTTGTTATTTACTTTACATGGAGGAATAATTTCTACCATGTTACTAAAAAGGTTTTGAAGATCCAACACTACTTTTTTCATCCTTATTGGTGTGTTCATATTCAATGTTTTTTCCTTTTCTTTTCTCCATTAAACTCTTCTAAGGGAGCTGCTAATTTTTGTCTTACAAAACATATTCATCATGTAGTCTTATTGTTTTCTCAGTTTCCATCTCACAAACGTGGCTTTAAAGATCTTGTGCTATCTATTCATCTTTCTTTGTTTGATCTTCAACCTTTTTTCTTCTTCCTTTCTCCTTAAATTATCCTTAACAACCACTACAAAAAATATGGGTTTTAATAGCAGACGAGCATAACCTTTTTTCGATTATACTATGGATGACTTGACCTTGAGTTTTTTACAGCGTTTGATTTTTTTGAAATGCTATCTATGTGTTTAGCAGAATTTTTTTCCGATACGCGCTTCTTATTTTTCCGGCTAAAGTGTTTTGCGGTTTATGATTAATAGCATAAAAATTTAGAAACACTATGATTATTTAGAGCAGGATTATTTTTTCAATCCCGTGTTACTGGTATTAGCATAACATGCATCATTTAAACTTGCATTAGAGTAGGATTCTTTTGCATATTAGACTAGTTTTGTTACAATTGTCATGAATTTCATTGTATATAGGTTCTAGGTGTTGCATTAGATCCTAGTAGAGTCTTTGGTGCATTTTGGATCTCTTTTAGGTGCTAAACAGGAATGGAGTGGTGCTAGGAGCTAAGAAGATCAATTGGAGGAAAAGAAGCCATTGGATGAACAAGAGAGGAGAAAGATTAGTCGCAGCGGTCCAAATGCAGCGGTCAAGGAGTGACCGTTGCAGAAGGTCAGAACGGTGTGGAGGTGCAGCGGTCAAGGAGTGACCACTGCAATCTTCTGGAGCTATCACAGTGGAGTCACAGCGGTCAAGGAGTGACCGCTGCAAAACCAACCACAGCGGCCACCAAGCGCAGCGGTCAAGGAGTGACTGTTGCAATCTTCTGGAGTACTCGCAGCGGTCTCACAGAGGTCACTCGCAAACCGCTGCAGATTGGTCCGGACAAAAATAAATCGGGTCAGAACCCGGTTTGTCCCTGGTCGACCCGGTTTGTCCCGGGTTGACCCGGTTTGACCCAATTTCATAAAAACCCCTTTTTCACACTTACATTTTTATGCTTATTTTTCCTAAGGTTTTAGACTCATTCTCTCTTTTGTTATTGAATCTCTAGTTTGAATCTTAATACAAATTGCATTTCCTTTAAGAAATCTTTACTTTTACATTCTCTCATCATTCTATCTTATTACCCATCATGATTTCTTCCCTAATCAAACTTGATTTTGGGATGATCACTATGGGTCTTGAGTAGTCTCATTAGGGTTTGAAGATGAGTTAAATGAGGGGGATCTAATCATGGATTAGGTTAGTCTAGATCTTAAATCAAACATTCCTTCCTTCTGTAAGAGATCCTAATGCTTTTTCTTGCATGAAAATGAAGAAAATGACATGGACCATCTCATGGATACCAAGTGTTTGATGAAATGTCCAAGAGAACTTAGAGAGGAATTATGATTCTTGCATCAAGGGATTGGTGTAATGGGACTTAATTAGGTTGATCTAGTAATTAGGTTTTAATTCACTAGCATTCATTATTTCAAATGAGAATTTGATAATTATGTCTTGATTAGTGAAATGATTAATTGCATGGAAATGAATTAGTCAATTTAAATGGATCATTAATCTAAGGAATAACTAATTAGTGTAATTAGATATCCCTAACAATGCTTAGTGAACCCAAGTCATTAATAACTCATCTTAAGACCATTCTTTAAATCATTGCATAAAATTTAGTCATTTAACCACTTTCACTTAGTTTAATTAAAAACAACAAAACCCATATAGCTTAGATTAAGAAAGTCCTTGTATTTTAGGTGTCAAACACAACGAGTTTGGATTCGATTCCTCTTACACTACAACGGTTTAGAGGTATTGATACCCTCATAAGGATTGTGAAATCCGAGTATCAATTTGGCGCTGTTGCCAAACTCGTTTTTGCATCTAATTTTAGGATTCACTTGAGACTAAGCATTTTATTTTTGACAACTTGTGTTTGAGATTGTGAGCTCAATTGTGAGTTTTGGTATTGGAATTGGATTGTTGCTTGGTCTTTGGGCTGTTTTGTAGGTACATGCACACAAGATCCAAAGGCAATCAAGATCTACTTCACCTCGTAACTCACCGCAAACAAAGCACACGAGTTCGACAATTGGTAGAGGAACTAGAGACTAATACCGAAACTATGACCGAAAACCCGCCACGCAATCCCGCTACTGTCGGAATTGGTGATACCGCTAATGTTCACGATAACCGCCAATGAATCCAACAACCGAGAATCGAGAACAAAAACTTCGAAATCAAAACCGGTCTCATCACCATGGTTCAAACCAACCGGTTCTATGGATTACCTAGTGAAGACCCTCTTGATCACATTGATCGTTTCAACAAGCTTCTCGATCTCCTCAAGATCAATGGCGTCTCGGAAGATGCTCTTAAGCTTCGGTTGTTCCCCTTCTCTATTGGTGACAAAGCTCACATATGGGAAACAAACCTCCCTCAAGGGTCAATCACTACTTGGACGAATTGCAAGAGAGAGTTCCTCAACAAGTTCTTCTCCCCGGTTCGAACCGCGAAGCTACGGAATGACATATCAAGCTTCAAGCAATTCTCCAATGAGTCCTTTTATGATGCTTGGAAGCGTTTTCGTGGATTAACTCACCAATGCCTACATCATGGCTTCACCAATGCCACTCTCTTGAGTACCATCTATCGAGGAGCTCTTCCCAAATTCCGCCAACTCTTGGATACCGTTTCAAATGGGAGTTTCTTGGCTAAGAATGTGGATGAAGCTATGCAACTAGTAGAGAACTTGGCTACTAGTGATGGTACTTATGGTGAAGATTATGATCGGACTACAAGAGCTACACCGGATCAAGATGAAACAAAGAGAGATAAAGAGATGAAGGCTTTGAGTGACAAGTTGGAGAAACAAGCAGCCATGATGGATAAATAAGCCACATTATTCGATAAACTTCTATCTTCAACAAAGAAGGACTCACACCACGTGGTCAACTATGTCGATGGAGCTACTTATGAAGAAGAAGTCACCTATGCACCAGAAATGGTCAACGAAGAAGAGATTAACTATGTGGGTAATCAAAACTACAACTTTCAACTAACCCACCCCAATCTCTCTTATAGAAGCAACAATGTGTCCAATTCTCAAGATCAAAACTATTCTCCAAGGGCCACTCAAGGAAACCAATTTGTCTCAACTAATCAAGCTCAACAAGCCCGCCATCAAGAAAAGTACCAAAGCCAGCAAGGCGCTACTCAACCGAGGTCGAATCAACAACCACCCAATTTCCAAAGGCCTCAACAACAAAGGTTCACTCAAAACCAACAAGGGTACACTCAAGGACAACAAAGGTCAAATCCAAACCAACAAGGCTATGGAAAGCAACAACAACAAGGCTATGGTTATCTACCTCAACAAGGTTACTCTACTCAAGGACATCAAGGGTTTCCTCAAGGATAACAAACCCAACCTCCAAACCAAGCACCTCCACAAGTGGATTTGGTCACCATGATGCAGCAAATGCTTAGTGGACATGGAGGATGAGATTAAACACCTCAAGAGTCAAGGTGCTTTCACTTCTCGTCAAGGCCAACTTCCAGGGAAATCCGAGGCTAATCCGAAAGAATACATCAATGCTATTGAGCTAAGGAGTGAGACTACTTTGCCTACACGAGAGAACCCTTACATCAATGAGGACATTGAGAAACAAGAAGGCGGGGTAGACATTGTTGATGAAGGTGAATTTGAAGAGGACCCTTACTCAAGCTCATTGGCAAGGGAATATGCCACGGAGGATGCATTGCGCAAAGAGAAAGAGCTTGAGGATTCCATGGAGAGAGCCACGTCCTTAGCTAAAGCTAAAAAGGACAAAGCCAAGGTTGTTGATGAAGAGACCACTAAGAAGCAAAAATTCATCCTTCCACCATATGTGCCTAAACTTCCTTATCCGGGAAGATTCAAGAAGCAACTAGCCGAGAAGTATAAGGCCATATTCGATAAGTCTCTCAAGAATGTTGAGCTTACAATGCCTCTAGTGGATGCTCTAGTCCTTGTGCCTCAACATGCCAAGTTCATCAAGGAAATGGTAATGGAGAGATCCAAGGAGGTGGAGTCAATGATGGTCTTGACTCATGAAGTTAGTGCCATCATCCAAAAGCAAGTGATACCCAAGAAGCTCAAGGATCCCGGTTCATTCACTATACCTTGTGCAATTGGACCACTAACTTTTCAAAGTTGCTTGTGTGACCTTGGTGCAAGTGGTAGTCTAATGCCATTCTCGGTAGCTAAGGCCTTGGGTATAAAGAGATATAAGGAGACCAACATGAGGTTGATCTTAGCGGAAAGAAGTGTGTGGACTCCGATTGGTGTGATAGAAGATCTTCCGATTTCGGTTCAAAGCTACACGGTTCTGACGGATTTCATTGTTCTAGAGATGGATGAAGAACCAACCGATCCTATCATCTTTGGTAGGCCATTCTTAACAAATGCTGGAGCTATAATAGATGTCAAGAGAGGAAAGATAGATCTCCACTTGGGTATGGATGAGATTCTTGAGTTTGACATCAACAAGACAATGAAGAAGCCAACCATTGATGGCCAATGCTTCTACATAGAAGAGATGGATAGCTTGGCGGATGAGTTACTTGAAGAGTTAAGAATGGAGGATGGATTGAAAGTAGCCTTAACCTTGGATCACAAAGGAAATGGTTTCTTAACCAAGGAGAGCCAAGCTTATGAGCTCACACTTGACACTAAGGAGCCATTGGAAATATAAGCTGGATTTGTGGATCTAGCAAGGGAAATAGAAGCTAAGGGTATTGAAGAGGTTAGTAGTGAAGGCACAACCTTGGATGATGGAGATTGGAGTGAGCTAAAATCCCCAAAGGTGGACCTAAATGAGCTTCCCTCGGGACTAAGGTATGCGTTCTTAGGTCCCAAAGAGTCTTACCCGGTGGTAGTAAATGAAAATCTAAAGAGTGATGAATTAGCTTTGCTTATCAATGAGCTTAAAAAGTATATGAAAGCTATTGGTTACTCTTTAGATGATATTAAGGGTATTTCTTCCAACTTATGCACACATAGAATTCACCTAGAGGATGAATCAAGGACCTCTATTGAACATCAAAGAAGGTTGAATCCCAACTTGAAGGATGTTGTAAAGAAAGAGATTCTAAAACTCCTTGGTGCGGGAATAATCTATCTGATCTCAGAAAGCTCATGGGTTTCACCAATTCATATTGTGCCTAAGAAGGGAGGAATCACTGTTAAAAAAAACGAAAATGATGAGTTGATACCAACTAGAACCATCACCGGGCATAGGATGTGTATTGATTACCGGAAATTGAACTCATCAACTAGAAAAGATCACTTCCCTTTACCCTTCATTGACCAAATGCTTGAAAGACTAGCCAACCATGAATACTCTTGCTTTTTAGATGGATACTCGGGATTCTTTCAAATCCCGATCCACCCAAATGATCAAGAGAAAACGACATTCACATGTCCTATGGTACATTTGCTTATCGAAGAATGCCATTTGGATTATGTAATGCACCAGCAACTTTTCAAAGATGCATGATGTCTATCTTCTCGGATTTGATTGAGGAAATGGTTGAAGTGTTCATGGATGACTTTTCCGTATACGGTTCTTCCTTTGGTGTTTGTTTGTCTAATCTTTGTAGGGTTCTAAAGAGATGTGAAGAAGCAAACCTAGTGTTGAATTGGGAGAAGTGTCACTTCATGGTGCAAGAAGGAATTGTGTTGGGTCACAAGATTTCGAAAAGAGGAATTGAGGTTGATAAGGCGAAGATCTCGGTTATGTTTAACTTAGAGCCACCAAGGATGGTAAAAGATATCCGAGATTTTCTAGACCATGCGGGTTTCTACCGGCGGTTTATCAAGGATTTCTCCAAGATTGCTAGACCATTAACAAGACTCCTTTTCAAGGAAGTAGAGTTTGTGTTTGATGAAGAGTGCATGAAAGCCTTCTTTGAGATCAAGAGAGCTTTGGTTAGTGCACCAATAGTTCAAGCTCCGGACTGGGATCTTCCTTTCGAGATTATGTGTGATGCTAGTAACTATGCGGTTGGTGCGGTTTTGGGTCAAAGGAAGGATAAGAAGACTCATGTCATCTACTATGCTAGTAGGACTCTAGATGAAGCTCTAACCCAGTATGCAACAACCGAGAAGGAGCTATTAGCGGTTGTATTTGCTATGGAGAAGTTTAGGTCTTACATTGTCGGTTCTAAAGTGATTGTCTACACCGATCATGCGACATTGAGATACATCCATTCGAAGAAGGACACTAAACCGAGATTACTTCGCTGGATACTTCTTCTACAAGAGTTTGACATGGAGATTGTGGACAAGAAAGGTATTGAGAATGGAGTAACGGATCATCTCTCTCGGATTAGAGTAGAAGACTTGGTTCCTATTGATGACAAGCTAATGCAAGAGAGCTTGATGAGTGTGTGATCATTGAAGAAAGGAAATGAAGTCATTTTGGGTGATTTATATATCTCACAAGAGGATAATCTACTATGGTTTGCTGATTATATGAACTACTTGGCTTGTGGAAAGGAACCACCACTTGAAGGTCATAAGAAGAATAGGTTTTTCAAGGTTGTGAAAAGATTCTATTGGGATAAGTCATTCTTATACACTCTATGCAAAGATGGTCTTTATAGAAGATGTGTAGTTGAAGAGGATTTTGAGGGAATCTTGAGTGCTTGCCATGATTCACCAAGTGGAGGATACTTTGCTTGTTTCAAAACTGCTACAAAGATTCTCCAAAGTGGGTTTTGGTGGCCAACCTTGTTCAATGATGCTTATGAGTTTGTAAAGGGTTGTGACCAATGCCAAAGGAAGGGAAATATAAGCGAGAGGGATGAAATGCCTCAAAACCCAATCTTTGTGGTGGAAATTTTTGATGTTTGGGGTATTGACTTAATGGGTTCTTTCCCATCTTCTTTTGGAAACAAATAAATCTTAATGGCTGTAGATTATTTGTCAAAACAGATTGAAGCATTGGCTTTCCCCACCAATGATGCCAAGGTTATGGTTAAGTTGTTTAAGACAATCATCTTCCCAAGATTTGGTATTCCAAGAGTAGTGATTAGCGATGGAGGGAGCCATTTCATCAACAAGGTCTTTGAGAGTCTACTCAAGAAGAATGGAGTGAAGCATAAAGTAGCAACCCCATACCATCCCCAAACTAATGGTCAAGTGGAGGTCTCTAACCGTCAAATCAAAGCGATTCTTGAGAAAACAGTTGGTACTTCAAGGAAGGATTGGGCGAGCAAACTCGATGATGCTCTTTGGGCTTATAGAACCGCCTTCAAGACCCCCATTGGCACTACTCCATTCAACTTGCTGTATGGGAAAGCTTGTCACTTGCCGGTAGAGCTCGAATTCAAAGCGAAGTGGGCTGTCAAACTTCTCAACTTTGATATCAAGGATGCTCAAGAAAGAAGATTGGTGGACCTTGAAGAGCTTGAAGAAACTAGACTTAAGGCTTATGAAAACTCTTCAATCTACAAAGAGAGGACCAAGGCATTTCATGACAAGAAGATTCTCTCTAAGGACTTCAATCCCGGTGATCAAGTGCTGCTATTTAACTCGAGGTTGAGACTATTTCCCGGGAAACTCAAGTCGAGGTGGTCCGGACCATTTGTGGTTAAAGAGGTGAGAAGTTATGGAGCGGTTGGGCTTGAAACAAAGGATGGAAGGGAATTTTTCACCAATGGTCAAAGGTTGAAGAAGTATCATGCTAGGGAATTCACTCAAGATGCAATCTCAACTCCTCTTGAGGATGCTCCAACCACCACTTAGCACAAGGAAAAGGAAGCCTCAAACAAGGAAAGAAAAGAAAAGTTCCAAAGCAAGCAAAAGGAAAGAAGCCAAATGGTGAAAAGAGCAAAAGAAAGAGGCAGCACAAAGAGAAAGGAAGGAGCCAAGAGAAGCAAGAAGAATTCCCAAAAGAAGAGAAGATGAATGAAATGGGCAAAGACCCTTGGGTAGAATGGCAAAATGCCTTAGGTGAACAAAATGGTAGATAGGATTTTTGATGGAAAATGGGCTAGAAGATGGCTTAGGTTAGAGAAACATTAGGCATTTGGGGTAGACAAAAGTTTTCCCTTGTATACATAGGTTGCTCTTTACCTTTAGCATTTTGTTAAAGTTTGGCTCATTCATTGAGATATCCCTAAGCTAACAAGCCAATGCATTGATGAGATCATCTTCATCTCATAACCTTAACCCTTAGCCAAATGGTTTGATCTAAATTGGTGTAAGCACAATTCACAAAATTTCATGAGCTAATGAATGTTAAGAGGCTAGTGGATAGGATGGATTGTCTAGATCAAGGTTTGGTTTTGATTATGTATTGGGATGTGCATGGCTAACTTCTTTTGAGTAGACAAACTTTGATGTATTTTAGGCTTAGTAACTTGGATGTTGAGTTGATCTCTTCTTGTGATGTTTTGTTGATTGAGCTACTTAAACTATTTCATTATCTCTCTCTTAGGCTTGTTTGTTTGTTTGAGGACAAGCAAATGAGTAAGTTTGGGGGAGTTGATATTAGCATAACATGCATCATTTAAGCTTGCATTAGAGTAGGATTTATTTGCATATTAGACTAGTTTTGTTACAATTGTCATGAATTTCATTGTATATAGGTTCTAGGTGTTGCATTAGATCCTAGTAGAGTCTTTGGTGCATTTTGGATCTCTTTTAGGTGCTAAATAGGAATGGAGTGAAGCTAGGAGCTAAGAAGATCAATTGGAGGAAAAGAAGCCATTGGATGAACAAGAGAGGAGCAAGATTAGTCGCAGCGGTCCAAATGCAGCGGTCAAGGAGTGACCGTTGCAGAAGGTCAGAACGGTGTGGAGGTGCAGCGGTCAAGGAGTGACCACTGCAATCTTCTGGAGCTATCACAGCGGAGTCACAGCGGTCAAGGAGTGACCGCTGCAAAACCAACCACAGCGGCCACCAAGCGCAGTGGTCAAGGAGTGACTGTTGCAATCTTCTGGAGTACTCGCAGCGGTCTCACAGAGGTCACTCGCAGACCGCTGCGGATTGGTCCGGCCAAAAATAAATCAGGTCAGAACCCGGTTTGTCCCGGGTCGACCCGGTTTGACCCAATTTCATAAAACCCCATTTTTCACACTTAAATTTTTATGCTTATTTTTCCTAAGGTTTTAGACTCATTCTTTCTTTTGTTCTTGAATCTCTAGTTTGAATCTTAATACAAATTGCATTTCCTTTAAGAAATCTTTACTTTTACATTCTCTCATCATTCTATCTTATTACCCATCATGATTTCTTCCCTAATCAAACTTGATTTTGGGATGATCACTATGGGTCTTGAGTAGTCTCATTAGGGTTTGAAGATGAGTTAAATGAGGGGGATCTAATCATGGATTAGGTTAGTCTAGATCTTAAATCAAACATTCCTTCCTTCTGTAAGAGATCCTAATGCTTTTTCTTGCATGAAAATGAAGAAAATGACATGGACCATCTCATGGATACCAAGTGTTTGATGAAATGTCCAAGAGAACTTAGAGAGGAATTATGATTCTTGCATCAAGGGATTGGTGTAATGGGACTTAATTAGGTTGATCTAGTAATTAGGTTTTAATTCACTAGCATTCATTATTTCAAATGAGAATTTGATAATTATGTCTTGATTAGTGAAATGATTAATTGCATGGAAATGAATTAGTCAATTTAAATGGATCATTAATCTAAGGAATAACTAATTAGTGTAATTAGATATCCCTAACAATGCTTAGTGAACCCAAGTCATTAATAACTCATCTTAAGACCATTCTTTAAATCATTGCATAAACTTTAGTCATTTAACCACTTGCACTTAGTTTAATTAATTTAATTAAAAACAACAAAACCAATAAAGCTTAGATTAAGAAAGTCCTTGTATTTTAGGTGTCAAACACAACGAGTTTGGATTCTGTTCCTCTTAAACTACAACGGTTTAGAGGTATTGATACCTTCATAAGGATTGTGAAATCCAAGTATCAGTTACAACTTGGTGAAAAAATTTGGCTCCACAATTTTTTTATTCCATTTTTTTCCTTTTCCTTCCCTTCTTTCGTTAATATTTTCATGTGGAGCCAAATTAGATCTAGATCTAAAAACACAAATTTTCACAAAATCTCGTCTCGTCCATCACCGTCTTCGGTTTCTCCAAATCCAACCTCATTCGCCATCACTCCACCACCGTTTCCACTCTCACGTAAAACTCTTACACCGATCCTCACTATGGAGAAAACCATTTGCTCGAAACCCTAAATCCTTTCATCCCTCAAATCACTTAGAGCCGAAACCCTCTACTCTTTATTCCCCCGCTAGATGAATTAGGGTTTGCCTTTGTTGCTTCATCAGCATGTGGCTCCTCACCGTCTTATCTTTGGCACGTCGTTTTCATTAGTTTGTGGCTTCTCACCTTCCCTATTTGGAGCTGCCAGTTCGTCACCATCGATCTTCTGCGGATTCAAGGCGTTTTCTTCTTTCTCTTTCTCTCTCTCATGTGAAATTTCTTTTAAATCTAACCCACAATAAAATCAAAACTTTAAAAAAGAAATTGATTTTGGGATTTTTGGAATGATGGTGCAGTCGAAGCTCGTGCCGCCGCTCGATTATAACTCAGGTCTTCTTCGTCTCTCAAATTCAATTTCCGCCGCCGGAGCCGCAAGAAGTGATGGTGCATGCTCCTCTGTCTTCATCGTCTTCATCAGTCCGTTCGACACCGTCTCTCTTTATATCCTCTTTTCCAGGCGCATCAACAGCTTCTCTTCATAATCCTCGTTTGGAGCATAACAATCACTTCCTCAACTTCTTCAGCTGCAGGTTCGACAACAACTTTCCCTTCGTTTGCTGTAGTCTTAATTCCCATTATATGCTTTCCTTTTGTTATCTTTCATGCAAAAACTTGCTATTCATCAAGCATTGCTCGTCTCAACAGCGTAAAAAGAGAACCATTGACGTCATAGCTTCAAATTTTTACTACTACTAGACATGCCTCATCTCACATCTCAACTTCTTCAGGTAAATTACATTTTGTATAAAAAATAGCACCACATATAGCTTGGAAAATCCTCTTTGATCTTTATTTTAATTCAAAAATAAGACCATATCTATCATTTTAAAGATGTGCATCAGTTTCTGAATCAGGAAGGATTTCGTAAGTAACAGATTATGACTGATGAACATATTTATGTTTTAGGAAAGTCTTTTCTCATTCATGAACATATTTAAGCTTATTCTTCGTAAGTAACAGATTATGACCGATGACGGTCTTCGAAAATGCAAAACCATTTTCCAAGAGTTCGGTGAGTGCATAAACACGCAGATGATTCTTTTCATGAAAAATTTATTATGTAGATTTGATGGGTTGTTTGTTTACTTGGTGGATTTGGACAAATGAGGATTTGAATGGATCAATTGATCACACGGAGCTCAAGAATTGTATAAAGAAGCTAGAGTTCTCGTCTGAGGAAGAAAAGACAAAAGATTTGTTCGAGGCTTGTGATATTAACGAAGATATGGGTAAATTGGTTGTGTGCTTTTGTCATGTGGAGTATTGGACAGAAATATGATTTGATGAAATATTGAGAGTTGTGTCTTGTTTTTTTGCAGAAAAATGTGAAGACAAAACATCCGCAACTTCTTTATGAATCGAAGGTATACATAATTCTGCAGGGAGGAAGTAAAATTTTTTTGAATAGTTGGCCAAGTTAAGAGATTACGCAGCACGAAGGGACAAGAGACTAGGTCATTGCAGCTGTGAGAGCCAAAATCAAAGAGTCCATGGATGATAAAGATGAGATTCATTGTGGTGAAGTATATGAATTAAGATGTAAAATGTTATCTTTGTGGTTTATGACTTTGAAATCTATAAAATGTTACATTAAGAAATTTAGTTAGTTATTTAATTTTTTTTATTTAAATATTTATATATTCATAAATCCAAAATCAAATATAAAAACCGATAGCAGCAAATTGATGTATATAATAGCATTATATGCAAAAATATAGCATATGAAAATTACTATTATATCCAAAGTTATTGCAGATAAAACTATCACACATATAGTAAGCAAAACCATCATTAATAATAAAATCAAAGCTTGCATAAAAGTAAAAGAGTAGA
This sequence comes from Euclidium syriacum, assembly GCA_900116095.1. Taxonomy (NCBI): domain Eukaryota; kingdom Viridiplantae; phylum Streptophyta; class Magnoliopsida; order Brassicales; family Brassicaceae; genus Euclidium; species Euclidium syriacum. The sequence goes on along the minus strand of FPAK01000009.1, from coordinate 6,085,022 downwards.
GTTGAGAGAGTAAACAAATTTTGTGGGTTTTTCTCTCTATAAATTCAAGTAGAAGAATAAACTCTAGAAACTTTAAGAACAAAGTGGCTCCTTGAGGCAAAAGTAAGAATTTAGTGGTGTGAGTGATTTGTTTCTTCTAGCTTGAAGGGTTTTGATGGTTTGACCTAATCTTCCTGATATACCTCGATTATATAGCTCTAGGGACGAGTCTTTAGGTCGGTGATGGGTTTTTAAGACTTCTGTTGATGGTGGGGTTAGCACCCCTTATCAATAGCTTGACAATAATTGAGATTCGGTCCCTACCGATCTTTCCCTAATTACATGTTAGCTCGTAAGTCCTTTCAATAGGATTAGAATCCTCGGCCACGATGACCGAGGGATACCTCGATAAATAATGGTCAGATTTTAGTGTCTGAAGCGGGGGTATAAACTACATCGTCTACTGCCGAAGTCTAAGCTCGGACAGAATAAGATCAAATCTAATCACAGATTCCCTGATCCCGGAAAAATGGAATATTTCCATTTCTCTGAGATTAGCCCATGGGCTTAGATAACCGACTACTAAGATATATAAATACATACCCCCCCCCCTTCACTAAATTCATTCATTCAGAATCATAGAGAAGAATTACTAGCAAACTTAGGCTTAATACTTCTCTTTGATAAAAGTTAACTCGACATTCCGAGTTAACATTCTTATAATCAATAATATCAATTAAAACTTATTTTCTGAGGTTTCTCTTTTGTATTTTTACTTAACTTACTCCAAAAACGAACCCCTCTAATTATAAATAATTAGAAGTTGAACACAGTCTCAACAACTTCGGGTTTAGAAAAATCCCGCAAAATGAATTTACTTTTTTCTGACCGACTAGACGAGTCGGTCTACTATAGCTTCGAGTCGGTCGACCTTGTCTTCGGTTCAATACTTCTTCATTTTGCATCAAATCGTAAAAGTCTTCTCCAATTGCTCCATCTCGTGAGATCACTTGTTTATCCTGCTAAATCATGCAGAAAAGGTTCCAAAACCGTATAGAATGTGCTTGTAAAACCAGTCAAAATATCGATACATCAATCTCCGTCGAAGTTTTTAAAATTCTCATCATCGTAGCTTTAAACCCCTGCCATCTTTCTTTAAACGAATATATTGCGCCTTAAGTGGTCCCCTTCGTCCCTTGTGGCTCCTACTTAGAAGCAATATAGTTGTGATCCAGGGGTGAAGCAGCATGTTTACTTGCTTGATAAGGAGGTAATATTTTATTGAGTTCTCTTTCTCCATAATTTGTTTATTTTGTTGAAGATGGAGTGTCAATCTTATCATGATGCCACGGTTAAAGTCAATTTGTAAGCGTGCGATGGAGATAACGTCGATCGAAGGAAACTAAGAGGACCGATGTGATTCGAAGTCGATCAACGGAGCTTCACAACCCAAGTGTAGGATACCACAGAGAAAAGAAAGAGAAAGAGAAGATGGCTGAAGAAATCAAGGTCAATACTAAGGGTGAGAGAATAGATGCAGATGGGAATCGTTTGGATCACGAAGGAAACCTCTTTAAGATAATGGAGAGCAAAGAAGGAACCTCGAAGATGAGCTTAAGTCGTATGAGTTCTTTACGAACAAGGTTATGAACTATATTCTTTGTGTGAGATAGATGGTTCAAGAGACTGAGGTATGAGAATCCAGTTGACCACATTGAGGTTTTGGAAGACATTATGGAAAACATCAATGCTGAAGGAGTCTCGGAAGATTGGTTGTGCTACAAGTTATTCCATCACTCACTTACACACAAGGCACTCAACTGATTGAAACAATTGAAATCATACTCGTTGAAGAACTGGAAGAACGCGGAAAAAGAATTTATCAACAAATTCTTAGAAAAAACCAAATCTGATGAGGTAAGGGAGTGGTACATTCTCACAAGACAAAGGAGAGACTTTTAGTTATAAAGTTCAGAAAGAAATAAAAAAACAAAATCATGAGTATTGAAATGATTTCATATCTATTGGAAGTTATTCGAAGAAAGTCCAACCAGACGTCTACAATCCATTTAGCCTGAAGACGACTACAATGCGATGCCCGTGATACGTCGACGTTTCTAATAACTTCTACACACCAACCAAACCATTTCCTATTTATTATTTTTACTTAAAAACGAAAAATAAAACGAAAATCCAAATTTGGTCGAGAAGAAAGCGTAGTCATCATCAACCTTTTTCTTCCGTGGTCGCACTGATCTCCGGAATCCGTAAACCGCTAATCCTAAGTTCCCGAATTCACTGGGTGTGTGCCGGAGGTGGTTAGTCTGAGGTATTGGTGACATATATATAATGGCGGCGCTGGGTTTATCGTTTCCTCCCGCCGTCAAAACGGCGCCGTATTTAGCATCGTCGTCATCGACTTTCTTGTCTCACTCTTCTATCTCTGTCAGGACCTCTCGGTCTCGGTCCCGAAGCTCTGCCCTCGCTTGCGTTGTAAGCAGATTTCGTTTCCTCACTCGAGATTTAGTTTGAATATCTGAGAATCTTAATATGTGGATGCATTCGTTTGATGAATTCCTGGTTAACGTCTTTTACAGAGATTTTAGTTTTTGTTGTTGTTGTTGCTATTGCTAGAGATGCGATATGCCTGGGAATCCAAGTATCCCAGTTATTAATGAGAGGAATCTTCCAAACTTCTTGGAATCAGCCCGGATGGAGAAATCAGTGAACAACAGGAGGCTGAAATTGTTCTCTGGTACTGCAAATCCAGCACTTGCACAGGAAATAGCTTGGTATATGGGTTTGGAGCTAGGGAAGATTAAGATAAAGAGATTTGCTGATGGAGAGATCTACATTCAACTACAAGAGAGCGTTAGAGGATGCGACGTCTATTTGGTACAGCCTACCTGTACTCCCACAAACGAGAATCTGATGGAGCTTTTGATTATGATAGATGCTTGCCGAAGAGCATCAGCCAAGAATGTAACCGCTGTGATTCCATATTTTGGATATGCGAGAGCTGACAGGAAGACACAAGGGCGTGAATCCATTGCAGCCAAATTGGTTGCAAATCTTATCACCGAAGCAGGCGCAGATCGTGTTCTTGCATGCGATCTTCATTCAGGACAGTCTATGGGTTATTTTGACATTCCAGTCGACCATGTCTACTGCCAGGTTCTTCTTGTTCTCTATCATCTTTAATCCATATTACCTTTAATTCATATCCCGTGTTTAAATCTTCTACAGCCAGTGATACTTGACTATCTTGCTAGCAAGTCGATTTCCTCAGAGGATTTGGTAGTGGTTTCTCCTGATGTTGGTGGAGTGGCCAGAGCACGCGCTTTTGCAAAGAAATTATCAGATGCGCCACTTGCCATTGTCGATAAAAGGCGTCATGGACATAATGTTGCTGAGGTCATGAACCTAATCGGGGATGTAAGAGGGAAGGTGGCAGTAATGGTGGATGATATGATTGATACCGCTGGTGCGTGGAGTTGGCTATAAATCTTACTCTTTCATGTTACCGACAAGCCAAGCCTCCATTCTCTATGTCAATAAACCAATCTTGTTCTGTTTTTCTTATCTCAGGAACTATTGTAAAAGGAGCAGCTTTGTTACACCAGGAGGGTGCTCGGGAGGTCTATGCCTGCTGCACGCACGCTGTTTTCAGGTAACACTTTCTATTTTAACAGTCCCAAAATTTCTTTCTTTTTTTTTTTTTGGTTCTGAAGCCATTTTGTTGTTGGTAATGAACCAATGGAAGCCCACCTGCGATTGAGCGATTATCGGGGGGTCTGCTTCAAGAAGTTATAGTGACCAACACATTACCAGTAGCCGAGAAGAATTACTTCCCGCAGTTGACAATTTTATCGGTGGCTAATCTTCTGGGTGAGACTATTTGGCGTGTCCATGATGATAGTTCCGTCAGTAGCATTTTCCTTTGAACGGTTTTTGGTTTTGTTAGTCGGTTCACTATCTGTTTTCCAATATTCATCCCGGTTTATGTTCTAACCATGCCTCACCAAATTTCTTTCTAGTTTTATCGTTTGATAGCTTAGCCTTTTCTTTATTTGCTCCACATATCTTTATGGATTAACCAGTTGGTCTCCAGTCGATTTTGATTATACTATACAAAACTTTCTAAGTTAATTAATAGGTCATCTATGTCATGACCAAAACTAATTTATAGGTCATCTATGTCATGACCAAAAATATAAAGGATCAAACTCATCTCAGTCACAAAAGAGGCCTAATGGTCAATGATCGAGAAGCGAAATGGTAGAATACATAGCCGAATGCATGAAACTAACAACTCGACAGCTAGCGGAAACAAACATATCTCCGGAAACAAAATGGAGAAACTAAATATGGGTAGGGTCTTAAAACAGAAAAAGCTAGTGAAATAACCAAAATTGACGACACCTAAGTACAAAATCGGAAACTCTGAAGCAGAACGTCTCCCAGATCCATCTCAAGTAATCGGTGTATCGCAACTTATTAGTTTCAGTTGATAGATCATGTCGTAGTAAAGGTTGGGACAGTTAAGTTACTAAAGGTTGGCCTGAGCATAGGGGATGTACGGTTCCGTCCAAAACCTCCTAGTTGTAAAAAGATCGTTTGTATTAGGTGCAGTATCATTCTCCCCAATTTTTTTAAAAAAGTTTAAACTTTTAAATCTGGATATTTACAAATCTACAATTCTCCCTAATTTCACCTTCAATACCCGTAAGAACATTAATATTACCCATTTTTAACATAGATTCCACAAAATCTACGAAAAAGAGATCTTGATCCACTGCATATTCCCAAACCTTCTTGAATATTTCTCCTTGATGATCTTCCGTGACCAGAACGTTATCCGAAATCAACAACCCTAATCCCTTCAAAAGATTGATGTAATAATGGTTATCAAAGAAAGCCGGCGTCTGTAGATCCAACGGTGACAGTTCGTTGTCCCGGCTCGAATCTTTGCATTGTGACCTTAGGATTCGCCGGAATGTGCTGTGTCTCTTGTACTCGTCGACGTAGAAGGTTTGTTCCATGTTTGGTTGAGCGATGCGTTGCTTGAAGCTTAAGCATCTCGCTTTACCAATTGTGTGGGCTCCTGAAAGAGCGATGAGATCTCGAATATCAAGGCCTTGTTGCTTGAAATTGATGATGAGGCTGTCAAGGGAGGAGTTTGGTGGCGGAATGTATTGGTTTGCGCCGGAGAAGCTTGCCTTCAATGAGTCTCTTCTCCCTAGCAAAACATCCCACCATGGCCCACCTCTCTGATAATACCAACTTGTTTTAGAAAACTGAATATAAGTTTTAGTTTAATCAGAAACCCTTGGGGATGGGGGTTAAGAGGGGAATTACCAGGAAAACGGAGTCACGAGCGGCCATGGTGATGATATCGGAGCAAGAGACGGTTAGAGGACAAGTTTCTTCGAGGAGGTACTTTATGTAGTCGATTACTTCGAACCCACGCAAAGAGTTTACGTTTGGAGTCGCTTGCTTCTCACTCAACATATCTCCATGTGTGTCCAACAGCACAGAGGCATCACAACCCTAAAGCCCGCAGACGATACATCAAATTAACCCAGTAAAATAAATCTTTCTCTCAGAGCCTAGAATTACTGCTAGAAAATGCTTGGATTGCAGAGAGGATGAAAACAAAAATTTACAAGTCCGTGAAAGGAAGGATTTTCTAACCAAGACAAAGCAGTCGTGGAACTGAAGACGAAGAAGAGAAGCCGCCATACGAGGATCTCTGAGAACAGCAACCTCAACGTTATGCTTCACGATTTCTTCGGCTAATGGGCAACTCTCTTTGTAGAAACCCTTCACTAATGGCCCTCCAAAGTCCCCCAAAACCGTGGCCGTAATTGCATAAAGCACAATTAAAGAAAGCCGTAGCTTCTTCAGCTTGATCTCCATTGAAGAGTTATGTCCTCTCTCTGTGCATCTGTATATATGTATGCGCTAGGTGAATCAATGTTCCGTGTATGTTACCATATGTCGTTATTTGTGTTTTCATGCCCAACTTTTATCACCTTCATAAAAGTTTTCAGTTTTGTCAAAGGTAGATACAACCAATAGGGACCTAACATGCCTCAGGCTACAATTATAATTAATATTATATAAAGAGAACATTGTGGGTCAAAAAGTGTACGTGAAACAATACAGTGTAACTTGTAACACATACGTTGTAGTCTTGTAGAATTGGTAGAATTTCTGCGGAAAAAATGAGATGTTATATCAGTTGCAGTATTTGAGGAATTTGCTGAATGAATGGAAGTAGATAAATTTTAAAAACTTTGCAATATTTGAGGAATTTGCGGAATGAATGGAAGTAGATGAATTTTTCATTAGTTTGACTACTTGTTCTAAAACGCGGGTTAGGTGATCGATTACTCATCTCTGAGACGCTAGATGAAAATCGGTCGCCGCGCATATACCTAATTTGAAAACAAAATTAGAATTTCAAAGAACAAATAATAAAAATCGCGTTTTCCTTCAAAATCAAGTGAGAAATTGATGAATACTTAGATCTATAATTATTTGTTATTAAACAATAAAAGAAACAATTTAAAATGATGAGAGAAAGAAACAGCAGTTTTAGGGTTGCAGAAATCGGGATATGTTAGGTTGAATATGAGGGTATTGTGATCTTTTGCAGTTTATTTAATGAAAATTGAAAAAAAACAGATAAATTACTAGGTCCACTCGAACTCACGATTTTTTTAATAGTAAACTGCCCATTCCCACTAAGTCTTGTCTCTTGCAATTTCATATCTCCTCAAAAATAATATATAAACATATATGTAGGTGAAAAATATCCTAAAACTAGGGCCGAATAATCTCCGCGTACTCCCCAATTTTCTCACTAGGCGCTAGGACTAGTCCGGTCATCCGATTAGCGCCTAACGTGTTTTCAAACAAGATTATATATTCATAAAAAGTGTATTGTTAAATAATTAATATTTTAATTTTTTGTTGTTAATAATTCTTTTAATTATTGTCAAGTTTATTAAACTAATTTCGCTATATCTGTAGCTATTTATTTTTTGTATTTGAAAGTTCTGAATGATGCCAGTTATGTATAATTTTATTTGAACCAATTAAAACAATGTTAAAGAACATTAAAAACAAAAAGAAAATCAATCTAAAATTAATTTTATCTTTAGCAAAAGAAAATAGTTTTATAAATGTGTTTACCTATTATTGGATATCATATATATTAAAAAAATACATATTTCGTCATGTGTCGTCACCACATCCCTTTAGAGATTTAGACTTTCTAAAACGTCACTAATGAATCAGCTTAAGTACATTCATATGTCATTGGTACATAAATTATATAAATATCCTTAACTAAACCCTAAACATTAAAACCATAATAAATGAGAGATTTAGACAATATTCGGTCTCTATATTAAACAACATAAAACCAACCAAATTATTAACTATTAAAATCTGAATAACTCGAGTCTTTCAGTTTTGTTTTAGTTAATGTCTTAATCTAATTTTTATAAAAATCAAACACAACTTATTAAATACTTGGGCTTTAACTTAGTTACTTATGGTCCAATAGCTTTATTCCTTCTTTAGAGACTTCATCGAACCGTTTTATCATAAAACATTTTCTCTTCTCTTTCGAGAACATATTAAATTGGTAAGATATTTCTTAAAAAATAAAACATTAAAACCATTCTTCAAAAAGCTGTTTCTTAAATTTTTTAACTAAAATTTTCATATATAAGCATTTTTAGGTGAAGAGTATCACTACTGTGATAACATTAATACTTCAGATACTAGCAGTGCTCATAGAATGGTTTATACTCATGAATTTCTTTATAGTGTCAAAGTATCAGGATATCCGAATCATTGTTTGAAGTTGAAAATTGTGATCATGTTGCTCTAAAATATCGATACAAGAAATGATTTTGTGTACAAGACTAAAAGTGGTTCAGTTGGCCAATCACTTGATAGATGACGAAAATATTAATGGATACTAAAGTAAGCGATTTGGTTTTTACTAACTAGGAAGTTTGTGTCTCCGGCGGAAACAAAATTCCCTTTTAAAATACGGTGTAGTCAATTTTCAGTGACAATTGCATTTGCTATGACACTAAATAATAATCAAGGTCAAACCAGGGAGACGGTTGTTTTGTTTTTACCCAAACCCGTTTTTTCGCATGGATAGTTTTAAATAGCTATATCTAGAGTGGAGTTGAGATCATGCTTAAAAATCCTCATCATAGATGAATAAGGAAAATCGCAGTGTAGGAAGATGAATATTTTCTATACAGAGGTCTTCGTAGACCCAAATAAAATATTTAGGTCATTAGTTGTAGATATCGTGGAATGTATATGAATGTGGTGGGTTCCCAAAGGAAGGTATAGGGTATGGATTCTCAAGATAAACGTATTGTAAATATTGTGGATTAAATATGAATGTTCTTGGGTTCCCAAAGGAGGGTAGAGGGTTTAGGAAAGAAAAGTATCGTAGATATCGTGGACTATATATGAATGTGCATGAGTTTCCAAAGAAGGTTGTAGGGTCTAGATTCCCTAGAAAATGTATTGTAGATGTCGTGGACTTTATAAGAGTGTGTTTGGGTTCCCAAATGAGGGTCTAGGGTATAGATTCCTCAGATAAACATATTATAGATATTTTGGACTGTATATGAATGTTCTTGAGTTCCCAAAAGAAGGTCTATGTCATTCAAATGTTTGGTAATTTCGGCAAGTTTATTATATAGGTTGAATTTTTCGCGTCTTCGATCGATGCATGTTTATCGCTTATCGGCCAAACAAATTCACTGGTCGTAAGCCATACAAAATCTTAATCAAATTAATCTCTAGGGTATAGATTTCAAGAGAATGTATCATACATATAGTAGACTATATATGAATGTGCTTGGGTTCCCAAAAGAGAGTCTAAGGTATAGATTCCCTAGAGAAACATATCATAGATATCGTGGACTGTATCTTAATGTGCTTGGGTTCCCAAAAGAGGGTTTAGGGTATAGATTCCCCATAAAAACGTACTGTTGACTGTATATGAATGTGTTTGGATTCCCAAATTAGGGTCTAGGGTTTAGATTTCTAAGAGGAACATATCATAGATATTGTGGATTGTATATGAATGTGATTTGGTTCCTAGAGAAGGTTGAATGGTCTAGATTCCCTAGAGAAATGTATCGTAGATATTATGGATTGTATATGAGTGTGTTTGGGTTCCCAAAAAGGAGGGTCTAGGGTATAGAGTCCCAAGAGAAATAAATCATACATATAGTGGACTGTATATGAATGTATTTGGGTTCCCAAAAGAGGGTCTAGAATCTAGATTCCTAGAGAAACGTATTGTAGATGTCATGGACTATATATGAATGTGTTTAGGTTCCTAAAGGAGGGTCTAGGGTATAGATTCACCAGAGAAACATAATGTAGATATCATAGATTGTATATGAATGTGCTTGGGTTTCCCTAAAGAGGCTCTAGGGTTTATGTTTCCCAAAGAAACTTATTGTAAATATTGTGGTTTGTATATGAACTGTGCTTTGGTTCCCAAAGAGATGTAGGTTTAGATTCTTCCACAAGTAAGCATTTATAAGATATTATGATCTCTTACACCTAATTTACGATACATTTATACGTCTCTTCAGGTAAGCAATGATTTGAGAATCTTGATAACAGTATCCGGGATATATAGTATTTTAATGTGTTAAATTTTTACTCTCTTACACCACATTTCCGTGTAACGGCGCGGGCAAGTCCCTAATTTTAATAATTTGAATTACCCAAATAAGTAACACAAGTATCATGCTCTACATACATACATTTGAGTACATGATAAAATAAACTAACTTTTTCTAAACAAGTGATTATTCCAAAGGATATATGATATGAGATAATAAAACCTTGTTCTATAAATTGATGAAAGGCAAGGACTAGTTTGAATAAAAGAGGGAAATAGTTTAGAAGCTATTGGAACGGGCTGAATGAAGAGAAACCAATCTGGACATGATAAAATGGGCAGTGGTATTGGTTTCATATCATGAAGACACGGACTGATGATGAGCGGTCAAGGATCAGCATGGGGAAGAGTTTAAGCACGTGATGAAACAAATGAAAGCGGTAAGAGATAAGTACGTCCAAGTGCAATATACCGATCAAGATAAGCTCGTCTTATTCTCTCCGTACCGCCAGCCTTATCCACAAGTGGTCATGCGCACAAGTGGATCAGACCGTTAGCTTATCACATCCTGTCACACACACTCCACATAGCTCCAACAACCAGCTTAGATATTTTCCTCTTAATTAGATTCATTTTGAATTAATTTGAATGTTTTGTACTCTGCCTATAAAGGGTCACCAATTAGATTAATAATAATCATGGAATGAGAGATATTTTCTCTCTCTTGTTCATCTTTACTCTTCTCTCTAAAACTCTAAATGTTTAATCTTTGATTCTCTATTCTCTCATCATAATCTATCCTTAATCTTCGAATTCTATCAGGATATAGGTTCAATTCGAGCGAACTGAATCAAACGATAACTTAACAAAAATCAAAGTCGTCGAAATAACTAAACTTGAGAATCGAACCGAACCTAAGACCAAAAATTCTGGTTCAATTTTAATCTCACCTCTTATTTGCATCATCTTCAAATGACATAATTCCTAAGAAATTTTTTTTATCACATATCGTTTTTTCAAATACCAGTTCAGTTTTAATCTCAACTCTAACGTATATTTTACCATTGTTACTACATTCGTTTGAAATCCGTTAAAAATTTATTTTACCATTTTTTCCGACGAATGTAGTAACAATGATAAAATATACCTTTGAAAATTTTGTTGAAAGTCTGCTGATTTTATCTCTATAAATATATTTTTAATTAATTGATGTTGTGGTTATAGTATAGTAGGGTTAGAAAATTAGAAATAAACAAATAAATTAACTAAATAAAGACATTTGTTGTCCAGTTTTGGTTAGAAAATTAGAAATAAATAAACACATTAATTATTAAACCATTCGAGTTAAGAAAAATTATAATCTAACAGTTTGGGTATACATACTTTGGTTTGATTTGGGTCGCTTTTAGGTTCATAGGTTTTGTTTGGTTCGGATTTTTGCCCAAAATGTTTTTGAGCTTTTTAGGCAAATGTGAAACTTTGAGGTTAAAATCGAATTTTCACTCAAATATGTTGGGTAGAAATGGAATATTGAAAACTCAAATCGCCAGGAAAAGAAAAAAAAAACTCAAATCGATTCTCTGTCATCGGAGGAGCGAGTGAGAAACGAAACTCATGTTTCAATCCCCAATTGGAAGCCCTAATCCTCAAGTTCTTGTTGATTGTTTGAGAAGTTAGAGGTTAACAGTAGAATTGGTGGAAAGCGCGCAGGTTCGTGGTGAGATGAAGAATTCAATCGAAGAGAGTAGCCCTGACTCAACCAACAATGGCACCGTAGAGATCACTCACAAAACCATCGGCCCAGCTCGACCGTCTCGAATTCGAGTGGCGTCTCATATCAAAGTATGGACTTATCATCTCAATCTCGCTTAGGTGTATTGTTTGTAAGAAGAGGATTGACGCTTGGCTGGTTTAGGTTCGTGATTTGAGGAATGCGATTGCGGAAAAGGGTCGATTCCCCGTTGCGAATTTGAGGATGATTCTGCGTGGAAAGGTACTGCAAGACGAGGAAGATGGAGATGATTTATACGTTACCCTCAGGGACGAAGGTAAAGATTCTGTGCTTCGGTACACGAAATTCCGATCTTTATGTGGCCTGAAATGAAAGAGTACGAGTTACGGTGTTTCTTGAATGGGTCTTATAATGTGGCATATGCACTGCTCTTGATTTTGTTGTGTAGATTCCTTGATCGTTGCTGTAATACCAAGGCCACCAGTTGGAGTTGAGACCTATGATGATGATGATGATGATGAATTGGTAAAATTATGGAGGTTTGCTCTTAAAGAATGTTTTTTAGTATCCATCTATCCTCATAAAATCTCTCTTTGTTACTTTGGCATTGCAGAAGTTTCAGCTCCCTTCATCAGCAAGCCGGTGGAAGAGGAAGCTCTATTACTTTCTGCGTAACAAGCTGAAGCTTCCTGGTGAGTTATTAAAAACTTTCGCACTCGATCATCTGCAATTTCCAAGAAGGTGTTGGAACAATAGTTTATTGATCTCTGTTGTGTGAGGATCTAGATATCATTCTTATGGGACTCTTCTCTCTAAGTCTAAAGATGTGGGCTATTATCACCTTGTGGTTTATCTTGGCGCCTCTTGCCCATCGCTGGGACCTTGGCCCTTTATTTGTAAGCCATCTTCATTTCCAATGTCTGGATTCCGGAAACGGTTTCATGTTTTTGCCTTCACAAGACGTCTTGTGTCCGTAGATATTAGAGACTTGATCAACTTGTCTTTTTTATTTCCTTTGACGTGTTTCCTCGTTGTTATGGGTTTCAGATACTAGGGACTGGCTTTTCAGTTATCTTGCTCAATCTTGGTAAACGACAACCTGGTGATGTCAGGTATTTGCAACTCATTCGATAACGTAAACATCCTTTGTAGCTGAAAGTTGTGGAATAAAAAAATCTTAGGGTTGTGGAAGCATAAGATTCTGCCACTAGTCTTATTAGCTGGAAAATGGAATCCCAACGAGTATTTTTCAGAGTCTAAAGCCGTGAGAAAATCCTCTTTTGATTTATAAGAGTTGAATAAGTTCGAGTCTCTTTTTCATGCTTTCTCTCGCAGTGCATATTCCATATTCAATGAGGATTTTAGAGAGCTTCCGGGTACATATAATGCAGACCGTATAGACCGGGACATACGAGCCGGCCAGATATAAATGCAAAATTGCATTTGCTTGTTAAAGATTCACATCAACGGACAAACACAACTTATACCCAATATTGCAGCAAAAAAAAACAACTTTTTGTCCTGTTAGATTGGGGCACAACGCAAAGCATATTACTGTGCTTGAGACCAAAATTCCTATTGATGTACATGATCTAGTCTTTTTATTTACAGTGTTGTACTTGAATATTGATTTCACATTATCTATTTATATCACCATAATATACGTTTTGTCTTATTTTCATTATATGTGTGTGAAAATGCGTTGTAGGTCAACTTAGGTCCCATCAAACTTGATGAGCCTTAACGTGTGAAAAAATTCTATAACCAATTTTGCTTTTCTAGTGGTTCAGTGGGTGGCTGACGCTTTTCTACCTTTGACAATCACTGCCTTAAAAATTCAACCAAAATCATTTAATTCAAAAGTTTCTATCTGTTTACATTATTTCAGAAGACAATAAAATTGTAGAAATTTCTTTTTTTTTCGGCAACTTTTTAACATTGCCTTTAAGCACCAGAAATGTTACAAGTATTACACGCAAATCATAAGAACCGCCGAATTGAAACATAACAAATGAATGATGACATTGTTTTGATTTCTTTGGAAACTTCGGTGTGCATTCGCCTTAGGTGTGTGTGACTTGACGAGATCTCCACACGGATGTTTCTATATAAGGTGAATTAGATGATTTATTCGCGCGAATGATATATCTCGTGAATTGTTCATTTGTATATGGCGAATGTGTCTAACTTTATAATTTTGGATATATATAGATGTGGAGGACTCTCGCTCATCGCACCGAGATGACATTTAACATTTATCAAGGTATAACATGTACACTGAAAGTTTCAATGTATTGCTTTATTTTATTTCATATATCCCTTCGAGTTTTCCCTCGAACCTCCTCTTGATTAGAAGGTGGATAATTAGTCCCTATCGAGTTTTCCCTTTAACTTTATCTGAAGTTTCCTCTTAAGTATGAGGTGCCTTTCGAGAACCGTCTTCGACATCCTTGCGAGACTTCCATCGAACACTTTTTTGAGTGTAGGTTGATCTTCAGATCCTTTTGAGCTTTCCCTTTAACTTCCTCTGAAGTTTCCTCTTCATATGAGGTCGAAGAGGAAACAATGGTTTTTTTTTAAAAAAAATACACAATACCATAAAATAAAAATCTGATGATGTGGACAGTTTTAGAGGCCAAACACTTCACAATTATACATAAAGATATAAGATGCTTATAACACCAAGAAAGATAACATATTATACACCAGATCTTTCAAATTGAAGAGTAGCATGACGTCCAAGTCTAAATTAAAACACACACGGTGACCTAAATATAAAATGGGATTAGAAGAAGCCCACATGAGAACAATCAAACTAAAACTTTCAAAAGATTGAAGCATGTTGGACACATGTCCTCAAACTTTCTTCTTCAAGAAATACCTGGCGACATGTGGTAGTAGCTTATGTATCAATATTTTTACTTGTTTATATATATATTATATGGTTTTGGAGTCTTTTTTATACTTTTAGCAGGATAAATGAAGAATTACATGTGATGGGACATTTGGAGAAACTTAGACAATTTGGAGTGAAAATGAAGAAAAACTCAACCATGGAGCTGAAGTCGACTGACTGGAAGTTGAAGTTTACTGACCCTCAAGGTCGGCCAGAAAATAAAGAAATCGTTTTAGGGAATTTTCTCAAGACTCAAAATTGTGTGTCATTATCTATAACCCATGCACAACCCTTGAGGATATATATACCCTCTTTAGCATTGGAATTAGGTCAAGCCTTCAAACCCTCAAGAAACAAAAACCGTCAAGACACTCAAGCCACCAAAACTCTTTCTTTTGCCTCAAGAAGCCACATTTTTTCTTAAGGTTTATTTGAGATTTCTTTCTCGGATACTTTGTTCACAAGGAGAGAGAAAGCCACAACCTGTTTTCACTCTAAACTCTTACTCTCTTTAATTTTTATGCAATACTTTGATTTTGATATGATTATGGTTTTACTTGCTATGTGTGAGTAGTTCTCTTGTTAGGTCTAGATATTCAATGGTTTTATATACTCTTAATGCATTCAACATGTTATGGCCAATATGATTATGTACTTTAACTGTATTACATGCTATATTCTGACTTGATCACTTAGAATATGGACCACTAGGTCTAGTTACCTTACACGCCATCTGATAGCGAAACCAGAGCATAGTTTTTACTAGGTAATTTTGTCCTTGTGCAAGATCCATCGTTGTCTAGGAAAATTATGAACAATCAGATATGTATTAATTGCATGAGTTAGCTTTCATAGACTTGAAGGTAATATTTTGGTCTAGTCATATACAAGCGTCTTTTCTTCTTCTTGAATTTATTGATTGTTGATTGAAGTTTGTTGAAAGGTCTATACTTCTTCCGATTTTCCCTATGATCTAGCGATTTTTTTATATATATTATAAGGTTTACATAAGTTACCTCAGATTGATAAGTTATTGGGTACTAAATTACCTTTAAGATAAATTTTCTGACTAGAATTGAAACTCGACATAATCTATGTTGGATCGATAACCTAGATACTACAATTGTACGTTGTGCACTTGCAGTTAGTTTAGGTGAAATAATTCACATATAAAGTTTTTATGGAGCCATTTCCGAGAATTAAACAATATTTTTGATTCTTATTAAGTTTAGGATATCATGATTAAAGTTGTTACTTGTTTTTTTTTGTCTTTTGTTTCTGATCAGCGGAAAAAGATGCAAGGAGTGGGAATGGAAAATTGATGAGAAACCAGATGCTGACTTCATTAGTGCTACAAGATATCAAAATGGATATTCAGATCCAAGATCATTCTACAGACCAACACCACCAGATAATGGGATGAAACACCTAATTGAGAATATCATGAAGATTAAGAACACGACATGCATGGTCTCTCAAAGAAGATGAACAACCTCTTTTATGACTTTGATGCAAAAATAAGTCATCTCAAATGCGATATTGGAAGATAACATGCAATGATGGATGAGCTTGAGAGATTTTTTGGGGTTAGAAGAGTTTTAAAACGTCCGGATACACTCAAGGCTATACAAGTTAAGAAGATTCACGAAGAAAACGCTGTTGAAGAAACAAGTGAAGAAAATTTGTCGAATGTGATCGGCCGAATCCCTAGCTTCGTCGGTCGACGCGTCCATGGTCGATGGAATCTCGAAGAAATCGACCGGTTGTTTTCCTCTGAAGATGAGACTGGTTGCCCTTTGATGCAAGTTTCGCCTAAAAGAATGTCTATCGACAGTGGTTCTCTAACCAATCTTTCTATTCATGGATTCCTATTGAAGAGTATAAGCTTAATGATATTGGATATGATTGTGAGATAGAAAAAAGAAAATCGGAGGTTAAAGAAAGATGTGGAAACCTACACTAAGGTGATGATGAGAAGAATTCTCTTTGTTAGAGCATTGTGCCTGGAATGAGCTGAGTAGCCTGATTAGCCGAGTAATGAGAGGAAAGATTTTACTAGAATAAGCTAAGAACACATTTTTTGTGATTTGTGAAAAAGCAATCATGTACCGAATGCCGTACAAGAAGAAAGATCATGGACAATTTGAGCTAAGCATTACAATCGGAGATCAAAAATTTTGAAGATGCCTATGTGATTTGGGAGCAAGCAGCAACACCATACCATTAACCACAGTGAAGAAACTCGAATCTTGTGAGCTTAGGCCAACCAAGAAGGAATTGAGGTTTGCAGATGATGCTTGTATAAACCCATTGGGAAAGCTAAAGAATCTACCATGTATGATTGGAGATAGGTTTATTGCCCTTGAATTCTATGTGCTAGAGACATCTTATGTTGATGATGAAAACGGTATAAAGCATATAATACTTTGAAGAACATTCCTCCAAATCGCTGGAACCATTATCGATTGCAATGATGATACAATAACTTTGAGAAACTTAGGAAGTATGTGCATATTATTTTCAAGATCAAAAAGTATAACAAATTATCTATCATTACCTAGAAAAGACGGAGAAGAAGGATCTAACAGTGATTACCAGATCAAGACCAAGGATGAGAGTGTTCGAGAATTCGGAAGAGAAAATTCTGATAGATTGATGAGCCTCGAGTCAGTCAACCCTCCCTACAGTTGGTCGACCTGACTCCTCATAAGCCAAAAGACGAGCAATTTCGATACCATCTATATCGCCATGTGAATGAGGGATGCAATCTACTTCTACCTGGATTTGACCAGAGCATATTGAATACAAAAGTCCTTTCTATTCGAAGTCAATTAAGGTACTTGAGAGTTAATTTAATTATGATGTTGAAGAGTTCATTAAGGAATGCAAAGATATATGGCCATTCATGGAGCAATGTGGAATAGTGTTCTACTGAAGGATAATATGAAAGCTGAGGAGTTTTACAATCGGTTATCCAAGATATGTGATGACGTGATATACAAAGCAATACAGAAGAAACTTGGAGATTTTGGCAAACAAGAAATTATTTGCATGATTGGTTATACTTGGTTTGAGAAGATTCTTTGTGATACTAGAGTTGGAGTAAATGTGATGCCGCTTTCTGTAGCTCATATCTTGACGTTTAACAAGTTTTGAACAAGCAAGTGATGCTGAGTTTCGCTGATGGAACCTATAGATTAACTGAAAGGGATGCTGGAGAATGTGCTGCTGCGCACTAATGGTCAATTTTTTGTAGTATATTTTCATGTCACGAGATTTGATGGAGAACTTGGGGATTTGTTTATCCTTGGGAGACCTTTCTTACATACCGTCCATGTAGAGTTAGAATGCAAAACTAAGAATATCAAATGCAGAGCTAAGGAAGCATATGAAGCAGAAAAGATAAAGATGAATGAAAATAGACCACCTGGTTTTGAGCATGTCATACCAAAAGAAAATTTCAAGCCAAAACAAAGACATATAAGACACACCTTTACTAGAAAACATGTGTTCTCTGCAAGCATCAAACTTGAGAAAGTAAGGAAATAAAGTGAAATAAGATCATAGATCTTACTGAAGATGAAGACGAGGATGTCATCATTAAAGAACCGGAAAAGAAGCAGCACTTTGTGTTAAGCTCTGACGAGGAAAGCGGAGGATCAGACATAGTCAAGCTAATGACTGTAAAGACGTTTAGTGAGAGGCAACCTACTTGTGAGTCTATATTAGTCTATTTCACTTAGAAACTCGTATTTTTCAGTCCTATGAAGTAAAGAACTCAAAGAAAAAATTGCAGATATGGCCAAGAAGATGAGAAAGGCTCTTCTCATGGGGCAACAAATGCAAAACTCAACGAAGCAAGTTCAAATGGTTGAGCATGGTGTGTACCAATTCCTATATGATCAACAATGGAAAATTATGAAAAATTATATGGCTAATAATGGAAAATTATCTCAAGGGTACAACAATCAAGTTAATTTCAACAAGTTCAATCAATGATACAACAACCAAGGGAGACCAAACTAGGGGTATAACAACTACGTAAATCTGAGAGGGAACTACTAAGGCCAACCACAGTCCTTAAACGTCCAAGGAGAAGGCATCAATAATTTGTTAAAGAAAATTTTGGAAGGAAAAGAGAAGCACGCCATTGAAGTTTCAACAAAAATGAATGATATAGCCTCAAAGGTGGAGACTAGCCTGAACACAATAAACAAGAAAATCGACGGATGCTACGCCAAGCTAACTGAAAAGTTTGAGCTACTGACCTCGAACATGAAGCTCTTTGAAAAGAGACTACCGATTCAAGGAAGCACTTTAAAGGTTCTCCCACAAGTGCTCTTCACAATAATTCAATGTAAAACCTAAAGGATTTTTTGGTGTGATTGCGAAGTTGTCTAAGGAAGTTCAGAGTAATGAAGAATGAGATGTTGAGTTCCTTTGTAGTCTACTTGCCAGTTTTGAAATGAAAAATGAGAAGCAAGAAGAACAGCTTGAAGTAATGAGAAATTTCCTTGAGAATGTCTCGATTGAGGATGAACATGAGTTGTTTGATAAAACATTTATGCATAATGAAGATAATTAAGGATATAACTATGAAGAAGGTGAAAGAACCAAGATAAATGGTGCTAATACAGAAAATTTGGATTCAAGAGGTGATATATCGAATGGTACGTCAGTTGATACATATAACGCATCGATCGATTCAAAAGTGAAAATTACTGCCGAATTTTACAGTAAAATTGTACCGACCTATACACCGGTCGATATAACTAAATCATCTACAGTTATAAAGGTATCGACCAATGCATCAATCGGTACGACGATAACCTAGAATACACCAAATTTTGCAGTAAATTTGAAATGATCGGTACAACCGAACCATTTACTGTTAAGGAAACATCGACCAGTTTATCGATTGATACAACAAAGGTACCGACTCAAGACATTGACCAATACAAACCCACTGATCAAGTTGAAATCTCGAAAAATTGATATAATTTATGCAACCAATTCAGAGGATGTTGAGAGTTCTAAATACATTACAAACATCCCATTTCCTAGGTTCACCCCATAAAAAGTTAACAAAATAATAATATAATATTTGTGCAAATTCAAACCGATTCTTTTGTTGAGTTTTCGTTCCTTAATAAATTGCTTTAGATTTATCTCGTAAGTCCATTTGATGTAACCATACAATATCGTTTCCAATTTGAATTTTTTATTTTTTTTTCTTAAGAAGGGTTTTCTCCAATTCAAAATGTTTTGATGTCTCGTCTGCCTCCTACTTAAATAATAATGTATCAGCTCGATGAAATTTAGTCCATTCTCATGCATCTCGTATTACATAATCTCAAAGCCGTGTTCCAACTCCGGCATTTATTCTCAAATATGAAGTAGTTACGGCTAAAAAATAAAGATAATTACCTCATAATTCGTGACAAAAAAATTGCTTCATAATTTTTGGGTGGATATAAAAGAAAAAAGAAAGCAGATGGCATAAATGTCAATTCTTGATTGTCCCAAAGCCCGATGAGCGCGAACAAAGCAAATAACGTAAAGCTTTCTAAATACAAGAATCCTTTAAACCCGAGCCTCGGTTTCCCCATTTTGACCCTTCCCCTTTTCTTCTTTGTTTTTTTCTTTTCTTTATGACCCAAAAAAACGGAAGTAATGAATACTATTTTTAAAGGAGATTCGTTTCTTCAGATGAATTTTAAGTTCACAGAAGGGACTATTATATAGTAAAAATGTACCCTAAAGATCCAAGGAAGTAATTATTAGTTCAGAACTTTAATAACGCGACGTTTCGTAAAGTAAAAAAGAGTTAGTAACGTGAACATATCGAGTTAATCTAATTATAGCAAGTTGATTACAAAGTCAAATATAATTTCCAATCTGGATATGACATATAACAAAAAGAAAATAAATATAAGTGACGTCACGACAGAAAAAGTCTGGAAGTAACTGTGGTTGGTATTCTTGTTCTTTTTCTGAATGCGTTTCATATTTTTCATAAATAATATCACTAATTATTCGAGGAAAATTGTGTTTTTCTATAACTTATTATTCTGGTCAGACATTTATATTTTATACTGTTTATTATTGGGTTTTTTTAAAAAGTAAAAGGGTTAGGAATATTACAAGGGTGATTCTGTAAATAAGGCAGAACGTTGGTGGCATTTACGTAATCGAGCCAAGAAAAAGCGAAAAGAAAAGTTAAAAAGAGTCAATGTTTCTGCTAATTCAAAACCACTAAAGTCGTCTCAGCTAAAAAGAAAACATATTTAAATCCCAAAGAAGACGACAAAAAGTCTCTCTCTCTTGCAGTTTTTTCTTTTCACCTCGGCTCGCAAAATTCAAAATCGCCGAGAAATTTTCGTGAGTGTTTTTTCTTGTTATTTTTGGGAAGATTTTCTCGGCAACCTGAGAGCGGTGTTGGAGTCAAATGTGATGGGAAGTGGATTCTCCTCCGTCCTACCTTGCTTCAATCAGGGTCACCGTAGCCGTCGCCATCACTCGTCGGCGGGGCAGCATCCGGCTCATTCCAATCCAGTCGACACTCTCTGTGAGCCGTTGGATGAGACTCTGGGCCATTCTTACTGCTACGTCCCGTCTTCTAGTCGCTTCATTTCTCCCTTTCCCTCCGATCGATTCGTCTCTCCTTCTGGTTCATTCCGGTTATCTCCTTCCCACGAACCGGGTCGGATCCGAGCTTCCGGATCATCCGAGCAGCTCCACACCGGGTTTAGGGCAATTTCTGGTGCCTCCGTCAGCGCCAACACCTCCAATTCCAAGACTGTCCTTCAGCTTGAAGATATTTACGACGATGCCACTGAGAGCACTTTCGACGGCGGCGTTGTTAATGCCAATGGCTTTGAAGGCACGTCCTCCTTTAGCGCCCTTCCGCTTCAGCCCGTGCCTCTAGCTCCGGATCGGTCGGGTCCTGTAGAAAGCAGCGGCCTCTTCATGTCGGGTCCCATCGAAAGAGGCGCCACTTCAGGTCCCTTGGACCCGGCCGGAGAGATTTCGAGATCTAATTCCGCCGGCGTGCACTTTTCGGCCCCGCTCGGTGGCGTATACTCGAAGAAGAGACGGAAGAAGAAGAAGAGCCTTTCCTGGCACCCGATTTTCGGGGAGAGGAAGCAACGGCCCTGGGTTCTTCCGGTGTCGAACTTCGTCGTCGGTGGTAATAAGAAGGAAAACATTGTGAAAGTCGAAAGCGGCATTCCCGTCGGAGAAAAGACGAGCCGCGGAAGCGAGAGCGATCTACAGTGGGCATTGGGGAAGGCAGGAGAGGACAGAGTGCAGTTAGCGGTTTTCGAGAAGCAAGGATGGCTTTTCGCCGGAATCTACGACGGTTTCAACGGACCCGACGCTCCGGAATTTCTAATGGCTAATCTCTACCGTGCAGTCCATGGTGAGTTACAGGGCTTATTCTGGGAATTGGAGGAGGAAACAGAAACAAAATCGAGGGACGAGAGTAAGTTAGGTAGTAGCAGTGTAGAGTCAGAGCAAGCAAGTTCGAGCAGTCCAGCGGCAGAAAAGGAGAGAGGAAAGAGATTAACACAAGTTAAAGAGAGGAAACGGCTGTGGGAGCTTCTGGCAGAGGCTCAAGCAGAAGAGGCGTTAGATCTTTCAGGGTCCGATAGGTTTGCCTTCTCAGCGGAGGACGCTATTACTGCAGGCAATACCGTGGCTGTGGGAAGTAAGAGATGGTTGCTAATGTCAAAATTGAAGCAAGGTTTAACTAGACAGGGAATTTCTGGGAGAAAGTTGTTCCCGTGGAAGTTTGGTATGGAAGAAAATGAAACGGAGGAGGTAGATGATATTACTAGAGTAGAGGAAGGGGTTGATAAGAGGAGGAAGAGAAGAAAGGATGGTACAGTTGATCACGAGTTGGTTCTAAAGGCAATGTCAAATGGTCTTGAAGCCACGGAGCAAGCATTCTTAGAAATGACTGATAAGGTTCTCAACACAAATCCGGAGCTTGCGTTGATGGGCTCCTGCATACTGGTTGCGCTGATGAGAGATGACGATGTGTATATAATGAACATAGGGGATAGTAGAGCTCTTGTTGCACAATATCAAAGTGTGGAGCCAAGAAGAGTAGAAGAGAGATGCAATGATTTAGTGAAAGACAATGAGGACAAAGAGGAGGAGCCTCCTTTGCAGCAAGCCAAACTAGTTGCACTGCAGTTAACAACAGATCACAGCACAAGCATTGAAGATGTAAGTCTGAATTTCGATTATTAATCATTTGAAGGTTATCTGCTTGCTTGTGACATGATAGTTTTGATGAACTCAGGAAGTAACAAGAATTAAAAACGAGCACCCTGATGACAGCCATTGCATAGTGAACGACAGAGTGAAAGGACGGCTTAAGGTGACCAGAGCGTTTGGAGCAGGGTTCTTGAAGCAGGTTAAGCAATATATATATTCACTTTGTAATAAAAAATTATATCATTCCGTAATAATTCTCACAAAGAAAAGTGATTTTTGGTGCAGCCCAAATTGAACGACGCGTTACTGGAAATGTTTAGAAATGAATATATTGGTACAGATCCATACATATCATGCACACCTTCCCTTCGTCACTACCGGTTGACAGAGAATGATCAGTTTATGGTTCTGTCATCTGATGGATTGTACCAATACCTGAGCAATGAGGAAGTTGTTTCTCTTGCCATGGAGAAGTTTCCAGATGGAGATCCTGCTCAACATGTTATACAGGAACTTCTTGTCCGTGCAGCCAAGAAAGCTGGTAATATTTTTGTGGAGACTATCATATATACTAATTGGTTTTTGGTTTTGGAGGATTACATTTTTGGGGTATATGATTTTGTGCAAAACACAGGAATAGGTTTTCACGAGCTTCTGGATATCCCGCAAGGAGATCGAAGAAAGTATCACGACGATTGCACTGTATTGGTGATAGCACTTGGAGGAAGTAGGATTTGGAAGTCATCCGGAAAGTACCTTTGAGACAATAAATTCTAATTCCAGATCAGTTCATCAGTTTTCGCCAACTTTTCTTGTGTTTTTTTTTTGTGTTCCTTCACATGTTTCTCTAGGAATTTTGCTCAGATTAGGAGTTTCTTTCTTTCTTTATTTGTTTGCTGAATAGGGTAGAGATTGGAATAGAGGTGAAACAAAAAGTATGTAATTTGGGGGAACAGAAGAAGGGTGGGGAACGAAAAGCGTAATACATATAACATTTTCCTCCTGGGAAAAATATTAAGAAAAAAATCTGATAAATATTCTTTTCTCTTGTGGCTTTTATTTTTTGTGTGGCAGACTTACTTCATTGATTCAATTCAGAAATACAAAACTTGAAGAATTTGATCGTATGTTGCTCCATACCAAGAGAATCTATTACCTTTGGATATTAAGTCAGAGAAATTGCAACTATGAAACATGTTACGAAAAACTCTAGTGACCAATCACCACGGTTTGATAGTATCTCATTGAAGTCACCAACAAGTAACCAAAGACCCTATCTTTGTAAATTCATAGAGTAAATATGATCTCAAACTAAACGGAGATGTTTTTGAATGAGATATTTGTAAACAAAGGTCAAGTAAGAAACCACACCATTGTAATTAGTAGGTAAGTCAATAATCCTAGAACAAACCGACAATGTAGTTATTACAATATCCTTCCTAGTGAAGACTGCAAGTCCTCTATTTCTACCTTTTGGAGGAACGTAAATACTATTTAGATTTCCTAAGCAGCACAAACATCATTAATGACATTACAACGATTTTGAGTTTCTATTACAAACAAGAGATCTGGATGATACGTGCGATGCAGGTAATCGAGATCTTGATGACTTGATAAGTAGATTATTAGAGTATATTCATATATTCGTTTTTGTATATTTTTCTTTATTCTAAATTCTCTTAGATTATGTAGCTCTATCTCTTGTATATATATACTCTTTGTAAATCATGCGATACAATCATCAATTCAACAACTCTTTATGGTATCAGATTAATAGATTAAAACCCTATAAATTTTCTTTTCAAGGCATAGCCTTCATCGATTACTTTTTTTTTTCCTCAAAAAAAAAAAACCACAATGAACCAACTCACTATAAAGCTCCCTTCGTTCCGGTGCCACTGCCTTCATTATCTATGTTTATGATCTCAACAACCCAAACATGCCGATCCTCTCCGTCAACATGATGAACATCACAAAATTGGTTGCTACCAATTATACATATCATGGAGCCATCAAGTTTGTTTCCTTCTAGAAGGTTTCAAACCTTTATTTCTGACAAAGAAGCAGTTCCGCCGATCGTCATCACTGAAGCAGGTCTCACCAAACCAAATTCCACCTACAACACTTGGCGCCATAAAGATCGTCTCATTCATTATGCCTTGATCAGAGTACTCGTTGTCTCAACACAATCTCTTGTCTCCTGTGTCACCTCTTCACTTGAGGTTTGGCAAACTCTCGAGAAAACATACGACCGCCCGTGGTGGACATCTCAAACAATTGAAAAATCAATTGAAGAACACTCAGAAGGGTAATCAATTGAAGAACACTCAGAAAGGTATGCTCACGATTGATGAATACATGTGGGATCCGTGCCAAAGCCTCTCGACCATGAAGACCTAATTGAATATGTTCTTGATGGCTTGCCTGATGAATACAAGATAATTGTTGATGTTGCTAATAGTCAGGAGACACCAATCTCTTTTGTTGAGCTTCATGAGAAACTGCTGCACAGGGAAGCTAATGTGCTCCACATTAATGCTACCTCATCACCACTACCTATCACCGCCAACGCTGCACAAGTTCGCTCACGATCTAAAAACAACACGAAAACCAACAGCAATTGAATACCTAATGTTACTTCACACTATGGCTCACAAGGTGCTTTTGCCTTACCAAGTGGTCCACCAACTAGTCCACGACCATACCTTGGAAAGGGTCAATTGTGTGGTATCCAAGGTCACAGTGTACGCTGGTGCCACCAGCCTCGCCAACAGTCGAGATACTCAAACCCTCGCCCGTCGGCTTCCCCTGGTTTCATTTCGTGGACACCAGCAACTCACCACACTTCTCTCGCTCCAGAAGATGCTGATACATGGCTTCTTGACAGTGGTGCCTCACACCATGTCACATCAGATTTGAATAATCTTTCACTGCATTCTTCATACGATGGCATGGTGATCGGTAACCACGCGTCTCTTCCTATCACTCATACGGGTTCACTTTCTTTACCCCTTACCAATCATATTCTGTCTAATGTTCTTTGTGTCCCTTCCATTCAGAAGAATTTAATCTCGGCAAATCATTTTTGTATCGACAATAACGTTTCCGTGGTTTTCCTCACAAATTTCAGGTGAAGGAGCTGCACACAAGGGTTCCACTTCTAACAGGTCCTGCTAAGCATGGATTTTACGAGTGGCCAGCTATCTCTGCTTCAATTAATGTTTTTTTTTCCATTTCTAAATCGTCTAGTTCTGAATGGCATGCACGTTTTGGCCATCCATCTTTTATTATTTTAAAAACAATGAAATCACAAATTTCTTTTAGTGGATCTTTACCACACTTTAATTGTGATGCTTGCGTAAGAAACAAATGCCATAAAATTATTTTCCATGATTCTACTATCACTTCTACACTACTTCTTCATGTATTGTTTTCAGATTTACGGACTTCACCAGTTCTTTCTTTCGATGGTTTTAAGTATTACCTAATAATCATGGACCATTTTACTCGTTATATCTGGTATTTTCCTCTCAAACAAAAGTCGCAGGTCCAAGAAACTTTCATTTGTTTTAAAGTTTTTGTGGAAAATACCTAATGCTTACGGAGAGCGGATTGGATCCCTTTACACTGAAAATGGTGGGGAATATATGGTCATGGCCACGTTCCTTGTTCATCAAGGGATCACTCATTACCACACACATCCCCATACACCAAAACATAACGGGATGGGATGTTTGAGCCATGTCACCATCACATCATGGAAACATGGCTTGCTCTGATTTCTCATGCATCCATACCACTCACTTATTGGAGTTAAGCCTTTGCTGCAGGCTTGCAGCTGTCTAGCTCATTAAAAAAATGCCTACTCCGATGATGTCCATGGATTCTCCACATCTTCGTCTTTTTCATGAACCTCCTAACCTTTAAAATCTTAAGGTATTTGGTTGCCTCTGTTACCCTTCGCTACAGCCTTATGCTTCTCACAAACTTGATACCCGCTCCCTTCCATGTGTTTTTCTTGGCTACTCTAACTCTCAAAGTGCTTTTTATAGCCTTGATCCAGTCTCTTCCCGGATTTATGTCTCTTGACATGTTCGTTTTTGTGAAACCATTTTTCCGTTTTCCTCTTTGGTTGCTAATAAGCCCGACTTATCTCCTTCTCAAGAGCAAGCATGGGTTCCCCTTATTTCTCCTCTTCCTACAAAGGTCGTAAGCCACTTATCCACACTTCCCTGTGCCCGGCTCCTTCTCCTGCATCGAAACCAACTTCACCATCTCCAGAACCATAATCTCCGGCATCATCTCCAGAATCATCAACTGCTACGCCTCCTGCATCACCATCTGTTACGTCTCCTACTTCACCATTTTCTACGCCTTCTGCTTCACCTCTTCGATTTCTTCTACACCGGAAACGTTGGATGATGAAGCTCAGTCAAAGCCGCTTGGTGGTGGAGACCGATTAACACGACACCTTCTACATCTTGAAAATTATGTGTTGATTGTTTCTCTTGAGTCTACAGTTAAACAGGCCACAGTAGCTCAAATCCTTGTAGATGAGAGATGGCGTAATGCTATGAGTACATAATTTGATTCTCAGCTTCGTCATTATACGTGGGATATTGTTCCTCCTACTTTGGCACCTAACGTTATTGGTTGTAAGTAGGTTTTTCGCACCAAGTATCTCTCTGATGGAATAGTCGATAAATTCAAAGTCTGGTTGGTTGCTAAAGCTTTCACCAAAGACCTGGTGTTGACTTTCATGAGACGTTTAGCCCCATTTTCAAGCCAGCCACAATTCATGTTGTCCTTAGTGTTGTCGTTAGTAAAGATTGGCTAATCCGACAGCTTGATGTCAATAGTGCTTTTCTTCAGGGCACTCTTTTTGAGGAGGTATACATGGCTCAACCTCCTGATTTTATTGACGAATTAGATATACATGATTATTTTTGCAGATTTTGCAAGGCCATCTATGGCTTCAAGCAAGCTCCTCGGGATTGGTATAACGAGCTCCGACAGTTCATTCTTGCTTATGGGTTTGAGAACTCTTTGGCAGATGCATCTCTAGTTATACTTCATAATGGTAATTGGAAGCTTGCAATATCTTTCTTTGACGCGCCCAGACATTACTTTTGCGGTTAACAAATTGTCTTAGTTTATGCATAAGCCTACAACTGAGCATTGGGCTGCTGCGAAATGTGTTTTGCGTTACTTGGCAGGCACGGTCACTACGAGAATCTTTACCTCTCGTTCTATCCCCTCACTCTTCATGGATTTTCTGATGCGGATTGGGCAGGAAACAAAGATGATTACACCTCGACTAGTGCACATCTTGTTTTTTTTGGGAAGACAACCTATTGCTTGGTCCTCTAAGGAGCATAAAGGCGTGGCTTGCTCATCTACTGAGGCGAAATATCAGACAGTGATGGTTACAGCTTCCAAGGTTCAGTGGATCATCTCGCTTCTTGGTGAACTTGGGATTCAACTACCTAAGGTTCCAATTATTTATTGTGACAATGTGGTGCGACTTAGATTGCAGCTAACCCGGTCTTCGCGCATGAAGCACTTGGAACTTGACTATCATTAAATTTGAGAACAAGTTCAAGATGAGACACTTCGTGTTACTCATGTTAGTTTTGTGGATCAACTTGCTGATGCTCTCATTAAGCCGCTGCCCTGAACTCGATTTCGACTTCTTTTTTACAGGATTTGACTCTCCTTCGGTGGTCCATCTTGATGGGGCATATTAGAGTATATTCATACATATTTTTTGTATATTTTCCTTTCTCCTACATTCTCTCAGATTATGTATAGCTCTAACTCTTGTGTATATATACTCTTGTAAATCATTCAATACAATCATCAATTCAGCAACTCTTTATAGATAGCCCTGCGAGACCGCGATAGTTTCACTTCATAATTCGCATCATGAAAAAGATCAACATCTTGACCAGTAGACTCTTGTACTATCTGAGTATTATCTTCTAGAATAGAGTTGCCGGGGAAGCGAAAACACACATATAAACCTTTGATTATATTGTTGGACGAAGGGAAATAAGATTTTGAAAAAAATAGCTTGAATTGCTTTGAATTGGACATGGTTTTTGATATGAAGACCACCAGAGAAGAGAAAGGATGGCCGGATCACCATCGAAAGGGCGTCATTTCTCCATTTTTCAAAATAATTGATTTTAGGGTTGACTTTTTAGTCTCCTCAAAATCGCTACCAAATTTCAAAGCACGCAAAGTTTTCAACTTTCTATATATCACCCTAAACTCATTTTTAAAACTATAAAATTACACAGACAACGGAAATTCTTCATAATCATAAATTTGCGATTTGTTTTTTCAAAATCAAGTTTTAAATTCTTGATTGCGTTTAAAAAACACGTGTACCTTAGTCGTATAGAACCTATGCTTGATATGAGAGTTATAGTATGTTCCAAAAAACAAATTCCAAATCCTTCAAAAGAGAAAGAGTTTTATCTTAATTATAGAGATAATCAAAAGACCAATGATCGACGTAAAAGAGAGGA
Organism: Euclidium syriacum; assembly: GCA_900116095.1. Lineage (NCBI taxonomy): Eukaryota > Viridiplantae > Streptophyta > Magnoliopsida > Brassicales > Brassicaceae > Euclidium > Euclidium syriacum. Next base: position 6,055,974 of record FPAK01000009.1, on the reverse strand, counting down.
TAAAAGTCAAAGTTGATTTGGGGCTAAGATTCTTGAGGATAAAATCGAATTGAGTGAACTTGATTTTGACGAAGTTAGAGGGAAAGGATTTGACAAAAGTTAGAATTTAAAGTTGAGTTAGTTTGAGTTTGATGAGGTAAGATTTTGAGTTTAACAAAATTCGATTTTCTAAATTTGAGTTACTTTGACAAAATTCCAAAAATTTAGTCCACCAAAACAATATTTTGAGCAAGTTACAGTGACAAATTCGGCTCTTTAAGTTTGAGTTAGTTTGACGAAATTCAAGTTAAACAAAAGACAAGATTCATTATAAAAAAAAAAGAAAGGACAAGATAATATTAAGTTTCAAAAAGCTACCTTAAAACCTAATTAAGTAAATATCATTTTCTACAGATTGTTGGAATCAAAGAGCGTATTGAATCATGAATTTTGAGTGATTTGAGTTTTAAATAAGATTTTTAATGATTTTGATGGTTTTGAATGATTTTAAAGAAGTTGTTATGATTTTGTATTAAAATCACCTATAATCTCACCTAAAACCATGAAATTTGGGTATTTGTATTTTTAACTAATAAAGTCTTCTAAAATCACCCAAAATTCTCTGTAGACATTAAAATCTCAAAACTTAAATTTTTTTCAATAACAGTGGATTTGATATGATTTTAATGAATTATTGTTTGAATAACAGAAGATTATAAATGATTGAGTGATTTTACATAAATCTCATGTTTAATAACACCGGATTTAAAAAACTATTTAAAAATTCTTAATTAAATAACAGATCACTTAAAATCCATAGTTCAATACATCCTCAAATTACCTCATCAAAGAAATGCTTTTGACGATGTTTACATTGTTTATGAATTGATGGACACTGACCTCCAACAACTATCCAAAGATCATTACCAGTTTAACGTGTTTTTAATTCTCGGGTCAGGCAATTCTCAGATAAGTTTGTGTTCAATACGGTTTCTCGTAAACATATATTTTAAACGCAAATAAGAATTTAAACGTGATTTTGGGAAAACATGAGTATAAATAATTTACTTTTTGTATGTGTGGTTTTACGGTTTTTTGATTGATTGTGAAGCATTTTCACTAAATTTATAGTGAATGATATAACAAATGGCTTTGTTATGTTGAACACAACAGCGTTCGAGAGAAGCTGGAATTATACTTATTTTACTTACATTCTGAATCCTGGGAACATCATAAACCAGGGCAACATTTTCTTTGAACACAAAACATATATATTTAATGTAAAGAGCAAATGTAAAATAATCCAAAACTCTCGGACTCAAACCATAAGTTTAGAGAGAAAAAGGCATTGTACCTGACAACTAAGAAGTTGCTCCAAAGACACGGATTCTCTGCTGAACCGGAGCTCTGCAGCATGGACAGGTCGCTTTGCCACCACCCATGAAGCTATCGTTGCAGCTCGCACAGACAACTTGGTGCGCACAAGGGAGAAACACAACCGATACCTCATCTTTCAAGCAGATCAAGCATTCACGGTCATAGTTTGCTTCCTTCTCATATACCCCATCAAGCCTATCCAGCTCTTCAAGCAACTTAGACATTGCTTCTCCCTTGGACTTGTCTGATTTCCCCTTTGTGTGAGAGTTGTTATCGGAGTTAAGGGTTGAGTCAGTGTAAGATGCTCTGTTCAGCCGAGACAGCTCTTGTTCCAATCTCTGCACATCGTCTTTGTGTCGCTGGTAGTCTATTTCAATTTTTAACCGCAGGCTTTCCAGCTTCCTCTTGTTGCTAGCCTCGGCTGCTTCCTTTGAACGCTGCTCTTCTTCCACTTGAGCCAAAGCTTGCTCCTTTTCTTTCTGCTCCTGCCTCCATTTCGCCTACAAGAGTATCAAAATTAGACTAACCTGAAGCGCTGTAATCATGCCTTGGAACAGACTCTACAACTCAACACTGATTCTGTCAAAGAGAAGAATACATTATCTTGAATCCTAACTAAATGGACTTCCACGAGACACCCGGTAAGATACCTCATATTCTTTTTCTTCCTGCGTGATCTCAGCTAAAGCCCTACTGAGTGCCTTCACCTTTTCTTTCTCGGCTGCAATTTCATCTTCCAGCTTTGTTTTCTGTTTCTCCCACACCACAAGTTTCCTCAAGCATTTTTTCTCCTTCTTCGATGCCTCCATGCACGTTGTGAGATATTCTGATGCACTTAATTTCGAAGCTTCCATTTCCGCCCGGATTTCTGCATTTTCATTCTCGAGTGTCCTTGCGATCGCATTTGCCCTGTCAACTTGACTGCTAGCTTTTCTAAGAGCATTTTCCATGTCTGATAATCTTTTCATTGTCGTGTCCTCTCGACTTTGTTTCCCCTTTTTCAACCGTTGGGTTTCTTCTCTCTCACTCCTCAACGATTTAAGCTCGGCCAGTTCATCGCTGACCTTTTGGGCAGCTTGCATTGCCTTCTTCTGAGCCCAGTCTTTCCTCTCCTTTAATTGCTTTTTGAGACCTTGGACCTGGTGAAGCAGACCTATTAATGCATCATCCTTTAGTTCCTCAGGTGCTGAATCAACGCTGTCATCAATGGTCAGATCCCGGAATTTCTCCAGCACTGAACTTACACTTTCTCCACTTGCCGGCTGCCCACACGTCTGTGAGCGTGTAGCAGAAGCGCTATTACCACTAGTTCCTGACGGCTTCTTCTGCTTCCTACTAGCACGAAACCCAGCAGCAAATGCTGCAACATTCTCTCTCAACAAAGACTTCATCGACGGTGTGAGATTAAACCTCCTCGGACAATCAATCTCTCTCTGCAATATTACACCTTCTCCATGCGAAGAAAACCCGTTTCCGGAGAACGCAGGTCCTCTCCCATTCCCAAAACCCCAACCTCCATGGAATCTACACAATGCCGGTGCAATAGCACCATTTACAGTACTAGTACCACCGGCACCTTCACTGTCCCCATTGACAGAGCTTGGTAAATCCATTGTACTGGCTCTTCCGACATGAAGCTCACTCATTAGCAAACACCACATTGCATCACCTTTACTAAGATGAGGTTTAACTTGTTGCAGCAGATAAACCATACCTGCAAGGGAATACTCCTCCAACTGTCTCAAATCCGTGAAAACAGTCTCAGATTGATCATCATTGCTACCTTCACCTGAGCTGCTATTAAGATAAGCCAATGAGTTATGAAGAATGTTTGTCAGAACATCCATTCCACCATAACAGTAGCCATTACTCAGAATGGCTCTCAAGGCCACATCCCCATCGTAGCCCAATCCCACAAGCTTCGAAATTGCTTCCTTGTATAAATACTCCAAATGTTTCAGCAATATATCCTCCAACTGCTCCTCCGTACAGTAACCCCACCCATTCTCCTCAAAATTACCACTAGAATTAGGGTCTGGAATCGAATCTAGAAGACCCGGGTGATAAACAAGGTGCTTGAGACTCGATTCAATTATCGATTTGGACAGACCCGTCCTGCTGAGCAAACAACACGGATCGAATTCGGGTTTCACGGATCGGGACTTCCGGTTCGGCCTAACATGCTTCTCCCTCACTGTACAACCCATCCGAGTATCCCTTTTATCTTTACAAATCTGAAAAAACAAAATTCCGCTGATATTGGAAGAGTGATGAAGATCATTGAATCCCCAAATGAATACTAAAGCAAACCAGGATCAGGAGAAACGGATGTTGAATAAATACAGATTTTATAAACCAACAGAGGGAAGTATAGGAGTACTTACTAAATTGGCGATGGCGATATTTCTGAACTGAGAAGAATCTAACTTCGGTAAAGACAGAAGCCAAGAGGAGAGAATAGGAAGCAAATGGCATGCAATCGAAAAAACAAAAAAAACGTTGTTCAGTTTCTGGTGGCTGTGGTGTGTGTGAGTGCCAAACAATATGGGCCAATATAGTTACCTAAATGGGCCAGACGCTAAATGATCTTAAACGACGCTGTTTGGCTCGCCGTTTCCTGCTTCTTCCCTTAGCCTGTGATCGTCGAGACACACGCATCGTCATTCGTCACTTAGCTCCGGAGCTCGATCCTGCTCATCCTATTGGCAGGTCATCTCTCGCCGTTTTCTTTTGAATTTTCAAATTTTGGTTAACTGTCACCTTCCTGCTTACTCCAAGTCTAGTTTATTTGTTCAGTTTAACCTAGCATCGTTAAATCGATATATATATTAGGTTTTGTTTTGTGAAAATTTGTCATGGGTTGGTTGCTCTTTTTGGATTTTATCGATTCTATTTCAGCCATGAAAGTTCTGTCAATCCACGAACTGATGATTGTTTAATCAGTGTACTGTGACTTCTTACCGATTCTGATTTACCGTCGCATCTATCTGGTTTTAACTTGTTACAGTAAGGGATTATGAATGATACACCACAAAATCTCGGAACTTTGGTTTCTGATGGTAGACCAGTGAATGTGTATGTATGGGACATGGACGAGACGCTTATCTTACTTAGATCTCTGTTAAATGGGACCTATGCTGAGTCTTTTAATGGCGCTAAAGATGTTAAAAGAGGTGTAGAGATTGGGAAGATGTGGGAGAAACACATACTTAACATCTGCGACGATTGTTTCTTCTATGAGCAAGTAAGTGTTTCTTTAATCATAAGTCCACAACCGAAAGATGATGATGAAATGCCCTTGTAAACTCTGTCACCTACAAAACATTAGTCTCGTGTTTTTGCAGATCGAGGATTGCAATGAGCCATTTCTTGATTCCTTGAGACAGTACGATGACGGGAAAGATCTTTGTCAGTATGACTTCAAGAATGACGAATTTACTACTCCTACCAATGACTTGAACAAGAGGAAACTCGCATACAGGCATCGAGCTGTTGCACAGAAATACGAAAAGGTACCGATACCTTTCAAACGTTACTTGTAGCTGATGGTATATGACTCTCAAGTACAAATAAATCTCCTCTCTCTCTCGATCATTTGCAGGGTCTATGTCTTTCCGTTGACAACGAAACCATGCGTGGATTGGATGAGTTGTATAACGTAACCGATGAGTACACAGACCGGTGGTTTTCTTCAGGTAAATATATCATTGTCTGCTTCTTTTGGTTTGTTTTCTTTGGTTACATTATGGTTTTGTCTCAATCGCAGCAAGGGCCTTCTTGGAAGAGTGTTCATGCGTGAAAGAAGAGTCTGGTGATGGAACAAGTGCAACTAATGATATACATATTCTAGTGACTTCCGGAGCTCTTATACCAAGCCTAGTGAAGTGCCTGCTTTTCAGGCTGGATACATTCATAAGACATGAAAAGGGTAAAGCTCATCTTTATTTAGCTGTTGGTACTATGGGAACTCCTTGATTGATTAACTCTTTTTGCATTTTCTTCAGTGTACAGTTCAATAGATGTGGGGAAGCTCCAATGTTTCAAATGGATCAAGGAGCGTTTCAACCATCCGAACTACAGATTCTGTGCGATCGGGGATGGATGGGAAGAGTGTGCAGCTGCGCAAGCATTGCAATGGCCATTCGTTAAGATTGATTTGCAATCCCACAAATTCCCTGGCATAACACCTAAGACTGTGGGCTACTACTTCGCCGCTGTATATGGGAACTCTGATGCTGAAACCGAGAGACACTAAGTAGCAAAAATGCAAACACAGCAGTGTTATGTTATTTAAGTTAACACTTGGTATATTTATACACAAGCTTCTTCTTCTAGTTACCTTTGATTGCAATGTTTGTTTGCTAGTTTCTGTATCCACGTGTAAGAAGGAATTTGTAAGGTATTGCAAACTTTTGCACGTCTCTGTTGCCTCAACTCGTCTATTGCCGGTAAAGACAACTACAGTATCAGACCTTTTAATCCCACAATGTTGACATCGACTGGATATTTTTGAATGTGGAATAGATGTGCGCTCAAGGAGACATGCATACACTAATAGTTTTGAAGAAACCTTATATCCCAAAACACCAAGAACTAGCAATTTGTTTATATAAATACCAGAATACATATCTATAAAAATGTTTAATTAGTTACTATCACTAGTAACTATTATTACTGGGTTGAAAGTAATACCAACCAACCCACTATGTAAGTCATAATTTAAGAACATGATAAATCTTTAAAACGTAAGTAAAAGTAACTGAACCCTAATGGTCATCTTCTTTTTAGAAACGTGAAAGAACCATAATCTTCTTGACAAAGCCTTCATCGAAAAATCACATAAGAACCTATTTAGTAAAACTTAAAAGAATTTGGGTTTACAACTCAACAGCCCACGAAATCAATAAAAAACTAAAAACAGGATTCACGGTTTATCCAATCTGATCCATAAATTAATTAGACCCAACGACATACGTGTCATGTAAGCGATGGCAATATGTGTCCAACATGTCATCAACAAAAACAATGTCAAACAAATAATAAATCGCCACGTCACAATGACATTGTAATTACGCAATTTTATTAAAAGTATAATCGTAACGTCAGATTCCAACTCCACATTAGGGTGCACCACGTAAACAAAATATATTTACAATTAATAAAAAATATGACACATTAAATAGGTAGAATTTGAAATTTAAAATATTTTCCTTTTTTATTTATTTAGTTAAGATGTTTTAGAATTAATTATATTTCGGGTAAAAAAAACATCACATGCCACGTGTTTGAGACTCCTCGGATTTAGTCCTGAGAACGGGTTAGGCCTAGGTTATGTGGGCTTGTAGCGTTTTTGGGCTTACACAAAGGGAGCTCGTCTATCTACTATTGACCCCACCACAGGGTGAAGTCTAGTTACTCCGCTCTTCGTGGCCGCGGAAGTAGCGTGAATGAGACGGCGGTGTGTGTTGATTAAAGAATATGAGTTAGTTCCCTCCTACAACCCCCTCTCAAATTTCATAATAAAGAGGATATAACTTTTAAGAAATTAAAATCTTACGTTAACAAAATACTCATACCTTCTTTCCTGAAATATAAGTTAGATGTATGTTTATCTAATATGGATCTCTTAATGGAAGCGTCTAATCTTTTTTCTAGACCCTCATTATTTTCTTTATTGCTATATTTCCCAACACGACATGTTGAACCATATACACTATTATTGGCATGGCCCAACCTAACCTTTATTCTTTTTTACATGTTTCGTATTTTTTTGGCTACTACTATGATATTTCTTATGACTTTCCGCTTGTTTTTCCGAGGATTGTCCCACACATGTTTTCATTTAAGAATATCTTAGTATGATTCCCAGTAAAGGCATTCTCGCACACCCCATGAAAGTTTTAGGGTCCTTATAATCTAAATTTTAAATTCGTGATTCATAAATACTGATTTTTTAGAATTAGTCTCAATCCTTTGGTTATATACGGTATGTTCATGACTCTCATGATAGACCAATAAAATTTCTATATTTGAATGTACAAAATATATTCTAAACATGCCTCCATTTTTCAGAATTTATCTTTTTATTTAAAAAAGACTATCACCTACAAATTTTAACTTTTTCACTCGTCCAAACCGACTCATATTACTTCGGTTTATTTAGAGCTCATCTAATAAAAATTATATCTTCTTAGATAAATTCTCAACTTAGGATTCAAGTTTATTAGTTTAGATATATTTTAAGTTACAGGTAAAGAAAATATGTATTTTAAGTTTGTTTTTAGTTTTCAAATAATTAAAATTAAATGTATGTTTATATTAGTTTACTTTTAATGAATTGGATCATAACTCTACATTAAAATGTTCTATTTAATTTAAAGAGATTAAATGATGTGATCCTATGTAGGATCTAGTCCCTGAACGACTCCAAGAGGCTGTGAAAGTGATGGTGTGAAGATCAAGGTTGCGGAAGTGAAGTAATGATGGAGAAAGTTGCGGTTTTGTGAAACTTGAAGTGGATGGATCCGAGACAAGGATGGAATGAGTTGAAAAGTTACAACTGGTTTGGAGGGTGCTCTGATACCACTTGATGTGATCCTAGGTAGGATCTAGTCCCTGAATGACTCCAAAAGGTTGTGAAAGTGATGGTGTAATGATCAAGGTTGCGGAAGTGAAGTTATGGTGGTGAAAGTTGCAGATTTGTGAAACTTGAAGTGGATGGATCCGGGACAAGGGGTGGAATGAGTGATACTTCTCAAGGATGGTGGAAAATCCTTGGACTATCTACTTGCTCTGTGTGAATAGCAAAGGCCAGACACGGTGGACAAGAGGTGAATTGAAGTGAAACTTCCAAGGGGTGCGAAGATTCCCTTGAGAGAAATGAGAAAGTGTTCCAAAATTCCTTGTTCAAGAGGATGATCAAACGAGTTTAAGAAGATGATTTGATATTAAAATGTTTGATGATCTGAATAGAGGACCAAGAGGTCTTACATATAGTGTTCAGCATGCATAGGAAATAGCTAAAGACTTAATGAAAACATTAAACACATAAAGACTAAAGATTAAAGACTAAACATTAATGAAAGTTTGACTAGACTCTTGATCTCCTCTTTATGCACAAAATTTGTAGATAGAATTGGGCTTGGGTTTTCATCAAGAGGCTTTTATTAAAGTGTTGTGAACAAGCCTCATTAAAAACCTTGTTTGGAAAACCCAATAGGACAAAACCAAACCAAGGGAAAAAGAGTGCAAGTCACAACACCTCTCTTGATGAATTGTTTAGGTGGCTTGAATCACAACTAGGGTAGTTGGATTAGCACACACTAAACTGTCATGGATGGTGTTGAGAAGGTGTTGTAGTGTTGTCTTAAGTTTGGCTTGCTTGGATCGGGTTCTTCATTGGCTTCTTCCTCCTCTGGTTCTAGCTGCTTCTTAGGTTGTGGTTCCTTGCTGGTCATACTTACATCATTAAATAAATGAATTAGATGAGATGTCACAAATTTAAGGGATGAATTGATGATGTAGTACTCTTAAAAGAGAGCAAATAAAACTTTATATATTATTCTGACCTTCATAGTTGTTTTGTTTCATTCATGTTTAACAAATTGGCAAAGACAAGAAACAATTATAATCAAGTCATTTCGTAATAATCATCATTATAATTTACCTCTCATTCCGAGATATGTGTTGATATCGTATTAGTTAATACTCTTTTTACCATGCAGAAATTTTACCCTTGTGTAGTGAATGATTCGTAACTATTAGTGCGTATCTAAGGTATCAACTATCACTACCCTATATCAATAACAGCCAGTTAACAAATTCTATAATACTAGTTTTACATGATACGTTAATAGAAGAAGTATTAAAAGTTAACTTATATAAGGATTCATGTCTGTTAACAAAATCCATTGTACGCAGAATAGTGCAGCCTAAAGTAGCCAGTGACAAGGGAGTCGCCGCAGTTCTGATTCGCATGCAATTCCATGATTGCTTTTTAAACATTAAACAGAATTATCACCAAATTAACCAGGTAAATGTAATTTCTTGAGAAATAAACATAAAACATAGCGGGTTTTTTTCGTCAAAAGCCTCTCATTTGATTTTAGAATATATTTGATTATACATGTTAATATATTGTATATACATATATCTTTTCTATCATGCTAATAATTTTTTTTAATAAATATATAGCTGTTTTAATGTCAATTTATATTATAGAAAAACTAATGTAATAAATTATTGATTATCAATTTATATGCTAACCAATTAGGATTTTTTTATTAAATTACAAATTATTGGTTGTAACATAAACAAATTGAAAATATACTAATCATTTAATTTCCATATATATTAAAATCGATATTAATAGTATCTAAACATTATTTGTATAAATATATAATATCCGCATTTGATGTGGATTATAATCTAATAACTACTAAAAACTAAATTATTATTAATATGTTTATCATTAGTAACAAAAATTAGGTTTGGGAATGGAAATGATATGGTGAAAGAAAAAAAATTCAAGTGTAGTGGATGAAGAAAAGAAAAAATGGAAAACTAAACAAAATGAGTGTCAATGAGGATAAATATACTATGATTTGAATCTAAAATGTTTATATATTGAAAATGAAAGAAGATAAAACATTAAAGGGAAAAGAAAAGAAAAATAAAATAAAAAAGTTCTAAGTGTCTAAGTTCAAAATAAATAATTTATAGAAATCAAAAGATAATATTATAATAGCTAAGTTGATAAAAATTAGAGTCATTTAGTTAAAAGGATCCAAACAAGATTGAAATTGAAAAAAAGAGGACAATGATTTTTATTTAGAGAATGGGAAATATTTTTCAAGGTAAATGATGAATATGTCCTTCTCCATCTTTACCCAAATTGATGTAAGTGAAAAACACACTACAAACATTACAAACAGTAACATATTAAACTTTAAACTTGTTGTTATGGATAATACTTTATGTGATTTGTTAACAATCAATTTAATATATATATATACTTGTATATACATCTAAATTTAAATTTATAACGATATAAAACATGTTAACTTGATAAAACAATCTTGTTATCCATGTTAAAACTACTTGTAATAACATAAACAAATTAGCGGATCTGAAAGGCATAATTTCCAGATCGGATTCATGTTCGAAGACGTCTTGCCGCCGTGGCTCGTCTCGCCACCACAGTTTGTCTCGTCGCCTCAGCTTGTCTTGCCGGCGCAGCTCGTTTCGTCGTCGCAAATCCACCACAATCATTAGCTTCACTACCTTTCTGTTCCTGGTGCATGAAAAGTCTTATACTCTAATCTTGTAAAATTCTGGCAACTAGAAACTCACTTTTCAACGAGCTTTCCACTTTCTTCTCCTTCTCCGTCACCAATGTCAACCCTTCTTCCATCGGTGGCGGACTTGCTTTCGTTATACTCTAATCTCTTCCCCATGTGAGATCTTGTGTTAGACAACTACTCCCACAATGTCTTATTCTTCGTAAAGTAAATATAGAGGTCAACATGACCTTGTTTTACACTACAAGAAATATAGTCAAATACCAACTGAAAAATTTCTAACGGATATTTCGTTGCTAAATTTTCCAACGGAATACCAACGGATAAACGTCGGAAAGAGAATCCGTTGAAAAACCGTGGGAAAATACCAACGGAAATTTCCGTTGGAAATTTTTCCAACGGGTTATCAACTAATTTAATGAACGTAAATTCCACATAATACACTATTTTTTTAGAGTTACCAACGGATTTCCGTTGGAAAATTATTTATATATATGTTGAAACATGTTCGTTGAAAGAAATGGAGATATACAAAAATTTCTAGTTCAAAAGATCAATCAACAAGTCGTTCGAGTGAAGGATCGTCGAATCGTCGAGTTTTGCGGTCAACAAATGTGGGTTGATTGTCCCAGTGTTCTACACAAACCGTTGATGATTACCAGCACGCGTTCTTTCCGAACGTAAAGAGTCTTAACTTGGAAAAAACTGATGAGACATTGCTAGCAAAATGGTTCCGAGATGGTTTGCGTGAAAATATTAAGGCCCAAATCTCAAAGACAACGACGAAGTCAACAATAGAGGAGATCCTACATGAAGCATATCTGGTGGAGACTCGACTAGAGACCATTCCACCAGAAGAGTCGGTTGACAAGTTCATGGTTAGCTGTGAGGATGAGCGGGTCGAGAATGAGGAGGATCCGGAAGAGGGACCAGAGGAGGATCCGGTTGAGAACGACGAGGACGACGACTACATTCACGGAGATTACCAAACTGATTCAAGATATTGGGTTTATAATGATCTCGACCAATGGGGAGTTGGGATTCCACCATATTAATATTAATTGTTGTTAAAATGTTAGTTTTATTTTAAATTTATATTATGATATGCGTGTAAAACTGTTGTGTTTTATTATAAATTTAGTTTGTCAATGAAGAAGTTTTATTTTCAATTTAACAATTTTTTTTTTTTTTTGTCAACCAAACATTAATAATTAGAAAACCACTCCCCAATTGGTAGCCCAAACAGGGGAAAGAGTTTACATGTTCGCATTCCAAGAAAAGAGTTCTTGAAGATCGAGCCAAACAATCGGCCCGAACATTACAAAGACGGGAAATGCAGGAAATTGAAAATAAAGGAAATTGAGCCCGGAGCATACCAAACTCCTTTAAAAGATTGGAGAAAGCAGGCCACTCCTCAGGAGACTGTACCATGGAGACCAAAGCTGCACAGTCCGTCTCGAAAGCCTGACAATCCGTTCCTCCCAAAATGATGGTCTTCATCGCCCATATCAATGCTTCAAGCTCTGAGTGAAGAGGGGAGAGAGACCGCCGCTGACATTTTGCTCCCATAACAACTATCTGGTTGAGTCCCCAAGAACACACCCAGCCTAGCCCTGAGGTAGGATCTGAGCCTTTCCATGAGCCATCGACTTGACACTTTAATATTGAAGCGTTGTCCTCCTGCTCATTAGAAACTTCTTCAAACACCTCTTCCTCCCTTACCTGAGCCTCCTCCCAAAAAATCTTTTCACATAATGCAAGATTGAGGGTAAAGATTAAGGTAAAGGTGGACAAAATAAAAATTTTTGTAACATAATGTTTAGTGAAAACAGAATTAAACATTAATTATTTTTTAAAAAAAACGTATTCCATTGGGAAATAAAAAACGATTTCCTACGGAATTCCGTTGGAAAAAAAAATAGCCGTTAAAGTTTTCCAATGGATTTTCGATGGAAATCGTTAAAAAAAATAGTCGTTACAGATTTCCAACGGATTATCGATGGAAATTCGTTGGAATTTTTTCTATATATATTAATTCTACTCTCTTCTTTACAATTTGCATTCCTCCTTTTCATACTTTTCTCTCAACAATATTTTCTTAGAATATATGTTCGGATGTCGTCGATGGATAACATTGAGATTGTCCGGGCGTGGATGTACAATAAATGGGATCCGGTCAGTAAGGCAAATACCAGGGAATTCAACCAGAGCCTAAGATATTTCATATCATTTGCTTCCAATCAACCGAACGCACAAGAAACTGGTATGATGTGTTGTCCTTGTGTCAATTGCAAGAATGATGAAATTTTAGAGGTTAGGTTAGTAGGGAAGCATTTATATAGAAACGGATTTATCCAGTGTTACTAATATTGGTTGTCTCATGGGGAAAATCTAGGTGGCGGTAGTATTAGTGGAACTGTAGAACCGGTAGGACGGCGTAGACGTAGGAGAAATGCGGGTGTTGAGTATGTTTCCGGATCAGATGTACAATCCAATATGGTCTCGGAAACAATGGAGACAGAGGCCACATGGACGATAGAAATGGTGAATGAAGTGTTTCGGGAAGTCGGTATAGATCATATGGACACAAAGAAGGTCATTCAGCTCTATCTGTTAGACGCGGCGAGCAGTCCTATATATGAAGGTTGTAAAGAAGGTCATTCAGCTCTATCTGCTGCTACTAGGATGATGGCCAAAAATACGGATAACAATCTGAGCGTGTATTGTGTGGATCAAATACTTGAATTTTTAAAAGATTACTTACCGGAGGAAAATTTGGCACCGGAGACGTATGACGAGGTGGAAAGGTTGGTTGGTGAGATGGGTATGCCCTCTCAAGTGATAGACGTGTATAGGGAACAATTGTATAATCTACTAGGATACGAACAAGGATAGGTCGAGTTGTAAAATTTGTCATAAGGAAATGTACCAGGCTGAAATTCCGTCTGTAATTTCCAACGATTAAAGCGTTGGTAATTCGTTGGAAATTTCCAATTAATTATGTTGGAAATTTCCAACGAATTTCCAACGCCTAGTTCCCAATGATTAAGTTCCCAACGGATTTCTGTTGGGAATACCCATTTTCCAACGATTTTCCAACTGATATGGCTGTTGGTATTTGGCCATTTTTCTTGTAGTGTTAGAATCATAAAAAGTTGTTCAAGTTAATACTTTCGGAGTAGATTATGAACTTTAAACCGAATGAATAGATCCTCCCACATCTCAGCAACATCTTGATAATCCATAATGTTATTGTAAATCTCTTTATTCACAATAATGAGAATCAATGAGTTCACCATATTGTTGCATCTACTCCTCCTCCAGATTTTGAAACAAAAATCACCAAAAGGTTGAAGCAAAGATCCGTCTACAAAACTAAGCGTATTCTTCGCGTAGTTGTTGTAATTTGTTTCATCTGGACAATAAGCAAAGATTGATAAACCTGGATGATCAGAGAATTGGAGGAAAAATGGACTATGAATGTTGTCGTAGGTTTCAATCTATGGAAACCCGATCTAGGTCCACTATAACATCCCGAACTCAGCCCACTTGAAAAAAGCTTAAATGAATTAATTTGGCTGCCTATGTCAACAAAGTGCACTTACCTTTTCCGATCACTTACCCGAAAGAACTCCAGGGTTAAGCGTACTTGAGCTGGAATAGTCTAAGGATGGGTGAACTTCCGGGAAGTGATTCGCGGTAACGTGTGAGTGAAGACAAAAAAAGGAGAAAGGTCACGTGGTGATTACAGGGTCAGTAAATTACTCGGTCGGGCCTACGAAAAATAACACACCGGCCGTTGGATAGGGGTGGGGTCTACGAGCCCGATAGAGGGATGGGTGACTCATCGATAGGGGTGGACGGGGCGTTACAAGTGGTATCAGAGCTCAGGGAAGTCAAACTGACTCTGTCTCGGGAGACAGTCTTGGGGTTTGAGGGTTATGGCTGCTCCGGTTATGAGTCGGAGGACGCTAACGAGATGCGGAATTCGGGGACGAATTCCCGTTAAGTGGGGGAGAATTGTAACCAAGCCCATTTGAGAAAAGCTTAAATGAATTAATTTGGCTACCTATGTCAACAAAGTCCACTTACCTTTTCTGATCACTTACCCGAAAGAACTCCAAAGTTAAACGTGCTTAAGCTGGAGTAGTCTAAGGATGGGTGACCTTCGAGGAAGTGATTTGCGGTAACGTGTGATTGAGGACAAAACACGGGAAAAGATCACGTGGTTGTTGGGCTAATAAATTTCTCGATCGAGTCTATGAAAAATAACGCACCGACCGTCGGACAGGGTGGAGCCCACGAACCCGATATGGGCGAACGGGGCGTTACATCCACCCTATGTCCGATCTATGAGAATGTTGTTGTTTCCCTATCACAACCTGAAGTTCATCAAGTATTCCGGATCCGCGACGGACATGGTTTTCAGTTCCATCATTGTTAGGTGATACTCGATTCCTTATTTTTCATCCTTACCACTTTTGCTTGAAATTGATTGTGTAGAAGATCAATCAACAATAATCGGGTTGAATCATCGTTATTGAGCAAAGAAGTTGAAGAAATGGAAGGTGAAATCACTAGTAGGTATCCCCTTATCGCTCCGAACAAGAAATTTAAGAAGAAGAAGAAGCTCTCTTTTTAATGTTACTAGAAACAAATACAAGCTTATGTATTATGTATAACATACCTACGTATATGTTGTTCTCTACATCTTTATTAATTTTGTCAGCTGCACCTCTATAATTTGATGGACGAGGTCCTATCAAATTCTCCCAATTAATACGACCCAATAATTAAAATCCCCCGCCCCCCCCCCCCCCAATTAAAATGTCGAGATGATTTAAAACAATTCCTGGGTGCCCTCCGATTGAATGCGTTCAATTCTCCGGCGCAATCTTCTTTGGTGATAGTGAATTTTCCACAGGCCATGTCCTAATATGACCGCCGAATATAGACCATGCGTCATCATCGGTGCTAAAATATTATCCGTCTACAGATTTCAATTAACAAAAGAAAACAGAAATTACTCATATGAGTATACAAGTTAAAGTTATATGTTCAATTAATCACGAGGAAAAACCAAGATATTACCTGAAGCCATTCAATGCCGAGGTAGAGGGCCAAGAGTCCTTCGAGGAGGGGAGAGTAAATCTTCTTCATCTGTCTCTTCTCATACCAAGCTGCACAAAAGAAGAAGCCATAAGCAGGTTTACAGTTTTCTGGTGAATAACGAAAAAGATAACACGTACCTGACAAAAGCTTCTTAAAATCATCTCGGCGTGACCTTAAAACCGGGGCGACAATGTACGTTGGATCTAAAAATGATAACAAGTGTGAGAAAGAAGAGAACCAAAGGAAGAAACAGGGATTAAAAAATATCGAACCTTTTGGAGAAGCAGCAAAAAAGTAGAGAGAGCCAGTGAGAGTCGCGGTGATTACAGCTGCAAAGACTTGCGCAAATGGAGCCAATGGAGGAAACACTCCGGTCTAAAGAGTAATATGAGAATTTATGAGGAGTTTATGGGAATCTCTAGAAAAAAATGTGAAGGAGAGGTTCAACTTACCAGAGATGCCATGCCTGTAGAATCTGTCATCAACTGTGTTCCCCTCATGAACATATCAGAGAGAGCACCCTGCACAGCAACACGGTAAAAGAGCTCTTCTCCTATTGAACTGGCCGCCACAATCAGTATAAACTGCAGAAAAATATATAACTCTGAGGTTTAAAACCTCAAAACCAAAATCCAAGATCAAGAAATTTGAAAACCAAGAAAATCTACCTGCCATGGGGACATTCCAAAGAAAAAGCTTCTGAGTTCCTCATCTTCCACATCTCTGATGGCCCGAGCGTGCGGGGACACTTTCACCACTTCATCCTGAAACCAGAATGACATTTTTATTTTCATAAAACAAACAAAAAAGGAGTCAAAAGAGTTTAATGATGATTACATCGAGTATGAAGAGAAGAGCCATGATTGGTGGTGTTGCATAGCCAAGTCCAGCGAGAATTGCGTCAAGAGAAGGATCAAATCCACCAGATGAGTCAATTCCAGTCACCGAGCATATGAATCTCCCAGCTACAGCCATCGCTCCATATACTCCTGCTTATCCAAACACACATTTCTAAGTTTTGCTCCAAATCGAATATATGTATTCCTAATGGTTTCGAATTGTCTACCCACCGATTCCGTACGTGAGTCGAACGACGGCGCCGATTTTATCCCAGATCGGGAAATCAACGGTGGTGGAGCTACCGAAGCCACGATCAAGTGTAGTGACCTCCATGGCAGGACCGGCGTATCCTCCGCCGTCTGTTTTCTCCATCCCTTGGCTGCTTCGGCCGGCGGATGTTTTAACGCTTCGAAACTTTTCTCCACCATTTAAGTGTATTCTCAGTCCTTTTCTTCTCTCCGGAAATTCACATGACTTACTAAAACTAGTTGAAGAAGAAGAGCATAAGCATGCCGATGAATACGACGCCGAGTTGGCCCGCGACAGTATTGAAAGCTCCATTGCAGCTTTTTTCTTTGGAAAACTATGAAACTCAGTTGTGATCTCCGGCTCCGTACTTCGTCTTCTTCATTTGTTAGTTTTCACTTCTCTGCGTGTGCTTTGTTTATTAGTTTCCTCGTATTTATACAAGATCATCACCTGGAGAGATAAGGTTTATCCCTCTCCGTCAGATTCTTATCGTACGGTTAAGATAACATCTTCAGTAGATGATGCATATCTCATTAGCCATTCACTTTAGGACACGTGGAGATATCATTGGCGGGACCAGGATCTTTCCCAACCGGGGGTAATTTGTCGTCTCACCATTTTTTTTGTTTCGTTTATCAAATTCATTTCATTGATAAAACGAATTGGGTAAGCCGGGTGGTCTAAATCAATCCCATGGAAAGTATCTTAACACTAAAATAAATAAATAAAATTCAAAAAGAGATAAATTTTGACAGATTTTGAAAAACAATAACATTCGTCATTTTGTGATTATTTTGTTTCTTTCTTTTTAAAAATTAAAGTTTAGTCATATAATAATTTAAATTATAAAATGAATATTGTTTTACTATTGGAAATGAAGAGGATGGATGGTCTCATGGATCAAAGTTTTTAAGGTTTTTCTTATTAGATTTAGAGTTTGATGTTCATATTATGCTAATATTGAGAGATTGACAAAAATAAGTTTACAAATATTTAATATGTAGTGTTGATAGTATCGTTCATTGTGATTTTTTTTAAAAAAAATGGTAAAGTTGTCTACCTAAAAGTGTGGCACAAATAGATTCTTCTATCTATCATAGATCATTGTTGTAGGGTAGATCAGTATGGCTCTTTATCCTACATCGTATTTACACGGTATGGTCGTACTGACCATATTTTAGAACATTGGTAAGAACTAAATGTCACAATCTTGAAGGATAAATCATTATTTGTAATAGAATATAAAAAATAACTTCAAGTTATAGAATAGTCGGAAAAAAAATGATAAAATGAATCATATGAAAGAATACAATCTTACATGGTGTCATCTTACTTATAAAGTAAATCTTTCTAAGATACACTAAAAAACTAAAAAAAAAAAATGACATAGAAAATTCTTAAGTTTTTAGTTTTTAATACATCCTACACATGTGATGTCTTACTAAGTAGAAAATATGAAACCAATTAAACCGGTGGAAATGGTTATGAAGTTTTAGATGAAAATCCACTTAATCATAATCACAGATCATAGAACGACAACTAAGCTGCATATTTGAAGTACAAACCCTAAGTTATAGTGAAGAAGTTTAGAAAGCATTGGGATGTTATTAAGAACATGAATACGATGTTGATTGTTGGTAGTGTTATTGATCCTATATATATAAGCTGAATTTTTCTAAGATGTGGTTTGAGAAGTTGTATGGGAAGATAGTTCAAAAGCTTGACTGATGAATGAGTCATTGTTTGATCTTCTTACATGCATGTTTAAAAGAGTACAATAGCCGGTTTAATAAAGAGATTGTACAATCATAACATCCTTTTTAATTGTCGTCTTTGAGTGCCAAGATAGGGTACTAGACATAATGGAGTTGGTTAAATATTCATTGGTTATCAAAGGATGAAGTATGTGTATAATAAGTTATTTTATGAGACATGAGTTCAGGATCCAACAAATGAATGGGATAGATATTTGAAAGAACTTGTCGAGAATCCTAAACTTATGAGAATAAATGAGTCGGTTGAAAGATTGGGTTCAAGGGAAACCTCGATTTAAGGGAATGATGACAAACGACTAAGATGAGAGTGAATAACACTCTAGATTGATAGTAAGTGGATTGATTCGGATAAGGAAAGATAGCCAACAATACACAAGATCAGAAGAACTTGTACCAATGCGTTAGATGGTAAATGATACATAATCTGATGCAAAAAGGCAAATGGATTTTCGGAATAGTCAAGGAAACAACACTCTAGCAACAATCAAATTCGAGGACGAATTCATTTCAAGTGGGGGAGACTTGTAACATTCCTATCATGTGATATGGATATTAGGCCGTTTTTTTAGAGCAAACTCGAATCATCTTCAACGAAAACTTGGTGAGATCAAAGGATTGATCGAATGATCATGTTTGGTTTGAGAAACTTAGTCATCATTGAGAAATGGCTCAAAGATTGGGATCATGATCTCAAGGCAGCTCAAGACAACGCATTTGGTTAAATTATGGAACTAAACCAGCTGGAAGAGTTGCCCAACAGCTCAACTCAGCTATATGACCTGGTCGAGTACTTATCTAGCTAGGTGGACTGATTAGTTGAAACCTGAGTTGAGTGAATTGAGGCAGTTAAAGGCGGCTGGAATGTCCAAAAGACATATCCAATGGGTGAATATATGTGACACTTGATCAAAAGAGATGTCTATTTGATAAAAAAAGATGTTTATTTGCCAAAATATGCAACCTTATATCTACTCCAAATGAGTTGTGGATACTGAAAAAGAAAGGGGAGAAAATAAAGGGTTGCAATGTATGGTATGTTATACTAGACCCCTATATATGTAAGGGGATTTCGTGGACGAGAGACGGAAGACATAAAGGGGAGAGCGAATCTTTGAAAAACAGAGAAGATACCCCAAATACGTAAAACTCACCCGGGTAAATTCTAATCTTGATATGAAGATTAGTCGAGATCAATGAGCGGATTCAAGCGGGTACAAGAGGGATACAGATCGAGCAAGATCAAAGATATCCAGGACGTGGATCCAAGTGGTTGGTATCTAACCAACTTGGATAAGAACTCGATAATCGAGAAGATGTGTGGGGGTGACGGATCAATTAAGGATCCTACCGTGAATGGGAATGAGTGAAGCTCAGTCTCTTCATATACTTGGTCAGTGGGGATGGTTTTTTGTATGACTAACTTACAAAGGGATTGAGTTAAGTTTAACAAAGGATCACCGCCAAATGGGCTATGATGAAAAGATGTGACCAGAAAAAAAAAAGAACAGCCATAAAAAGGTGTGATCATGAAAAGGTGTGTGCATGAAGAGGTGCGACAATGAAAGAGTTACAAATTCCACCGAAACAAATCCTGCAAAACAGCTAAGGTGAGTACACTGTGAATAGTGACTTGAGTAGATTTTGAACGGACTAAGATTACAAATGAATGATAAATGCTGAAGATTGCATGACTTGGGTCGAGTTATGATTGATCCATAAAGCCAAAGGCAAGGATAATAAAATCGGAACCAAGTGATAGAAAAGACTTGAATTTAGAAATGTTGAAGTAGAAATAATTCTGCTGTGTAATGAACATAGTCATGAAAATGACTAGTGAAAGTCATAGAATATATTCTAAAATTGAAACTCGATGGATTGATTAAGAGAAATTAAGTAAAAATCTGGAGGTTAAGCCATGATATGGCCTGAACCTGAATGCCTTTATCTTGGCCTAAGATGGCCGGGGGGGGGGGGGGTGTTTCACCTCGCATCATGAATTTCATGAAGTGGGAGTTCAGAGATGGTGACTATGTTCTCTTTTGGTAAGATCAATGGTGTGATATTTTCTGCTTGTTTGATTTTTTTGGGAAACCTATTCTCGGAATTTGAGTGTTCCTGGATGATGAAGGTGGCTCATGTGGTTCGCAATAACTCTTGGTATTTGAGGCGTACAAAGTCTCGAGACCTTTGTTTGGTGGTAGACACAGTCTCCTGTCTAACTCCCCCTTCGTATAACTCGGGTTTCGATATTCTGCTTTGTAGGCATGACAAGGGATATTACAAGCTGTTTTTCTCCTCTAATGCTACTTGGAATCAAGTCTGCGAGGTGAGGCTGGTTTTTTCTTTGGTCTAATGTGGTTTGGTTTTCACAAAGGATCCCTAGATTTGCTTTTATTACATGGCTTGCAATCAAATATCGTTTGCCTACCGGTATTTGTATGAGAGATTAGGGTCAAACCCAATATTTGTGCTTTGTGGCTAGCCGGATGAGTCGCATGACCATCTATGTTTTGCATGTCCGTTCTATTTTACCGTGTGTTTAGCTTGCTCCGAAAATCTTTTAGGATTCACGATCACACCGGACTGGGACAATACTTTGACAATTTTTCCACTAGGAGGTTTGATCGTCTTACATATCTTCTTCTTTGACTAGCCTTTCAAACTATGATAGATATATATCACTACATTAAAATTTCACATATATAGTGTACGTAGAACGCTAAGAAGAAAGTCAACAAAGTTTAATCGTGTAAAAACAAAGAAACCAAAAGAAAATACCATGTCTTAGTTTCGACGACGAACCTTGCCTCGAGGACTCTCCTTGTTCTTGTTTTGGTCATTTCATTGGAGCGGAGTTGCATTCTTGGTGTCCGAGGTTTTGAAAAAGTCTCCGGAACATAGGTTCGATGTCTTCTTCCGCTTCCTCAACATGTATCAAGTATCCCATGCAGGGTCTGAACTGTACTCGTGTGCGCTCCTTCACATCAATTCCTTGATCATCATCTGCTTCTTGTTGTGGCTCTTGGTGGAGCTGTGCGATTTGATTATGTTTGCCACGAGTTCACAAATGAGGTATCTCTTTGCTTGAGTGTCATCTGCTTGTTGTGGTTTTTGACGAAGTTGTGGTATAATTTCATATGATGGGAGTCCGAAAATGAGGCATTTCTTTGCTTGCATTGTACTTATTTTTATACATTGCACAAAGTGAACAAACAAAAAACTGAATTAATACCTAAAACAACACTCAAATTCATGATATATAATCACTTCAAAACACATAAGAAGAAATAACTAAGTCCACAGCTTAGACAACTATATTAAAAGAAGGCATTTTCTAATGTACATGTATGATATAAAATCACTTTAGAACACAAAAAAAATCAATGCACAATTGATTATGTTTAATCCAGGGCATCGGCTTAATTTTACACGGTTTAAACAAAAAAAAAATAAGGCAAGACAAACAATCACATTCACATGTAACATTCAAAAACAAATATATGAAAGATAAGATAAAAACTAACCATTTGTTTCCACGTCTTATGCTCTTAACAACTTTCTTTACTCCTCTCTTCAAGCGTTTCTGTCCAGATGAAAATTTCTTCAAAATTTCTAACAGATAAAACATACAAAGACACTATATATTTCAGAAAAGACAGGTCAAAATTCTCGATATATGACAAACAATTGTCAAAACATTTCAAGAAGAGAGCTCTTGTGTCACATGATCGCTATTGATCACATACACAAATATGTATTGAGAAAACTGTAACTTGAGAATATATATTGATATATAGAACTAACCTCGCGGTTAACTGTAGCTTGAGAATATGTATTGATAAATGGAACTAACATCGCGGTAAATTGTACCTTGAGAACCCAATTTACCTCTCCAACTTTGTAAGTCCTGTAACAATAAATCAAATAGATAGATGGAAACTTGTTCTAAAAAAACATGACAAAGTTAAGATGGAGAATATAGTGTTTAAACTTGTTTTGGAGGAAAATCAACAAAACTTATGAAAATTCATGCTCTAAGACCAATGAGATTGTCGTTATTTATGTTTAATATGTAGGAATTTGTAGGTATTTTAACAATTTAAAATAAACCCTAGAACAAATTCTAAACCTAGGATCAAGTATCAATTGAATCTAAACAACAGATCTCGAATATACCTTTAAGTTAGGCAGTGGAAGATTTTCAGGGGTTCGAGATCAGGAGCGCCTCAGATGCTGCGCCTCTACTGGTATCCACACGCACACAAAATGGAAAGCCGGGATGCTAGTGCCGGAGAGATCAAATCTCTGATGAAAGCTTTCGGGATTCATGTGTTTCTGGTGGCTGTGAAATTATGTTAAAGTTCTTAAAAGCCGTGCATATCACATATATAGAGACTTTTGAAAACCTAATTAACCATTGGTTCAAAACCAATGATTAATTAAACCGAAAACCAAAATCATAATTCTGGTTTGGGCTGTGTGTCGATCGACACAACCTTTGTGTCGGTCGACACACTGTCCAGAAACGTAATCATTCGATCATTACAATAATGATCAATCCCAATATACTCTTATCCAGTTTGCTTAGGTGTGTGACCCTGTAGGATCATATAATACTAGTAATGAGTTCCAAACTCATAGACTACAAGTGGCTTCTAGCAAAGCATTATAACCACCTAGTATCATATGATTGTCTTATCTTGACAACTTTACATTAGAGTAAATACAAGTATGATTTCAGGACAATCCCAACAATCTCCCACTTGTACTGGAATCATTTATTCTTATAATCCCTTGTAACTATATCTTGATCTAGCATAAGGCAAGAACTCGTGTCATCCTTATTTAGCTAGACCATGTTTATCGAACTATGATTTATACTGATAAAACAAACGACTGACAATCACCTCGTTTGAGCGCGACCACGCATTTCTCAGTATCAAATCTCCGATAGGCCTAGAGATAGCTAACTCCTGTTATATAGGAAGCACAAATCCCATCTTGTTTCATCCCTGTTCATTACACACTTCATGACATGTCCAATAAATGCCTTTATAGTCACCTGTTACGGCTGACGTTTGACAACATCAAAACAGGCCAATTCATGTGCAATAAATCATGATGAACTCATGTCTAAGGACTATACTTTATAGTTGCAATGAGATACTCTTATGACACTCATATAACAATCTTGTAGAGTTCTCATAACGGGTCATGTCCAATACTGTGTTCTTTAACACATATCTATGTGATTGACTTTAATACTCATATTAATGACTCCATGAAACATATTCATCAGTCACCTCACATACTAGTCTCTCGCGGTTATTAATGTCCCATCTTAATAACCTCGACTAGGGACCTAGATAATTTATGTCATCTATAACTTATAAGGTTTCATGATCAAGTCAGGTACTATAACTTATATCATCCATAAATTACTTTGAGACTATTATTTAATAACACAATTAAATAATACTGAAACAAATTTCATTAATAAAACATAACCAAATGTATGTCTACAAGAACATCATAACATAAATGAAAAACAACTCCCACTAGAATCAAGAGCACATCTTAAGAAATCATATGCCTATTGCAGCAGTATGACTCTCATGCTTAGGCCGTGGGAGAGGTTTAGTCAAAGGATCAGCGACATTCTCGTCCGTCGGAACTCTGCTGATCTTCACATCTCATCTGTCAACGATATCACGGATAAGATGATATCTCCTCTCTATGTGTTTGGATTTCTGGTGAGACCTGGGTTCCTTTGCCTGAGCAATGGCACCATTATTATCACAATATAATGCCACAGGCTCAGAAATGCTAGGAACCACACCAAACTCAGTGATGAACTTCCTCCAAACAGCCTCCTTCGCCGCTTCAGAAGCAGCGATGTATTCAGCCTCAGCCGTCGAGTCTGCTATGGTGCTTAGCTTGGAACTCTTCCAGCTAACTGCACCGCCATTTAGACAAAAGACATATTCAGATTGAGATCGGAAATCATCTTTGTCTGTTTGGAAACTCGCATCCGTGTAACCACTCACTACAAGCTCATCGCTCAGCTTGTGTCGAATGACATTGCATCTTGCTAAGAGAAATGCCATGAGACATTGGTATGAAGCCTTTCTTGGAATCATGCATATTGAACCTGTGTAAGACCTTATCAATATAAGTATCCTGACACAGTCCAATTAGCTTATTCAATCTATCTCTATAGATTCTTATTCCAAGAATGTAAGTGGCTTCTCCCATGTCCTTCATCTAGAAACAACTTCCGAGCCAAGTCTTCATAGACTGAAGCAACGGAACGTCATTTCTGAGAAGAAGTATGTCGTCAACATACAGAATGAGAAATGCAACTGTGCTCCCACTAGTCTTCTTGTAAATGCATGGTTCCTCTTCGTTTCTCATGAAATTAAACTCTTTGATCTCTTCATCAAAACGAAGATTCCAACTCCGAGATGCTTGCTTCAATCCATAAATGGATCGATGAATCTTGCATACTTTCCTAGGAGCTTTAGGATCTATGAAACCTTCAGGTTGTGTCATGTACACATCCTCTTCCAGAATTCCATTAAGGAAAGTTGTTTTCACATCCATTTGCCAAATTTCATAATCATAATGAGCGGCAGTTGCTAGGAGAATCCGAATAGACTTAAGCATATCGACTGGGGAATAGGTTTTTTCATAGTCAATACCATGAATTTGCTTGAAATCTTTAGCCACCAACCTAGTTTTCTATATCTGTATATTACCATCCACATCGATTTTCTTCTTGAAAACCCATTTACACTCAATGGCTTTTACACCATCAAGTAAATCTACCAAAGTCCATACTTGGTTCTGTAACATGGAGCTCATTTCGGATTCAGCGGCCTTCAGCCATTTTTCAGAGTCAGGGCCCATCATTGCTTCTTTAAAATTTGCAGGCTCGTCACTATCAATGATCAACAGATCATGGCAGTTAGTCACGAGAAATCCATATCTCTCGGGCTTGTGACGAATTCTTTCGGATCTGCGAACTCCAGGCACCACAGGTGTAGATACTACGAGTCTTCGTAAATCTAAACGCTGCTCTTCCTGAACATGTCGAACAGCTTCCTGTGGTTCTTGAACTTCTTCGAGTTGTACTTTACTCCCACTTTTCTTCTTAGAAAGAAATTCTCTCTCAAGAAAGACACAGTTCCGAGCAACAAACACTTTGTTCTCGGTTTGGTTGTAAAATTAGTAAGCCTTGGTTTCTTTAGAATAACCGACGAAGTAGCACTTATCAGATTTGGGGCCGAACTTGTTAGTGAACATACGTTTGACATAAGCTTCACAACCCTTAATTTTCTAGAAAGACAAAATTGGAACATTTCCAGTCCACATCTCATGTGGTGTCTTTGCAACTGATTTTGATGGAACCCTATTCATCGTAAATGCAAACGTTTCAAGAGCATATCCCCAAAAAGATAATGGAAGATCCGTGTGACTCATCATTGATCAAACCATATCCAATAGGGTTCGATTCCTCCTCTCAGACACACCATTCCATTGAGGTGTTCCAGGAGGAGGGAGTTGTGAAACAATTCCACAATCTCTCAGATGATCACTGAATTTTTGGCTTAAGTATTCACCTCCACGATCTGATCGAAGAGCTTTAATACTCTTGCCAAGCTGATTCTGTACTTCATTCTGGAATTCCTTGAACTTTTCAAAAGATTCTGACTTGTGTCTCATTAGATAGACATAGCCATATCTACTGAAGTCATCAGTAAATGTAATGAAGCACTGAAAGTTTCCTCTAGCACTAATGATCATTGGGACGCACACATCAGTATGGATAAGGCCCAACAAGTCACTGGCCCTTTCATATTGGCTGTTGAAAGGAGCCTTAGTCATTTTGTCCAATAAGTAGGATTCACATTTCCCACATGATTCATAATCAAATGAACCCAAAAGCCCATCATTATGGAGCTTCTGAATCTGTTTCTCATTGATGTGGCACAAACGACAATGCCAGAGAAAAGTGGGATTCGAGTCATTGGACATGAACCGCTTGGTGTTTATATTATAGATAGGCACATATTGGTTTAAAACATAAAACCCATTCTCTAATGGGGCGCTGTCATAGAAAATACCATCACGATCAAAAGATCAACATTTGTCTTTAATCGAAAAATGAAAATCATCCAAATCCGAACAAGAAATAGAAATGATGTTTTTGTTTATAGCAGGTACATAGTAGTAATTCTTAAGTTCTAAAACCAAGCCTGATGGTAGAGACAAATGAAATGTTCCCACGGCTAAAGCAGCAACTCTTGCTCCATTACCAACGTGCAGGTCCACTTGCCCCTTCTCCAAAGTTCTACTGGTTCTTAGACCCTGCTTATTAGTACAAATATGAGCACCACAACCAATATCCAATACCCATGAGGTAGAACTTGAAGTAGTAACATTTACTTCTATAACATAAATACCTGAGGAAGAAGTCTTGTACGTCTTCCTCATCTTCTTAAAATCTTCCAGGTATTTCTTGCAGTTTCTCTTCCAGTGCCCAGTCTCCTTACAGTAATGACACTTATCAACATCAGAAGAGCCAGACTTGGGTTTGGCCTCAGGCCTGTCCTGATTCACAATCTGGACCGCCTTACCTTTTGCCTTGTCTTTATTAGGTTTCTTAAACCTCTTACTCCCTTGTACCAGAAGTACATTTGGAGGGCCCTTCTTTATGCTATGCAGCTCAGTCAAAGGCCTCGTCATGTTGTTCATGTTATAGTTCATAACAAACTGATCAAAACTTGACGGCAATGACTGCAGAATGATGTCAGTAGCCACCTCTTGGCTAATGGGACAGTCCAGTTTCTCTAGGTTATCAATATAACCTATCATCTTAATGACATGAGCACTAACTGACCATCCTTTGGTAGCTTGCACTCAATGAGAGACTTAACCGTCTGGTATCTCTCAGTTCGTGCATGCTCCTAAAACATCCCTTTCGGGCTAGTGATCATCAACTGGCGACTCCACGTTCGCATATTGCTTTTGCAAGTCTGAGCTCATGGTAGCAAGCATGAGACAACACACATCGACCAAATCATTTGAATGCTTATCCCAAGCATTCTTTTCTGCATGTGGGGCATTGGGCACAAGTCTCGCAGGGAGAACATTTTCAAGGACATATTCCTTTTTCTCCTGCTTGAGAACAATTCTCAAATTCCGATACCATTCGAGGAAGTTCGATCCATTCAACTTTTCCTTTTCAAGGACGGATCGAAGGGAAAAGGAGTTGTTATGAGTGGTAGACATAGCTGAATCAAAAGAAAGGAAAAGGAGTTTAGTTATGATGATCAAGAAAATGAGAAATCTTAACAGTTAAGAAAACTCGAATTATATTCAAAAATATATTTTCTCTAAATGGATATAATATTCCAAATAAATCAAACCTTTAAGTCATGTAGTAACGATTAATACATGTCTCACTCATGTAATTGTGGACACCTCACTTTGGCAAGCCCATCAGACAATGAAATGAGCCTTGACAGTTGGCAAGGTTTGGGAAGACATAAAATTTGATATTTATTTGAGGAACAGAACTTTCTAGAACTAATAAATATCAAATATGTATCCTAGAGTTTTATAAACTTCTAATTTAATTAAAGGTTTTTAATTGATCTAGGATGCAGAATTGGTTATGTAATTTCAGGTTCTGGGACTGTGTCGATCGACACTACATTAGTGTCGGTCGACACTGCCCATATCAAGGATCTATGTCGATCGATACACTACACTAGTGTCGATCGACACTATATCCGCAGAAAAATTATCGCGGTGACCGATCAGTTTCGGTCAACACACTTTCTGTGTCGATCGACACCAACCAAAATCCGGTTCAATCACGATTAACCAATTTAATCGATTGAACCGACCGCGATGAATCAGCTAGTTTCGATCAACACAACCTTTGTGTCAGTCGATACACAGCGATTCACGGGAATTCAAAAACCTAAAAATTTTCTCGGGATTCTACATGCCGTGTCGATTGACACAAAATTGCTGTCGATCGACACACCTTCGCAGAAAACCCTAGTTTCTCAATTTTGCATCAAAACGATTTTGAACAAAACATATAGCATGCAAATCCTATATATATATATATATATATATATCAATTTGATTTCGTCCAATTCAACTTACATACTACATATTCAATAAAACACTAGGCTCTGATACCACTTTAGGAATTTGTAGGTATTTTAACAATTTAAAATAAACCCTAGAACAAATTCTAAACCTAGGATCAAGTGTCAATTGAATCTAAATAACAGATCTCGAATATACCTGTGAGTTAGGCAGCGGAAGATTTTCAGGGATTCGAGATCAGGAGCGCCTCAGATGTTGCGCCTCTACTGGTATCCACACGCACACAAACTGGAAAGCCGGGATGCTAGTGCCGGAGAGATCAAATATCTGATGAAAGCTTTCGGGATTCCTGTGTTTCTAGTGGCTATGGAATTAGGTTAAAGTTCTCAAAAGTCGTGCATATCATATAAATAGAGACTTGTGGAAACATAATTAACCATTGGTTCAAAACCAATGATTAATTAAACTGAAAATCAAAATCACAATTCTGGTTCAGGCTGTGTGTCGATCGACACAACCTTTGTGTCAGTCGACACACTGTCCAGAAACGTAATCATTCGATCATTACAATAATGATCAATCCCAATATACTCTTATCCAGTTTTCTTAGGTGTGTGACCCTGTAAGATCATATAATACTAGTAATGAGTTCCAAACTCATAGATTACAAGTGGCTTCTAGCAAAACATTATAACCACCTAGTATCATATGATTGTCTTATCTCGACAACTTTACATTAGAGTAAAAACAAGTATCACTTCAGAACATTCCCAACATAATATTATCAGAGAAACAACAAACATGCATATGGGAGAATCACTCGAACATAAATCTAAAGAGAACCAAGACTTCAACATCAAAACTATTAAGTCTATAGAACTCTAAATGTGGAAAATCTCTACCATAACATAAATCCACATGAAGACCTAGAAAAGGTTTTAAATCACAACCGATGAATCACTTAAGCTTGAATCGAAGATAAGATTTTTCAACAAGACACGGATCTAGTTCCAAAAAGCTACATTTAAACCCAAAACCTAGATATATTTATATACAAAATCAAAACCTCTATGATAGAACAGCCAAAAAATCTCAATTTTAACTCAAAAAAACAAAAGAAAAAACCTAGAACCCTTAGATTATGGTTAATTATAAAGAACGAGAGAGATTACAAGAGCAGTAGGAGAAGCTACGGAGACGGAAGCCGTGTGAGCTGTTGAATTGAAGGAGATATCCTTTCACGAGTCAGAAGCCCACAAAATGAGAGACTAGAGATTTGGAATTGGAGAATAGAAGAGGGAGCCATCGTAGTTGTGTGAGCGAGGAGAGATTTGGAATTGGAGAATCGATGAAGGCCAAGCTCTTCGCTAATTTCTTTGATTTCGCCTCCGTCATTTTGACCTGAAAGGAATTAGGAGAAATGACAAGATTGAGAAAAAGTGAAAGAGCTAGGCATAAAAAAAATTTAGAGGGAAAATGAAAAAAAAAAGCCGGTTCATTTTTTCATTTAGCGGGAAATGAATTATTTTTCCTGCATCAACTATGCATAGCGTTTTCACTGACCATTGATATTTTAAAGTAAGCGTTGCATCTACATTTCTATAAACGCTATCTTAAACTAAAATTTATATCAAAGATAGCATTCTCATACAAAACACTATCTTCGTATGCTATCTTTGGTCAATTTTCTTGTAGTGTATGGTGTGGAAGGAGCGAAATGCTCGTATTAATCACTATTCATGGCACTCTTATTCATTTTTGGTCAGGGACATCGATTGTATGATTCATAACTGGATTTCTTTTATACACTATTTTGATAATCTGAAACTTTTTGGTCTCCTCCAGGGGTGGCTACAAGCCTCGTCAAAATCTTAACCTTTTAGCATGTTTGTAAATTAGAATCTATCTTTGCATCATAACTTTCTTATAAATAATTTTATCCATTTGAAATCAATACTATAAAGAGAAAACAAAGTCTCCCCAACCTTGCCACATCATCCACCTTGCGTTAGGAAAAGCTGCCACCTCATTTAAAAATATTGGTTTCAATAACCAATTAGAACATAACAAATTTACACGTCATATTAATTAAAAGTAAAAAAAAAAAAACACCCTTCATTCCTCGCTTCTCATTAAACATACAAAACCCTCCATCTCCGTTGACTGTTATGTTTTTCACCTCATCTTTTTCACACTCAATCCAACGAAATCTCGATCTGAAGTAGCATATTCGTTTTCGTATCTCTCTTTTCTATATATAAGTTTACTAAGATCTTCTATGATTTTTCAAAATTAAGATTCACATGTTAAATCAAAGGAGATTGCTTCGCGATCAGAGTCCAATCCATGCATACTCGATGATTTCTTAAAGTCTTAGTTTCGAAATATCGAGGTGAATTTTGCAAAATTGGGGGGGGGGGAGGGTTTGATTTAGAGTTCTCGATTTAGTCTTTCATCGAATATGAATTAGGGTTTGACATATAAATTTATATTAGAGATCTTATGTTTAAAGTTTATCTTTGTTTCAATTTGAATCCACATATTTGGTAATTGTTAACATTTATTTTTTAATCACTCAACAACGCTTATGTATCATTTTTAAAGCTTCTCCAAAAATGGATTATTGAAAACTGAAAAACAAAATCTCTCAGAAACTAACTCATTTCTTCGTTTCAAATATATAAGTAGAGATTGAAAGCAAATAAATAAAATTAAAGTAAAATAAACAAAACATGTTTACCTGTATTGTCAATGAAAGAAGGGAAAAGGGAAGTGGAGGAAAAAATGGAGGAGAGAAAAAAAAGAGGAAGAAAAAAGGAGAAAAGAGGAGACGTTGTCGATGTCATCAGATGGGTCTAGAAAAAAGAAGACATAAACACCTGATGGGATACTGTTTTAGAACATAGCTAAACCTTGGAAGAGTAATGAAAAAGAAGTTGTGGAAACAGGTTATATTATATGATTTAAAATTTCAAATGTTAAAATATATTTGTCTTTTCCTCTATAATCTTGTAAATCTCTTATTAGTGTGAATACATGCAGCAAATGAATGAATTCCATTATATGCAAGTGGTGTTTGATGGAGAGTGCATAAAATAGAAAAATTCATTATCATTTATATGATCAAATTTTATGTTAGCGTATTATGTAAATTATTTTCCTAAAAACAGAGGATCTGAGACTTGGTAACCCATATTTGCAAACTAAATTTTTATAATGTGCTTGCTTTGAGTTTTGTTTGTGTTAATGATCCTCTCTAATAATAAGGTTACAAATGTTGAGAATGAAAGTAACTTTTGATAAATGATGAGGATAAATAATACTATTATTACAGGTGTGTGGGAAAGTTTTTAAAATAAAACAATATGTTAAGTACCAAAATATCTGTAAATTTAGAACTAAAAGTAGAACATAGTTGTGGCTATGTCCAAGACCCAAAAGAAATCGATAGTAACAATTGCACCGAAAACAAGTTTGAAAAGACACATAGAAACATGATTATGATATTTCATGGACATAGATGAATATGTATAAATCTGTGAGTTTTGGTCAAAACTCTCTATCCAATCATTTACTATTTATAGACTGTAGATTCAATATTTTGTATCCTCCCTTTTGTTAAACAATAAAGAATAAACATGATTACATGAGATAATCATCTATAGATTTTAATAATTATATTCGATTTTAACAATAGAAAATAGCACGTAACGTAACGCGGATACATACCTAGTTTTATTAAAAAAATCATATTTTGGGTATTGATATAAAACTATATTTGCAAACTCAGTTTCATTTCATGTTTCTGTTTGATATTTGATCTCATTTTGTTGATTTCAGATTTACATTTTTTTTTTCTTGTTTATTTTCTGGTATTTGTTGGACCAATTCAAATACATAATCCAAACTAAACCGAGCTAACCTAAAGTCACCTAACCCGAAACCTGAATATAACTGAACCCAACTCGATAATTATAATAACCCGTACAGATTTTATATCTCTAACCTCGAAACCCGAAAACTTGACCCGAACCCCATGCCTATTAATGCGGCCCCATCTATTGAAAAAACTATAAGATATATATGACGTTGAACATATTTGCGATTTGTTTTGGGCTTCATCTTTGGATTAAAAAAAAAGATGAAAAGTAAGAACGGAAAATGTGCGGAGTAAATGTGATAATACGCCCACGTCAGCTCACTCCTATCTGGCCAAACACGACTTTGAAAATAAATAAGAGAAGAGAAAAAAATATAATAATAAAGGGAATCTATTTCATGAGTCTCATTTCTTCTTCGTTGGCAGAAATAAATTAGGGTTCACTGAAATTCTCCTTGTCTCTGAATCGTGTTACTCGGGGGAATTCAAAGATCTGATTGGAATTAGGCTCTGGGGTATTCTGGGTACGCTCGGATCCGAATTCTCAGGTGAAAGACCTGAACTTTTTTATGCTCCATCTTATCGTTATCACTTTTTTTCTTCGGTCGGTCTGGTGGATATACAGAGAATTGATTAGTGTCGAAATTTCAGTTTTCAGAGTATTTCGTTTTAGTGGTTGATCGAGTTTCTCAGCGAAATATAGTGGGCTTTTGATTCGAGAGAAGATAGAGTAGCTCAGGAACTGAAATCTACTTTCTTAGGCTAGGCTCTTTTTGCTGAATTCTGGACTCATAGTTGGATAAAGAGCAGCTTCTTCTGTGGATATTTGTTGGATCAGATAAATTAATAGAGAAAAGAGATCAGCTTTGGGTTTTGGCTGCTTGAGGATCATATTTGGTGTTGGATGTTTTCCGGATTGGTGGTGAGGTAAGAGTATTGGAGTTTGCGGAGATGGATAGGCCTCGACAAAATGACCATTTGGGTGTGAATAAGATTGGGAAGAATATCAGAAAGAGTCCTCTGCATCAACCGAATTTCACGGCAAATGCTAACAACAACAACGCCGCTGCAACTGCAAGGCCTCAACCGCAGCCTCAGGTTTATAATATAAGCAAGAATGACTTTAGAAGTATTGTTCAGCAGCTTACGGGTTCTCCATCACGTGAAAGCCTTCCTCGGCCCCCTCCTCCTCAGAACAACAGCTCACCAAAGCCTCAGAATACACGGCTGCAGAGGATTAGACCTGCTCCCTTAACGCAGTTAAACCGGCCTCCGGTTCCGATTCCTCTCCCTGCCATGGCTCCTCAACCTCATCATCCTCACTTGGTTAGACCGGCTCCACCCCAACCGCCACAACAACAACCAACGATGGGTCACGGGGACCAGTTTTGGTCTAACACAGCTGAGTCTCCTGTCTCTGAGTATATGCGCTACCTTCAAAGTTCACTTGGAGAGTCATCAGGACCCAATAGTAACCAAATGCACCCAAGTCCATATATGCCACCTCAACCTCCTCAACAATATATGATGCCACCTCAACCTCATCAACCTCGAGTGAATATGCAACAGGGCCCCCTTCAACCTAACCAGTATCAACCACCACCCGGGTTAGTTCCTAGCCCAGTGCCTCATAATCTTCCTTCCCCTCGGTTCAATGGTCCTGTACCTGTCACGCCCACTTTGCCGTCTCCAAGATTCAATCACTTGCATGGTCATTTCCCTTCTCCTCAGTATAACGGCTTCGGACCACTACACTCACCTACGTCCCAATTTCTTCTACCATCTCCGACCGGTTACGCCAATATGTTCTCTCCTAGATCACCGTACCCGTTACTATCACCGGGAGTTCAGTATCCTCCTCCACTTACCCCAAACTTCTCATTTCCGCATATGGCACAACCAGGAAGTCTCGGGCCGAGTGCAGGTCCAGGTCCAGGTCCTCCTCAGCCTCCTCCGTCTCCAGGGCTCATGTTCCCGGTATCGCCGTCTGGGTACTTCCCAATGCCAAGTCCAAGTCCAAGGTGGAGTGATTACTAGGTGCTCTCAATGCTCTTTATCTAAATTTATTGTATTGCATAAACCTCATTATACTTTTCAAGTCTCCCTAGGTTAGTCTGTATTATCAAAGAAGCTTTATTCTTCAGAGTCTACAGTAGATTAGACGCAGCACAATACATGTGTTAAAACGCAAACGGAGCTTTATAGAGTTTTTTTTGTCTTATAGATAAAAGGTAAAAGCTATCTTGGGATGATGGTTACTTTTGTTCGCCACAAAATTAGGCTGTCTTTGCGTAATTTGTACACAGACTTTAGTCAGAACTCCTTCAATTTATATGATTTTTTGGGTGTTTTTAAAGCAAGCATCTCTGTAAACTATGATGATAAGTGTTATTAAGTCGTTTCTTCAAAAGAATATTTAATCGGTGATAAATTAAGTTGTTACAATTAATAAAAAGAATAATAGTATGGATATCAACATTTCTGCGGTATCTGCTAGCTATTAAGCTTAACAACATCATCCATGATGCCATCATAATCATTATCATATAATTTATCCGTGTAAAGTGGATCTAATTATATCCGAGCTCAGATTATTAGCATAGACTGTGAAAAGTAGAGTCAACGCATGTTCTCTCTCCGTCAGACAGGTCTGGTTCTGTATGGTACTTTGGTTTATCGGAGCCTCTCTGTGTTGTCAACTCCACCATTCTCCTCTTTCTCTCTATGGTGGACGCGGAACTACTTGCCCGTTCACAATAAAAGTCAGCTGCAATATCAAAACATTCACCAAAGGGATATTGAGTTATAAATAATGCTGATCGAATCAACAAAAATGTTCAATCGTTCATACATGAACAGTGTATCATCATTAAGGACAATTCCTTGGTTTAAGATATAGTAGTTGACTTTCCGTGTCTTCTCTATAAAATCAACTCATTGAACTACACAGAGTTTGGATCCAAAATGGTAGATCTGAAAAATTATTTCTGGATTATTACACAGGTCATCAAAGAAATAATCAATAATACATAACTTCTGAATCATGTAAATTTAAGGAGTTTTGATGAACTTACCTACGAGTCTATGTACTTTGGACAACATACAAATCAAAAAGCAAAAACAAAACACCGGGAAGTTTTGAAACTTGTAAAAACCAAGACCATCAATCACAATCAGATCATATTTGTGCCTACTACTTCTAAGGGACGTAAGAACCAAGATCATCTTGCTAATGTGGTTTGCTCTTCTAAAAATCTTTATTCCCAAAACAAATTTTGACTCAATAAAATCGAATAAGAAATAAAAGTTTCATCACTAAAGGATGTACATCTTCCCAAAGACTTAAATCATATTGTTGTACTGTGATAAAAAATAAAAAAAATAAAAAAAGAGAGGATGGAAACGAGGAAATAAGTATTTGATAAGTGTAAGTTCAGACTCATATCAGATCGTATAGGGACAAACCATGTGTGCAAATAGATAGCTTCAAAATTCTAAATGAAATAGCCTCAAGAATCGTCCAATTCGTTGAAGAATCAAAGAAGATACGAGAATTTGAAGTTTAAGGAATTAGTGACGAATATGGGCTTGTCTAGCATAGATGTCGATCGACATCCCCTTTATAAGATCACACAAAGTCACGTTCTCCGCTCGTATATGTACTAAAAACTTCAAAACCGTTATAGTAAAAAGCATCAAAACCATAAGAAATAAAAAAAAACATACTAGTGGATTGTCTCCCACTAAGCGTTTGTTTTTAGTCATTATCTTGACTATGGAAGAATTACGCGTTTGGCGGTTCAAAGAGTGACAATGAATGCCTCATCCAAATTTGCCTCCTCTGTGACGGTTTGTAAGCATTAAGTGTATGAGGTGTAGTAAGAAATGCATGAATAACACCATAATAGGTTGTATGAATGGGCAAGACTACATGTATTCCTATGATATCGTCAATAGAGAAATTACAAAGTCTTACTTTTGGTGGAAGTGGCTGAAATGTGATGTTTGAAACTCTCTTCTTAGTAGTAGTTACTAGTTTTTCAAATATCATAGTCAACTCATATTAAACTATCACCTTTTTTTCTTCTCCAGAATCAAACACTTTTGCATCCCCAATTTCAAATTTCGATATTGTATCCATTTGGAAAGTCTGGCCACTTATAGTTGGTCTCTTTTCAGGTTCTGCCATTTTGATGCTCATGACTTCATCTCCCAGGCATAGATCAATCTTATGATCTTCGACATCTATTAAGGCACCACATTTAGCACACAAAAAAATGGTCTTTCAAGTATGATCAGATCTTTTCGCTCATATTCTAGATTCAGCACATGGAAACCTGCGAGTATAAAATGATTACCAATCATCACCAAGATTTCCTCAAGCATGCTTTCTGCATACTGAATTGAGCTGTCAATAAGTCTTAATATGGTAAAAACTAACTTTCATATCTTTTTTTTGCCATAAGTCTCATCTCATTTTAAAATTGTGAAGACCTCCAACGAATGCTACACTTCTAGAACTCAAATGTACCTCTACATCTCATTTCACGATTTTGTTCCATTTCACTCTAATTTAGCTCCAGTCGTTCCAAATCGTCCTTAAACTTGTAAAACATATAAATATGGGTTAACAACCGGTAAAAATAATGATATATCACTAATGTGAAACTCATGTCTACACCATTTTCGAATCACTTCAAGCTCTCAACATCTTTTTGTCCAAAATCTAATGAAAATATCAAAGGTAGGGTACAAGCTACTTATACTAATGTAGTTGGATGCCTAATGTATGTTATGGTGTGTATTATACCAAATATGGTGTAAGCTGTTATCCAAGTCAGCAAGTGTATGGCTGATACCATGATAGATTTTAATGCAATGAAGTGGATATTTAGGGTCTAAATGGGTACAACTGACTATGGAAATGGTTGGTGCTCAAGAATGTGGTTTAGTTATGGTATATGTTGATTCATATATGCATGTGATATAGACAACAAAAGGTCTAACACAAATCTAAGTATTCAAGCTTAATAGAGGACTTATATGTTGGAAATTTTTGGTGTAATATTTTGTCGCAATGTCAACCACGGAAGATGACATGACAATGGGTTAAACATCTAATTTGGGTGTTGAGCAATGTGGATTTTAGCAATAGAGGTGCTATGGGTTTTGAAACTTGTAGTATAAATGGGTGTTGAGCAATGTGGAGTTTAGCTACACTATGATAGCCATAGTGCATTGTTTATGGCGAAGAACCATATGTATCATGTTAAGACGACAGATATTGATATCAGATTTCACAAGATCAGATAGTTGGTAACTTCCCGTGAGGTCTGGAGAAGGTGTATACGTTGGAAATGAGTGATATGTTGACAAAATAAGTCAATGTGGAACAGTTTAAGCATTGCTAACTGTTCCATATCTTTCGATGTAAGAGAACGAGGAAGGCCCCCAAATATGAGAAGATTTTGAAGGTGATGCTACAATATATCTTTCTTCATGCTGGAGTTTGTTTAAGATTGACTTCAAGTTTGTATTATTTGTACCAGATTTTGTGGTTTATAAGCTTTTGTAAACATTCATTCACGTATTAATGGAAAAGAAACTCTAACTAAAATGTATACACCTCAATCACTTTCTCTTTTACTTTTTCGCATATAATTTTTTCTAAAATTTTAGACTCGAATTCATAACAGTATTCAATCATCTTTCATATCTTTTTCAACTTTAATTATTTGTTTCTAATTTTGTTAAATTTACGCTTGTAAATTATTATTTTTTATGTTCACAAATCATATTAATAGTAAGATTCCTGAGAGAATGGTTTAAAAATATATTTCTTCAAAAATAATATAGATTAGATATACTAATATATATAAAGTTGATATGACAAAAAAAAAAAAAAATATTAGGTTTCTCCCGCCATTTGGCGTTGTAGTAGATTGTTCAAGTGTTTTGCTTTGTAGAAGAAGATTGAGAGAGTGACACTATAACAAAGTGACACTAACAAATCTAGAGATGTGATCGTAGGATGTGAATAAACAAATAAAAATGAAAATCAAGCTTGATGAATAATGAAAATTCTAAGATATACTGGACTCAACATTTTGAAATTGCAGAATCCTATTAAAAAAAAGTTATGGAATGGGGCATAGAATGATTTATAAACAAAAGGTACTTAACCTTTCGTATAGCTTGTCTTTTGTGTTTTTTTCAAGAAATAAAAAAAAAACTGTCGTTTACTGTATTAAATTGCAGAATAAGTGAATATAACATACGAGTCTTAAAAAATAGATTATTGGTAAACTTTGTGGAATAGCATAATATTGTGGATGTAAAACAATAATGATGATACGATGCAATTTTAACTTTAAAGATAAACCAGTTGAAACAGAGAAAGAAGTCGTTTTCATGAGTAGAACATGAAACAGATACTAAACAGAGAAAGAAGTCGTTTTCATGAGTAGAACATGAAACAGATACTACGTTTAAAACATACACATCAATATGATATAACACAAATAAATAAAAAAAGAGTCATCGTTATACAAACACATGAAGAGAAAAGATGGTTTTTGATTCTGGGATTGTTGATTCCTACGACTGCTCGAATGCAAGAGCCGTGGAAATAAAAACTGGTAATTTCTCAAGTGAGGCGGTTTCATCTACAACAAGATGGACTTGGGGGGGGGAGGACAAAGAAAGTGTACGGGACAAAACAAAAACAAAAAAATTGCGACGAACCAGTATTTGAAAGTGGAGGTAATTTCATTTTCAGAAATGGTTCGAGAGCAAACGTCTTGTCATTGCTGGTGGAGCAAGGCCTGGTATGTCTCGGATGTCCTTGTTGTTTGGGTTCACAATCTATCCAAAATAGAGAAACAATTTAAAAAAGGTTACAAGTATGATAATATAAACACAATAACTGCAACTATGGAAAGAAAGGTAATGAAAATAAGTAGAGAGAGATGAAATTAGCTATATGAACATGATTTCAAGAGGTACCTTGACGATGATGATTGCTATGACACCAATGACGATAAGGAAAAGAAAAGCCATAATACATTTGTCCGTGGCAACCTGAGGGAAGAGGAGCAGAAAGTAAGTTAACGGGACAAGAGGGAGCTGCGTATTAGGAATAATGAGAGCTTCGGAGACTGACCTGCCTACCGATTTCCTTGACCAGCTTGGAGGCTTTCTTGATTGAGAAATGAATAGAATCAAGTTCATTCACAACTCTACTCATTTGCTCCGTCTGAAAAGTGAATCATAATTCTCAGTTTTTACACACAATCTTAAAAGCAAGGAATGTTGCCAGTTTCATGACTGTTTGGTGGTCTAACTACAAACCTGAGCCTTGAGAGCTGCAGAAGTATCTGTTCCCACATTTATAGTCTCTTGAACAATCTGTTGTCAGAGCCACAAATTTGCTAGTG
Source organism: Euclidium syriacum (assembly GCA_900116095.1). Taxonomy (NCBI): domain Eukaryota; kingdom Viridiplantae; phylum Streptophyta; class Magnoliopsida; order Brassicales; family Brassicaceae; genus Euclidium; species Euclidium syriacum. The sequence continues at coordinate 6,015,899 of FPAK01000009.1, read as the reverse complement.
AGAATTTGCTTTTATCAAGATGGAAAAATGGACTAAAGTTATCGGATGGTAAATTTCGGGAGGCATTGATATAATATTCAGATTTCAGATAATCTGAAAAAACCTAAAAAAAGCAAAAAACAGTACTAGACCTTTTTTCCCCTCTCAATAGCTTGGTCTGTGTCATCCATCATGTTGTTTCCTTTATCCATTAGTTCTTGATTGGACATGTCTGAAAGCAATTAATGTTCCCAGTAAATACTCTAGGGTAAGTGTACTCATATAACAAAGGAGTAGATCTAAAAAAGCAGAATAGACATCTCTTTGTTGGTTGGTCGGTTGGTTGCAAGATATTTCAAAGACTAGATTTAGAGCCTTACTTGAAGCTAGTAAGACGTTCTCTTCCATATGTTCTTCTGCGGGTCCATCGAAAAGATCTACTCGCTTGTTATTGCTTGCTAGGTTGGATGAGTATCTGTACAACCACCATCAAAATCATCAATCACCGAAAATATGATACAAGCAACAACTCCAAGGGGAAAACAATGAGCAATTTTGTTAAGTGTCACCTACTTCTTCTTAAGAGCAACATATGAGTTCAGTTCCTTGACCTGCACAAACACAAACTCACCGGACATTAGTAAAACTCTGAAACTATTGAAGAGAAACTCACTAGTGTAAATTTAGATGCAAAGCCTACCATAGATTGTCGTCTATCGTTCAACATCCGGTTAGTGTTGGCATCATTTCCACTTTCCATGCTTTTAACTTCCCTATCGAAATCTTTGATAAGGCTGCAAAGAAGAAGATACAATCAAATTTATCAAAACCAAAATATAGAAAAGCAAAAACAATCAAGGAATGTTACCTCTTACAGTCACGCATCTTGTCAGTGAGTTCTTCAAGCTGCCTACTTTGCCTATTAGCATCTTTGATCTTTTCCAGCTTCTGGAATCCATTCCTGGGTAAAAAGAATCCGACAAAAGAGTAAATACGAAACAAACTGTAGAAAAATAACACCGGACGGAAATCCCAGATCGCAAACGGAAAAGCTACAAAGGTTCTCACGATAAAGCACGGAAAATGTCATTGATTTGTCCCTCGATCTCAGCCAGCTCTTCGCTAACCGCCGATAGATCCATCTCTTCCAAAAATTAAATGGTACGAAGACAACAATGCCTCCTCTTCAGATCCACCAATCAAAGGCGACCCCGAACAATTTCCAAATGTTGACCACGAATCGACTCGCCGATACCCAGATTAGATCCGGAATGCCAAACTGCACAAGGTCCAAATCGAATAAACTTGCTCGTCGTGACCTCAAACAGAACAATCGAATCTTAATGTCAAAATTAGAGAACAAAACGCGCAAATCGTAATACCAAATCCCTGGTATTAATTTTTCAGATCTACGACCAATGTGGACGTCTCAAATCGATAACGAAGAGAACAAAAATCAAAATATCCAGCGATCTCCCTACTTACGCACAACCTCTTTTTTTTTCTCCCTATTTTTCTCTCGGACAATTTTTTTGGGGGAATTTCTTGGCTCTTTTTTTGCCATTGATTTGGCTCGAAGAGACGAAACGATAGATTTCAAAAACTGCGCTACTGAAAATCAGTGGGACCCGCCACGACGCCGTTTATCAGGATAGACCACATAAAACCTGGGACGTCAGATTGGTCACCTCTCCACATCCAACGGACAATACACGTACATTAATTTATACGTCACAAAGGAGGACTTAAAATAAAATAAAAGATCATCACAATGTTTTATTTCTCAACTAGAGCATATACCAAAAACAATTTGATTGATGCTTATAAATGTATCATATGTTAAAAAGAAATATAACTATAATGAGAAGAGAACTAAAAAGAAGTGTAACGAGGGGAAGAGATGAATTATTATTGAAATAAGATATGTGTATGATAATTAGGATCAAGTAAGTACTATTTACTGTAAAAAATGAAACCAAACCTGAACCCATACTATAAAAATATCCGAACGGATATATGATTTCGTATCTGAAAATCCGAACCTGAAACGAATCGAAAATTGAAAGGTATCCAAAATACAATTATATACCCACAAATATTAATTATATTTAGACTTAATATAAATACATTTATACTTTTTTTTTGTTTTAGGAACTTAGGTGGGGTTATTGGAACAAGGATTTGGAATTCTTTTAAATCGTAGAGATTTTAAGGGATTTTGTCAAATACCATCAAATGAGATGGTATTTGAAATCTCTTATTTTTAACTATCAATTCTCTTTCAGATAATCTCAAATCCTTTTTGATATAATTAATTAATGAAATCTCAGTTCTCCAATAACCTAGGATTTGAAGGGATTTGCATAAATCTCACTACAATAACCTAGGATTTGGAAGAGATTTTACAAATGTCAGTCCAATAACCAGAGATTTGGAAAAAACTTGAAATCCTCTCAAATGCCAGATCCAATACCACCCCATTAGTGTACTTGTTTTTTTTTTAAGCTTATTATTTATTTTTAATCTTACTATGTCTTTTTTTTTATAAGAACTTAAGGATTCAAAATTGTACATTCAAATGGACTAGTGTTTCGTTTTCCTTTGTTTATTTTACTTTACAATATATTTGTGAAATATATTTTAGATTTTTTTTAATATACTTTGGTTTTTTCAATATAAAAAAATATTGCAAACTAAATTTCAAATTAAAATTTTGCTATTAGATCTTATTTTGTTAGTTTTAGATTACATAAAAAAATTATGTTATTTTTAGGTAATTTGAGATCAATTTGGTTATTAGACTTTGAATTTGCAAACTCAATTTAATATTTTTACTTTGATTTGATATTTGGTCTTATGTCTTAATTTGTTAATTTTATTTCATATTTACATATTGTGTTGGTCAATTTCGGGTATTTGAAAACCAGTTCGGTCTAAATCCTGAAGACAAACCCAAAGTAAACCGAACCAATTCATTTCATATTTGCATACTTTGTTGGTCAATTAGGATGCATTCATATTTATAGGATACAAATAGAGATATATATTATTATAGTTTAGTAGTGACATGGGCTCCATAACCACACTTACATGCCAAAGACTTTCGTAACAACCCCCTTTGAGTTCATTGTCACTATTGTCTACGCGATGCATCTTTTTTTACCTTGTTAAAAACCTTTCTAGGAAATAACTATGTAAGGTTAAAATAGTACAACCACACAAGCTCCACCTCAAATAGACATGATAATACTTCTATGTCTCTTTACGACGAATTCCAATGTTTACATGTTTCCTGAATGTAGTGGTGGGGTGCGACTTTGTGAAAAGGTTTGCAGTGTTGTCAAATGATTGGACATATCTCTCTTCAATCTCTTTGTTCTTCTCAAGTTCTTAGGTGTATGAAAAGAAATTTGGAGGGATATGTTTGGTTCTATCAGTCTTGATATATCATTCTTTAGTCTAAGTGCAACACATGCAACATTGTTTCCATATCTTGGCAAATTCCAATGCTATATTGAACGTGTTGAGTTAGTGATATTAGCCATACACATTCTTTACTTCCTTTATGGAGTGTTATTATTTCAACATGGTTCGAAGAAGTAGCCACACTACAAGAAAACTGAGTATTGATAGCAGATGAAGATATCGTTTTGGTTAAATATGCTATCTTTGACTGAGCTGCTTATTTTAGATAGCGTTTGTCAAAAAAAAATGCAATAGAAAACATTGGCGGATAAAGGCGGGTCTTAATTCGTTTTCGCACTTGTGTTTAGATATCATTAAAAGTCTAAAAAAGCAGTCATATGCTTTAACGGGATTCTGTTTTTTGTTCCACGCCGTTGTGAAAAAAAAACTAAGTACCAAAATATAAAAGCCAAAAAAAAATCGATACTGTCATTTTTTTTCTTCTCTCTTGAAACCCAGAATTTTCTCTCTCAGAAACAACGATCTTTACATGTGTTCTTGAGCTTAGATCTCAATTACCCAATTGAATCCTCACTCTCATTCTCTAATTATCACAATCTCCGATAACCCCAAACCCTAATCCGATCGAAATTTGAAATCTCCACTTGGATCCTCAGCTTATGTCGCGATTTACAACTTCAACATCTGCACAGGTATGTGAAATTGGTTAGGTTTTAGTTTGAATTTGTGTTTTTTAACCACTGTTACTCTAATTGCAATCGATTTTTAAGCGATGTATGAGTTTAATTAATCGATGTTGCAGAGAGCTTCGTTTTTGTTTCGAGTAATCGATGTTTTTTTTTTTTTGCAGAGAGCTTTAAAGGAGAAAACTAATTTAGCAGGTGAGTCGTTTGTTTCTCTCATTCCTTTTCCTTTACTCTGTGTTGAATGGTATGGTCTTTGAGTGTTTGTTTTATGTTTTTCTCTGCCTGATCTATTTGCTTGTTATTATCTTTTATATGTATAATTGGTCGTGGAGATTTGGTGTTGTTTAAACATGGAAAAGTGTTGGGTTTAGCATCCAAGGTATGGTTGTTTTTGATATCTTCATTGCTTCGACGAGTAAAAATTTATTTTCTGTGAGTAAAACTGAAGTTTATAATGTTTTATGCATCTCAGGGCTAGTATAGAGTATCAAAACGGGGTATCTACTTTTGTTAAAGCATGATCAGGGAGATTGGGTAATCCTACTGAGATGCTATGCCCCTGCATTGATTGCCGCAATTTACGCCATCAACCTCTTCATCTTCAAATGACTAAACTTCCATCACATGACACATGAGCAAACACAAATAAGGTAGAAGAAATGTTATATGTACCTTTTATTGTTGTTTCATCAGAGTTTAGTTAAAAAAATTTAGATTCATACGGTAGTAATCAATTAGTACATGTGAAATTGTCAATCCTTCTTCAGCTTCTTTAAGTCTTTCAAGCAACTCTCCAAGCCATATGAAACTCCAAGAGTGCTATTACTAAGATAAAAAAGAGAAACACTGCCAATTCCATGAAGAAAATTGAGTTATATGTGATGTCTCCGCTTCGGTTACTTTAATAACTTGCTCTTGCACACACATAAATCATATTCAAAAGAAATCCAAGAAAAGCCATGCTAAATCTCATCTCAGATATTAATCAATAACCTAATCGAGAAATGTTAGCAACAAAATTAAAAGAAGATTCAAGCCACAATCTATAAGTAGTTACCTTGTCTTTCTCGATTCGCTCTTCTACATAAGAAAACCCGCCATTATATCTTGTCTTCTCCAACTCACAAACTTGAATCTCGAAATTTTTTGAGAAACCCAGAAACCCGAATTAACAAAATTGATAAAAAAGCGAACCAAAAATCACAAGAAGAATTACAAAATTGAGGGGAAGAAGTTGTACTAAGAGCTCACAAATTGTGATGAGGAAATAATAGATGGTAGAAGAAGGCGGAGATCCAAATCGAGCATAGTAGAAGCTTCAAATCCTTCTTCGAATTTTGGCTCTTATAGAACATACTCCACCATAACCTATGAACACATAAACCCTAGAAATTAAACACCACCGAGAATGGTACATTAAAAACCCTAGAAATCTCTAAGACCGTGAAAGAGAGGGCAAAAGAAGACCATAAAAGCTAACCTGATGCTGAGAGAAAATCTCAATGCACCTCTGGTGTCTCTATCGCATAACACCGCATATTCGAGGGAGGTGAAGCTCTAGACGAGGAGGCGTTTGAGGGTTTGAGGAAAATTCTTTCATTGTGCGGATTTAATGCTACTTTAGAGTCTGGATCCGATTTTGACACTTTTGGTAGCAATTGGTGAATTAGTGTTACAATGTGTCATTTTCTTCTATTGAACCGAAAACAAACTGAACCATAGTATTATTCGATTGAATTTGGAAAAATATAAGAACCTAAATTACCCAAAAACCTAAGGAACTCAACGAAAATAACCAAAAGCAAGTGCCTATTTTCTTTATGTTTTACTAACAAAGAATTGATAAATTGCTTAGAAAATCTTAACGTGCGGAAGCATTGTGGTTTAGTGGTCAATGATTTAAATCTTTTTCACTATGTATGGGGTTTGATATTTAGATAATGTATTTTCTTACAAATTATTGATGTAAAAGCTATTGAAAATTTCAACGCATTGCATGTAAAAATTTATATTTCATGAGTCAAAGATAATATGGTGCATAAAAGCTATTGAAAATTTCAACGCATTGCATGTAAAAATTTATATTTCATGAGTCAAAGATAATATGGTGCATCATAATCATCTATTATGAATCTGGATCTCTATGTTATAGAGATAGTTATAATTATAAAATTTTGTGAAATTTTGAAAGTAAATTATCAATTTTAATATAATAGTAAATAATATCTCCAATCATGTAATAGTGGACAAAGTGTTTAAAAAGAATTAATGTTACATCGACAAAGTGTTTAAAAAAAAATTAGTGCTCTCCTAACAAAAACTTTACTAATGAAGTTTGTAGGGTTGTTTTCCAATATTTGAAACTTGATAGTCATAGGGCTGTATTGTAATTATTTCCATTATAATAAGATAATTTTTCATGCGTCGACATAAATAAAAGGAAGATAATTCACGCTGTACTGTATGCACAACCACCATCAACAGTAAGGGATTATTATGCAGCAATTGCTTTCTCTCTCCGTCGTCTTCTTCCAAATTTGTTTCTGCAATCGTGACTTTCTCTCATTCTCTGGTCTGCTCCCTAAATGCGGCTGCCTCTCTTTCATCGCTGCTGATTTCCGTCGTAGCTCCCATTTTTGTATGAAGTTCTCGCGGCTACTCCAACGAATTGTCCTGTCGGTGAGTTTCGCGCCTTCGAGAAACTTTGCTGGATCGAGTTATATGTATGAATTGGATTACTTAGGCTTTTATTTTGCATGATGTGGATTCTGGGTTCGTCTAGGTTTGTTCCTTCCTATAAGTCGTTTGCGCGTTTCGTATCTGTTCTTTCGGATTGTAATTTAAAAATTTAAAGCAATTATATACAGGTTACTCGACTTCTAGGGTTCCATAAACGTAATTTGGGTTTATTCCGTAGGATGATTTTATCTTAAGTCTCTTCGGTTTCTCCATTTGAAATATGGCATTTTGTTTATATCTTGATCTCAAATGCCATAAGCAGTTGGGAAGCTGAAAAGGTACGGCGTTGAATTCTTCAAAACAAGTCAGGTTAAGTAGCATTGTAAAGGAAGATTCCTGGAGATATGAATTTGCGCGGTTGGGATCAGAGATTCATCCAAGCAGCTTCTTCTGAATCCGATGATTCTGCTTTGGATTTGGAGAGAAATTATCGCTGCAGTCACTTGAGTCTTCCATCATCTTCAAGTCCCTCTCCTCTTCAGCCATTCACACTTAACATCCAGCACGCAGAAAGCAATGCACCTTACTTCTCGTGGCCTACTCTCAGCCGGCTTAATGATTCTGCAGAAGACAGAGCAAACTACTTTGGGAATCTCCAGAAAGGGGTTTTGCCAGAAGTAGTTGGGAGGTTGCCATCCGGACAACAAGCCACCACCTTGCTTGAGCTCATGACCATCAGAGCTTTTCACAGTAAAATCCTGCGCCGCTTCAGCCTTGGTACGGCAGTTGGGTTCAGAATCAGCCGTGGTGTTCTAACGAATATTCCAGCAATACTTGTCTTCGTTGCTAGGAAGGTCCATAGGCAGTGGCTTAATCCAATGCAGTGCCTTCCTTCCGCTCTCGAGGTTGAGTTATTTTTTATTCTCCATTCCACACGCTGGCTTTGTCGAACCATATCCTCAATATGACTAGGTGATGTATTTGCTTCATAATAGGGTCCTGGTGGGGTATGGTGTGATGTAGATGTTGTGGAATTCCAGTATTATGGAGCTCCTGCAGCAACACCAAAGGAACAAGTGTATAATGAACTTGTAGATGGCTTGAGAGGAAGTGATCCCTGCATTGGCTCGGGTTCTCAGGTACATCTTCTTTTCTTTTTTTGTTACCCCCACTTGTGCAAACCGTAACCGTAAAGTCTCAGTTTTGTTCCGTGTTGTGTAGGTTGCAAGCCAAGAAACTTATGGAACTTTGGGAGCTATTGTGAAAAGCAGAACAGGTAACCATCAGGTTGGTTTCCTTACGAATCGGCATGTGGCAGTTGATTTGGAATATCCAAGCCAGAAAATGTTTCATCCTTTACCTCCAAGCCTTGGACCGGGTGTCTACCTAGGTGCAGTTGAGAGAGCAACATCGTTTATCTCAGATGACCAATGGTATGGCATATTTGCTGGCACAAATCCAGGTACAAATTTCATTGCATCGTTCTGTTCTGGATACTCGTATTTCACACTGACTCTGGATATCCATCCGAATGCAGAAACATTTGTGAGAGCGGACGGTGCCTTTATTCCTTTTGCAGAAGATTTCAACACGAGCAATGTAACTACAGGGATAAAGGGGATAGGTGAGATAGGAAATGTGCACATAATAGACTTGCAATCCCCAATTGATAGCCTTATTGGTAAAATGGTTGTTAAAGTTGGAAGAAGCTCTGGATATACCAGTGGAACAATGATGGCTTACGCTTTGGAATACAATGACGAGAAAGGGATTTGTTTCCTCACGGATTTTCTGGTCATTGGTGAAAACCAGCAAACGTTTGACCTTGAAGGTGACAGCGGAAGCCTTATACTCTTAACAGGTCCAAATGGTCAGAAACCAAAACCAGTGGGGATCATCTGGGGTGGAACAGCCAACAGGGGAAGACTGAAACTAATACCTGGGCAAGAACCTGAGAACTGGACTAGCGGAGTCGATCTTGGTCGCCTTTTGGATCTCTTGGAGCTTGATCTCATCACCTCTAACCATGAGCTTGAAGGTTTATTACTCTTTGCCTTTTGTTTTATTAGAGGATTGTTTCATTAGTTTTCTTCATGCCTTTGTATACTTTGCAGCAGCAGCCCGAGAACAGAGAAACAGTTCGGTTACAGCCCTGGGTTCGACCGTTAGCCAGTCATCCCCGCCCGACCCGGTTCCATCAGGCGACAAACAGGAAGAGAGCTTTGAACCATTTATTCCGCCTGACTTTCATATAGAAGAGGTTATTAAACCAACACCTCAAGTAGAGGAACATTTGTTCATTGCTCCTTTATCGGTTAGCGAGTCTATTTCTGCTAGTAAAGGGCGAGAGAATCCCAAATTGAATGATCTTGTCGCTTTAAAGAACAGTTCCGAGGACGAGATTAACGTGTCGTTGCATCTGGGTGAGCCCAAACTAAAAAAACCAAAATGGGGATAATTACGCGAGGAGTAAACTGCAAATTGGTTCCCCTCTGGGACTTCCCGGTTTAGTTTCTTTTGTCGGCCATTTGAATTTATGTCGTAATTGTGCATATAGTATTTTGTCATTCTTTATGGACGAATAAATATCCATGACGTGTTCTGTAGCAAAATTGTGTAAGCTTAAGTTTTATGAGATAAAAAGGTACCCAAATGGTAGTTTATAAATTATGCGCTGCTCTCTCCCCAAGCTAGAATTAGGGTTCCTTCTCACTTAGCCTAGATCTCCCCCTTCTGATCTAGTTTTAAGTGTGTTTGCGTCCCTATTTTGTCACTACATCGTCCGGTTATCTTTCTGAAGTGCCTTATTCATTCAATTCTCTCCTGATATCGTCACAGAAAAACCAGTGCATCGATTCCTTGAATCCAACAACAGTTTTTTGAGCCTTGATCCACCACAGTCACAATTTGCTGTAACGCTGGGTGTTCTTTCTGATTTGCGTCTTTGTCCAAGTCTCACGATGGGCCTCGCCACTGCCAAGATCTCATGCTTCCTTCTGTATTTCCGCTGCATCTATGTCACGACAAGATAGACGACATTGGCCTAAACCCCTCTACGGAGTCCAATCGAAGCGATGGGTTTGAGATCCACCTATCAAGATCTCTAGCGTCGACAATTCTTCTCTCATCGAGGCCAACAAACTTACTTTGGTGGGAAGAGTGACAAATCCAACACTGCAAAACACAAAAGCCCTTGTAGCCTTCATGCCATCGGTTTGGAAAACAAGGGTGAGGTAAAAGGGAGAGATCTGGGAACTGAAAAATTCCTTTTCCGGTTTTCGTCAGAAGAAGATCTGAAGTTTGTCTTGGATCATGTGCCATACCACTACAGGAAGTGGATGATCACAATACAACAATGGCAACCAATCGTCTCTGAGTCCTTCCCTTCAATGATCCGTTTTTGGATCCGAATTCATGGCATTCTGCTTCATTATTGGAATGATAATTATATGGAGGCCATAGGTGGAAAACTAGGACATGCGTTAGACAAAGATGCACCAGATTGTAGAGTTCGGGTGGAGATAGAGGCTTTCAAACCTCTGATTACGAAGGACACGATACTATTATCAGAAGGAGAAGAACAAAAAAATAAGGTCTTGAAAAGCATTTTTTCCTTTGCTTTTCACTCACTCATGATGATGCTTCATGCCCAAAGAAGACAAAGACCAATCCTGAAGAAAGGATTCAAGCAATAGGCAACGAAGATGTCAACAAGAAAAGTACTCTCTCTAAAATCGAGCATGACCGAAAGGAAATCGGCTAGAGGGATCTGAATCTGCTCAGGTATGGTACAAGGAAAGACTTATCACACCTGAGCATTTGAGATCCCCTATGAGACAAAGACGCTCTTCTCCGAGAAGATCTCCCCCGCGTAGAGCTTCTCCTCACTGCTCGCAAAATAGCAAGCTATCCCCACCGCGGCTGGCCTTTTCGAGTCGTTCCCCTCCTCGCCCCCAACAAGTCTCATCCATCGTCATCTACAGAGAAAGCAGGTCCTTATGCTATGCCACCACGACAATCATCTTTCTCTCGCAGAAAATCTCCCCCGCGAAGCCCTTTGAGAGCCGCACATATTTTAATCAGAGACGTGATGATCATTAATCTCAATCCCATGGTGCTGTTGAATATTAAACTTGATTTTGGACTAAACTAAATAATTGGGTCAATGATCCAATGATAATTGCCAAATCCAGCATGGATCCAATTTCTAGAGATTCTCTAGAAAATATCTAATCACTCCATCTCCTTAAAATGTTCTAGAGAGTTTTAGAGGATAAATATCTATGTATTATGTAATATAAAATTCTAAATATTATGATAGAATAATCTAGATTAAGGATTAAAATAATCAAGATATTTTGTACTTTGGAGGTTATAAATACCTCACTCCCTTTCCATTTGTAACTAAGTTGAAATCAAGAAATAAAAAGTATTCTACTAAGTCTTTCTCTTCTCTAAAAGTCCTCATTTCCACTTCCTAAAACATTCTCTTCTCTCCCAAATTTTTCTAAACACTTTCTCCATCACTTTTAAAACAAGTTTCCTTCCAACAAAGTGGTATTAGAGCTAGTAAATCTCTTGAAGATGGCGAGTAGTGGTATTCCCTTCCAAGTCTCGATGCTCACAAAGAGCAACTATGACAATTGGAGTCTAAGAATGAAGGCTATCCTAGGAGCACATGATGTGTGGGAGATAGTCAAGAAGGGCTTTGCTGAACCGGAGAATGAAGGTAGTCTCTCTCAAACACAAAAGGATAGTTTGAGAGATTCAAGAAAGAGAGACAAGAAGGCTCTCTGCCTTATCCATCAAGGATTAGATGAAGACACGTTCGAGAAGGTTGTTGAAGCAAAGTCGGCTAAAGAAGCATGGGAGAAGCTTCAAACATCTTACAAAGGGGCTGATCAAGTCAAGAAGGTACATCTTCAAACTCTAAGAGGAGAATTTGAAGCCTTACAAATGAAGGAAGGTGAACTCGTTTCGGATTACTTCTCAAGATTATTGACAGTTACTAATAACCTAAAAAGAAATGGTGAGAAGTTAAATGATGTAAGAATCATGGAGAAAGTTCTTCGATCGTTGGATCCAAAGTTTGAGCACATTGTCACTGTCATTGAAGAGACAAAGGATTTGGAGACTATGACAATAGAGCAACTTCTTGAGTCGTTACAAGCTTATGAAGAAAAGAAGAAAAAGAAGGAAGATATTGTGGAACAAGTACTTAAGATGCGGATTGAGCAAAAGAAAGAAGAAAGCGGACAAAGTCATCAAAGAAGAGGTGGCGGTCAAGTTCGAGGAAGAGGTCGTGGATATGAAAATGGACGAGGTTGGAGGCCCAATGAAGATAACACTAACCAAAGAGGAGGAAATTCATCAAGAGGTCGTGGGAGAGGAAATCAAAAACCAAGGTATGATAAGTCAAGTATTAAATGCTACAATTGCGAAAAGTTTGGGCATTATGCTTCCGAATGTAGAGCTCCTAAAAACGATAAAGTTGAAGAAAAGTCCAACTACGTTGAAGAAATAAGTCAAGAAGATGATATGCTATTAATGGCGTACAAGAAGGATGAACAAGATGATGTCCATAAATGGTACCTCGACAGCGGTGCAAGCAACCACATGTGTGGGAAAAGAAGCATGTTTGTGAAGCTTGACGAATCAAAAGGAGGAAACGTGGCTTTGGGAGATGAATCGAAGATGGAGGTGAAAGGTAAAGGAAATATTCTCATCCGATTGAAGAATGGAGATCATCAATTTATTTCCAACGTCTACTATATTCCTACCATGAAGACCAACAGCAATTTTTTTGTCTCAGCTGCCCTCTAGTACTATTTTTGATCCGCTGGATCAGGTGAACAAATCCTCCGTCTTGATCAATTAGAGCTACCTCAGCCTTCAGTTTTCGACCGTCTTGAGGAACCACATAATTTAAGGGAAGTCACAATTCACTACGAAAATAAAGAGATGCCTGGAGTACATGTTAGACAAAAATCGCTGCCGAAAGACCTCCGAGACCAGCTCACAAATTAGAGAATCAGTCAAGAAAATGTTGGAATGCTCCCTCTTGAATTTTGAGGAAACGACCTTTTGCAGGAGGAAGCCATTATATCTAATGGAAAGGCTGGGGAACTTTTGGAGCTAGAGAAAGAATTTGAAGATGTTCTTGAGCAGGAATCTTTGGATGTATTAGCTTTAAAGGAAGAAGAAGAGGATCTCCCAACTCTGAAAGACTTGAAGAAACCACCAGTAAGAAGAAGCTAGCAAAACCTGAGGAGATAAAGGAGACCAAAATGCCTAAGCCCAAGCAAGTGGCAACCGTGCCAAACAAAGCCTAAACAAACATCAACGACAGCAACGGAGCGCCAAGCAACATCCCGAAAAAGAGGGAATGCAAGCCCGCTCAAGGGAGTTAAAGCAGGAGCTAAGAGACTTTTGACGGCAAAATCTCCCAAGAAGAAGGTGGTGGCTACTAGGGGTGGCTCGAAATCTAAATCTAGCGAATTTAATGATCTTTTAAATGTACCTATTAATGAGGCTTCTTCTTCTGCCATTGCGGCTTCAATCTCTAAGGTCTTAGTGCCTTCTATTTGTAAGGGTTTGAGGGTTCCCTAAAACCCTCGTTTCTCAATGATAACAGGTAGTTGGAACTGCCAAGGGCTTGGAAACACCTTAACAGTTCGACGTTTTGAGGATTTAAGATAGGAGTTATTTTATAATATAACATTTCTCATGGAAACAAAAAATCCAGAAGATTTTGTTTTCCGTGTTTTCTAGTAGATGGGTTATGATAACAATTTTTATGTTCCACCAATAGGCTTAAGCGGAGGATTAGCACGCTTTTGGAAGCATGGGGTTCACCTAGAAGTCCTCTCTTCTTGTGGCAACTATCTCAATACTCATGTTAAGTATAAGCACAAAACCTTATTCATTACCTTCGTTTATGGTCATCCAGATACTAGAAAACGTCAAGAAGTGTGGAATAAAATCTATGAATTGGGCGAAAATAGAACCACTACGTTTTAATGATATTATAGATTACCGGTGATTTTAATGATATTGTAGATTATTTTGAAAAGAGAGGGGGTCCACCCCGATGTGACCGATATTTCTCTAACTTTAGGAGTTTTTATTCACAAAATGGGCTTTGGGATGTCAAACACTCTGGCAACCCATAATCTTGGCGAGGAATGCGCCACACACATTTTGTCCGAGCTCGGCTAGACCAGTCAATGTCTAATGATGCTTGGATTGAGGATTTTTCCTCTGAAAAATCCCAATACTTGAACTACAAAGGATCTGACCACTGGCCTCTTCTTAGCTTCCTAGATGACTCAAGAGTCAAGAAGCACAAACTATTCCACTTTGAATGAAGAGGTCTTACAAGTCATAAGGGACACATGGATCAATCCCGCTTGGGAGTCAATGTTTGCAAATTTTAACGCAATCCGAAAAGCTATCATAAAATGGTCAAAAGAGAGGAATGCAAATAGTGCTGCAAAAATCGAGAATACCCAGAGGAAATTGGAAGCTGCTCTTTCAGTTGACCTCCTCAATCCCCCGCTGATAGCCGAGTTAAATTCTAAACTGGAAAAGATTTATCAGATGGAGGAGGAATTCTGGAAACAAAAGAGCCGGGTCCAATGGCTGCATAGCGGGGACCGACACCCAACTTTCTGCTTTGCAGTCACTAGAGGACGCTGAATGCTTAACAGATTCACAGTAATTGAGGATAGTAATGGAGCAGCGCACTATGAAGCGAGTGCACTCACCTAAGTTATCTCAGAGTACTTTGCCAACATCTTCTCTTCCTAACGCTCCATGAATCTCGATCTCGTTCGGGCTTCCCTTTTACCGAAAGTCACTAACGCTTGGAATGATGATCTCACTAGAGACCTAAAAGGCGAAGAAATCAAATCAACAGCCTTTGCTATTAATGCAAATAAGACACTTGGACCGGATGGTTTCTCCTCCTCCTTCTTCCAAGCTTAGTGGGATAAGATCAGCGACAACATCATCAAAGAAGTCAAGGAGTTTTTTTCGAGCAGCAATTTTCTCCCGAAACACGTGTTAAAAAGATTAGTCCATTTAGATTTTGTCATGTGTCAAAATAATCTTATATGTTTTAAAAATCTAATAATATTAAACACATAAAAATATCTTATCTAATTAAAAATACTATTATATTTAAAATAAAATTATAAAACGAACTTAAATTCAAAATTTAATAAATCATTGTTTTGCTAATCATATCTTGCAAATGAAATCTTTGTTTTTCAAATAATGTATATCTCAAAGAATATAAAATAGAATATTATATAATCAAATAGGAACATGAAAATTAGTTCATATAAATGTGAAAAAATGAAATCTTTTTTTTGAAAATAATTTATGTCTCAATGAAAATAAAATCGAAAAGAAACATATCTTTGGATTATATAATCAAATCGAAAATCAATTCATATAAATATGGAAATAATGTAGATATAGTGGAATAATAAAAACTAAACCAAATTGAAGTAGGAATATGAAAAACTAATTATTTGAAAAGATGTGATAAAATATATTTGGAATCCAAATAATGGGAAAAAATAGAAAAAACAACAAAAATGAATAAATTATCATGTTTCAATTTATTGGTTTCATATTGGTGTTCTCAATCTTATTTTCATTTAGATACAATGCTTACATAATGGTTTGAGACGAACTTAAGGTACACTGAAGCATAATCGTCTAAAACAAATAATATGAGCTTTGATCTAGATACACTTGCATATAGTCAATTCTCCCACAAAATTTGTATGAGGTTCATATGGAAAAACCATGGCCGGAAAAAAAAAGAAAAAAAAAAGATAAAGAACTTTGTATAAGTAGATAACTTAAGATGAAACAAAGATAGCCATGATTTGTTCTTTATGATCTATGAAATGTAAGATATCGAAATCTTGAATAAGGAGTTATTGCCAACGAAGAAAGTTTTCAAGTTAACGGAAGCGGCGTCATATGGTTGTTCATCGAGTTAAGCCTCAATGATGACGACCACTCAGTTGCATGAGAGGAATTTGAGAGTATTCAAATTCCAGTTCATTTTAATAAAAACACACTAGAATCTAGATTCTTACGATGGATCGAATCTAATAAAACTATAGGTGAAAATTTATTACAAGCTCTTAGTAAAGTAATCGAAATGGGTGATTAAAATTTTAGGAAAAGATTTTATCAAATTTATATCAGAGCTTCCAACAGATTCAATCAACAAAACTATTTAAAAGAAAAAAAATTATCAACAAAGCAGCAAAACTATCCACACAAATATTAAAATCAAGAAATAGATCATTGGTTTTATATTGTTACCTAAGCTTTAATGATAATCGAATTATCTGTTCAGAGTACGCCATTGACAGACGCGAAATAGTTTTATGAAGGCTGGAGAAAAGTAGGTCAAGATTGTGGAAAATTGTGCTTACAAATAACAATTGAATGTTCACTCGACTGATTTTGGTTACAAGAAGAAAAAGAACCCGTAATTGAACGAAGGTAGTCTTGATTTTCTCCTTAGGATCTACAATATGTAAGATTCCGAAATCTCGATAAAGGAGCTACTGCCAGCAATCAAAGATTTCAAATTAAAAAAAGCAGCGTCAGATGACTGTTCATCGATTTAAGCCTCAGTGATAACGACCACTCGACTGCATGAGGAAGTTGAGAGTCTCCAAATTCCAATCCATATTATCCACTATAATCTAGGTTCTTATGATTGATTGAATCGGAGAAAACCATAGGTTAAAATTGCTTATAAGCTACGGATAAAGTGATCAAAATGGGTGATTAGCATCTTTAGGGAAGGATTTTATCAAATTAATACAAATCGAGAACCATTTTCTATGTAAAAGCTTTCACTATTATTTTAACTCTCAATTTTTTTTTTTCCATAGGTCGGTTTTTTCTCTTTAGAAACTTTTCAACCTCAACTCTCAATTATGGGGATGATTTGTCTTCTGTTATCTACTAGGAAAATCTTAGAAAATCATATCCTTGGCCTTAAATGGTCTTTAATCTCAATATACATTAAGTACCACTCTACTTCACGAAAGAAACTTGAAAGTCTCTGGATTCCAATCCATCTTTTCAAGAACACACCATGATTTATGTTTTATGAGATAGATCGAATCCAAGAAAATTGTAGGTGAAAATCGCTTACAAACTTTGGGTGAAGTGATCGAAATTGATAAATAGCAACTTTGACGAAATAGATAAATAAACATTTGGAAAATTTTGCATTTTAATTTTTAAATATTTATTTAAATCAATATTTTGTAATCATATTAAACACATATTATAATTTGTAATTACATATTTTTTAAAAAAAGGAAAAACTCATACAACACACGGATCTATATCTAGTTGAATATAAAGAAGCGAGACAATATATATAATTAGTGATATCATACCAAGAGCCAATCACATCAAATGGACAATCTCTAATATGTAGAAGTAGCTATTCCAAACATTTGAAGGTGTCCACATCAACTTTTTGGAGTGCTAAATCACCTAATAAAAAACTGCCACGTAACATTTGGCAAAGCTGGGTCCCATCTTATTTCCAAGATCGATTGCCCTTGCACTTCTTCTTAACGTTTCCCTAACTCTTAGGCTCCGAATGGAGAAAGCGGTTCAGGCGTTGCAGATCGAGTGGATCAAGCAGATCAAAAGCGGATCGAGTGGATAGAGCGGATCAGGCGGATCAAATGCGGTCTAAAATTTATGTTCGAATGGAGAATTGGAAAGAAAGCGGTTCAAAAAAATGTTTTAAAACAAAATCAAAATCATAATACAAATTATAGATCACATATTTTTCGAATTGCTTTAATTATAAAACTGCATTATATATAATTAAAATTTATATATTTAATTTTTTTTCATTTCTTAACATGTAAATTATTTTATTAGATGATTATAATTGTAGTTTAAACATTTAAAATATAAAATTTCAATGCAACATTAATAAAAAACCTAAAAAACTTATTTGTTTAAACATTTAAAATATAAAATTTCAATGCAACATAATAAAAAACCTAAAAAACTTATTTGGTTTAGAATGGACGTCGAACAATTGTTTGAGAACCCCAATGTAGATCATTTTGAAACCCCATTGCAGATCATCTGGATGTGTTCCCCATTGCGGAGCATTTGATGGTGCATCCGACTACGGTTGTATTATAAAACATACGGTTGTATAACAAATTACAAATAAAATAGAGACACGAAAAAAAGAGAGATGAAAGAGAAAAAAAGAGTCGATAAAGAGATAGGTTATGTAGGATTTCTTTTGTCTCAGAATTTTTTAGGGATATTTTCAAGAGAGTTTGTGGCTAATTGTCTGACATTTAATTTCCAAAAGTTTCATTCCTTATTACCTAATTTCACTCTATTTCATTGTCATTTATTCATATTTCCCTTATTTTTTATGAAATTGTTAATAAAAGTAAGTTTTAAATGTACTACTTCTGTGAATATAATTTTATCACTATCTTTTAAAATAAACATGTTATTTTAAAACTGAAAATAAATCTAACAATTTCAATATGCATCTCGTTTTAAATCAATTGTGATCCTTCGAAAATACATATTGTTTCTTTTAATATCTTTATAGCGTGTTAAGTTTTTTTTCTTTTTTTTTCTAGTCATTTACACTAACAAAAAATGAAAATATCCAATCTATAATCAATATTTTGTTTGTTTTAATTTTATTATTTCGTTTTTATTTTGATTTTATGTTTTTGTGAAATTTTTATTATAAGACAATGTTACAAGGAATTAATTAAGTAATTAACTTAAGTATTAAGGAGGTATTATTCGTTAAAGAATTTTAATTGATTTGAAAATCAGTCAGCAATATAGGTTTTAATTAGTATTAGTATTTGACAGTGGTTTGTTTCTTAACATGTATAATAATGGATTTCACGAGAATCGATGAGCGTGATGGCTCATGATAAGTTGGCGGATATGTCGAGCAACCCGTTGTTGAACGGATGATATGGATGTGAGGATGCTATGACCCCGACCGAGATAACGGATTTATGCATGGGAATATATGGGTCAGGAGGAGTGGGTATATGGAAAGACAGGTGGAGGAACGTGAAGAAAATATCTGATTCATGGAACAGATGCTTTGGACCTAACGCTATCAATTAAAGTTAAGAGGCAAATAATGCTTCTTACGTTTCTTCACAAAAGCTTCCAAGTTGACTGTAACCGAAGAAAGAGCATAGTTACCAAGTCAAATCTTTGGAATTGTAAGTTTACGACTGTACAAAAAAAAACCAGCAGTCTACAAACGACTCTTCTAACAAAAGCTTGTAAGCATTGATTGTAACATAGTTAGAAAGACGGATACACTCACCGCCTTCATCTTAAGAAGAAACAAAAAGACACAACCTACCTATCCCTTAAACAGACAGACCGTGTGTGGTTCCAACCTTCATTTGATCACCAAGTCCATGGAGATCACGGACGAGGACTTCACAAGCTGACTGTGATGCCAAGACATTTTCATTGGGATGGTCATTGTTTACTCTTTCTTTTTCCGAGTAATCTTCAATGAGTTTTGGCCTCAACAGCTTCCTTTTCTTCTCCTGTGGAGCTGAACGTTCGGCGGCGCTGTCATTACACCCTTGAGTTGGATTATCAAGGTTCTTTTGAGCTTTGCTACGGCGCTTAAAATCTATGAATGGTCGCTTTTGAGCACCATGTTCCATAGATTCTTCAGAATCAAACAAATCATCTGGAGTGGTCTCAGTACAAGGAGGCATCAAATCACTGTCAAGTACCTCTCTTGTACGAATCTTTTCCTTTTTCGTCTTCGATTTTCCAAAATCATCACGACGAGTAGGCATATTTGGTCTTTTTTGCTCCCTCCACTGTTTGTGACAGTCGTTTAGAAAGTCCATGACCTCTTCCACTGATTCAGTTTCCCGAGAAGTATCCTTTTCAGGATCACGTTTCTTTGAAGGCAAAGCCAGCCTAGTGAAGACGCTCTTTCTGGCTCTCTTTCTTTCAACTTCAGCAGGATTGACTCCATCTTCCCTTCCAATCACCCTATTATTAGAGTCAAAAGGATCAAAGCGAGATTCGTCATGCGTTTGATATGCTCCAAGTCTGTTCTCGGAATGCAAATCAATTCTATCCTCTGCTGTTGAAGGATAAGTAAAAGAAGGGTATATTCTGGAATCCCTAATCAATGTATCTTTTGAATAAGAACCATGACCTTCCTGGTTTTGATAGACTCTATCAGTAGGAGACAAATCCCTCCCCGATAAAGGATAAGCAAAGGAAGGGAAGATGCTGTCCCTGGAGTAAGATGGCCTCTCAAAGTTGTCACTGGCCCCTCCAGAACTTAGACCAGGAAACTGAGAATGATGCAGCTGACCAGTGTTAGTTTGGTATTGAGTATGCTCAGTAGGCATTGGAATATATAACAAATCCATGCCCAGACCGCTAGTCTTGTCCTTGCTTTTACCATTATGCTCGTCAGCATATGGTTGGACTGTCTCAGGGGCCAGGGTTTCACTGAAATAACCACCACCGGGTATATTTGAGTATGCGGAGCCTATTGAATCAAGAGTAGGTGCATGCCTTGAGCTTTTCATCATTGGACCTCCCATGATCCCCGGGTCACAAGGGTCATAGTATCCTGTGTTTGTTCCATACGGTGAGCTTTGAGGAGGAACCACTGGGTCTGGCACAAATCGAAGGCGACTCTTTTGGTTAGACCACGGTCTCCCCTCTGCGAAACCATCTTTTTCATGGAACACGTTTTCTGACCAGCCATTAGCGGTGTCTCTCAAGTTCTTCGGGACTCTTCGATCATTAGTTAAAGAATAGTCAGAGTAAATAGCTGAAGCATTTGTCCCATAGCTATCGTTGTTCATGTTACAGTCATCTCCTACACTACCCTTCAACCCATGCATTTGGGAATCAACAAGTCTCCTACAAACCCCAGATGTGTCTCCGGAGTACTCATTCCCTTTACTTGTATAAAAATCTTGATCAGTATCAAATGTATCCCCAAGACCATAATCTGTTGTTGACCTACGACCGAAAGGATCTCCTGCAGATGTAACTCTGACGGGAAACTCCCGTTCAACATCTCTATTCGTTTCTCCTGCACGACGATCCTCAAAGCCCCGATCACCAGCTGTATTCCTCAGATTGGTTTCACGATCACCAGCTGTATTTCTCAGATTAGTTTCACGCTGTCGTGTGGGTTTTTCAGCCGCAGTTTTTCTCAGTCGTGGGCTCTCTACCTTATTCAAACTAAACAACGACAAGAGCTTCTTAACCTGCAAATGACATTTTCAAACAGAGAGCTCAGACGAGAATAATTGGAGACAAAAACCATATAATGGTTCAGATTCACAGAAGAATCTTAAGCACACACCTGTTCCTTTGAGAGTCCAAAATTGAACTTTTGTCCCGTGTAGTAATTTTCACTAATAGCATGACAAAACTCACTTTCACGAAGTGGCCTACAACGCCACTTCTCATAAAACTTAACCTAAGAAAAGAATGTTAGGACAGAAACTGTGTTAATTAATCAAATCTTACAAAGAGTTTTCAATGAGCAGAGAGAGTTTAGTTCCACTTACCTGCGCAGGAAACTGTTTCCCAGAAGAGCAGAAGGCATTGGGCTCAATGTCGATTGCACCATCAGAGCGTGCCTGAAATACACCATGTAGCTCTCTACTCTCGAAATCAAACAAAAACAATATCATTCCAGCTTTGACCTGTTTTACAAAATTGGCTTGCCGACTTGGCAAACCAAAAAGCTTTCGCCGAAGGCATTCCTTTCTCGTGGAGCTACTGGACATGAAAATCGCACCATACTCTGGGTCTTCTCCAGAAGGAACATTGCATTCCTCCATCACCTTCATCGTCCGGTTTCTTGGCATGGCTGTTACAGAAAACTAAATAACAGGACTGATTTTCCTCCATTTATCAAATTCATAAGATACTAAAACAGGAGACTTATAACACAAAAACAAGGCATCAGATTTTGGCAGAGCAAGTCATTAAATAAATACACATGAATCACATATGGCAAAATCACTTTGTGGAAAACTGGAAATTTGATGAACCCAATTGAAAATTCATGCCCAAAAAAGAAAACCAACTTGTTTGAATAATCTATTGAACAAAGTAATTTCCATCTATTGGGCGAGAAAAACTGTAAAGAGTAAAACCCCAGACCCCAAAATCAAAACAGTGGTACAACAAGTCAACAACAAAAGAATAAGTAAGCGTATAAATAAATATCCGAAGAAAAAGAAAGTTGGATAATCAAACAATCTAGCATTAAGAACGATGACGTCATGAATATTAAAGGTGGATTTCAGAAAAGTATTGCAGGAAAACAATGCTACCAATGGTGGTAAAAGATTAGACCTGGAGGAAATCACGACTTCAGGATTCCTGGTTTAAAGTCGACTTCTACCAAAAAATAGACATGCAAAACCAATGAACGAGAGAATAGTAAGACGAAAACATCGATTGAAATCAAAATCGAGCGAGAAGAGAAGGCGAAGGGATATAGAATGAGATTCGCGATTAGGGTTTTTTACTTTTCAGTATTAGCGGAAGAGAGGCGAGGGACGGAGATCGAAGTGAGCGATGTTCTGCCGAAAACAACGCAAATATCGAGAGAGTGGGTTTTCCGTTTACGTATGGGTCTCTTTTTCGGCTATATAAATATTCCGGGATTTTGCAAATATAAAATCTTTCTAGAGGACAAAAAATAATCTTCGTAGAGCTTTCAAAATGTCAAAACCCTCGGGCCGGACCCAACATTTGATACCCATAAAAAAGGGGCCTAGTGGGTCTGCCCATTGTAGGCAACGTGTTTATTGGGGAAAAGTAATACCCATCTTAGGCCGCGGGCTAGGCGGGTGGCCCACTAATTTCCACCAATGAAAATTCTTTAATCTATTGGTCAAATCTAGTTATATAGCAGTCACTTGTAAAGAGTCGATCTTGCTAATGGTTTAAGAAAGTTTTCAGTGCGGATTCTAGTCGTTTAAAGCAAAATCTTCTCAAGAAGTCAAACATTTTTGGACAAGTTTGATGAGACATTTTCGATGAAATACCACATGGATTCTTATAAGACGATATTTGATGGTACATGTGCACAATATCTTAATATAGCTACCTACAGAGTTAAATTGGAGGAGGCTAAGAAGTTAGAGAATCAAGTGAATGATCTTTTGGATAATGGCTATATTTGTGAGAGTCTTAGTTCATGTGATGTATATGTCTTTTTAGTGTTAAAGAAAGATGGGAGTTGGAGGATGTGTGTGGATTATCGATTCATCAACAACATAACCGCCAAATATCAACATCCAATACCTAAATTATATTATATGCTTTGCTTTGTTGAGCTCTATGAATCTAATGAATTTTCAAAATTTGATCTTCGGAGTAGATATCTTCAAGTGATAATAAAGGACGGTAATGAATAGAAAACGGCGTTAAAGATCAAGCAAGGTATGTACAAGTGGTTATTATGCCATTTAGTTTGTCAATGCACCAAGTACCTTCATGAGACTCGTGCACCAAATTCTAAGGCTTTACATCAATAAATTTGTAGTGGTATCTTTGATGATATACTCATTATAACCTAATATGTTGAACACTTAGTCCATTTTGGAACAAGTCATGCATAAGAAACTTCAAAAGGTTAGGCATTTATGCCAACCTTAAGAAGTATACATTTTTTATTTATCGATTTTCCCTTTTCTGAGAATGACGTCATGTTACTACGCGTGTGGCTTTGTTTTGCTGAAACATCTTTAGTAGCTTCCATGTGTGAGTACGCAAGGTAGGCCCGTAAGGACCCAAATTTCCTCTCCCCGTGTAAACTCTCTGTCATCATCATCGATCCACCATGGGAGGACCACTTCTCCACATCCTAAACCTTCCTCATCATCTTATCCAAGGTTTTAGCTTCCAAAAGCCGCAATCCATCACACATCTTTTCTTTCAGACCCGTTTTGAACATATGTTCAAGCATGAATTCTGAAACATTCTTCGATTGAGACGCTAGGGATTTAAAATCCTTATAATACTCTGATGTATCACGGATTTTACCGGCTTTTATACCATGATACATGTGATTTTATAGAGTCTTTCTAGTAATTTTTAGGTATTGATACAGTTCTAGCAGTCAAAAGATGATTTGGAACAAAATGAGTTAAAGTGAAGAGATTTGGAGCAAAACTAGCAAAGAAGCTGCAGAGACAGAAATGGAGGCCAGGAAGTTGGTCTACCTTTGACCCACTTACCCGACGAATCAAGAGACGACCTACATATCAAATTGTAGGAATGGGAGTTAACTTTCATTTGCAATTAGGATAAAGCCCAAAGAATGCTTGAAGCTCAAGATATAGTCGTTTTACTGAAAACATGTCATTCTGACGGGATTTACAAAGCTGCCCCGATTCACTCCAATGAAGTCCGACTCAAGTTTAAAGGAGGTTTTAACCTAGGACCGACCTAAGGAGCTATAAAAGAAGGTCTCCAGCAGCAGGATAAGAGACACCAACATCAAGCCACGAAAAATCATTAAGCTTTCATAAAGTTATCTTGTTTCCAATTCATTGAGTTCTTATCTTTTGTTACTTGATCTAGGTTTTTGACTTTGAGAAGTTAAGAGGTTGTCAATACTCTTTGGAGATCCACGACCCTCTGATCTTCCTTTGTCTATTTTCATCTTTGTATGCAATTCATTAATCCAATAATGATTTGTGTCACCATAATCATGTCTAAGTAGTTTTCATATTAGATCAAGGGTTTTCAAAAGGGTTTTCAATGGATCACTAATTCAGCTTTTATTTGTGGACAAAACCACGAGATTCTTCACTATAGATTGTGTTAACACTTAAAGGTGACATAATTAACCACATCTAGGTCATCTAGGTCGATTTCTCTACCGGAGACGGATTAGAAGAAACCCGATAATTCAGTAGTGAGCAAGGTGCGTTCTGTGTTATAGCCATCGCTTTTTCAGATACCTTGTGAACAGATCTAACTTGATTATTTGATGCTTATTTATTTCCAGCGACAATCCAAAGGAGACTTTGAGATTTAGGGTTTTAAACAAAGTCGATTCACTAATACACCATTAGGAATTTGAAAGTATAATGTGTTTAGTGTTCAAGAAGTCACCTAATAAACCGATATACATTATTGCCTATACAATTTCCCTTAGATCTAATGTTTTTAGGTCTTGCATACAACCAATCAATCAATTAGCTTAGTTACTAGGTATTCATTCATTCATCATAGTTGCATTAATCCGAATTAGTCCTAGCTCTCTGTGGGATCGATAACGTAAGTACTACATATGTACATTGTACACTTGCAGTCATATTTTACGTGAATTACTTCACACATCAAGTGTTAACACCAGGGAGCTTCGGTGTTAGTTTGAATTTCTTTAGGATTAGGAGAATTTGCATTAGGAATTTACATTAGGAAGTTCATTAATCGCATATCAGAACTCTTTGTATTAATGAATCAGGTTACAACCAAGATGAATCACAACAAGGAGCTTGATTATCGAATCAAAGAAGAAAGTGAAAACCTAAGTCGACCGACTCTACCTTGGAGTCGACCAACTCGAAGCTCGTTCCAGGAAGAAGAAACAAAGAAAGAAGCGCAGATACAAGCAAATGAAGGAGCGACGGAAAATAAAACCCCGAGTCGACCGACTACATCTTGTGGTAGACAGACTAGAAGACAACTTCAGGAAGAAGTATCAAAAGAAGATGGAGGTATTGTAGCTATCGAGAACAATACCCAGGAGAAAACAATGAGAACAATACCCAGGAGAAAACAATGAAGACTATTGTACGCTTCAACGAGACAATGGCGGAACATCAAATCAACAATCAATTTGGAGACATAGATCCATGATTCTCAAATCAATACTATTTAAAGAAAGAAGGAGTTGAGAGCCACGACTAATGGTGAATCCAGTCAGCTTTGCTCTAAAAGCATTGACGGTATGACGATCAACTAAGAGGCGAAAAGACCGACCCAACCGATCTATATAATCGGCCACACCTGAGTAGACCGACTACTCAACAGTCGACCGATCTGACGTAAGAGGAGTGGCCCAATGAATTATCGAATCAAAAACGAATGACAACAGGGGCAGTCTAGCCAAGATGATGATGCTTATCTTGATACTAATTACAGAGATCGTGAATGAGATTTTGATAAGGAGGAAAGGCATAAACCGGATGTAATACGGACTGCATTAAGGAGAGAAGGTTTCAACATAACAACTGAAACCATCCAGGAATTGTTAAAGAAACAACCCTATGGAGATGCGAAAGGCAATCCATTCAGCCACCTGGAGAAATATGAAGAAGTACTTAAACGCTCTGTCACTAATGAAACCAAGCACAACGAGTTATGCCTTAAGCTTTTTAAATACACACTTGATGGAGCAGCTTTGCTATGGTTCAAGAGGCTTGAACTAGGAAGAATTGCAACGTGAGACGATACAAAGACACTATTCATTGTGGAATTCTTGATAGAACCACCAAGGCGCATCGCAGAATTCGTCCAAACAGATATTGAAACATTCAATAAACCATGGAGAAGGCATGGAGACCACATGAGGAGTTGCCCACACGACTTTAACCAAAAGGAGATCATTTCAATCTTCTACAAAGCTTTAAGATGGGAGAATCACGTCATACTAGACAACCTCGGTCGTGGGAATTTTGAAACATTGAACCCCAAGGACGGACTGTGATTCATTGAGAAGTACATCAGAAGCGAAAATGCTAATCACCAAAGATACATTCAAGTACTAAGACCTCTAGAGGAGTTACTCAAGCAAATGAAGGAGATAGAGAGGAGACTCTAGACACTTGAGCGCAGTAAGGAAAAACAAGGTATACCCAATCTAAGGAGAACCCAAGGATGATCAAACTCAAACTCATCGCCAAGCAAAGCTAAGGAGATAGTAAACTCGAACGAAAGAATCAACTCGATAAGTTAGGGGGCCAACTGTTCATGTTGGGCCACTAAAAAAAGGTTTTTTGGAAGCATAACAAAAATAAATATGAAAGAAGACAAGAAGACCCATTATAATACATAGAATGGTTTTCATAATTTCATAACAATGAATAAAGAGCAAAGTAACTAAATTTTCATTGTAAGAATAAAAGATGATCAATGACAAATCCCCCAAATAAATGGTGAAATTACTGAATTCGAAAGAAAAAAACAAAAATTTTAAGAGACTTTCTTCAACATTCTAATAAACTGAGCATTTTTGTTTTTTTTTACTCTTTTATTTTCTTAACTCGAGATTTTGTTCAATTTGATGAAACCTTATTGATTAGGTGATGGTGATGACGATGTTGGTGATGAAAATATGCCACAAATGTGAGACATGGTTTCGCTTCTTTTAATTTTTCAAGAGAAAATCTATAAATATAAGACGAGTTATGTGATTACTATTTATATTTTTGAAATAGTAAACAATATAAGGGGAAGAACACTCAAATTTGTATACTTTGGTTTGCAATATCTCCCATCGATATTTTTAATCCAAAAAAATTTGAAACATCCTATTCAAGAAGAATAAAACTAGCAGCGAGTAAAGAAAATCACATGTCATATAAGTAGATATCTTTTTACCAAATTTCATATATAAGAACTTACAATTTGTTGAATGAATTTGAAATGTCCTTTGAATAATGAGTCCAGAAACATTGAAACTGATCTCTGGATGTTTCGTAATTCAGTGGGTTAATAAGAATGTCAAATATTAACAAGAATGAGATGTAACAACAAGAAAGTTTTGTTAATTATCTTGAAGTTCCTTTACCTCCTCTAAGGAAATGCAATCCCGCAATATTAAAGTCCTAAGCAGAGTGTCGCTACAGCGAAGTTCCACCGTCCTACTGTAAAAGAAAACTTATCTACCAAAAAAGATATAGTATGATATCAAGAATAATTTTTGCTCAAACAACACAAAACCTCAAAAATCTTCCAGCTAGTCCATTTTGTTTTTGATAGATTGAAGTATTCAAGTTTACGAAAACTCTGCAATAAAGGAAAATATAATATTTTTGTGAACTTATAGATGCCACCAAATGAATATATTAGAAAATCCAAAGAGCTATACCTCAATAATAAATGTGTAGGTTTTCAAAAGATTCCTTGTTCAAATGAAAAATGAAAAATAAAATATAAAACAAATTATAAGATGCCATAGAAAAAAGTAAGTAAGCCAAATAGAATTGGTAAAAAGTCAATACCCACTAAAACCATGATTTGGGGTATGAAAATCTTCTGTAAAGAATGTAGTAGATCCAAAACTACATGGAATGTGGTCAACTTTAAGAGATCTGCATTCATCAAGAAAACCCTTAGAGATTAATAATAAATAAGATAAACGTCAAATAGGTAATATACTTGCATTTTGAAGAAAAGAAGATAATAAGAAGACATGATTTCGTAAAGACACATCATCTCACATGAGTTCGTCTCCAGCACGAAGAATCATTCTATGCACAACACCATTATCAACATTTCCAGCTGTCAAGTCAATGTGGGAGTAACATAAAGGATCCATTGCATATTTGTTGAACATGGTGCAACAAGCCGACTTGCATCAGAGACTTTGTATCAAACATTGAAAACACCTGAATAATCCATCATTTCAATATAACACATTCAAAACTCCCACTTCCCAAAAAAATCACACATACTAAGCAATGACAATCTGAGAATCCTCAATTGCTTCCATATATGGAAAATCATTTAATAGAAGACACCCTAAGAACAAATCCCTAAAACATTTTCTCTAGATTCAACAACTCAGATTCATTTTATCAAAAAAAAAAAAAAATTCAGATTCAAAAAGAAACATAACAAAATTTCAATAAAAACGTAGGAATTCGAGATTTGTTACCTTAACGGAGAAATCATGAGGGAGGGGCCATGAATTGGAGTTTTGGTGAGAAGCGTGATATCGATAGCACCTTTTGGAGTACTCTTGAAGAAGCGAGGAAAGTTCGAGTGAACGATCAACGAGATGATCTTTACCATATTCATCTTCAGTAGAAGCTTTGAACAGTTTCTCAAGCGCTCGATCGAAGGAGCATCTAATGGAGAACGACGATGATAATGAAGACAAATCCAGCAACGAACAAAAATATGAGATGATCAGATCTACGTCATTCTGATTGAAAGAAAATTAGGGGTATGGTTTTGACATGTGGAGGAAGAGTCAAGTTCCTTGTTGGGGTTTGGATCTTTCAAATAATGCTTAAATGACAGAGATTTAGCTCTCTATAGACTATTAATAAATTGGATAACTAAAAAAAATTTAAATATTAATGGCGTAATACTAGTGATAATAAAAACGTTGTGAATTGAAATATGGCTTAAAATCTAGTGTGTTGTAGTCAGATTTTTGAGAATATATAAACCAGAATTCATGTCCCTTGATGTAAATTTTTTTTCTATGATACTTTTTGACGTAATACTAGTTATAATAAAAATGTTGCGCATTGAAATATGGTTTAAAATCTAGTGTCTTGTAATCAACTTTTTGTGAATATATAAACTAAAATGCATGTTTTTTGGGTTGTTGAATGTAATTTTTTTTATGTATATAATACTTTTTGTAAATCGATGATCAAATTGGTGGTGAAGGTTTTCGAATTTTGAGATTTATATTATACATTTCCATATAATACTTTATATAATACATTTTTATTGAAAAAAATATTATCAAAAATTATGTTTCAAATTTTCATTTTTTTCACATTTTCTTAGATTGAAAAATTTATTTTAATTTTTTTTTTTGAAACAAAATTTAGTATAGTAAAGTTTTATAAATTTGTATTGCACAAATATTTTTTTAAAAAATATTAGATTGATAAATCCTTAAAATTATATGATTTTTAATAAAAAACTATAAATTAATTAAAATTTTTTTTTAAAATCCTGAAATTGTTTATATAAATCCACAATCTTCACTATACATCCACATAGTGGTATGCCTGCATGGTATTTCAAAGACGTTGGTTTCTGATAGAGGGTCGGTGTTCTTAAGCACTTTATGGAAGGATTTATTCATGTTAACAGGGACTGAGTTACGTTAAAGTTCCTAGTATCACCCGCAGACGGATGGGCAGACAGAGGTGGTAAACAAGACGATTGAGACGTATCTAAGATGTTATGTGGGAGATAAACCAAAGAGTTGGGCTCAAAATTTTCCTTGGGCAAAACTATGGTATAACTCCGCTCATCATTATGCGATTAACATGATCCATTCAAAGCTGTCTATAGGAGAGACCCTCCAAGTTTGGTGAAATATGAGGTGGGCTCAACACTAAATGCAGATTTGGAGGAACAATTAATTGAAAGGGAAGGGTTCTTGACCAGCTTAAGGGGCATCTACATAAGACACAACAGATCATGAAAACCAATGCGGATAAGCACATGAGAGAAGTGGAGGTGATTGGGTGTATCTGAAAATAGGCCATATAGGTGGAGGACATTAGGCAAGAGGATAATGATAAGCTCTCAGCAAGTTTTTATGGCTCTTATCAGATTGAAGCGAAAGTGGGGACATATGGCTTAAAGGCTGAAGCTTCCACTAATAGCCAATATCTATAATGTCTTTCACATATTGTTGCTAAAAAAAAAATTGGTTGGAGAGAACATTCAGCACACTCAATTTCTAGATCAGCTGAATGCTGATATTGAGCCCGTCTTTTTCCATAATCAATCCTGCAAGAAAGGAAAAAACCTAAGAGTGGACAGCAGGAAGTCCTCATCAAATGGAACGGGGTGCCAGAATATGAGAACTCGTGGGAAATCAAGAAGAATATTCAGAAGCAGTTCCCAAATTTTACACTTGAGGATAAGTTTAATTTTATGGAACGGGATATTGAAAGGTACGAAAGAATTCATCCTCCTATTCTATATACTTTTGACAGGAAGAATATAAACATGGGCTAAGGGTCCAAGAGGATCTGCTACAAGACCAACACAAACTCCAAATGGCGGTTGTAGCATTCTAGAATGAGTTGGTTAACTACAATAATGAATAAATGTAAGGTCTAGTTAAGGAGTGGTTACGTTAAGGGTGGAATTGATGAGTCACATG
Source organism: Euclidium syriacum (assembly GCA_900116095.1). NCBI lineage: Eukaryota > Viridiplantae > Streptophyta > Magnoliopsida > Brassicales > Brassicaceae > Euclidium > Euclidium syriacum. Next base: position 5,984,936 of record FPAK01000009.1, on the reverse strand, counting down.
GGATCACGTGGTCCAACGGCCTGCAAAGGAGGTCATTCAAGAGGAGTGTTGATTCGGCGTATCGTTTTCTAAAGTGGCTATATATGTAGTAGGGTTTAGTAAAGAGAAAAGCATTGATTGAGATTGTAAAAAATGAGAGGTGAAGGAGCTCTTGAATGCTTTTTCTTATTTAAGTCGTTATATATATGTTATATATGGTCCAAAGAGATAAAGAGAAGAACTTAATCATGGTGATTAGGGTTTTCGACCAAAAATGGAGCAACAAGAAGAGAAGACGATGCAACTATACATAAGAAAATTAGGAAGTCAATCTTCATCGTCGTCGAAACCAAGCTCATCTTTTCTTCCCGATATTGTTTCAGAGATACTCTTAAAGCTACCGGTGAAATATCTTGTGAGGTTTTGTTGCGTATCCAAGCTCTGGTCATCAATCACCATCGATGCTTATTTCATAAAATCATTTGAAACTCAGTCCCGACCAAAGTAGCGCCTTCTATTCTTCTTCAAAATAATGTCTAAGTTTGTTGTTTTCTCGTTTCCACAACACGATTGAAATGTGAACAGTGAGTCATATTCTTCCTATTCGTCTCAGCATGTGGACACTTATCAGTGGAAATACCCTAAACATGGTTGCTTCTCATCCCTGCAAGATGTCCACGACTTATCAATTTGCCAACTTCATCAACACTATAATTTGGAACCCTAGCATGAGAGAATTTCTAACTTTACCCAAACCAGAGACGAGCTGGAGGCCGTATACACCATTCTTTTTAGGATACAATCCAATCGAGGGTAAACACAAAGTATTGTGCATGACTTACGGCGTGTGTTTGATTTTGACATTGAAACCATCATCAGCTAAAGAATCAAATTGGAGAATGATCCAAACCAAACTTTACCATAAACTTTTATATGGCATCAGTAGCAATTGGAGAAGCAACAATGGGGTTTTATATTACGAAGCCATTCATAAAGTGGATCTACGACATGTTATAATTTGTTTTGATGTTAAATCTGAAACTTTTAAACCAACAAGATTGCCAATGGACACGAGGTTGGATATGACTATAGCTTATGAGGGAAGATTAGCTTTTTTTCACAGCGAGAACAATGGAAAAGATATTAAAATGATGGTTTTGGAGGATACAGAGATAGAAGAGTGGACCCAAAAATCTTTTTGTGTATCTTTGAAACACTATGATTTTAGTTTGAAAACGAATTTCAAACTAAGTGGTGTCACTGAAGGTGGTGAGCTTATTAATGTACCATTCACGTTTCTTAAATCGTTTGCTATGTTATATTACAATCCGAAGAGAAACAACTTCAGTCTAGTCGTATTTGAAGGAATCACGGATGACGGTTTTAGGCTACGTAAAGAACTTGGAAACCGTTGATTTAAAGACTTCCTGGCTTTAACAAATCAAAATTTAATGCAAAATTTCAAAACGTTTGTACCTCAACTAGGGGGCATTTCAATTTAACTCCAGGTTCGGTTCGTTTTGGTTAATTTGGTTTTAATAAAACTCTATCTAAACTCAACCGAAGTTAGTTTGGTTAAGTATACGTTCAGTTTGGTTTAATTCGATTTGATTTATTTTAGTTTTATTTTTGTTCGATTTTAGTTCGCTTAAGAAAAATCACTTTACAAAACAGTAACAAAAACCAACATCATCCCCCTTAGTAATTTTATGAAGTGTCGTCTAAGTTTCTTGTGCCGAAATGGATTTTTTTATTGGCTTAGACGGAAAAGATTATGACGTGTAAATGTGACATAAATTTATATTATAATTTGATTGGTAGATAATCAGTAGAAACTATCGATTTTTTGAATCTTCTCTCGGACGAACTGAAACCAAACGCTTCAGATCTTTTCGACCCGGTTATAATGTGATACGGATCGTCATTTTATTTTAATTCTATTTATGTTTTTAAATATAAAGGAAGAAACCAAAAAGAAAATAAACAAAAAGAAACAAAATAAAATATACTCTTTTATATTATATGTTCACGAATTCATTAATATTTTTATTTATTTTATTTATTAAACTAAGGTTTTACCGTCCGTTGGACAGGTTTGTTTGCTCACCAAACGTAATAGTTAAACAGTGAAAAATATGTGAGAAACCTCAACGTGCTACGTGCGGGACATGATACATTTTTCACTTAAAATGAAAAACTTTGACTTCTCTTCTTCATTCCCTTTGTAATTAAGTATGCAACTTTTTGAGATAATGTATACACGTACGACATTCTTTTCATTGCATTGGTATTTTTTTCCTTAAAGAGAATTAATCTAGTCTTGGAGACAATGAAGATGATTATGTCCATAAATTTTCTAAATCACAAAAGAAATGAATGTTCTTACTACTACTTAGGAGACAAATGAAGTTGGAAGGGATGATTGACTGATTGACTCCCAATCCATTTGTTCATGTGATTTTTCGACAGCCACTTACTTTCTACTAAGTTTACCAAAAGTGCAACAACTTACTCTTGTTTTATGTATTTGCAATTGCTGCTCAAGTTTGGTATAAAACTTGAAGATTATTAACTTTACTAATAATTCGGTATTCCTAAACAAATGGTGCAATAAAATCACATTAGCATCAACTAAAGTTATTTTTTAAGTCTATATATTTTATCTCTCCGACAACTTCAACCATTCAAAAACACCATTATTATAAAACTCGTTTCTTTGATCATCCAGAAGCATCAATGTTAACTTTGGTTCTATGTCTTCAATGATTTCACCATATCCACGATACATCTTCTTCTCCATGGTACGTCTCTTCCTCCATTAGAGCTAGTCTTGAACACTTGAAAGAATCGGTAGAAACAGAACAAAGAGACTGACCAAAACAGAGTTTTTGTACTCCTCTATCTATGCATCATAACTGCTTGTCCGGACACGAATATATGCTAGTGAAGTGAGCGCTTAGAACCTATATATATATTAACAAAAGAGGCAGATTTTTTACATTATCAAAACCTATAAAATGGTACAATTTTTTAATTAGAATTAAGGCATCAAACTCATACTCAAGTTCCGTCAACCATGGCTCCCGAGCTAGCTTGTCACTTTCCTCCAGCGTGTGCCGCACACACCGATTCAATCCAAACAAAAAAACCTTGATCCTTGATCCTGAATTCAACGTTAATTTTTCTATCAAACGCCCTCGTGATTTATCTTCTACTGAGTCACCTGTAAGAAGGTTATTAGTGAATCACGTGAGAAAATTAATGGAAGTGGAGAAATATAACATTTCAGTAAGAGATTCAAGCAAGCAAAAGGACGAAAACAGATTGTGGAAAAATTGAACAATATGAGCTAGTACAAACAAAGAGGCAACATAAAAAGAACTCTCTTTTCACATAAGGACGGCACTGAAGGACTTTTCAAGCGAAATTGATGTTTTCCTGTAATAAGCAATCAATAATCAACTTGTAGTTAGCTAAACAATGTGAACCCAAACATAAGAGATTACATAGAATCAATTATCTATCAAATGCAGATCGATGTGCAATACAGTTACCCGAGAAATACCTGTAGCCGATTTCTCTTTGTTTCCTGACCATTTCCTGCGATGGTTTCTCTGTTTTCTCGACCTCGCTCTCAATCTGACCTTCGTTTAAACCATTTCTCCTTCGTATTTTAAAATGGAAGCCATATATCTTTATGTTCTTCTTGGCTCTCTTTGTTCTTCTTGGCATTTCACCAACTTTTCTATGTGTCTTTAATAGTAAAAACAACTAAAGCATCTTCCCTTAAAACAAAACAAATGGCCACAACTAATTTCTGATGATGAACTTTTTACTTACTCAAGTGTATCACACATGCTACCATTATACAAAAACCCAATGTAAATACCATTCGCAACAACAAAGGAGGGCCGCCTCGATCTGCTAAATTGTGGAATGATTGCTAAATGTCATTCAAATTAAAAGCTGAATCAGTTTCACTAACTTGGATTTTTTTGCTTATCTTCGTTTAGATCTTCTTAAAGACATAACAAAAAAAAACACTCTTTGGAGTTTCAAATAAACGTCATTGTATTGAATCAGTTTTCGGAAACAAACAAAAAAGAAAAAGTTTTTTTTTCTTAAATTTTTGAACGAAAGGAATCAGGAGAAGAAGAGGAAGAAGAAGAAGAAGAAGAAGAAGAACCTCACCTTAAAAACGGATTGACCCACTACTTTGATTCCACTGCTCGAATCTATGAAACCCATGAAATCCATCTATTTCCACTTGCTCATCATCATCCTTTGACGAACCCTAGAAATCCATCTGCTTTCAATGCTCGAATCATTTTACAAATCACTATTCTAGAAGAAGTTGAGATATGAAAGAGAAATTGAAAAAAAAATTGAAAAAAAAATTGAGATCAGAGAATGAAAATACCGAATCTTAAGCCGTTTCTTCTTCTTCTTCTCCTCCTCCTCCAAGTTGGAGCGTTGCTTTCCCTGACCAAACAAACAAATATGTGAGAAATATTTTATATTGTATTTCGTTTAGAGGTCTTCTTTGTCATCATTTCCGTTCATGCTCCATATCCAATTCAATTAATGCCCAGGAAGATATTTGGTCTCCGTTACATAGAGTGATGAAGATAATGGTAAGTGAAATAATTTTGATAATGAAACAAAACCTCATATACACGACTAATCGGGGCTCCTTTCTCCAATTCACGATCTATTGCTCTTATCGCCGCCACCGAGTGGGAGTGAGGCGTTTCGCGTCTACATCTAATTGATTTCTAAAACCTTGACAAATGTACTCTCGATTGCCTTTCTTTGGGCTGAAATCGCAAGTTGGAAGCCATAGTCGATGGTGGACGATATTGTCATGTGGACGGGTATGAAACCCTGGAAGAAGAAGAAGAAGAAGAAGAAGAAGAAGAAGGGCTTCAAACCCTAGCAGGAGAAGAAGAGACGTGTTTGTTTTTTCTCTTATGTCGTCATTGGATGTTAAGAGAGGAAAAAGAGAAAGGAAAGGACACGGTGAGAAATGAGAAGCGGAACAGTGCGAACTGAGAAGCGGAAGATATTTGGTCTCCTCCGTGAAGAGGGATCGACGGGAAGACGAAGAAGCGAAGTTGGGAGATATTTTTGTGTTTTAAGGGAAATTTTTTTAAAAAAATGGGTCCCACGACTGCCCACGTGGACACATTAAAATGAGAGAGGATTCTCTCATTATTATATACAATTTATTTATATCCAAGAAATCGAAGAGTGTATTTTATAAAACAAATTTACGTACACCAAAAAGACGCTATGATCATTATTTTTTTTTGCTAATATTGTCTAATTTGAATAGCCAATAAAAAAATAAGATTTATTGACCGTAAAATTGACTAATGGAATTGTGTTCCCGTACTAATCTCACTTTAACCCCCTACCATTATATATATATATATATCTTATGAAGGCAATGCTAATGAAACATTCGATTCAATTATTTGTCAGCGTAATAAAAAATGGTTATTATTTTAGAAACAAAAGAATCATAGTATTCTCTTCAAAAATATTGGTCTCAATAGAAAATGAGCGAAACTGGGGTTCATATTTTATGAATATGGACTTGTTATAATGAAAGAAGTGTGAATCCTTTAGAGATGACCGTTGTTGATAGAGAGGTAAGATAACTTCTTCTCCTTGCATGTTTAATAGTCAATGTTTATAAATTTCCATAATATTTAACTATCTAATTTGTGAATAATATTGTAGGGTACTATAATCCATTTTTCGGTGAAAATTCGAAGCATGTAGACGTTCTTCAACAAGTAAAATAAATAATCATCAATGTTTTCAAACCTCTTTTTCTTTACACGAATGTTTTTATTGGTGAAATTACTAGTGTATTTTTGTTTTGTTTTGTATTTATGTATTTTTCCAAATTTTAATAATTTGGTTGATAGCTAGCTACTGTTATATTTTTTGTAAAGATGTTGTTGGTGAGATCGTCAACATCAAATATGAAGACGAACTTGGTCGTCACATGAAAATTTCGGAGTGGAAAAACATATTGGTCGTTATTACCTGGAAGGGATGAAACGTCATTCGCTGATACTGAATCAGTTCTTCGCGTACAAAATTCCCAAAAGGTGTGGAGATCTTCCTTCTAATACCAGATCTAGAAGATTCTTTCAACAGTTTTTGGTGGATTCTAATACTATGATGGAATCATATCATGTTCGTTATCGCTGGATTAAGCATAATAAAGTATGGCATAATGTTTATGATGAGTACTATCTAGATACTATGGTTGTATGCAATTATCGTGGATAGCGCGATATTTTCATTGATTTTCTTTCTAACCATATGTGCTCCGAGGATTGGTATACAACATTTCTAGATTCAAACGAAATGTTAACCCGTGCTATTTGGTTTACCTATTATGATATATTTTTAGTGTTTGTGAGAAAGATTTTCATATCGTGGATCATTGGTTTGTATCATATGTTTTGTAAAATTTGACAATATAATTGGAAATCCACTTTAGATTTACTAATTACATAATACGTTACAAACCATTATTACAATGTCTCATCAAAAAGAATTGATGAATCAGGAAAATTAAACTCAAATTTAACAGTTTTGATTGGATTATTAACTTTAACTTTCTCGAAATAATTAGCTAATTCGAATAACATCTTACAGATATGTAGAGAAGGAAGTTCACTTTAAAAAATGGCGTTAAAATGATCTTATTTTTTCTTGCGTGTATGATTACTGTGTTATATGTGTTGTGGATTTCTGAGACTAAAAATTTTTTTAAAAAAATCAGTTTAATGAAAATATCTCTAAATTTTAAATTATTAACCAAATTAGATATAGGAATTCATAAACAAAACAAGACTGTTATTTTTTCAAAAATGAAATCGATGAGTCTCTTCATTAGATCTTTTAATTGTTTTTTTAATAAGTCTTTTAACTTTTAAATGAAGAAACTGAGGAGTCCCTACATAATCATAATTTACGTAAACGAATATACGTAATGATGACTAATTTTTCACATTGATATTGTAATATTTGATTCAACCGATAAAAATTATGACAAGATTTATCCACAAAAAAAATTGATCAATGAAAATGTGTTGCCGTGCTGATATTAGTTTAACCCTACATTTTTAGTTATATATAAAAATCCGTAAAATACATTTTAATTGGAGTCCTTTTCCCTTTCTATTCGCCTATCACCTTTTATTTATTTATTTAAATTTAATTCACTGAAACTAATAAGTCAGTCATAACCCTAATTTACGCAAACGAAGATATGTAATGGCTATTTCTTCATGCAAATAATATAAAATTTGAATCAACCAATAAAAATAGGATAAGATTTATCCACGAAAAAATTGCCCAATGGACATTTGAAGACGTGCTAATATCAGCTTAAACCCTACCCATATATATTTTATATATCATACATATGCAGTTGTAATGAAGCATCGACTCAATTGACTTTCAGCCTTACAAAAAATGCCAAGAATATTTACAACAAAAGAATCATCTCTTTTTGTTCCTTTGAGAAATATCAATATCCATGAAAGATGGGCGAAGATTGACTTTCATATTTTAGCAATATGGATGGCTTATAATATGAAATTAAAAATTCCTTAGAGATGTTCGCTGTCGAAAGAGAGGTAATTATCATTTTAGTGGTCTTTAATGTTGAACACTTAGTCCTTATTCATTTGCTTAATATCTAATTTTCTAATTTGTGCATATTATTACAGGGTAGTAGAATCAAATGTTCGGTCGAAGAAGATTTGATTTTAAAGTATATAGATGTTATTCAAAAAGGAAAAACAATAATCACTACTGATTTTAAACCGAATGAATGCGATGGATTTTTTAGGCCTAGTCGTTTTCCAGATAAGATACATATTCTAAGAACTTCAGCAATAGAATCATCTGATGATTTCAAAGATGACTTTCCTGAAATTTATTTTCATTCTTTTGCGGATATTAAGTCTAATAACCTTGACACGAAAATTTTGATTGATGAGGTTACGTGTGTTTTATTTCTTTCAGTATTTTTTATTTTTTAATTATAGAAATTAGATTATTGATATCTTGCTATAGTTATATTTTGTCATATTTACAATTTTAAAATATTTTTACTTTAGGTACAACAACTTTATTAGCTGCTTTTAACGAAATTCAAGTTTTACTTGATCCACCAATAAATAAAGTGGATGAGTTTATCTCATTCTAAGTGATTTTATATTTTGGCAAAGCCTTAACATGTTATATCAGCTATACGATTGGTTAACCAGTATATACGTTTTCCAGATTACCTCAAGACAATCATCCTACTACACGTTTGTACCAGGGTTTGCTCCCGACATGTGGAAATTTTAACAAGTATTGGTTAAATTCTCGCAATGAGTTCTTTGTCAAAATTGAAAGACAAATATTATTGGACTTCTTTCAACCGCACGGGTAACTAATTATATGATAAAATAAACAAATAATATTTATTAAATTATTAATATTTGGTAATGTTTGTTAGGCTAGAAAATTTGTTTTGTGTATTCACATGACTAGTTTTATTATTCATGCAAAGTTTGCAAATTTAAAGTTAAGCATTATGGTGAAGATTCCAATGATTCTTTTGCGAAACAGCTTAATAGTTGGAGAAACTGTAATAAGGATACATACAACATTGTAAAAAGGTACTCAATCAAACTACGATGTATTATAACAATCAACTTTTTGTAGCGAAATTTTGTTATTTGTTCAGGTATTTTCTGATCTTGGGAGTTTCTGACTCATCGGAATCAGACACCAGACTCTTAATCTTTGACTCTGTTGCTGAAATATTCTTGGAATTATATGCCGAAGAGTTGGTGAAAGATTGAGAAAAGATATATTGTCTGTTATAAATTTTGTTCATTATATATTGTTGTAATATTATTATACATGCATTTGTATGTTTATATTTACGGCCCATCTGATATTAAATTCTAGGATAATGTTAGTATCTTACCAAATGCATTACAAAGAATTTTAAACAATAAATTTTGATTCAAAGTTACTGTGCCGTAAGATAACGAAGGATCACCTAATGTTGCCGACTTGATTTGGGATGATTAAAAAGCGATTGAACGTTTTGAAAATTTAATTATTTGTGAAGATACAACCGATGATCAATCTCTTAGATGTTTGGTCACATCGTCGTAAAAAAAAGAGATGAATCTGCAAACTTCAAATCAACCAAATCTTCGAAGTATCATCCAATGAAGAGGGTTAAGTAGGAGATTAATAAAAATTTCTCTTAGTTTGTTTAATGTTATTTCGTTTAATCTTTGTTGTAGTTAGTATTAGTACTTCTTAATTATGTTTTGGTGGTATTTCGTTTTTTTAGTGAGTTTATATGCATGTTTTGATTATTTAATAATATATTTTATGAGATATTTTCATAAATAAATTATTGTTTTCTATCATATTATTTGAATAATTTGACAATGTGATACCAATTTCTTTTAATAATTTGAGAAAAAAAAATACCTTACAATAAGAAGTTATTTTTTAGTAAATGATTTTAACTCATTTAGAATGGCAGAATTTGCAAACTTAATCTCAATCTGAGCAGTTTTGGTTTGATATATGAACGTTAACCTACTATAAATTATTGGGAATTAGGGTTAACGAAATATTCTGCCATATGGATAGAAGAAAGTTCACTTAAACAGAATATGGTGCAATTTATTTTCATTGACGTCGAAGTTTATGAATATTTTCTACTTAAATAATTCATGTAATCAAATATTACTGTTCTTTTCTATGTGTTTTGTTTTTCAAATATTTTTATACCTACAGTCTTCTAACTATTTTCATCTTTTTATTATGTTACATGAATAATTATAATTTTATTACACATATACTATATATTAGCATAGACACAACTAACACAAATATGTAACATAATAATAATAATCATATTATTATGTTTATATAACTTATATAATAAGTTTATTTATCTTACATGGTTATTATTTTCTTTTTATTTTTTTCATGTATTTAATTTAGAACCAAGAAATCAAACAGTCCCTTCATAATCCTAATTTACGTTATCGAAAATACGCAATGTTGACTATTTTTGCACTCTAATATTGTAAAATTTGAATCATCCAATATAATTTATTATAAGATTTATCCACCGAAAAAGTGACCAATGGAATAGTGTTCCCATGCTAATCTCAATTTAAGTCGTACATAAATGTATTAGATTAATTTTTGTGAAGGAAGAGGTAATGAAACATTCGACACAATTATGTTTTCGTATACAAAAAAAAATGCATAGAATATTAGCAACAAAATAGTCATATGTTTTTGTTCTTTTGAAAAATATTGTTGTCAATGAAAAAGGAGGGAAGATTGAGGTTCACATTTTATGAATGTGGATGTCTTATAATGAAAAAAGTGATAATTCTTTAGAGATGATTGTTTTCGACAGAGCGGTAAATATATTCATTTTCATTTGCGATTTTGAACACTCAATGATTATTAACTTGTGCAATATCTAACTATTTAATTTTTTCATAATATTATAGGATAGTAGAATCCAATGTTCTGTCGAATAGGCGTTGTTGTCGAAGCATATAAACGTACACCAAGAAAAAAAATCAATTATCATCAATGATTTCAATTCTAAGGAATAGGATGGAGAATTTAGGCCAAGTCCTTTGCTCTATAAGATACATCTTCTTGCAACTTCGACAATAATACCAGCCAATGGTTTCCCGGATGATGTTTCTTAAACTTATTTCCATCATTTCTCGGATATTATGTGTAATACCTTTGACATGAAAGTTTTAATTCGTGAGATTAGATGTGTTTATTTTTCTGTATTTATCTTATAGAATTGATTTGATTGATAGCTTGCTAATGCTTATAATTTTTTAAGATGTCATAGGTCAGATTCTAAAGTCCAAATATAAAGCGGGATTTGGTCCTCACGTGGATGTCACACTACGAGATACCAAGTATAAGTTTTAACCTATTACCATGTTTTTTGTACTCTTTTTACTTAAAAATTTAAATAAAAAATCATAATGTTATGTGTAATAATGATCTTTTACTCTGCACTTTATGGGGAGATCATGTTAAAAAAAGTTCTTCGTTATACTGATAACGACTATGAATCCTCCATTATATGTGTTATTCGATTTGCATTGATTATATAATATCAACGCAAATTAGTTAAAACTAAAAACTTCTTTGATAAACTTACAAATTGATTGGCTAAAGGAAATTTTTAACCATTAAACTGTTTTTTCACTTAGGTACGATCACGGTATCAACTGTTTTTAACTCGACTCAAGTCTTGATTAATCCACTAATAAGTATATTGGATGTGTTTTTATCATTGTAAGTCAGTTATAATTATTAAACCCGTAAAATGTATCAGCTATAAAATTTATTAATTTGTATATACGTTTTTCAGATTATCTTATTTATTTTATTGAAACGTAATTGCCATAGTGAGTTGTCATGTGGACATTGGTTAAATTATTACGATGAGGTATTTTGTCATTTATAAAAAAAATTTCTTTATATAGTGTTGCAATCATTATATATTTATATGTTTATATTTTTGTTCAATGTTTTTCAATTGTAAGATAATTTGTGTACATTACCAAAAAGTGTAGAAGGTATTTTTGGGAAAAAATACTAAATGAATGTTACTGTAAAAGAAGATAATTAAACATCACCTTAAATTGGTGACTTAATTTGTGATAATTTAGAAGATATTTAACGTTATGCAGAACTAATTATTCAACGTTGTAATTAATCCATCAAAAAAAATTGACAAATGAAAATATTCTCTAAATAAAAAGATTCTTAATTATATGTGATTTTTCACTTCTCTATATAATTCATTTGAAATAATTAAGTTGAATAATTAGATATGTTTGGAGATATATTTTAATGATTAATTTTTCTTTATCTTTTATAAAGTTTTGTTCGTATTGCATTTAAAGTATAGAAACACAATATTCTATACCAAAATTTAAAGCACTTTATAATTATGTCTTAATAAATGCTTGCGTCTTTTTCATTACCAAACATCTTCATATATTAATAATAACTCAGGCAATATATCGTTATATTCTTTACTTTCCCTTAAAATCTGAAAGACAAAATCTTTTTGTTTTTCTCTTCCTGATATTTCGAGAATAACTAAAATTAAGTGATTTGTTTCAAATTTTTCAATCATCGAAATGGTTTCCTTTGGCCGAGTATCGGATTTTTCTCCTTCCATTGTTGATCCGAAGGTTTTCGTTAAATGTCTCGATACGTTTCTTGATACTAAAGAATCTGGGAATCAATACGGAAGTATAATTTTCGTTGATTTAGAGGTATGACGTAGTTGCATATCTTTAAATTATTGTTGTGTTCTTTTAGTTGATAGAAAATTATTAGTTTAATGTGTGATATAATTTATCCCTATTTTTAAAAAGAGAATAGATTATAGCAAGGGTTAAAATATATGCTCTAACTAAATTATGGAAGAAGATAGAGGACTATGTTGTGTACACCATCAGTGAGTTCGATGTGGTTGAAGAAGATGCGTTTCTCAGACACGAAAAACACGAATTTAGAATGGAGTTTAAAGTGGCTACTCGAATTAAATATTTTAAAAGATATGATCCAAAACTTGAATCTGAGTATTATTCTTTTGTTTCGATTCTATCAATATTCATTCACACTACTCTTCCCATGTACACTGTTAGTAAGTTTAGCTTATCTTTTTCTAAAACTATATGATTGATATGCTCTCAATTAATTGATTATATTATCATCATAGATCTCATAGGTAAGGTTGTGAATATGAGACCAGAACATTATTACAAGCGAACGACCAAATCGAAAAAGGATTATTTGAATTGGTGTCTTGCAATGTCGAAGTAAGAAATTGTAGTGTTTAAGTAAAAAGTTTACATTATTTTGAATGAATAATACTAAACAAATATATTGATTTGTGGTTTGTAGAATATCATTTGCTGCTCTCATCTTCAATCTACAGAATGAGAGGTTATGCAGAATGAGAGGTTAGATGTACTTTATATTAGATTTTGAATTTAACTTAGTTGTTCTATTCATTATAGGTCATATATGAAATCATTTCGATTTGTAGGGATAATGAGATTGAATGCATTGCTTTCGATTGTCAAGCTTATTATTTCCTAAAAGAGTATCAAGTCCAATGTAGGTCAACAATGGTGACTGCATTATTAAGGTTTTGGAAGATTGATCAGACTGGAGGTTAATCTAACTAACACAAAGTTGTTGTTTAACGTAATAAATATTACATTGTGATTATTATCTCATATTTATTTATTTTGAAACATATGTACAAGATTTTGTGACAGTGAACAACGAATGCCAATTGAGTCAGCTACATCAATCCAGAAAATGTTGAAACATGCACATTTATGAATATGTAACTTCCTTGAGTATGTAAAAAAAGCGTATAGTACTTTATCGTAATTGGATTCTATTTCTCCTGTACAAAAACTATACCACTATTATTTAAAGATGACATTTAATCGATGGAAAATTAGGTTGTTGAACAAGCCGTTACATAACCAATCATTCTTATGTATTTGTAATTAGTAGTTAAAATAAATAAATAAAACTTTAGTCTATAAACGAAGGACCCTTTATAAATTAGACTCTTCAAGTATCTCATCTAATTATTTATTTATACATCTTCTCAAAACAAAAAATTTCCAAACCTAACATGAACTGCTTGCAATGGATCTGATCTTTGACAATTTGTTCGTGATAATTCCAACTCAACTGATGAAGACTAAAGTTGAAAGTTTTACGTGTTTGGAAATATGATTTGTCAATTTTCGGTGACTCGTCTATTGAATTATTTTTTGTTAGTGAATCGGTAAGCATGAAATTATAGTCACTTTTAAAGTTTTATTATTTATGTGACTATATTTACAAAAACCCTAAAATCGTGATTTTAATATTTTTTAGGGTGAAAGAATATCATGAGCTATTCTTCATGAAGACAACATGCACTTTCGTACATAATAGACGAAGAAAATTTATAGTTTGAAATATCAAACTTCTTTGTGAAGACGAATCCAATCGTTGGAGGTGTAGCAGACCATACATATCATTTGTAGTTTTATGAAAAATCAGACATAAAACCTATCGATATTGTTAGTGATCATCACTACTTGGTGTTTGAACCATATAATTATATTTTAGATGGAAGTAAGAAAAGCAAGATTCCGGTTGGTAAGATAATTAAATTCATACTTGCATGTGTATTACGTTATTATTATTTTGCCTCTCCTAATTTTTTAGGAATTTTTTTTATTTTATGGACATACGTTTTGGGTGCTATTGTTAAAGTCGATGAAATCAAGATAAAAGAACACATAGATTGTTGGTGGAATATTAGTTTGTATATCTACATGAAAACCTTGATTAAGTTTTTTAGTAAGAGTTATTTGTGGTTATATTGTTTAAATATATAGTTAAATAACTATAATTTGTACATTATTACACAAGGGGTAGAGGTTACCGTTTATGGTGAACTTGCCAAAGAACTATGTGAAATGTGGAAGAATTCTAGAAAAAGTATTATTCTTTGCTTATTAAGATGTTTCATAATCACTCGATACAAAAGTGATTATTTATTTATATTAATTTTGAAAAAATATCCATATAATATTGCGTTCTATATATTTATCCAATTTTATTATACTAATGTCCTCAAAAATTTCATGGATATATTCGAGAAAGGGAATTTCAAATATTGTTTACAATCATTTCCATTTTCTAGAGATGATTGCTATAAGGTAAAGGTAAAATATATATTTTATTTTGAAAAAATATTATTCTTAGTAAACAATATCTCCCTTACTATTAGATGAATTTTTTTTGTTGAAATGGCTTTCTCTAATTGGCTTAGATAAAAAAGTTTATGACGTGTAAATGTGACATGTATGAATGTTATAATTCGATTGGTAGATAATCAGTATAACTATCGATTTTTTGAGCCTTCTATCCCACGACCCAAAACCAAAGGTTTCGGACCTTTTTGAACCGAAAACAATGGTACGCGAATCCTAATTGTTTATTAATTTCATTTATTTTTAATTTAAAAGAAAACACTGAAGAGATAATAAAAAATAAAAAGAAATCAAATACTCTCTTCTTGTCCATGATTTCGTTAATACTTTTATTTTATTTATTTATTAATTTTGTAGGGAAGAAATCGAAGAGACTCTTATATCCTACGTGTCTCTGATTTCCTTATTATTTTTTCTTAATTTATTTATTAATTTAAACGGAATAAATCGAAGAGTCTCTTATAATACTAATTTACGTAAACGAAGAGACAAAATCATTACTATTACGTCATGCAAAAATTTATTCGCCAAAATATCGACCAATAGAAATGTTTTCGCGTGCAAATCTCACCTTAATTCCATGAATTAGTATTATGTATATTTTGTTAACGCTAAGGTAATGAAACATTCGACTCAATTGTTTTCTATTCTTACCAAAAAATTGCCTAAAATACTAACAAAGAAAAAAAAACCTATCCATTTGTTCATTTGAAAAATATTAGTATCAATGACACATATTTTAGCATTATGGAGGGCTTATAATAAAAATAGTGGTGCCTCCTTTGAGATGGTCGTTGTCGACAAAGAGGTAAAATTATTATTCTTTTTTTGTTGAACCCTAATAAAAATTTTGGTTTACTATCAAATTTATGGATATATTAGGATTGTAGAATCCAATATTCGGTCAAAGAGGAGTTGGTTTCGAAGCATAGAGCCATGCTCGAATCAGGAAAATCAATAACCTTCAATGCTTTCAATTCTAAAGATTAGGATGGAGAGTTTAGGTCAAGTCCCTTGCCTTATAAGATACATATTCTGAGAACTTCGAGGAAAAAACTATCTGACGATTTTCCGGATGAGTTTCGAGAACTTTATTTTTATCCTTTTTCCAAGATTATGTCTACTAAACTTGACATGCAAGTATTAATTGGTGAGACTGTTTTTGATCTATATTTTCAAAGGATATTGTTTTAATATCACTCATTTTCATATGGAAGTAACATCTTCAGATGGAAGTAACATCTTCAAATCGAAGAAAGATAATCAATCCAACTCGGCCATCCTAATTGAGGAACTAAAGGAGAAATTTGATAGAACACAAGCATATAATAATATAACAACGGAAGAAGTGGAGGCATTGAGAAAACAATTGATTGCGACTTTTCGGGAGGAAAACTTGCATGGCAAAAAAAAGAGTAGGGCTCAGTGGAAAAACAGAAAGATAGAAGTACGGCTTTCTTCTTTGCTACTACAAAACAGAGAAAAGCAAGGAATCATATCCTCTATTTGAAGGATAATAGTGGGAATTTGGTGGAGAACCCGAATGGTATTGAGAGAACAGCAACATAATACTTCCAGGACATATTTACTACATCGTCCCCCAACAACTTTGATGAAGCACTCCAGTATATTACCGTGAAAGTATCGGACAGCGCCGACCAGCTTCTTGTGCGAGAATCATCTATCGAAGAAATAAAAACAACAGTTTTTGACAGAAACCCTGATAAGTCCCACGGGCCTGAGGGGATGACAAGCCACCTTTATCAGAGATCCTAGCTAGTCATGGGCCAAGATATTGTTAAAATGGTCAAAGAATTCTTCACGACAGAAAGCTTTGATCCTAGGCTCAATAAGACCAATATATATCTTATCCCAAAACTTGAGAGACCTCGTGCTATGGCAGAGTTTCGGCCTATTACCTTGTGTAATGTGAGTTTACAAGATCATCTCGAAAATCCTATGCAAGAGATTCAAAAAATTTCTCTCGAAGCTGATTTCGGAGACCCAATTGGCCTTTATGACTGGACGTTTGATTACAGACAATATCCTACTAGCCGAAGAGAACTTTCATGCCCTTCGTACAAATTCAATGTGCAAATCCAAAATTATGGCTATAAACACGGATCTGAGTAAAGCCTACGATCGAGTGGAATGGATCTTTCTCGAAGCCTTGATGTTAAAACTCGGGTTCCACCCAAAATGAGTGAGGTGGAAGAAATATTACATTTCCTTGGTCTCATACCAAATGCTCATTAATGGCGAAGCAAAAGGCTGCATAAAACCTTCATTTGGCTTGCGCCAGGGTGATACCTTGTTCCCATTTCTCTTCATAATCCTTACATAAGCTCTTGTCTCTCTTCTTAATGGGGTAGAGCCGGAACGAAGCTTAACGGGGCTGCGGTCGCTTGGGGGAGTCCTCCGGTTTCACATATTCTCTTCGCTGACGATAACCTTTTCTTCTGCAAGGCCGACCTCCTGCAAAGTGTAGAGACCTTTAAGATTATCAAGATATATTTGGAGGCATCAGAACAAGAACTAAACCGGTCCAAATCCTCCATTACCTTTGGGAAAACGATGGATCCACAAATCAAGAGGCAAATCAAATAGACAATTGGTACTAACAAGAAAGGAGGCATGGGGATGTATTTAAGAATCCCTGAAGAAATTTGTGGCTTGAAGAAGAAAGTATTTGCTTGTATCCAAGAAAGACTAAGCAATCGGGTCAACATTTGGACTTCAAAACTACTCTCCAAAGGTGGAAAAGAAGTTCTTATCAAATTGGTGGCACAAGCTCTTTCTTCTTTCCATAATGTGTCGTTAAACAACTTAGTAGTGCTATCTCTAACTTTTGGTGGAGTTCTAGGAGCAATAGCAATGGCCTCCATTGGATTGCATATGATAAAATTTGTACTCCTCAAGAGTTGGCTGGCCTAGGTTTTAGAGACTTTCATGTTTTCAACCTAGCTCTGTTAGCTAAACAGCTCTGGCGTTTTCTCCATTTCCCATCCTCACTCTTGGCTCGTGTCCTTAGAGCTCGTTATTGCAGACACTCTACCCCTCTAGAGGTTTACGAGTCTCGGTTCCCTTCCTTTGGGTGGAGGAGTATTCTAGCTGCAAGACCCCTTCTTTTTTAGGGGCTTATGAAGATTATCGGATTGGAATGTAACACAAGTGTATGGTATGAACCTTGGATCTCATATGTCCCAGCCCGTCTGGCGAGACCTGCTAATCGATCCCAGGATTGAGACCCTTCCATGTTGGTATATAGTCTGATCCAACATGATGCAAGTGGATGGGATGAGACGAAACTTCAAGATCTTTTCCAACCAGAGGACATCCGGCTTATCCTTGGGATGAGACCGAGTCGACAATTTACCATGGATGGATATGTCTGGTCTTATACAAAATCCGAAATTTATACGGTTAAGTCAAGATATGAGATAGCGAGCAAGATGGAAGATGCTCCAGGCCCTAAATCGATCTTGGAACCTAGTATCACCACACTAAAAAACCATGTATGGAAAGTGAAGACATCCAAGAAGTTGAAATATTTTATGTAGCAAGCATTATCAGGTTGTGTTGTTACATGTTAGAACCTAGCATACTGTCATTTAGGCATGGACAGTTGTTATCCAAGATGTGGTGGGGCCAAGGAAACGATTAACCACCTCATCTTTGAGTGTCTCCCTGATTTACAAGTCTGGGTATTGTCTTCTTTTCCCACACTTATGGGTTCCTTCCCGAGTACCTCCTTATACCAAAATATGGATCACCTCTTTTGGAGGACCAAAAATTCGGGTTTATCAGAGACAAAACGGGGTCTTTTCCCTTGGATCATCTGGTACATTTGGAAAACGAGAAACGAAAAAAGTCTTCAATGGTAAGATGTTTCGACAAAGGATACTCTTTAAATAGCGGTTTTAGAGGTGGAGAGTTGGAGATTGGCTAATCAGAAAGGCGAAGAAGAAGAAGAAGAGGAAAATTCAGAAGAAGGTGTTTTAGATGTGTCTCTTGTATCATCTCAGTTCCTTATATGTCAGATCGATACCTCTTGGCACAATATTGTACCAATTAGTGGATTGGGGTGGTGCCTACGAGATACCGGTGACCACTATCTTTTGGGAATGCAAGAATTTTGACGGAGTCTTTCAGCTCTACACGCAGAACTAGACGGTCTTCTTTGGGTTATGGCTTGTCTTTTTGAGAGGCACTTCCTTTCAGACAGAATAGAGCCATATTGTTTGATGTTGATTTCGATGACGGATAATCATTCAGATTAGCTTGTTTTCTATACGGATTTGGATTATTTCACCACATTTCGTGCAATGTTTTCTGTTTTCATTTTAGATTTCATACCTAAATCTTCTAATGTTTATGCCAATGCCCTTATAAAATGGGTAAGAGTACGAGGTTCTTTATTTTACAATGTTAGTTATGTAAGACCGGTTTGGTTTAGCACCGAAGCAAACTTTTTTCTGTCGGTCTTATTAATTTATGGTGTATTTGTTGGAAATAATAATAAAAAAATATGTATATATCATTTGTAAATGTAAGCCCCATGCTTATGATACTATTCAGATCCAAAAAAAAAAAAAAAAAAAAAAAAAACTCTCGGATACTCTCCTTGGGACTTATTTGTTATCTGAAGGAGAAGAGTGGGAATATCCAGGAATCGCAGAGAACATAAATCTCTCTACGCGACGCTCTTCCAACGCTCTATCCATCTCTATGGTCATGTAAGAAAACCCAGGCTCTTGCTTTATCTGTTCTCCGACAGCTCTCGCTTCCCAGAATTTCTTGCACTCTTATGGATTTTGTTTATGATAGAGGAGGAAGAAGCTAGTTTGAAAGTAAGCGGGGGTTTCATGTAGTCAAATTGTTTGGGTTTTGTTTAGGGCTTTACATCTCCTTGTATCTAATTGGTTATCAGTGTCAATTTTATAGTTCGTTTTCTGCTGGGTATTGTTATGGTTTCTGTGAAACACATTTTGAGAAAGGAAATTAGGTTTTATTGATTGACAGGTTGGTAGCTGGAAACGCTTTGAATTGCTTGTTCACCGATCCCAGTGGCTTCCGGAGATGTTCGGGTTTCGGAGTGACACATTTTACTGGCGGGTCTGTTAAAAGCTGTAAGCAGGAGGGGTTTGTCATAGATGAACGCGGGAAACTAACAAGATTTAGCAGGAAGAAACTCTCGAGGAGACGATGTAAAGACTCACATGAATACACTTTTGTTATGAAGATTTTGGATTTGAATGGGCTATTAGGAATGTATGTACGTTTGGTTTTCATATAGGTGGCTCTTTGAGGGGGCGAGGATGGAAATATGGATCCGGTTTTGTCGATGGGATTTTCCCAGTTCTCAGTCCCATTGCTCAGAAGATTCTGAGCTTTATTCACAGAGAAACTGATCCTGGAAAAGTAGCAGATGTCCTCTCAACTCTTCCTTCTACACATGCCTCATGGGATGATCTAATCAACGTTTCTGTGCAACTCCGTTTGAATAAGAAATGGGATTCCATTATCCTGGTTAGCTTTCCTGCAACATTTTCAGTTTTCTCTACAGTTGAAACTTGAAAGCGACATTCTTAACACAAGGAATTATCATTGTTACAGTGCTATGTTTCCTCAACTTCTTGATTCGCTAGCTACAATCTTTTCTTAGGTGTGTGAGTGGATTTTAAGGAGGAGCTCCTTTCAGCCTGATGTAATCTGCTTCAATTTGCTTATAGATGCTTATGGACACAAGTTCCAGTACAAGGAGGCAGAATCACTCTATGTACAACTTCTTGAATCCCGCTGCGTGCCTACGGAAGACACATACGCTCTTCTTATAAAGGCATACTCTATGGCCGGCCTAACAGAGAAAGCTGCTGCTGTTTTAGTTGAAATGCAAAACCATCATGTCTCTCCAAGTATGTTTCTGCACCTCCTAAGCTTTTATATGCATTGGTACTCATCATTTTCAGTCATTCTTATAACATTTTCTTGTTTTTGAGATAAAGACACAATGTTTATACCTGTCTGGCCATAGATATTCTTGTTTTCGATCTAACATTTGTGTTTCTATAGGTGCGACTGTATACAATGCATATCTTGAGGGGTTAATGAAGAGGAAAGGAAACACCGAGGAAGCAATTGATGTTTTCCAGAGGATGAAGCGTGAGCGATGCAAACCAACCACTGAAACTTACAACTTGATGATAAATTTATATGGAAAGGTTTTATTTAGTCTAACTTGGTTTTTGATATGATGATAGTTTCTGAAAAAAATGGGTTTTGAGAAGTATGATGTTCATGCATTGGGTTGTCTTTCAGGCAAGTAGATCATACATGTCCTGGAAGTTGTTTTGTGAAATGAGAAGCCACCAATGCAAACCGAACATCTGCACATACACAGCGCTCGTGAATGCATTTGCTAGAGAAGGTCTCTGCGAGAAAGCTGAGGAAATATTTGAGCAGCTTCAAGAAGATGGGTTTGAACCTGATGTCTATGTCTATAATGCTCTCATGGAGGCATACAGGTGATTATATTACCCTCCCATGGAGACTGATTGATGTCCAAGAGAATGTAAATGTAACGTCCTCAAAATCCTGAGACAGTCGTGCAGGTTATCCTTATGGTGCTGCTGAGATATTTTCTCTAATGCAACATATGGGATGTGAACCAGACAGAGCTTCCTACAATATCATGGTCGATGCATACGGTAGAGCAGGTCTTCGTTCAGGTAACACAACACACAGAAACTTCTCTAGCCAGATCTGAACAAACCGAGTAAAACCTCAATTTCTTTTAAAGTTGTTTAAATTTGAGATATGAGTTTGCTACGTATAAGATTTGGTATAAAGCAGATTATTAAGACGTTATGTCTTTTTATCTGTGCGTGTGGTGTTTGAAAACCAGAAGCAGAAGCTATGTTTGAAGAGATGAAGAAGCTTGGCATAGCACCGACGATGAAATCCCACATGCTGCTTCTATCAGCCTACGCTAGAGCAAGAGACGTGATAAAATGCGAAGCCATTGTTAAAGAGATGAGCGAGAACGGAGTAGAGCCAGACACATTTGTCTTAAACAGCATGCTCAACTTGTACGGCCGGTTAGGACAATTCAACAAGATGGAGAAGATTGTAGGCGAGATGGAGAAGAGGGATATAAGCACGTACAACATCTTGATAAATGTCTATGGTAAAGCCGGGTTCTTGGAGAGAGTTGAAGAGCTTTTTGGTGAGCTAAAGGAGAGGAATTTTAGACCGGACGTTGTGACATGGACGTCGAGGATAGGGGCTTACTCGAGGAAGAAAATGTATATGAGATGTGTGGAGATATTTGAGGAGATGATAGATTCTGGGTGTGTACCAGATGGAGGAACAGCAAAGGTTCTTCTTTCGGCTTGTTGTAGTGAGGATCAAGTGGAACAGGTTACTTCAGTGCTTAGGACAATGCATAAGGATGTCACTCCCACTTCCCTTGTCCCAAAGCTAATGGCTAAAAAATCCTCAACTATGAACTGATATGATATCAGATGAAATAGCATTTCGCCTTTTTAGTGTTATATGGTCAACTCGTTTCACACACTTAACTCTAAGTTCCCATTTTAGTCAATGTGATTAATTAATGATCAACTCAACTGGAGTCTAATTGCTGAGATGAACAAGGCAGAGATCTTTCAAGAAATTGGGATCCAAGATTCCGAGTACCAACAAATCTAAGATTTTGGAATCATTATAACAACACCCCACATAAACTGTAACAACCGTACGATTTTGAAACCGGTTTATTGCTCTTTTCTTCTTTATATACAACTCTCAAAAGTTATTGCGGAAAAGGAACAAAATCTGTGATGCAAAGATATTGGAATCATTATTGTTTGCTTATTGTGGAAGCCAAGCTTCAACCATCCCACTAAGCTACAAGATGTGCCTTGTAAAACAACATTCTTGACCCTAATTATATTATAATACATACACATTGATTATTATTATAATATTATTACTGTATAATATTTTTTGGTCATTTTCCACTAATATAAATAATGTTTTACGCAGTTTGAAATCCTCCGAATGTGGTTTTTACCTTGTATATGTAAATTATATAATTCTGCGCATTAATTTCAAAAAAAACTTAAAATTTGAGATTTTAAATAGTGCGTCCTTAAATTTAAGGTTTCCCTATTCAAAACTTTAAACTTTCTGTTTTAGTCCTTAGAAACTTCTAGTTTCTAGAAACTTTTTGTTTCAAAAAATTTCATTTAGTTGTGCTATTTTATCATTTTTAGTCCAAAATATTATATATCTTTTAAATTTTATAGCTATATAATTATAATTTAATTACCACACCTAAAATTATACATAAACTTTAAAATTAAAATCAAACTATTGAAATAATATAAATCTACTTTTTACATTCAATATAAATATATATACGTCCTATAAATCATATGTACGTTCTTACAAATTATAATAATTCTATGTACGTTCTGACAAATTATATATAAGTTATTTTATAGTCGATATGTTTCTAATCTAACGAATATTGATTTGTGAAATCTAATGAATGGAATATATCTAATCTAAACCTAATTTATACATTCACTAGTACTATACATGTGTTCACAGAAATCATTTATATGTTCATATAGATATATGTCATATATTTTTTCAGTGATATATTAAAGAAGTTGGATAGAGTAGATAAGATTTCAATCTAACGGTTCATGTTGAGTGAACAATTTCAATCTAACGGTTGGATAAGATTTCAATCTAACGGTTAGTAATGAAATCTTATGTAATTTTTTAATTGTATGTAACTTACCATCTTATATAATTTTATAATATCAAATAAATTTATATTTATTAATTTTGCCAATAATATTTATTTAATGTGTGTTTTATAGCTAACTATGATATTTATTAAGTATTATTAATTGTAGGGATCATAGTACAAATATATATATATATATATATATATATATTTTTTTTTTTAGGGAAATTTGAGATTATTTTTGGAGCAAAACACTCAAATCTCAAATTTCACTTTTTGAAACCTTAAAAATAAGTGGATTTTTGGAAATGCTTTAAATAAATAAAGTATAAACTCATTAAAACCACAATACATCTTGGTTGCGTAAATTAATATCAGAACTTCAAGACAAATTTGTGATTTTATTGAGGCTTTTTTCTAGGTGAATTTCTCCTTTGGAACTTCCCATGTTAACTTCAATTTTTACGAGATTGGTTTGATAGAGATTTTATGCTTCAAAATGTTCTATCGTTCGTTATTCGCTTACTAATTGTTCTCGGGCATCTTGTATTTTACCTTGCTCTATAATCTCATCCGAAATTACTCATAAATATTATGGCTAATACTTGTATTTCCCATAAATAAGTAGCTTGTTTGAAAATGCAGGCTAAATGACCGATTAGTCATTGGTAAGGCGTTTCACGATTGCTGGTCACCAGAATTTGCCCAAATCAGCCAATTAATAAGAGCTTTTTCTGTTTTTTTATTTAAAAAAACATGTTTTGCCTCGATTTAACCTGTGAATCCTTAGTTTTCGACAACAAAAACTATAAAACAAGAAAAAGTATCTAAAACTAGACCACATCTAATCCTGCTTTTTCCGCAAGTCCTACCCGACGGTTCGAATTATGTCTAGCGTGTATTCGACCAAAGAGTGAACATTAATAAATCTCGTAAGCGAAAAATAAGAAAAAAGAAATTGAAAGGTAAAATCTGTGCCAAAAAGAAATGCTTTTATTTGGAAAGTGAAAGAAATCTACTGACTAGTTTGTCTTAAAGGAGACCCGGAGCATTTCCGATTGAGGCCGGCTCTCTCTCTCTCTTCTCTTCGCCGTTCTCTTCCTCATGTTCGTCGTCTCCGGAGAGGTTGCGGCAACTCAGATCTGAAATCTAAGAAGAAGCTGCGATTTTACTGAGGCTTTTTTCTATTTGACTTCCGTCTTTGGAGCTTCCCCAGGTAATTGGAGCTCCACTCTTATATCTCCGCATTTTCTCGCTGACGGGTTGTTGTTGAGAATTACTGGGTTTTTCTTCTGTTTGGCCAATTCCCTCTCCTTGTAGACGACTGGTAGAGCCCTGGCAGGAGTTAGGTGAAATATGTTAGACGCGATTGTGTAATGTGATTCTGAAATAGAGTTTCCCTTACTGCAGGTACTTTTTAAACTGGATAGATCATCAATGGCGAAATCCCGTCAATATTATCCTTCTCAAGACGAACCAATGTCCCCGACTTCTGTGAGATCGAGAGAATGGGAGGGTCCTTCCAGATGGACTGAATACTTGGGACCCGAAATGGCCGCATCAGTGTCGTCTAGGAGTTCAAAGCATACGAGTTCCGATGGACATATTCAGATTTCTGGTAGTTCCACAAAAGCTTTGAACATACAGTGGGTAGTTCAAATGATAGAGGTTGCGGAAGGTCTCATGGCTAAAATGTATAGACTGAATCAAATCTTGGAGCACCCAGATCCTGTTGGCCATGTATTCTCTGAAACATTCTGGAAAGCGGGTGTGTTCCCTAACCATCCGCGGATATGCACATTGCTCTCAAAAAAGTTCCCTGAGCATTTCAGCAAATTGCAACTCGAACGTGTAAGTAACTGACTTCTTTCATATTAGGCTTAGTCTGTGCTTTGTTGCTGTTATGGTAACAAGAAATATGATAAATTTTCCTTTTTCTGCAATACTTAAGCAGATTGACAAGTTTTCACTGGATAGCTTGCACGATGGTGCTGAACTTCACTTACAGAGTTTAGAGCCATGGATACAGGTAACTAGAAACTATCTATGCAATATGTTGTTGGGCTTATGTTCTCTTGTACTGAAAATTGTTTCTTGAAAATAGTGAAGCATCTCGGAATTCCTATATGCTATATAGTCAAGCTTCTATAACTTGCTTTATTCTTATCTTTTGTCTCACCAACAAACCAGCCTTGTATATATGTGTGTGAACCCATATATGATATACCTAATATATGACTTTCACTTTTAAAGTGTAAAAGAGTGGCATTTGTTAGCTTGTGTGTAGAATTTGAGTAGGAGTGCCTTAATTTTTCTCTGCATTTTTCCTTTCTTGAACCAGCTGCTGCTGGACTTGATGGCATTTCGAGAACAGGCTCTACGGCTTATATTGGATCTAAGCAGCACTGTAATTACCTTGCTGGTGAGTCAAATTACCTCATCTGCGGAAAGTACTTACTTGCTCTTGGTTGAAATTTTTAGCTCTCTTTTGAACTCGTACCTTGGATGGAGCCCATGAAATTATTTGATACATGAAGTTATTTTTTTTACTTGTAAAAAATTTGTCTGTGGGGATGAGGGTAAAACTGTTGAGTATTCATGATTAGCTCATAACTTAATTTAGTTTTTTTGCAGCCTCATCAGAACTCACTCATACTGCATGCATTCATGGATCTCTTTTGTGCTTTTGTTCGAGTCAATCTTTTCGCAGAGAAGGTATGCTGAGCGCTTATTCGTTGATTAGCACACATGTAAGATGAGGCGTGCACTTATTTTATTATCAATCTCTAAGAGTGTTTATTCTATCATAGTAGATTCCTAGGAAAATGTTGCTCCAAGTGTACAACCTTCTGCATGCGCTATCAAGAAATGATCGAGACTGTGACTTCTATCACCGGTATGGATGCTTTTTCTCTTTGTAGTGTCATTGTCTAATTTATATATAATCAATAGGCCTCTTATCGTGAATTAACACTCTTCGTCTTGCATCCAGCTTGGTACAATTCATAGACTCTTATGATCCCCCATTGAAAGGCTTACAAGAAGATTTAAATTTTGTCAGCCCAAGGATTGGAGAGGTCATTATTTTTGACCTAATTTGATTTGGTTATTATGTTTAGTAGGATTTCACTGGATATGGGGCTGCACTTGTTATATTAAAATTAATAATGAACGGGTATATTACGAGCTAATAATGCAATTGATGCCGCAGTGCTGATAATGCTTCTCATTTTCTTAGGTCTTGGAGGCTGTAGGACCCAGTATTTTTCTATCTGCAGATACAAGGAAGTTGAGGAATGAGGGATTTTTAAGCCCATATCATCCTCGATACCCAGATATACTTACAAATTCTGCTCATCCCATGGTAACTCTGAACGGCTAGATAATTATTATCAACATAAAGATTCAAGATTCTCTGAATTAATAAGCTGCTCTAGCATTTCTCTTACAAATATTTTCTTTATTTCTAGTGCTAAACTGCATATTAAACACTATTGCTTCTTACAGAGAGCACAGGACCTTGCAAATGTTACTTCGTACCGAGAATGGGTGCTTCTTGGTTATCTCGTTTGCCCTGATGAGCTTCTTCGTGTTACTAGCATTGATATCGCCCTGGTATAATTCTAGTTTTTATTTCGTTTGTGATTGATATCTTGATAAAGAAGCACAAAGTACCTTTCCAAAAGGATTGAATTGAATTTCCATTGGCATATCCTCCAATAAGTCTATCTTGAAAACTAGTTATCTGGTCAATAATAGTTTTTTCTTTTTTTTTACAAATCAGAAATTATATGCCCCTTTTTACCTCTGTTTCTTAAATTGATTATTTTGTGGGTTATAAACTTCCATTTGGATTCTTTAATTGGTTAAGATTAGCAGTAATGGAGCTAGGTTTTTGATGTACACGACCAAAACGCTTCCATATCTATTTCAAGATTGTGTGTAATTCGCTGCCTCTAATAAATGTTTTACTGTCCTGTTGGGTTTCAGGTTGTGCTAAAGGAAAACTTAGTTGTCACTTTATTCCGGGATGAGGTGAGTTCAAGTCAAATGCTCTGTGACAAAAGAGTTTTGTATTGGAAATTCGGTTGCATCAGCTGAGTCTGTTAACCTAACCTTGCAGTACATCCTATTGCATGAGGACTACCAGTTGTATGTTCTACCCCGTGTATTAGAATCAAAGAAGATGGCAAAATCTGGTCGGACTAAACAAAAGGAAGCTGATCTAGAATATAGTGTAGCAAAGCAAGTTGAGAAAATGATCAGGTGACTCCAATTTTTTTGTTTATTTCTTATCACTTTATGAGCCACATCCAACTTTTGTAATCCTCATATGATACTGGAGAATAGTTGTTTTCCTCTAATTCTGTGATTTCGTAGAGAGACTATAGCTCTTTAATTTATAGATTTATTGTTTCTTCTGGTCGCTGCTTTCAGTGAGGTGCATGAGCAAGCATTGCAATTTTGTGATACCATACACCGAGAAAGGAGAATATTGCTGAAGCAAGAGATAGGGCGGATGGTTTTATTTTTCACTGATCAACCAAGTTTATTGGCTCCAAACATTCAGGTAAACTTGATGTCTCAGTTAGTATCTTCTATCCTTGTTACTTAGGTTCAGTCCGTTTCATATTAAGGTAGCGTTTGTCAGTTTACCTCGGTAATCAAAGCTTGCAATAGCATGCTTGCACTTAGAACACAGGACCATAAATTTTATACACGTTCATGGCTGGTATTGGCTTATTTCAGAGAAAACAGAATGCTTTTCATAGGAAGAATGACCTTTTAAAAGTGTCAAATGAAGAGTTTTTTTTGCGAAATGACTATTCTAATTTCCAAGAGAAGTCAATGAGGAAAGAACAGAGAGAAAAGGACACACGTTATTGGTTTTTTTGGAAACTAAAACAGAATGCTTCCATAGGAAGACTGGTCTATCAAAGTGTCAAATGAAAAGGTTTGGAAAATTGCTGTGTAATACTCTTAAGGAGAAGAGGAGAGTGTGTTAGTTTTGATTTGCGCAGATCAGAGCCTCTTATGGTATTATACTCCTTCCCTGAACTTTCCCAATGGCTGATTTAATTTCCTTTTTTTTTCCTTAGATGGTATTCTCTGCATTGGCTTTGGCCCAATCGGAGGTTCTCTGGTATTTTCAACACGCTGGTATTGCATCCTCAAGATCCAAAGCTGTTCGAGTGATACCAGTTGACATAGTAAGTTGATTGCTTGAAATTTGAAAGCCTTTCAATAATGTAGATTTAACTTTCAGTGAACTTAAAGTTTGGTCATGAGTCATGAATGTTGGTTTATCATTCCTGTTTCCTAGGATCCAAATGATCCAACCATTGGCTTCCTGCTCGACGGAATGGACCGTCTCTGCTGTTTAGTACGCAAGTACATTGCAGGTTTGTTACTATGATAGATCACATCCTCGGACATGAGTTGTAAGTGCAGGAGTTTGAAACGTTGGTGTTGGACCCATTGCAGCTCATCGAAACCATGAGAAGAGCCCACCGATCAATACTGGTGTTCAAATATTTGCTAACCTTAATGGCGTTTATTGTTTGAAATGCAGCTGTTCGAGGTTATGCACTATCATACCTATCTTCATCTGCTGGAAGGATTCGTTACTTGATGGGCACTCCTGGAATCGTAGCTCTGGATCTTGATCCGACTTTGAAAGGCCTTTTCCAGCATATTGTGCAACATCTTGAAAATATACCTAAACCGCAGGGAGAAAATGTTTCTGCAATCACATGTGACCTATCCGTAAGAAAGCTAGACTAGATTCACTTAGTTCTTTCACAGATAATCAATGCACCCTAGATAGTAGATTAACTCATGTTCCCCATTTGGTCTGTCTTCAAAATCCAGTGGTAGCCTGGTCCCCACATAATTATGTTGGTTAGTCATCCATTCTATATTTTTTAATGCTCGGCGCCTCTTGTTCAACAGGAATTCCGGAAAGATTGGTTGTCCATTTTGATGATTGTGACTTCTTCTCGGTCGTCGATAAATATCAGGCATCTGGAAAAAGCCACTGTCTCAACCGGGAAGGAGGGCTTGCTGTCTGAAGGAAACGCTGCGTATAACTGGTCCAGGTACTGTTCCCGGCCTTATATGATTACATGGTTATCTTCTAGCAAGGAGAACAGTGAAACTAATCCTACAAAATTTCATGTTTTGTCAATGCAGATGTGTTGATGAGTTAGAATCTCAACTATCAAAGCATGGAAGTCTGAAGAAATTATATTTCTACAATCTACACCTCACAACGGTATACTTCCTGCTGTTGTTCACTGTCACACTATTTTTCCGTGTCATCTTATGCATAATCTGACATTTGACTGTTGTTAAAGGTTTTCAGAAATACAATGTTTGGACCAGAAGGACGTCCCCAGCACTGCTGTGCATGGCTCAGTGTGGCTAGTAGTTTCCCGGAATGTGCTTCGCTAATAATTCCCGAGGAGGTAAAATCCATATTTTCTTCTCAGTGATTTTTCGCATTTTTTTCCATAATACATGCTTGATCATGAGATTCTTGCATGCATTCAAAGTAGTGTTAAGACCACCCCAGTGAGCACTATATTACTCTCAAAATGACAATAAACAATGAAAGAGATTGTAAAACTGGATTGACTAAACGGAAAAGTCCCTCTTCTTGTCTTTTGCCACAGGTTACCAAATTTGGAAGAGATGCTGTGCTTTTTGTCGAGTCTCTTATTGAATCAATAATGGGGGGACTGGAGGGACTAATAAATATTCTTGATTCAGAAGGCGGGTTTGGCGCTCTAGAATCTCAGGTCATATCCTACACAAAATCAGTAGTATAACAAAAGCAATCTTCTACTTTACTACTGTCCTGAAACTGACATGTTGAGCTTTTACAGCTTCTTCCAGAACAAGCTGCAGTGTATCTGAATAATACATCAAGAATTTCTGCTCCTTCAATGAAATCCCCGAGGGTTGTAGGCGGGTATACTTTGCCCGGCCATGAGAGCTATCCTGAGAATGATAAGTCTATCAAGATGTGAGCTCCCAAGTCTAGTCTCAAGTTGTTTTTGTCCTTCAGCTCCTTACTGTTATCGTAAGTATCTTCTTGTGATGGCAGGTTGGAAGCTGCAATCCAGAGGTTGACTCATTTGTGTTCAATTCTGAACGACATGGAGCCTATTTGTGTTATAAACCACGTATTTGTGCTAAGGGAGGTGAGCTTTCAATCTTCTTGATTTCAACTTAAGAATTATCCTAGAAACACAGATACATTACTGAATTTCTTTAGAATCCCTGTTCCAATCCTATTTGGAAGAGCTGCATGTTTTTTTTTTTCAATCTCTAGTGAAGTAAAAAGAATATCTAATGGAAAGAGCTGATGAATTTTCTCACATCGTCTGGTCTTGCTAAGCTTTTTGACTCTATCCTATCGATTGGATATTTGCAGTACATGAGAGAATGCATCCTTGGGAATTTCAAGAGAAGATTTCTTACTGCACTGCAAACTGCTGATAACGATCTTCAACGGCCTTCTGTTTTGGAGTCTCTTATCAGACGGCATATGAGCATAGTCCATTTGGCAGAGCAGCACGTTAGCATGGACCTAACCCAAGGCATCCGAGAAATTTTACTCACAGAAGCCTTTTCGGGGCCCGTTTCTTGTTTGCATTCCTTTGAAAAACCTGCTGAACAACAGCAAAACACTGGATCTGCAGTTGAAGTTGTGTGCAACTGGTACATGGACAATATCATCAAGGACGTGTCTGGCGCAGGAATCCTCTTTGCTCCGAGGCACAAGTACTTCAAAAGCAGCAGACCAGTCGGAGGGTATTTTGCAGAGTCAGTGACCGATCTAAAGGAGTTACAGGCGTTTGTTCGTATATTTGGGGGCTATGGAGTAGACCGGCTGGATAGGATGATGAAAGTGCATACAGCTGCCCTGGTAAACTGCATAGAAACATCTCTGAGGTCAAACCGGGAATTGATTGAGGCGGCTGCTGCAAGTATGCATTCTGGTGACAGAGTGGAGAGAGATGCATCAGTTAGGCAGATAGTGGATTTGGATACTGTGATAGGATTTTGTATCGAAGCTGGTGAAGCATTGGCTTTTGATGAGCTCCTAGCCGAAGCCTCTGGAGCTGTTCTTGAAGACAATGCATCCTTGATAGACTCGATGATATCTGGCATCGTTGAGCACATACCTGAAGAAATACCTGAAAAGAAAGAAATAAGGAGGATTAAAGGCGTGGCAAACGCCATTGGTGTAGGTGGAGATCATGACTCGGAATGGGTAAGATTGATACTCGAAGAGGTAGGAGGTGCAAATGACAACTCATGGAGTTTGTTACCTTACTTTTTCGCCTCATTCATGACTTCGAACGCCTGGAACACTAGTGGCTTCAACATCGAGACTGGTGGATTCAGCAATAACATACATTGCTTGGCTCGGTGTATTAGCGCTGTGATAGCAGGAAGTGAGTATGTGAGGCTACAACGTGAGTACCAGCAGCAGCAGGATCAGTCTCTCTCCAACGGTCAACACGACTCTGAGTTTCAACCTCGTGTAACTGCTGAAGCAAGTATTAAGTCGGCAATGTTACTCTTTGTAAAGTTTGCTGCATCAATCGTTCTAGATTCATGGAGCGAAGCCAACAGGTAAGAAGGAGAAACCAGTTTTCTTGTTTCTGTTTGCCACTTTTTATATTTATGCCTTAGCCTCCGTTTACTGTGCAGATCTCATCTGGTGGCTAAGCTTATCTTCCTAGACCAACTCTGTGAGATCTCACCGTACCTACCTAGAAGCTCCCTTGAGTCACATGTCCCATACACAATCATAAGGTCAATCTACACCCAATACTACTCCGACACACCCTCCACACCGCTCTCAACCGCATCCCCGCACCAATCCCCATCCGTATCGCTCATCCATGCTTCTCCCTCCATGAAAAACTCATCCACCACACCCCAGCGTGGTAGCGGTAGTGGTGGAAGCGCCGCAGATTCATCAGGGTACTTCAAAGGCTCATCGTCTTCACTCTACGGTCAGGATCAGTTGAACGAACCCGAAGCTGGAAACTCAAGGAGCAATGACAACAAACAAAGGGGTAGTTCACGTCGCTCTGGACCGTTGGATTACAGCTCCAGCCATAAAGGATCAAACAGCACAGGCACAGGCCCACTTCCTAGGTTTGCTGTCTCAAGATCTGGTCCCATCTCATATAAACAGCATAACTAAGTAACAACACTGCGTGAAGAGAGACGATTTTGTTTCTTTTTCCAAAACAAACAAACCCAAAAAAAAAACAGTTAATTATGTAGAGAGAGATATAGATTTGTACAAATCCTGTTATGTTTTTATCATGTCTTGGACTGGATTTGTAGTCCATTCATATCTTAATCCTTTATTTACATTTTGATGTTATGATTTGTGTTTTCTTTTTTACAAAACTGTGCGAGTGTCATTAGAAAGAATAGCTGTTGGGGAGGACGTCGTGGACCAAATTACACAAAGTACCGAACCCAAATGACTAGTATCATCTTCATTACTCTGACTTTTAGCTAAGTATCTCTTTGTTCAGTCTCTCCTTCCACTCATGGCGCGTAAATCTTCGCTCCTCAAACGAGCTGCCGTCGCCGTCGTCTCCGTCATCGGTATCTATGTTCTTCTCAACGCCTCCGTCAGTCGCTCTCTGCCTTCCTCATCCGATCTCCCGCGCCAGCTTTTACCCGAAGAAGAAGATGATGAGGGACGTGCTCCGATTCCGCCTAGGGTTAGGGTTTACATGTACGATCTTCCCCGGAGATTCACTTACGGAATTATCGAGCAGCACGCTATTGCTCGGGGCGGAATCAATAATAAGCCCGTCGATGACGTCTCCAAGCTCAAGTATCCGGGTCATCAGCATATGCACGAGTGGTACCTCTTCGCGGATCTGAACCGAGCCGAGGTAGATCGATCCGGGTCTCCGATCGTCCGCGCCTTGAATCCTGCCGACGCTGATCTCTTCTACGTTCCGGTGTTTTCTTCCCTGAGCCTTATCGTGAATGCGGGTCGCCCCGTGGATCCCGGATCCGGTTACAGCGATGAGAAAATGCAGGAGAGCTTGATGGATTGGCTTGAGCGTCAAGAGGGGTGGAGGAAGAATGACGGTCGAGATCACGTGATACCCGCCGGCGATCCGAATGCCTTGTATCGGATCCTGGACCGGGTGAAGAACGCGGTTCTGCTCGTGGCCGATTTCGGGAGGCTGAGGCCTGATCAAGGGTCGTTCGTCAAGGATGTGGTAATACCTTACTCGCATAGGGTCAATCTCTTCAATGGGGAAATCGGAGTGGAGGCTCGCAACACATTACTCTTCTTCATGGGAAATCGATATCGCAAAGATGTAAGTTGCTTCTTTCCAACAGATTTGATTAGTTATGACTGAAGAGGAAAGGCATAATCTAGAAACTTGATGATGGATTTAGTAGAGTGGTAGTTAAGTAATGGTGGGAGAGTGAATCTGTGTGTGTGTTCAGGGTGGAAAAGTGCGTGATTTGCTGTTCCAAGTTCTGGAAAAGGAAGAAGATGTAACAATAAAACATGGGACACAATCGAGAGAGAACCGAAGAGCTGCTACAAAAGGAATGCATACTTCAAAGTTCTGCCTAAACCCAGCGGGTGACACGCCATCCGCCTGCAGACTCTTTGACTCCATAGTCAGTTTGTGCGTGCCCGTGATTGTAAGCGATAGCATCGAGTTACCTTTCGAAGATGTTATAGATTACAGAAAGTTTTCGATTTTTGTTGAGGCCGATGCAGCGCTTCAGCCTGGGTTTCTGGTTCAGATGCTGAGGAAAATAGAAACCGACAAGATTCTCGAGTATCAGAGAGAGATGAAATCGGTACCTGTTTAAGCCCTTTACAATCTTTATACATATTATGGAGACATTATTTCTCAATACCTAGAATGATGCAAACAGGTAAGACGGTATTTTGACTACGATAACCCAAATGGAGCAGTGAAGGAAATCTGGCGTCAAGTGTCCCAGAAGCTACCGCTCATCAAGCTAATGAGTAACCGCGACAAACGCCTCCTCCTTAGAAACTCTACTGAACCAAACTGCTCATGTCTTTGCACAAACCAAACCGCTCTCGCTACTTCCATGTTAAACAATCGACCTTTTCTTTTGTGACTTCTTGACCCCGACACTTGCAAGCGGAAGGCTTATATTTCCCGGTTAGAAAACAGAGAGCGCAGCAACACGCATGGCAACAGATTCATAAGGAAGATATACTTCAAACTCCTTTTGTAGATTACATTAGTTTTATCCTTCTTGTTAGTGTCACACCTTTATACGGACCCAACAACCCATTCTTTTTACTTTTTTTTATTTTTTTACTATTGTTACTCTGTACATGTCATACATATGAAACACAAGCTTCGACAATGTTTGACAAATGAGGGAATGTTACACATATATATACCCATATTATGAAAAGTTTTTAAAATACTAAAAATATAATCCATATAGCCGTAAAATTATTTGTTAGGAAAACCTTATTTATTGCTTATAATAATTATGCAAAATGTCATATGAAAATTGAGTGAATTTTATTGGCCTAGTTAGTTACGGCTGACGCATGTCTAGGTGCGTTGACTTAACTGAACGACTGGTTTAATCATTGTACCACCGATATAATTTTCCATAGCCAATTTTCCTAACTTGCTTTGAGTTGTATTTTTTGGCCGACTTATCTTTTTCTTTCTGATTTATGGGTTAATAACAGATAATTTACCATTAGTCAGTTGATTTATATAATTTTAGGCTGCCTAATTCCTTGATTTATTTTTGTACGACAAAGTTTTTAATCTTAGAGACTGATTTATAAATTATGACAGATTAGACAATAAATTGGTTAGAACTTATTTTATGAGAAAGTCGGTCATATCATACATCAAGACAATCATACATAAACTATATATTTGTGATAATTTATTTTTAAATTTCTATACTTGTGCTAAGATATATCGTCTTTTAAATTTTTGTAATGTTATATATATTTTCTAACGGTGTTTAAATAAAATTAACGATGTTTACTAAGCATGATATGACATGAAATTATAGAAAAGTATGGATAGATGGAGCAGTGTTGATTTTGTTTACTTACAAACACGTAAGGTTTTGTTATGTAAATATACACATACATAGATAGCGAGAGAGTGCGTTAGTGACAAAGACGAATGTACTAACGGGAGACATACTATCGGGAGCTGGGGCATAGTGACCCTAGTAACCCCACCTATAAGGATACAAGAGTCATATACCCTATAATGTTGATGGCACTAAAAAATTCGCTTATGCTAAACTAGACATGATGTTAAATTCGTTTGCCTAAGAAGATTACACGTGTCGTTGGATAACTCGTATATATAAAGAGAGTGAGTTTTACCCAAATAGTATACATACAGATATATTTATATATATATATGTTGGGGTAAAAACCTCTTACACCTTAAAAAATACTTAAAACTCCCTAATAACCCAAGACATACATGTTTGGGCTTTGGACCCTTTGAATCTAAAACAAAAATGGGGCCATAAAGACGCAAAGTCTGGTTAATGGAGTATCTGCTAGCTAGCCGAATCTTCATCTTCAAACATCTCGGGAGAGCACTTCGAAAGTCCAAAGGTGGGTTGTAAAGTTGGGACCCCGAGGGTCCCAGAAAGGTAAAAGATAACCCCCTGATGCAAGCTCGGATTCACTCCAATACTAGATCACTTGATGATCACGAGATTCCAAGCTTATCCTCGCGAAAGATGGTTGAAGTGAAGGTGGAAGGTGGAGATAGGATGATTGACTCTCTCAATCGGTGACCGAACAAGATTGTCTGAGTCTCACAAAAAATCTGTTTTGTGGTCTCAATAGAAAGGAAGTGAATTACACACTAAGTTTCTAAAGAACAAGAACAAATTCAAAGACTCGGCTTTGAAAATAGAAACGATTTCTTATATTTTTACTAAAAAGATGGGTGATTTGTACAAGGCACAAAATTATTCATAATATAATGTAGGTTGTTACTTTTTCAGATTTAAAGAAAGTGTTATAATTATGTATGATGTGAAAAAAAAAACAACTCGGGAATTGTTTCTCCATCCGATTGTTAAAACCTTACATACACATTATATACATTTATGCAAGTTAGATCACTTCATCTCCTTCTTGGTGAGAATTTTCTCAAAGGTTTCCATAGCTTCTTCGTCTTCATCTTTGAAACGCAAACTCTAACATATATGTTTTCATCTCATCTCCATCTTTAATAAACTTCAAACGCCTCTATAACGTTTCTTTACGTAAAGTAGACGTTTCCTTGAAGAATTTTCTAACATTACGAAAACTTTGGACTTCAAATGTTTCAATCTTAAATGTAGACTTCCCTCACTTTGCCGATTCGACTAGAGCAAAAATGATGAGAGGCGATAGCAATAGTCTCCAAAAATGTCAATCGTAATCATTTCTTTTTTATTTTTTCTACTATTACGGTGGATGTGCGTATTTGATGCCAAAATAATCGTTTATTAGATTCAATTGATGATCTCTATGTTAGCATGAAACATGTGCATAGATTTATTAAGAAAGCAGAAGAGATGCAATCTACGGGTATTGATGAGATCATATGCTTTAAGAGTAAATATGATAGTTTCGATATTAGAAATTGGTATAGCCGTATTGATACTTGCCTATATGTATTTGTGGATTGATATCTATTATTCTTAACTAGTTTACCATCCATACTATATACGGGTATAATTTTTTCTATTTTATTTTTTTATATATAATTAAAAATTTATTTTTTATCAAATACTTAAAAAAATATTTAAATATTGATCTCTAAAATAAAAGATCATGACATTCTTAACAAGTTTTAGAAAAAAAAACTTATTGCAAAAGTATAAAAACTAAACACCCCATAATGAGTAAAAAAAAAATCACTTAATAAAAAAAGCTTAGTTTTACTTAGTGATTTTATTAAATTATTAAATGCATTCTTAAAATATGTAATTATCACGTAATAAGGTTTGGGTAACTCTATAAGAAATTTTTTTATTGTGATACCAATTTTTGTTATCATTTTCTTTTAAAAAGAGTATCCAATGGTAACATTTGTTCTCTTTGTTCCTTATATTCTTTTTACTTGAGATTTATCGAATTTAAATTTTATAAGACCGGTAAACCAATTTTTCGTTTCATTCATTGAGAAAAAAAGAAAGGCCTAAGAGATTTACACTCTTGTAGAAATGGACAAAAAGTTTGCTGATGGATTCTTCATTTAATTTAAGACATCCGTTGATTTCTTGTCTAGGAGCTTTTTTTCTTGTTTAGGAGCTCTTGGATATTAGACATCTTAAAGAAGAATTATAAATATGAAAAAGACAATGATTGTGATTATGTCCACTTCTACTTTCACTTTCCTCTATTTTTTTGTTGTGAATTGGATGCAAAACCCGAATTGTTGCATTCACTTCTCTCACGAAGTTGATAAATGAAAGCCTAAGAAAATTCATTCCTTTAAATTATAGCAAACGGAAAAAGTGTAACTAACCTGTTTGAAGCATCCTACAAAAATCCAATGACATCACCATAACATCCCTCACCAGCAATATTCAAAAGTTGTTAACATATAATACACCCATCATTTCAAGTCTTACAATAACACTAAGACTTCATAACATAATAACATCAAACTAAAAGAACATATGTGTACTCTCTCCTACGTCTCCACAGACTACTATGTACTTGTACTTGTTCAACAGCTCATATTCCTTTAATTCGAACAGCTTAAATGATTTTTCATCTTTGTTTCTGAGTATAGGATATGAAAAGTAAAATTAATATGAGGAGAAAATAAAACCTCTCCATAGTTTATAATCAAAACCTCTACTCATGCAAGCATAAACACATATATTAACAAAAATCTCAAAGACTGCAACGACTATATGTAACAATCAACATTGGTATAATGGTTTTTAAGAAGATTTATCTCACGGAAATATCATAGTTACTGAAAAATAAATTAAGTGAACACAGCAAATAAAGGGGAAAAAATAATAAAAAACCAACCATGTTTTACTTTGTAAACCTGTCTTGTTTCATCACCATCATTCATCAACGTTATTTGCTATCATTGTCAACAATCTATGATTTTTTTAATCATAGATAGCAGATAGATTTTGCATACATTATCCTAAATTCTATATAAATAAATATGAATGCATAAGAATCTCGATGTAAGATCAATCGATAATGAAATCTCTTATATGATCCTTATCAAAGTAAACACAAAATATTGTATAGTTATTTTTCAATGAATCAACTCGAAAAAAATGAAGTCAATTAGTCATAAATAATTTACATGTATATAAATATTGATCTAAATCACAAATTATGCGTTTTTTTTTTTTTTCATATACTAAATTCAAGCAAACCTCTCAAACCTGAAACGAAACAAAACACAGAATTCACCGATTAGAAAACATGAGCATATATATTTACCGAAAGAGAATTCATCTTGAGAATAAACTGAAAAGTAGACTAAAATCACGAAATCTCATCAGATCGATGTAATTCCAACAATAAATAAAATCTTGACAAAATTTTGCCATGTTACTAATGAAATTAGACGAAATCAAAGATTATAAAACCTTTGACTTCTAGGAAGTTTGGAGATTAGAATTTTAAAATTTGAAATTCAAGCATTGAATCGAATAAGATGACGAAAACGTTGGAGATCTCGAAGAACTCATACGGGTGTTATGGTGATACATGTGTACCAAATCTTTGAAATTTTCAAACGACTTGGAGAAAGAAGTTGAGGTGGAAAATAAAATATGATTTCATAGTTGTATAGAAAGGATGTGGAAATAGTGAGAGGATCGTGGGTGGAAGACGATATAAGTTTTTTTGAGTCGTTTTTTTGTCATTTAATTTGATAAAATTAAATAATTATCGGTTTTATGTTGTGGAGGAGAACGCAGAAGTTATAATAATGATTTTTTTTTTTACAGCTACTTGTTTTTCTTCATTTGTTTTATTAATTTTGAAAAATTTGGCACATGTAACCATTTTATTGGTGATGTGACTTGTGTCTTACATAATACAGGATATAATAAAGAAATATTTTATAAATTTGCCACATGTCACTATTTTATTGGTGAGGTGACTTGTGCTTTATATAATAAAGGATTCTATTAAAAAAATTAACTTTATTTGTAAGTAAAACATATGAAAGTTCTAAGATGAATGATAGATAGTGGCCATAATATTAGATTGTACAACAAATGCAGAGTAAAAGTCCATACAATTAGATCTATTATAGTATTTCGCTTAGTCTGTTTGATGCTCAAATGTTTTGGGTGACCAATTCAAATATATAGACATTAATATATGTTTTTTTTATTATGTAGTTATGCCTTCATTTGCATCAATTATTGTAGTGATCAATCTCCTTTTGTGATGATGTCATGACGTACGTCACTTATCCAGGGAAAAAACATGTGAAGTTTATAGTAGATGGAGAGTGGAGAATAAATGAAAGTTACAGTAAGGTAAAAGAAAATAAGAGATGAGTGTAATTAAGTGTATGGGTGATGAGTGAGACTTTGGGTCAGCACTTGTCGGATACAGTAGAAGCTATATAAATTAATACTCGATAAATTAATAAATTTATCTGGTCCCGAGTTGGATCAATGTAAAATTTTACAAAGCTCGATAAGATAATAAGATAGTAATTTTTAGAACCCCCCATGTAAATATATGGTCCCAATAATATCATAAATTAATAATTAGGTATATAAATTTATGTATACATAGTTAAGTCAATTTAATAAAATATGACTTTAGTGTTGTTTGTTTTGTCTTGAAACTCAAATTTCATTGGAGTTCATCTCTAATTTTTCTTATTGCACAAATAACTTATGGTGTCCTCTTCTTGAACCGCATTGAAAAATTGTGAAGATTTGTAGACGCGATAATTGTTTTCTTACGTGTTACTGCTTCTAAAGGTACAATAATATCAACTTTAGTCTCATCATCAACATTAACGATTGTGACCACAATTTTTTCTAAACTCGTAACTTCTAAACATGTGTTATTTTTTACCTGAATAGTCCAATAAACTATTGATATCCATTCTACTGCGGTGACTAGTATTATTAATCATAACTTCAAGTTCATATAGCATGTCATCTTCGCTGGGAAATTCATCTAAATTTCTTGATACAACATCCTCTGAACATATTTTTCAGTACCAGAAGCAACTTTCTAGACCAAATTGGAAAACGGAAGAAAAAGAAAATATGAAATATGGAATTTCTTCTTTAAATTAAATTAATAAATTATTAATTTATAGATAAATTAATAACTTTAAAAATTAATAAAATCTCGCAGTCCGGACATTATCAATTTATAGAGTTTCTATTGTATGTATATTTCTAATGTCAGAATAAAAAAATGATTTGTGAGACAATTTCTTGTCCAATGGTCCCTTTTATTAGTATCGAATTAGTCATATTTTTATGTCTATATATCAGTTTCGATTTTTGTTTCTTCTCTAAAGCATTTTTTTTGATGGTAAAACTAACTCTTACATATATGTGGTTGTTTATCACATGCTTATATGTCAAGCACAATATCATGTATATGTCGTTTCATTATCAACACAATAAAATCAAATTTAAAAAAAGTTAAATTTCTGTCATTTCGTATCGTACCAACTCGTACCTTTCCCATACATCAAATTTATAACCTTAAAAGTTTAGGTTCAAATTTATGTAATACCTTTTACATATAAAATATTAAAGAATTTTTAAATTTAATGAGTTGAAGTCAAGCCATTGTTAAAATATTTATCTTGAAATAATGTTCACGTAGCGCGTGATAACCCCTAGTTTATATAAAAAGGTGATAATAATCGACGAGACCGCAATAAAATCCAAATTCATTGGTCGTATGATGACTGCTAGTGTGCAATATGGAAGCTACAAAGTCATGCCTTTAGATTTAGGAGTAATAGATTGCAAGAACGAGGAAGAAGGGTCATAGATTTTAATGAGTTGGGTGCAATTGTACCCGATGCAGACGATCTGGTGCTCGTTTCTGATTGATACACGATCATCTATTTCAGCGTTGCATATTGTATATCCGGACATTAATCATGGTGCATGCTCTATACACCTGTATCGCAGTGTGAAAGCCAAGTTTAAGTCAAAAGGTTATGCATATATTTAATAGCAGACAACTCGCGTATTCACAGTTGGAAAGTTTAGGGTTTTATTCGAGGAAATTAAGAATGCATCCCACTTTGTAATACCTACCTCTGTAATATTGGACTTTCACATTGGATATAAGCATACTTCAAAAACAAGAGATACAACATTATGACCAGTCACATATTCAAATGCTATCAAGAATATTTTGAAGCAACACGTTGTGTTTTTGCTCCGCGATGTTGCCGAAAAAATACCGCATACGCAGTTCGCCACAACTATTTTTATGATGTGTGAAGGAAAGTTTAAAGATGGTATGATATGAAGATTCTATAGTATGACCATCAACATCAAGGCAGTGGTGGTGATAGTTGATGGCATGATGTACTAGATTGTCAGATTTGGACCAAGTTTTCCATGTAAATACACCTGTACCTTCAAATATGACGATTTATCATGTTGTATTTTTGGTGGATGCAGGATGAATGATTGTTGTTTTGAGTGTATGACATATTGATACTCTTTTGGTGTGTTGGTTATTTGTTAAAACCGATGCCGCTTGGCCGCGTATATGTAGTATATTGTAGTATTATAGAAATAAATATGATCATGGAATGTGATGTCGCGTAAATAATCTTATTATATAAAGATCTGTCTCAAACTTTATAATTAACATGATTTTGATACGTGTTAGTCATTCAATCAGATTTTGACATGTGTTTAAAATATAAGGTATATTATTTTTTTTTTTTCACGAATAAGACATAATAGTTAAATAAAATAAATACACCAAACTCGTAAGTTTAAGATTAATAAGATATCCCAAATAATGAAATTAAATTAATTAAAATTATATATGTTTAAAACGTATTTAAATAATCTTTAAAAATTAAAGTAAGTTCAAATAGGATTTTCCCAAAAATTAATCAATTATTAAAAAAAATCAATCTTAATATATAAAGCTTCAACCTCAAACTTTGTAAATAACATGATCACGATGTCTCAGTTATTCGATCTGAATTCGACATATATTAAAATAGTTTTAACTTACGATCGTGAAGCATGTTATTTCATTCATCATATTTTGACACATTGTAAATTTTTTTTGTAAAAATAGATACACGAGTAATTAAAAACGTAAATTAAACATAATTAAAATAGGAATTAGACAAAATAATTATTAACATGTGATCAAATTTAATTGAACCAACAAGATTAAAAAAAATTGATTTATAAGTGTCTAAATGATAAAATTTAACGTAATTCAAATAGAAATCAGAAAAATTTGATTAAATTTAATTGAAAATAAAATAATATCAAGATAGTAGAATAAATTAAATAAATAACTTTGCTGTTTTTCTATTAGTAGATTTGAACAACTTTAAACTCTTTCAATTATTTAGAATTAGTTTATATAATAATACTTTCATATTGTAAAAATTGTAGAACTATAAGATACTAAGGGGTGATGAAATCCATATAATTCATGTCTAATTAAAATATAAGATAATATGTCGATGTAGAAAATGAAAATGAAAATAAAAATCACATGTCAAAAATAAAAAATAAATCTAATTTAAAAAGAAATAAAATAATTATGTTGTCAAGGTTTAAAACATATATATGAGTAGTTAAATAATAAAAGTAAAATGTAAATATGAAAAAGAAAATATATGAAAACATGTGATGAATTTTAATTGGAAAGCTAATAATAAATATAAGTTATAAAATAAATAAATAGTTGTTTCAGTTTCTCTTTTGGTGGTTTCATAGTGGTGTTCTCAATCTTTATTTACTTTCTTTCTCGGGTGATCTATTTTTTTGAATTTTTAACTTTTTATACGAATTAAATTTTTTTTATTATGAACTATGCATAGTGAAATATTAAGACACATATGATCAAATTTAATTGGAACAAATAAGCGGAAAATGAAAATTTCAAAATAAATAAACAATTGTTAATTTCTAAATTAGTGTTTTCACATGAATGTATTCAATCTTATTTTTTTTTGTTTTTGACTGGCGATATAAGTTTTTCACTATTTTTTTTCTTTTCCACGGATTATGAAAAATTTAATATAAACCTGCGTATACGCGAGTCCGTATCTAGTGTATTATAAAGTGTAGTTGTCGTTAATCATTGTTTGTACCGGACTCAAAATAACATATCATTAAGGTTAAACGC
Source organism: Euclidium syriacum (assembly GCA_900116095.1). Taxonomy (NCBI): domain Eukaryota; kingdom Viridiplantae; phylum Streptophyta; class Magnoliopsida; order Brassicales; family Brassicaceae; genus Euclidium; species Euclidium syriacum. Next base: position 5,940,865 of record FPAK01000009.1, on the reverse strand, counting down.
TTTGTAAGATAAATGAAGATAAGTTGATGTTTTTTAAAAAAAAATAAAAACGGATGTTTGTTAATCATGTAATTATGTGTTTGCTCATATTTTTCATTATTTTCAAACACAATCATTCTAAAACGAGGATCGAAAAGTTTTGATGAAATAAAATGTCAATGATAACGTGTTGTGTAAGCAACACTCTGGTTAATATATAATGCAATCTCATATCTTTTAAACAAAACGACATGTTTTGTCTATTGATATTTGTACACATCAGACAGACGACACTTATTAAATACGGCTAGGCCTGGGCAAACGAATATTCTATTCGGTTCCGAGTATTTCGGTTCTAAAGGTTTAGGAATTAGGAACCAACATCTATTTTTAATTTTTCAGATTGATTTCATGTACCTGAAATTTATTTACGAATCTGCCATTACCCTTTTTTTCTTTATTAATTTTTACAATACTTTTGACTATCTATTAAATAAAAAGTAATATTTTAAAATATTATTATGAGACTATCTAGATTGGTTTATAATTTACAACAATCATTTTTAACTTTTATTACTTCATATCATAATTTCACGCTTACTCAAATTTAATACTCTACAATAGTTTTGTTTAATAAATTTTAACACACTACTCCACCATGTTTATTCTATATTTTTATCTTTTTCTTTTATGATTTAAATTTTTTGTGATTACATATATTGTATATTTGGATTGTTAAAAGAGTAATTATAAGAATTTTGGGTGTTAAAAGGATTATTATTGTGATCTAACTCACTAAAACATCATTTAAAACTTAAACAGAAGTTTGTAAGATGCTAACTGAAGAGATTTTGTAAAAAACAGGGTTTTTATGTGTCCAAATCAAATGACCAATTCATTATTATAAGAGATATAACATCATTTCGTGTCATTTATGCAAAATAGTTTGATAGTATATGAAATACTTAATGATAATAAAATACGGAGTCCATGTATAAAATAAATCCGATAATAAAACAAAATTAACTTAGCTTTCCATTTGAATCATTTGCAATTCTATACCCAAGAAATGATAGCCATATTGACCTCTCTTACATCTCGAATAATTGAAGTCCAATGAGTATAGTATTTCATACGTATTGTTATAATTATTGATAGCAAAGACTTGAGTCATTATTTTTCCTCCTAACCAGGGTTGAATTCAGAATTCGAACTCATTTCTTAGACCGCAAAAGACTAAACACGGAAAAGAAAAAGAAAAAATTTTAGTGGGTAGAGGCTTCTACATAACTAGTGATGTAGAGTACCATAGAATAGACACATATGTCAAACTGCATATATAAGGCCTAACAGTTTGTTTCATATTTTATATCCTCAAAATTTATCTTATAATATGTTAAACACATTATTTTTATTGTCCCATCATTAACTGAACGAGTATGCGGGTATCTTATATTTAATTTATTGTTAACCAAGATAGACAAATAAAAGGTGCGCCTATATCCTAGGAGAAAAGCCTAAACCCAAATAGGTTTACCGTCACGAGGGAATCGATATCAAATCGCAACAGCGTTATGTCGTTTAATCAAATACCAATCTTAAAGCCTTTCGTGGATGCATTAACCCAACGATAAATGTTAGGCAGTGACTTTCACACCATATCCAGTGGGAGCGAACAATGGACATGTGATTGTACATCTATATAACCTTCTCAATTTGAACTGGACATTCACATCAACGATTGTTCTCTCATAACAACATACCCTAAGATGGATGCCTAAACCTAAGTGGATTTATTTCTATGAGAGAATCGATCCGATTAGATCTTATATTGCTGAAACATAACGCAACACTATACCCAACGAGGGATGCATAAACCCAAATCGAAATGCTAACTTGGTGGTTTATAGAACCACAAATGTCAACGAATATATTAAAAATAGCTTCTGCATTCATGGTATTATAAATCATATATCGGCTAATAAAGTTGTATTGTATCGTAAATAGACACAAAATTCAAGTACAATAGAATTACGGTACCGAAGTCAGCTAGTAAGCAAATTGAAATCACGTAGAACTTAATAGAATAACATAAACCACATGACAAAAAGCTAATAGCATTATAATGTTAACTTTCATGAGATAAATTTCGCTTCTCGTAGTAGCGTGTGGTGGTAGAACACTATACCATAGGATGGATGCCTAAACTCAAATGGGTCTATTGTCACGAGGGAAACGATATCAAACCGCAACAGCGTTATGTCACCGAATAAAAAACCAATATAAAACCCTATGAGAGATGCATTAACCCAACGGAAAATGATAGACAATGACTTCAACACCATATTCATTGGGCGAAACAATGAAAGTATGATTGTACATCTCTATAACCTTCTCAATCTGAATTGAACATTTGAATCAATGATTGTTCTCTCATAAAAATATACCTTAGGATGAATGTCTAAACCCAACTAGATGTACTTCTACGAGGAACAAGTACGTATCGTAATACCCTATATCGCTGAAACAAAATGCAACATTATACCCTACCAAAGATGCATAAACCCAACATGAAACTCAACCAAGGTGGTTCCTGGAAACATAAATGCCATCGAACACATGGAAAATAACACTTGCGTTCATGCTTTTATAAATCCTATATCGAATAATAAAGTTGTATTGTATCATAAATTGAAACATAATTCAAAGCACAATAGCATTACGCTAAGTTAGCTAGTAGGCGAATCGAACTCACGAAGAATCTAATCGAAGAACATAAAACACATAACAGAGACTAATAGCACTATAGTATTAAAGATTATTCCATATAATTAATATCGTACCGTATACATACAATACGCAATGGATAGAAGAAAACAAACATTTATATCAAATTGCATAAGTTTTGGAGATTCTGAAACTAGTAATTTGTGCCAAACGAAAAATCACTTTCGCAAAACTACACTATCTCGTTTTGTTCACCAATCTCAATTTCCAGAGTTGGTCTCTCTTCAATTTGATCTTAAGTTGTGAGAAACCACTTAAGTTTATGTTAATTATATGAGGTGGGGAAGACGATGATTATATCAAACTGACATCAATTAATCTAACATGATTGACTGCACAGAGCATACATGATAAAGTGTTAATTAGATGAGGTGGGAAAGACAATAAATATATCGGTTTTTTTGACATCAATTAATCTGCCACGATTGACTGCACAGTGCATAAAGGATAAAATTGTCTTGAGCTGGAAAAATACCCAAATCCGAGGGGTAGATGAAAAATGCATGTTAAAATATGCTATTTTAATAAATAACTAAATGATAATTGCTGAGGTGAAGTGAAAAGTCTGATAAAACAATTGTTTTCTAAAGCCACATTTTAATTTTAATTAGTTACCTACCTATGCACATAGATTGGCACAACTTTTATTTTTTTGAGTCACACGCTATTGGAACAACTGTTCCCCGGCAATATATAACAGAACCAATCCAAAAACTTTACAGAAAACAAGTCCCTTGTACCAAAACCAATTTACTTACACTCAATAGAAATAATAACGGCTATACAAATATGAATATGTGCTCTGAAGGTTCCTTGTACAAATCAACATAATAGTTTCTCACCTTGAAACTGTAACCACTCTGAAGAAGGAAGGATATATTTTGTTTTTATACACAAACCAGGTTCTTTAACGGACTGCATACCACACCAGCAACAGAGTAAGTGATAGATTACTTGTGCGGTTTAGTGTGGACCGCAGAGGAGGACATGGTGCGGAGACGTCTGGCAATATCTGGGAAAGAAGGTCGAAGAAATGGGTCAGGAGCCCAACACTGTTCCATCAGCATCCTCCAGTCTGGGTCACAGTAGCTTGGCACGGTTGGTCTCAATGTATTGTTCACTATGCCTCCTACGTTGGTTCATTCACACAAGTAACTAAATTCAGAATGCCAAAACACATGAGCCCTCATTTCTCTTTTAATAAGAATGATAAGACTAGTTTACCGATTATCGCCCCGTAATGCATATTGGCGTAGGGTTCCTCACCGGTAAGAATTTCCCACAGGACGATTCCAAAAGAGAACACATCGACCTGTTTGTAAACATTACTTTGCATTATAATATATATATATATATATATATATATATATATATATATATAAAAGGGAAAACAAAGACAAGAGCCGATTAGATCACCTTTTCAGAAACTTTGCTGCTGCTGCCACTAAGTAGCTCGGGAGCCATCCAAGGGAGGGTTCCCCTCACACCACCAGTTACTAAAGTGTTTCTTTTTATCTTTGACAGCCCGAAATCACCTACCTTGCATATCGGACGGGCTGGATCCTTCAAGTTCACTAGCAAGTTGTCACACTTCAAATCGAAATGCACTATGCTCTTCGAGTGCAAATACTCCATCCCAAATGCTGCATCCATTGCAATCATGAGTCGCTTACGTCGATCAAGCTGCCTGTAATTCCCCCAAATGTCAATTGCTCCTTACCCATGATTCCCCACGTGCTGCGTATATATAAATAATTACCTGTTGCTGAGCAGAACATGTCTAAGCGATCCATTCACCATGTACTCTGTCACTGTAGCTAATGTTCCTCCTGGCCCATCTTGCACCACCCCGTAAAATGCCATCACGTTTGGATGATGAAGCTTGGAAAGAATTTCAGCTTCATGCCAGAACTCCGAGGTCTGAAATTCTCAATTAACTGATATTGGTATAACTGAAAACCTTATATATAATCCTCAAGACATTGTCCTTGGGAAAGAAAACTCACCAATCTCTCTTGTTCGGATGAACGACCAATAAAACAGCTCCTTTTTATTCGCTTGATAGCCACATCTGTACCCCTCCATTTTCCATGATAAACTGTTCCAAAGGTACCGGAACCTAGTTCCTTCAGTTCTTCCAAGTCGTCATTTTTTATGACCTGAAACAGAAACAAAACAAATTAGTCTTTTTAAGTTTTTTCCACATCAGTGATTGACAAGAGATTTCTAAAGCTCTGGTGATTTCAGCTGCCAGTGGGGACGTGAACTACTCTAGTCTAGTCTAGAATCAGATTTAGGAGCAAATGCATCAGCTTATAAACATCTTAAGCCGTAAACTGACAAATGCATACCTGTAGAGACTTGATGCCTTTATCCGCAACCATTAAGTCAATAAGAGGAACTCCAGTATTCTACATATCCAAGTTTATAGAAATTAGCAACATATCATTTGAAACATGTTCTTTGCCAGTTAAGAAACTTTATTAGATTTTTCATATATAAGTTGAAAGCAATATGCTTACCGCAGTTGCACCTGTGCTTTCAGCATCTTTGAACCGTGACTGACCGAAATCCTCTTGTGTGACTGCTGTGTTCGATTCAGGAACAGTGGTGGTAGACACATCCGGCTGGATATTTCCATCAAAGTGGATTTGCGGATTTATCTGACTTGAAGTAACTTTCTCAGACTGCAATGGTGGGTAGCTATAATCAATAGGAACTCCGTCGGTGGTAGTGAGGGAAGTGGGAAATCCAGGGTGGTCTTGATCCATAAGTGACAGATCTTTCCTTTCAAACTCATCCTGCGCCAAATCTCGAAAATAAGACCAATTTTTAGGGTCATGATTCTGAATATTTAAACTCACTCCAGCTCCATCAGCATGCAGTGGCCCTAATCCAGGGAAGTTCAGAGACTCTTTTGCTTTCAATATATCAGCAAGAAAATCACGAGGAAACCTATCATTTATATCAACAACTATATCCCCCTTCTCAATCTGTCCTCGTGGAACAGCCTTGACTGAAGTTTCTGACACACTTGCATGCTCCGTGGCGTTAGGCTCCGAGTTTTTTTTTTCAGACTGTGAGATGCTTCCCTCGGCTGTCCAGAGGCTTTCAGGAGCTGGTCTTACAGGTGCAGTAGAATGAAGATTCTGAGACTCCATACTTGTTTCATTAATAGTTTCAGCTGATTCGCTGATAGGTAGGAATGCATCTGAAGTTGTTTGAGCCATTACAAATTGAGAATCATTAGATTTAGACAAACGATTAGTTTCTGCTGGATCTCGTAGAGTGCGCTCAGAATGAAAAACCCTTTGATGACTCACTGGCTGGTCAACACTGCTCAACTGAAATGAATCACCGTCTGAAGTTACAGGTCCAGATGTTGAGAATCCTCCAGGCAGAGAAAATTGATTGTCCTCATTGATTTTCATGCCTTCACTTGATGTATCCAAGGCACCCGTTTTCGAAACATAGTCCTGGGATGTTCTAAGACTTATTTCTGGATAAACCAAGGAACTTGGATCTGGTGTTGAATTGGATATCTGCATGGCAATTGGGGTTTCTCCCTTGAGGGCGTGGTCTGGGACAATAGAATCACTAGATACAGAGGAAACAGAATACTCACTGACCCTTGTGGTGGAGTGTTCTTTCTTCATCTTTGGCTCCTTTGCTGAAAGATTGTTCTCAACATGATCCTGGGATTTTCTAAGATTTTTCTCTGGACAAGCTAAAAAACTTGGATCTGGTGTTGAATTGGATAATTGTGTGGCAATAGAAACTTCTTCCTTCAGCAGGTGATCTGGGACTATCCAATCACCAGACATAGAGGAAGCCGAGTACTCACTGACCCTTGGGGTGAAGGATTCTCTCCTCATCTTTGGCTCCTTTGCCGAAAGATTTCTCTCCTCAGTAGATACGTTAACAGGATTATTTACCTTCTGAAATGAGTCATCTCTTCTCATTTTGGCCTCTTTTGATGAAGCTTCTGGATCTTGTACATGAAAGATCTGCTCCTCACGCAAAACTCCTTGCTCAGGTTTATGTGGATATTGAGGCACCAGCGTTTCAAGAGGTGTTTCAGGATTTACAGAATAAGGAATATAATGAGGTTGTGGTTGAACATGCAAAGGACCAGGCCCCTTCTCATCTATATAGCCAACACTTGCCATGTGAGCTGAGGTGTAAACTTGGTGGTTACCAAATCCAGTGAAGTGCGATTGTTGTCCAAGATAAGGCTGTAAAAATGGCTCCTCCCCGGTATTAAAACCTCTAACAGGTTGAGAAGTTTGGCTTGCTGGTATAGATTCTGTACCTGCTAAGGAAGCAACTGAAGCCACTGCTGGTTCTGTGACAGCTCGACTGATCTCCCTATCAAAATTCCTGTGAAGTAGTTCATCCAAATTGTTCCCGGGAGCACTTGCAAGTGAACTTTTTCGTGAACTTAGATCCATCCCATTGACGGCAACAACATATTGGACCTCGGAGTCACTGTCTGCACCTGTCATACTGAACTGAGCCTCCTCTACATCACTGCTTGAAAACAAGAACATTCGGGGCTTCTCAGATCCTCCATTACCAAACACATTACACTCCTCCATCATGTTTTGCAAATCCTCGTCAGAAGATACAGAGACTAGGGAATCGAGATCCTCGCCTGGCAGCTGATATTTTATGGTCCGTGCATCAGGGAACATTTCCAACATCTTTTGCATGAGTTCTTGGAAAGAAATAGTCTTGCTAATCCTTATGATACGCGTTTCACCACCTACGTATCTAAGTTTCTGATCTCTGGGACGGGGTATAATTTTACCACCAAAACTACATAAGAACTTTGCCTGGTTCAGAGAGCTATCAGAAGCCCTAGAAGAAACCAAACTATGAAGCCTTTGACCAGTATCATTTCTCGACGAGATAACTGGGGCTGACTGGGCCCCCTCAAGATAAGTCTTTTCTTCAATTCTAGAAGGGGGTTTCCTCTCTTGCTCAAAGATATGACGTTTCTCTGCTGTGCTAAGCACTGTGGTGTTAGATCCACTCTCCGACATGGGATGAACCATTCCCACAGCATTTAAGTTAACAGAAACAGGCATACCACTGGGCTCAACATACAGATTAGGGATGAATTGCTGTTTCATAATTGCCCTATCTCTCATAAACTCAAAAGCAAACTCTTCACCTGTCTGTATTGAGTAGTTCAGCACTGGCCGAGCAGGGGTCGAAATACTATAATCTGGAGGCCGTACATTAGTGTTAACATTGGTCGAAGAATCGTGCGAAAACCTTTGATTTATGGAGCCAAGCCCCTCATCTCTAGGGTCAGGTGTAGTGTACCGAACGTGTTCATAACCCTTTGCTTGATCCATGTTTTGTTTGTCAAGGTGCCTATCCATCTACTTCATCAGCTCGCCCACATACGCTTGGAGGCGACACATCATGATCATTGCCAAATTCAAATCTTTCCATATGAATTCTTTGTACAATATCCAACGATTTGGCTGCAGAATCGGACTTCTCACATGAACAACTCAAGCTCTCATTGAGGTGCCTGAAATGGGAGAAGAGTAATATTTTATTAAAGCATTAAAACATATTCAGGCGAAAGTGGCATACGGGGTGAAAATCGAAAACCAAGCATTGCATTCTTTCAACCAAAAAAACTAGCTAAAGTGAATAAGTTTCAACTATTCAATTCACGAGAGGAAACTCAATCTGCTTCGACTACAAAAACACCATCAACTAGCATGAATCGCTGAATTGAAATCGATCAAATTCACCTAGCTATTAGCGAACCCATTGAATCTCCGATAAAATTAAATCAATAGATCAATAAATAGAACTTTAAAAAATCCAGTCAAGCCTGAGAAATAATGGAAGTTTTTTGGCCAAAATTCAAAACTTCAAACCAAACAAATACGCGTCTCCTGGAACCAAAACTGAGCTGAAATCGTAGACCCGGCCAAGAACAAAGGCCGATCAAGCATGAAAACCACTAAAACCATGAATAATGCAAGATCTGAGTATCATTAGAAGATACACCCGAAATTCAGGCGGAAAGACATCGGATCCAGATATTTTCGACAGTAAATGAAAATTCTCAAAAACAGCAGCCACCTAAACGAAGGCGAGTAAGCAAGTAGGAGAGAACTTGAGCAAAGGCTTTTACCAGGAAAAGCAGCACCAGAGACTGAGGCGTGCTTCCTTTGACGATCGATGAGTTGGAGGAGAAGGCAAGTCCTTAATCTCTCTTCTATTTTGGACATCGGAAAATATATTCTCCAGAGATATATTATGCTGATCTATTAAATATTACTGTTGATAAATATGTATTGTATAATCTCTCAATTTTATTCCGAACAAATTATATAACCAAAAAAAAAAAGAAAAAACCGTAATCAATATAAAGTTTGTTTCTTTTACCAGAGAGAATTTTTGTTTACACTTAAAATTTTAGCCTAGATGTTAGTTTATATTAAAACACAGTTTTGGGGAAACCAAAAAGCTTTCCAAATATTCCAGGTGAAATTACAGGTATAATCCAACTGTAACAGCCATAATAATAAATACATATTTCCACCTGACGCCAAAAGAATGATTAGATATGTCTATTTTTATTAAATTTTTCCAGCTCGCAAACCGTAGGAGAGGCGAACAATGAGGTTTTAATGAGTCTGATTAGTGAAAAAAAGCGGAACGAATATATAAGCGGTTAGCGAAAATGGTGAGCAGTTGGAGAATAATATAAAACTATGAGAGAAAGTTGTTGGTGAAAATAATGACAAAAAATTGAAAGAAACATTTTTACTGTAGTTTTTAATAACGCTTTTGTGATTGGTAAACATAAATTTTTTTTTCTTCCAACCATTTTGTTTTAATTCACCAAACAAAACCAATATCGAATTCAACCTCGAACACTACCAATTGACTTTAATACCTTTTGTTGATACAACAAATTGTTTACACAGTTCACGTGAGACAATTACCGCTACGTCTTAGGAGAGACTCTTCTATCAATAGATAATAAGTTTGTTCGTTTGCCTGTCGTCGACGGCGGCGACTGTAATAGCGTTAGGCGGCAAGTTGTTGTTCGTTTACCTGCCCCAATCTCCAGCGGCAGTCCGAAGCGTCCAACCGCAGCTCGAATTTCTAGCCACTGATTAAAAACAGTATCAGACGAAGTAAGCTCCTGCTAGACGTTGCGGGTAGCAGCAGCCGTTGTTGCCAGCTACAGCTGCCGCCGGCAAACAAACGAACATGCCATATCTATCAACCTCTCTTTTCTTGCTTGTAACCTTATAATAAAAACTCTCTGTTTTCAACATCTCTTCTTCAGCTTATCGATTGACTCAAATTGTGAAATTGTCAGAGACGAATTCCTTTGTCTATTTTTCTTCATTCTAGTGGATCCCTTTGTCATACCTTTAACTTGATCATGTTTGACGCTATTGTCGATTCTATCAATAACTGAACTTTACATTCCAACGATGATAGTTACGCATATGATTTCACTGTCGAAAATTTCTATCACCGTCGCAAAAATCCAAGCTAGCCTGAACTTCGATCTCTTGGTGTCACTCTCTTGAATTTTGTAGGACACGAAAATCATCGACTAAACTCGCTCCTTCAACTTCCAATTGTGACCACCATTAATGAAATTTTTCTAAAACTCTAGTTGCTGCTCTAGACACCTTTACTGGTGTCACCAATTTACCAAAATACTAGGTAATCTAAAACTTCCATAGTCATCTCTCCCGTGACACCACTTTTTTCTTTTGCGATTTTCAATTCACTTTGAAATCAATATCTTCTTTCTTTTTATGTTGATTCATATAATTTTAAGATCCATAAATTTTATATTTGAGCATCTTCAAAAAAGTCAAGTAAACCCCTTAACAAGTCTGATGCTCTCAATTTAACATTTGACTATATGAAACTTTTTTTATCCATTGATTTCCCTTGAGCTTGCAAACAAATAGATGTATTTACTCTGATTGTTTTTCTTTGAAGATGATAATTGATGAAATTCATCCCTAAATAAATTTGTTCCAGACTTGACCATATGATTTCCATATTTTACCATAAAAAAATATTGTTGTCAATTTTCTTATTTCCTGATACTGATTCACGTTAATACCTTGTCTTCATGAGATCCCTAAACAACCAAAAGCAATCTCGACATGTCCTGGAAGCGCTTAGTAACATTGAGAAGCATCATACACTTCTTAAAAACTATTTCTAGTTAAGCATCTCATTCCTTCTGAGATTTTTGCTAGTGTGAACCTTTAGAATCTTGACTGGACCATGATCAAAAATATCTCTAATGAAGTGATATCTTCTATTGATATGTTTTGTTCAATCATGATGCACATTATTCTTTTCTAAAGTAATAGCACTTTGTGAATCAAAGTTGAGTTTAAACTGATCTTCTTTAACCTCTATTCACTGCTCAATCCTAAAGCCAAATACTTTCTTAAACCGCCTTTAATAATGCCATATACTCAACCTTTGCAGTTGATAACGCAACCACGTCTTGTATACTTTATCACCAGTTGACTGTGTTACCACCAACCCTAAATACATACCTAGACATGACCTACTTCTTTCTAAGTCTATAACTAAATTGGTATCACAAAACCTTCATCAAAATTATATGATTTGTGAAAGTGGGACACGTTCATGTGCTCCCTTTTTATACCTCAAAATCCACTTAACAGTGGACCAATGATTTCTTCCCGAGTTAGCCATATATCTGCTGACCAAGCATATGGAAAAATATAGATCAGGCTTGGAGCCTATCATAGCATACTTCAGGCTCCCCACTACACTTACATTGGGAATTGAATACACCAACTTTGACTATGTTATCAACACTTAATGTGTTAGACTCTTAAACTTTAACTATGAGTTCTTAAAACATGCTTAGGATATCTTTCATGTAATAACCTTAGAGTACATTTGTTTTTTTCCCTGATGATATCCATACCAAGGATTCTAGTGGCTGAACCTAGATTCTTCAGTTTAAATTTCGTATTCAAGCTTGTCTTTAAAGCTTTCATCTTCTCCATATCATTTGCTGCAACAAGCATGTCATCAACATATAGTAAGAGATATATCATATCATAAATACATGATCCCTTGTGTAAACACATGGATCCATAGTGCTCCTTTGAAACCCCTATGACTTCATGAATTCATCAAACCCTTGGTTTCATTGCCTAGGAGACTGTTTTAAACCATAAATATACTTCTTTAGAAGAAAAATCTTATCTTCATTTTCTTTCTCTATGGAACCTTCTCGCCGATACATGTAGATGAACTTCAAAGGAACCTGGATATGGAGTTTGTTAGAACAAAACAAAGTGGGTTCCAAATTAGTATGTGTAATGAGCTGGAAGTCCAAAACTCAGTAAACAAGGGGAGATTATGTATGTTTGACTGAGTTTAGGTCGTGATAGAACTCAGAAGCTGTTGGAACGGGTTGAGGCTGGCTACTACAAGAAGTAACTCTTTGAACAGGATAATCGTTGGAGCATGAAAAGCTTGCTTGCAACAACAAAATAGATGTTAGTGATGTATCATGGATTTTACCGGTTTTCTACCATGATATAGTTGGTTTTATGGAGTTTTTGTAGCATGTTTTGAGCATTTATGTAGGATTTACTAGCAAAAGACACTTTGGAGCAAAAAGAGCTAAAAAGAAGGTTTTATGGAAGTTTCCACGTGATTTGAGAAGACTTAGAAGATTTGGAGCCAAAATGAAGAAATGTTGCTGCGAGCCCCGAGTCGACCGACTGGAGTAGATGGAGTCGACCGACTGTGACGCCGACTTAATTTAGAAGATTTTCTTATCGGGCCTTTCGCGGAACCCTAGACCCTAAGACTCATTCACGACCTATATAAGCACCTCTTAAGCATTAGAAGAGGAACGCACCGGACAAGAGCTCAGAACAATACAAGTTTCTTTGCTTTTTGTTTCCATTGTTTTTAGCTTTCTAGAGGTTGTTCTTTTCATTGTTACAAACTCTGAAGGAGATTAGAGAGTGTTCTTCCTCAATAGAGCTTGTGAGTCTCTGATCTTCTATTGTCTAATTCGTTTGTATTCATTTCATTAATAAAAAGATGATTTGTTTTACCAAACCCATGTCTGAGTAATTACTTTATTAGATATAGGGTTTTCTTACGGTTTTCTATGAATTGCTAAAATAGTTTTAAACAATCTTTTCAATCAAGAAATTCTTTGCTACAGTTGCTCTTCACTGAGTAGACGGACTCGCGAACCGTTTTATTCAATCATAAATCGAGATCCGGTAGTCGAGAGAGACCAAGGATCGTTAGACTGTTCTGTAGTGAGCAAGGTGCGTTCTAAGTCAAATGAATGTTTGTTTAGACACCTTGTGAACAGATTTAGCTTGTACTCACATGCTTGTTTATCTTCAGCGACAATCCAAAGAGATTTGTGATTTAGGGATTTAAACAAAGGCGTTGTTTTAACACATCATTAGAACATCGTGCAATTATTGTGTCTAGAGTTCTAGAGTTTAGAGATTCGAAACTGATTGTGTTCTTTGATGTATCATGGATTTTACCGGTTTTCTACCATGATATAGTAGGTTTTATGGAGTCTTTGTAGCATGTTTTGAGCATTTATGCATGATTTACTAGCAAAAGACACTTTAGAGCAAAAGAAGCTAGAAGAAGGTTTTATGGAAGTTTCCACGTGAATTGAGAAGACTTAGAAGATTTGGAGCCAAAATGAAGAAATGTTGCTGCGGGCCCCGAGTCGACCGACTGGAAGAGATGCGGTCGACCGACTGTGACGCCGACTTAATTTAGAAGATTTTCTTATCGGGCCTTTCGCGGAACCCTAGACCCTTAGACTCATTCACGACCTATATAAAACACCTCTTAAGCACTAGAAGAGGCACAACACTCCAGAAGAACTCAGAGCAATACAAGTTTATCTTTCCTTTTTGTTTCCATTGTTTTAGCTTTAGATACTGTTCTTATCATTGTTCTAGGCTCTGAAGAAGGTTGGAGAAGTGTTCTTTCTAATTTGAGCTTCGTGAACCTCTGATCTTCTATTGTCTAATTCGTTTTATATGCACTTCATTCATAAAAAGATGATTTGTTTTAACAAAACCATGTATGAGTAGTTTATTCATTAGATCTAGGGTTTTCAAAGGGTTTACTACAAACAGTATTTCATATTTAGGGATCATTCTAAACGATTTTGATTTGTGGAATAAACCACGTGTTTCTTCACTACAAACATTATTTCATATTTAGAGGTGACGTAATTAACCACTTTTAGATTATCAAGGTCGATCTTTCTACCGGAGACGGAGATAAAGACGCCGGAAGAGTATGTATTGAGCAAGGTGCGTTCTAAATCAAACGAGAGTTTGTTTAGACACCTTGTGAACAGATCTAACTTGTTCGCATTAAAGCTTATTTACTTCCAGCGACAATCCAAAGAGATTTGAGATTTAGGGATTTAAATAAAGGCTATTTTCTAGTACACCAATAGGATTTAGTATTTTAAAGTGTTTAGAGTTCAAGAAGTCACCAATGACCGTGATCTTGAGTTTTCCCAACTGATTTCTTTAAGATCTAATGTTTCTTTTAAAGTTTGCAACACATCACAAAGTCATTAGCATATTAGAATTGTCATAGTTCGGTTACATTTGCATCTGAATCCAAACTAGCCATAGCTCTCTATGGGATCGATAACCTAAATACTACAACTGTACACTGTGCACTTGCAGTTAATTTTGGGTGAATAACTTCACGCATCAAGTTTTCAGGCACCGTTGTCGGGGAGCTTCGGTGTTTAGTTTTGTTTTCATTAGGAAGTTTGC